>OY747131.1:25745787-26345787 GCA_963556465.1 Berberis vulgaris | reverse complement strand
AGAGGAGGATGAAGACGACGTAACCACGAAAAGAACTGATCTCAAATGAATCCATGATGAAGAGGCAGATGATGATGATGAAGAAGTTTGCGTGCGTTTTAAAGATCTCATTTATCTCTATCTAGGTTTTCAGTTTTCTCTACTGATAAATTAAATAAAATTTCTAGGGTTTCCTCTCTCTCTCTCTTTATCTCTGTAATAACTTAAATTTCTTTTACTTTACAGAGTAAAATGAAATGGCAGCCAAGGCGAAGGCAAAGTCACCAGCCATGGCCGTCACTAAAGCTTCTACTCCGACATTTACACACGGTGGCACCTCCGCCACTCACTTCAATTTCACAAACACAACTACTTCCGTTGGGAAACAACACTCCTGTTGTACCATCACCAGAGTTCATGGACAGTGACCGGCGCGACGGCCTCCTCTACCACCACCACCAACAACAACAACGACACTACAGGTATGAGGTGGTGCTTCTTCTCATCGACGCAGGTTGTCTTCTCTAACATCAATCACCAACTTAAACCTCTTTACTCTCTCTCTCTCTGCGTTTCTTTTATTTTTGTTCTCTCTTTCTCTTTTTCTTTCACTAAAGTAGAAGAAAGAAGAGGAAATAGAGAGAGAGAGAGTTGATTATATCTTTTATTTTCTTTTTAGCTTCTTCTCTTTCTCTCTCTAGGTATGGTAATAAATCTGACTTTGATTGTTCCCTCTTCTTTTTTCTTTTTCTTTTTCTTTTCATTTCTCTCTCTAGAGTTTAGGTTGGAGAGAAGAAAAAGAAGCAGAAGACTTTCGGACAAGGTACACGTATCTCGAGATCTTCCTATCCCTTTTTTTTTTTTTGGAAAATTAAAGGGACACTATTTATTTCTGTTGTGTCATAAGGAACTGTTGAGTTGAGTTGAGTTGAGATGACATATTTTCTCTCTTTCTTTGAGTCACATCCAACATTTTCACCAACAATGCCATTGCCATTTACCTCATTCTAGGAATTAAGAAACTCCGATCCGATGGGTCTCGACTCGACTCAATGTCACCAATTCATCATGAAAAAAAATGTGTTGAATTACTGTTTCAATAAAATCTATTTTTTTTTAACATCTACTATAAGCATTTTTTTTAACATCCATAATTTGGTCAGCATGATCAATTGCATTGATTTTGCCACTTTGAATCGATACTATACTGAAATAATTTTTAAAATAGACTTCTAACCCAATTATTATAAAGCAAATATCCCTTAATTCTCTACTAGGCAGTCAAAATTGTTCATGAAAAAATCATGGTTTGCAATATGCTGGATTATCTTACCATTAAAATTAGGCTTGAGTTTAGGTTCTTTTTCATTAATATTAATAAAACTAATCGCTTCATAAGTAAGACGATCCACATGAAAAATACTTGTAATTTGGTTTATTTTATTTTTTCATTTTTTCAAACTTTAATACAATAGTTAGTCTTGATATATGAATCTAATTTCAGTTCTAGCCGTGTGCTTACATGTTCCTAATACCCAAAATTCAAAATTTATAGACTTGGAATTCCACCATTATCTCTGGATAGCTAGTCATAAAAAAGTAATAATCAAATGGAGAAAATAGGGTATAAACAATACCTTAAATTTCGCAATATCATGTGAATTGAACATGCATGGTGTTGAATGATATCTAAAAACTTATATATCATGCAGAAGTATAGACTACTATATAGCTCCAAATTAATTTATTTTATGTATTTATAAACTATATTCTATAGGAGCCAATGTTGTGGAGATCTTTTCAGTCACGAACTTGGCAGCATTTGAACTAACTGTTTGATTTTTTGAAATACTTAATTGAACGAAATTTCATTCAAGATCCCTAAACAAGCTGATCCTTTCAATTGTAGGGTTAACAATTGAAGATTGTGTGGGATGTATGGATGTGGGAGTGGTGAGTCTTCTAAAAACAAGGTAAAAAAAATGAGAAGTTTACGCTACTTGGAGTAAAAATAAGACCAAAGTTGGTGGTTGGTGACTCTTACTATTATAATTAAATTACCATTTGAAAATGAGTGTCCCAAAACCCAAACGCATACCTAAACATAATAATGAAGCATTATATCCACTTGATGGCTCTAATCCTGCGTTCTTCTGATAAAGAGTTATTATCACCCCCATTGACTTTTGATCATGTTAATTTTTAATTAAAATTTGGGGTTAAGACATTACAGATTATGATCATGCGTGGTACATTACTAGCCTGCAAGTGGACACCCGCCATTTCCATTGCTTGTTCATAGCAAGGTTATTTTTATTTATTTATTTTCATCCTGACATGTCGTGGGAGTTTACAACTTACGTGTAGTTTGATCTTTAAATTTTGATTTGTTTTTTACGTTGAGCTTATTCGTCCTGCAATATGATTATTAAACTAATTCTAATTTGAACAATTTTTTTTTTTTTTTTTGTTAAAAACTCAGAAATGAAAAGAGAGATGCTTGACTGACACTAAAGCAAGTGAAAATAAAAATTTAAGTTGCACACGGTGCTTTGACTACATTGATTAATGACCTTGTTATGAAATTAGGGTCGCTAAACATAAACTCAAACCTAATTTTTAATTGGTTAAAATATGTCTATTTTTCTTCATATACTATTTCAACGCGACACTTTGGACTTTTTTTTTTTTTTTTTTTTTTTTTAAAAGCTATGCATTTTAAGGAATAAGGATAGACTAAATTCTAAAGATTTTGTATCGGAGAAATTGGACCTGGTCAAGTTATGGGCTCACAAAGTTGGGGCCTAGAAAAAATTATCAGATTGACCGGTTAGGATTTTTATTCTTCCAATTTTGTTGAATAAATCGACCATGTTCATACTATTATTTAAGTCCATTCCATTCTTCAATTTCCAAAGTGCACACGCATCTCTCGTGCTTATGTGATAATTTTTTTTGGATATTTCTATAAAAAATTATTTGTTTTCAGAAATTTCAAATTTTATGAGCAAACCTTTCTTTCTCTATACCAAAGCGATGGACATTTAATTTCTTCATTTTTATTTATCTGGTGTTTCAAAACCTGATAATAGTATGAAACTATTATGATAGATGTAAGTGTTTTTCATAAAGACGGTGTAAAATGAAAATAACAAGTTGAAATGGTAAAATAAGTAAAGAAGCTGAAATGTTTTTCATATGTTTCTCTATTATTTTAATAATATGATGGAATTCATATACTTAAGTCAAAGATGGGTCAACACCTTAATATTATTTATCGGAATTTTTCAATGTTAAATTTCATAATTCTTGTAAATTTGGAGAGATTATGGATAGTGAATAACAATCTCTATTAGTATAACTACGATTTAGAAAAGAAAAAAAAATAACTCAAACTTTTCACACGATTTCTTTTCTATTGGTAAAATTAGTAAATATATAATAATTTAAGGCTAATTAGGGTCTGACACCATATTTATTTAAATATTAGTGGATCCCCCACTTTTTAGTCAGTTGTGATCTCTCCATCCTGACCGTTATCTTTCGTATATGTCATGCACACGTTTTTCATATATTCATAATGGCAGAATTGCCTATAGATATGCACCTCCATTGTTTTAAAAGAAATAATAGTGTTACCCCCTATCCCTAATTTCTTCCTCCATCAATATCTCTTTATGGATCCAAAACTTACAAACTTCTTCAAACCAAACTAAACTAAGCCCACCATGAGAACTCATCGAGTAGAAGAAACACAAATTTCTAACCAAACCCATATCCCTCGCAACACTCAGGTCATGTTTTCGAAGCTTACAACTCTTTTTCTGGTTTCTTGTTGGTAATCTTGTTCATTTAACAACATTGACGTGCCCTAGTCCCCTGTTTCATACTTCTTGTTGTACTTGTTCAAGTTTTTTGCAATTTCATCCTCCTTCTTAGCAATCAAGAAAGATAGTGGCCTTGGAAGCCACACAAATTATATCGTAACAACATGAACTTTGGTCAATATTACTAAAATAGGTTAATCTAAACATGAACTAGATTTATATTGTGTTAACTGTGTACCTGATAGAAATGGTCTTGTGGTATCCGATATAATAACTTCCCATCAAAGAACTAGATGTTGAATCCATTCTCCATTTGAACTGAAGTAATGGAAATTGCAACATATCTGCATATCAAGCGAGGACGTTCAAGAACTATAATCATGAATTGATCACTAATGTTCGAATTCCTAACAAATTATCTTATTCCTTAACCAAAGTTTTCTTTTTCAACATTCACTCATTTTGAACCTGAACCACCACTATCATGCCCCACCCCATCTCCATCAATGTCCCCCAACACCATCGATGGAACCAAACTACCGCCTCATCCCACCACCATCACCCCAACATTGTTCCACCTCCAACTGAACCGCCACCACCATTCCCATCCCCAACTCTGTTAACAATCAAACTCATCAGCCACCACCTTCAAACACACCTCATCTTCTATTCCAAGCCAATGTCGTCAACCCAAACCCAATGGAAACCATTTTGATCACCTTCGATTTGCTTTATTCAATCCCTATCTGAAGGGAGATGAGAAAAGTGACAAGTGTTGTTAACTGACAAACATATTGGTAATGCAATGCTCTGTTCAATCTTCACCGTCAATTGGAAGAGGAACCCCAAATCTCCAACAACTATGATGAAGAGGAAATCCCCAAATACCCAACCATATGACGAAAAAGAATAAACTCATTCAAGTAAAAGAAGTAATAGTATTGAAACCCCATCAAAGTTCTAGCTTTACTAAAAATCTGTCCAGGTAAGCTTTGTCCCGTTCATCCAATTGACCTCCTTTTTAACATCCAATTGATTCAATCGAAGGTAGTGATGGTGGCGAGTTTGAATTAATAAAATGTGTTTGTGGTCGGGGGTAATAGTGGCGTTGGAGGTCGTGGTGGGATGGGACGGAAGTCATTTCAAGTTGTGGAGGGGAGGATCATGAAGGTAAAGGGGCATGGTGGTTCATTTTCAAAGAAGGGGGAGGTTGAAGAAGATGGATGCGAGGTTTTGATTAGAGCCTTCAAGATCATTATTGGGATATGTTTTCTGAAATTGGGGGGTAACACTAATTTTTTAATAAAAGTGTGAGGTGTATAACTATGGGCAGTTCTACCATTATGAAAGTATATGGAAAGACACGTGCGCAACACATGTAAAAGATAACGGTCACCGTTTTTTTTTTTTTAATTCCCTTAACTCCTTCCACCCTAGATGTCATTGACAGGGTTCGAACCCTGGACTCGTAACTCCATCCATCACAGGCCTACCGCTAAACCATTGCCAGTATACAAATATAGCACTAATAAAAAAAAGTATACAATACAAATCGCGCACAAGTGAGAAAACCAGGTATCTCTGACATAGGAGTATGCCAGAGCCTCCGCTAAACCAAATGATTAAATGTGGCGATTTGGCTCTTTTATAAAAGAAGCCAAATCACCTTCTTCAAACACCTTTGCCCTCCGGTGCATGCATCTGCTGCTTCTGCAATCTTTCTGGTAGCTCCGTTCCAGAACAGTCATGACTTGTTCGTGGAATTATTTCAGGTGTTCTGCAAACGCCTCCGCATCGTTACCGACTCTTCCTTTAGTCGGTAAAGGCAAAAACAAAAATAGATATAAATCATGTTTGGTGACCTGCTATACACGACTCGAAATGGGAACTTCCCTATAGACCGATTTATCGAATTTTTACATGCGAATTCCGCTTGGGGTATCGCCAGATCCCCGAGTAATGAATTGAGTGGTTGTCTTTTCCCCTGCAATACTCCTCAACAAATTTCCCAAACCGCGGTTCACGACTATTTCATCACTTCCTTTGGATAATGATAACTTTTATTATTTTAATAAAGCAACTAATAAACTTGCTCCTGCTTTAGCTTTGAGTTGGTGTAGGTTTGGTGTTCTCCTTAAACACTGTATGGGTTTGCTTGCTTAATAGATTTCCATTAAAAAGCAATCCATCATTTAGTAGATTTTTCTTTATCATGTTTTATCTTTTAGTTAATATCTTTTATTTTTCTTATGTTTTTGCCTTTGCTATTGTTTTTCCTTTCTCTAATAGCTGCTACATTTTTTTTTTTTTGTTAAAGTTATAGCTAGATATATATTATATAAAGGTCCTGAGATTACATCTAGCGTTAGTAGCAAGTTCATGGCTCCAAAGTTAAGCTCTCGTGGAATATAATTACAAAACCAGTTACCATTGACAGTAAGTAAATATTTAATACTACTAAGCAGATGTTGCCACACCCATCGCATGTTTGATCGCTCATCAAGATTGACATAATTAATCAAGGTGTTAAGCGAACCAGAGTCGCCTAACAAGACACCAGATCTCCATTGGCGCGATTGGATCAACAAAAGTGCTGCCTCCACTGCATAGCACTCCGCCATGGTGCTATCCAAAACTCTTTCAGATATCACTGAAGTCACCTTAGTGAGAATATTCCCACTGTCATCTACTGACAGAATCCTGATTGCTCCTTTCTGCAAGGAGGCAAAAAAAAGAACTCGCATAATAAGAAACAATAATCATACCCTGAGAGAAACAAGATGGTTTGGGGTATAAATGGTTTAGTCGATGATGTTGAATGGCATGTAATTGTGCTTGAATGGTTGTGAGGTGATTGGTTTGAGTCTCAGTTATGTTGGTATGACGGTTTATGCCGATCCTGTGGTTGGGAGTCGTAGCGTCATGGTGTGTGATGGGGGGAATCTTGTCCGTGATGGCATGTTCCAGGACATGATGAAGCGTAACTGTGGAAGTGGGTTGTTGATTGTTTGGAGTGGTGAACCATTGGTGTTTCCATCTCAACAAAATAGAGTGGAAAGTTATGATGAAATCAGGAATATTGAAGCGGAAAGGTTTGAAGATGACATCATTCCGAATGTGCCAGATAGTTTGAATAACTGCAGTAAATTGGGATAGCAGTTCTTCTTTTAACTGGGTGTGAATATTATATGTCTCCCACATGAGAGTGATGATGTTATTAATGTTCTGAGTCGGGGGACTAGCCGTGGGCCAGTTGATCAGGATTGGGGAAAGTTGCCAGAGATGGGCAATTATGGGGCAGAAGAAAAAGAGGTGAAGGGTATCTTCTTGATGGGTGTGACAGAAAATACAGGAATTCTCCATTGGGACGTGTACTCGTTGAAGATTTGTCATGGTGGGAAACAGGTTTTGGGTGACATTCCAAAGTGTAAAAATGGCGTTGATCGGGGCTTTGATTCGCCAAAGTTCAAGGAGAATCTTAGGAGTCAATCATGGAGAGGTGTGAGTAGAGGAAGATGTGTCTAGTGATTCAGTCGAGAATGCTTTAGTAGCGCTCTTGACTGAGAAAGCTTTTCTTTTGTCGAATGTCCAAACAAATCTATATGGGTCTATGGAGAGCCTGATAGTAGTGGTGAGGATGTCTATCGCCACAGGTTGCAGGAAGATGGATAAAACAAGGTCAACGTTCCATCGGGGAGCGATAATTGGTCAACCAACCATAAGTCGGGAATATGGGACAGGAGGATGTCAGGATCGCCCGTGAACCATTCTCAGCAATCTGCTAGAATGAATCCTGATTTGACCCAGCAATCAGTCCACATATTTGTTGTGTTGCCTGATCGGACTTGCCAGGTGAGATAATTCTTCATTCTTTGTAGGACAGAGAGGTTTCCTCTCTAAGCAAAAAAAGCTATTGATGGAGAAGTTTTTATTTGAAAGAGACTCTTGTTGAACCAGTAGATGCTCTTAAAAAGCTGGGAACGGGGATTAAACGACATGGATATCGCCATCCAATTATTTTTTGCCATAAGGGCGAGATTTTGATGGCGGGATGACGGGATATTCAACCCGCCAAGGTGTCTGGGATGGGCGATAAGATGCCAAGGGCAGAGATGTTTAGATTTGCTGTGTTCAGTTCCATTCCACCAAAGTTTTTGGCGAGAGTGTCCAACTTGGTGGTGACCGATATTGGGAGAAGAAAGGTTTGCATGGTGTAAACTGGAATATAACTCATAATAGATTTGATCATGACTGTTCTTCTTGCTTGCGAGAGTACTTTCGCCTTCCAGAAGGAAAGTCGGGTCTCGATTTTGTCGATTAGAAATTGGAAGTCATTAGCTTTCTTGTTGGATAGGAGGAGAGGAAAACCAAGGTATTTGTACTTTGGGTTATATGTCTTGGAACCTAGGATTCGATTGATCATCTTGGCATGACGATGGTGGACGTTTGAGAAGAAGAATACAGACGATTTATCGTAGTTAATTGCCTGTCCAGAAGCATTGCAGTAAGAAGATAGTATGTGTTTAACTACATGTGTTTCTGTGAGTGAGGCGCGACAGAATAACATGAGATCATTGGCATACAAAATGTGACTAATTGAGGGAGAACGATGATGAATGTTGATACATTTGATATCCCCGTTTGCTTCCGCTTTGGCAAGTAATCTAGACAGTGCTTCCGCGACCAGAATAAACAAGTAATGAGAAAGGGGGTCCCCTTGTCGAAGGCCTCTGGATGGAGCAAAGCTGGAGAGAGGGCTGCCATTGAGGATAACTCTGAGCGATGAAGTGGACACACATTGGGAAATGAGCTCAATCCAAGGTTCAACAAAACCAAGGTGTCTCATAATATCAAGAAGGAAAGTCCACTCCACTCTGTCGTATGCCTTGGCCATGTCAATCTTGATAGCCATCTAGCCTTATTTTTTCTTCCGACAATGTTTCATATGAAAAAGTGTTTCATGAGCCACAACAATATTGTCGGAGATAGATCGCCCTTGAAGGAAAACTCCCTTATTTGGGGAGACAATGGTGTCGAGGAGAGGTTTAAGTCTATTGGCTTGGAATTTCGAAATGGTCTTACAGATGACATTACAGAGGGTAGTTGGTCTGAATTTATCCGAAATTGCGGGGTTTGTGACTTTGGAAATGAGAGCGATAAAGGACTTTGGGGTTTGTGACTTTGGGAATGAGAGCTGCTACATTTACAATGTCCCGTGGGCTGTGGTTACAAATGCATCAAAGAACTCGATTAAATTGTCAAAGCAATCTAATGGTCTACTTATCATAGGAAGAGAGATTATGGGGTGATGGATTTAATCATTTTGACCATCTCATATTAAAGATTTAATACAACAATTCTAGTCAGCCATTTTTTTGGTCGAGTTTGAGTTTTTTTTTTTTACACTTCTACCCCTTCTATAGATGTTGTTTGTGATTTTGTTTTAAAGAAAGGGGTAAAAAATGTAAAAAAAAAACCCAAAACACCAAAAAATGACTAGTAAACCTGACTGGCTAGACCTACTCGATTTAATAACATAAGCTTGTCCTTTATTTAAGGTGGCCAAGTTGTTCAAGTATGTTTGTTATGTATGGCCCAATATCTATTACATCAAACACCAAAAACACTTGGGATATTATTCGACACCCCTTAAATAAAGCAATGAAAAGTGTGGTCTTACCTTACAGTAGGGGTAATCATCGGATATCCAATACCTTTATCGAATTGGTTTTATCCTCGTATCATATTGAATTTGAACCACATTTCGGATTAAATAACGGTAAATTTTTTTTAACAAAATCAATTCATACTATATCCATCAACAACCCTTTGCATAATTGTTTGCTAGCAATTTTTTTGTTAAGTTTGAGTTTTTTTTACGTTTCTACCCCTTCTATAGATGGTGTTTGTGGTTGTCTCTTAAAGAAAATGATTAAAAAAAGTGTAAAAATACCAAAACTTGACAAAAATGACTTAAAAAACCTGGTAATTATTTAGCTATATAGATTAGGTGATGTAGTTGGTTAGATAACTGCAGTAAAAACAAGGTTTTTGTCACATGAAGACAACAAGTGGCAAATGACAACTACCATCAAATCAATTAGTCGTCTTGAATATTGTTTGAAATGTGTATAATAAATGAATCGGAATAAGTAAAGTCTCTAGCTGTCGCTAATGAAATTTGAAATTCCAAAATGCAAAGTAATTAACAAACATGATCGGTAATTATCACCATAATGTTATTATACTTTTGCACTGCATAAGATATAATTTGCAATGGAGAGTTACAGACAAACTTGAGAAGTGGGTGCCCTTTTTGTCGGACCACATGCTCTTGTGTTTTGCTGCATCAAGGACCAGCCGACCAGGGATGGATCATAAATAAAGATTGATATTTATTTATGTACAACACATGAAGCATGCATGAGGGAAGAAGGGAGGACTAAAGTAAGAGCAACACCATTATTATGAGATCAGATTCTTCATCATTCATTTTCTTATAAAGAAGAAAAAAAGATTTTGATCACATTAAATTAGCTTGATCACAAAAAAATATTTGTTAAAAGTTGGAGGAGGACCCACTGAAATGGAAGAAATATCGGGACCTACATATTTGTTGGAGGACCCACACAAAAGTTGGAGGTTATCCTTTGCTTTGAACAACCACACTCATCAAAAAGGAAGAGGAAGAAGACCAGCAGGGCCCAGTAATTTTCTTTCTTGTGGAGGAGGAATCGCAACCTCTCCATAGAGATAGTGATCTATATCAACAAGCACTCTCACATATTGTTGTCCAAACTTTGCTCAATGTCAATTGAGTAAAGATGTAAGAATTTTCTATTATCTCCAACGGGGTACCAGCTAGCTAGCAGTAGACTTGTGGCGGATAAAATTACAAATTTAAAGTTGAAATTCTGTCAGCGGCATTTGGGCAATTTAAAGTAGACTATATATATATATATATATATATTAATTTTTTTTCTTTCTTGAAATGATTTTAACCAATTGAGCAATCCTCAACTCTTGTTATGTGTCGTGGAATTCATTATACTGGCAAGCATGCATCTATAGGACATAAGCATTTCTCAATGCCATATGGACAAAATAGGGACATGGTCACTGACTCACCGTAGTAAGCTAGAAACTCTTCCTATAAAGAAAAAGAATCCAGGTTAACGTCAAAGTAATAGATCGAAAAATGTGAACAATTCCTTCCAGGTTAAGCATTGATTAGGAAAGAATTATTATACATGTGAACCATGTCTTGTTATTTCATTTTAAATTCAAATGATTTTATTTAAGATCTGAGTTGAATAAATTAAATTGATTTAAACCATGGAGTCCCGTTAACTAGTTTTTTTTTTTTTTTTTTTGGTTGTCACTAACAGCTATTTCCGTTTGCAGTCGTTAGGTAAACCAAAATATTTCTAGTTCAACTTCCCCCAACAACTCTCACCTTTCTACTCATCTGTTTCCTCTACAAATATTTGAACACTTGAAACTTCTCAATTCACAAATAGTCACTTTGATCAATCTCAACAACATTCACACTCTCCGGTGTCCTAATGGCTGGTGGAAGCTCCCAAGACGATCAACGTGCTGGGGCTGAAATTGTATACGGTCCTGAAGCTTGCTATCATCAATCTATCGAGCTTCTCGAAGAACTAGGATTCCCCAAAGGGGTACTCCCACTGCAAGAACTTGAAGAGTGTGGTAGAGTGAGAGAGACTGGATTTGTGTGGATGAAACAAAAGGCTCCTTATGAGCACTTCTTCACTACAACAAGTACCCGGGTGAGCTACGCTGTCGAAGTCACAGCTTATATAGAGAAATTCAAGATGAAGAAGATGACTGGTGTGAAGAGCAAGCAGATGATGCTTTGGGTACCAATAACAGAGATGAGTATAGACGACCCAGCTAGTAAGAAGATATACTTCAAGACTCCGCTGGGGATTGGGAGATCTTTTCCAGTGACCGCGTTTATGACAGAGGAAGAGAAGAAGAAGTACCTTGAGGAGATGGAAGCTCAGAATTAATCCAAGTGTTCATCAGTGTTCTGTATTCATGTAGATTCTTCATCATTTCGATCAGTTCCATTTACAGTTGAAATAAAAGGGAATATCTGTACTTCTTTTGATTTACAAACACTGAGTCACAAAATATATTTTTATGCTCATCAATGTTCATTTACAGTGACAAAATTCAAGAATCACAAACCATGGAAGACACAATCACACCAAAAAACATATGTTCCATGCTGTGACAAATTCCGGAAAAAATAAGATCAACCAAATCAATCAAATTTGAAATAAATCCCTCTTAAAACAGTGTTTAATAGGTTGCATAAAACTCATTTTCATTTTCCACAGTTTTGCAAAATGAGAAAGCAAACACAGCAAAGCATTTGGAACTAAACTAAGTCACGAAGATGGTACAAGTGACAAAATCAGAAGCCTTTTCCAATAGAGACAAGTCTATTCCAATGTAGATGCAACACCTCAATAAGGAGTTCGGCAAGGGAGTCTCATCCCAAATTTGTCCAAAGTTTTCCATTTATGGGAGTCCTACCCAAGAGTTCAAGGTAACCGAGCTCGCGATTGCATACTCAGCCCTTCTGGGGCTCCCAAAGCTCAGTCAAACTCTTTAAGTTATCTAACGTATCGCACTATGGTATGCGGTACTTTCCTTGTATCAAAGTCCATAAAGGCACGTCTCTTGCCACAAGTTTCCTTAATTTCCCAAGTGTCAGGTGATTTCTTGCAAGGATTGTGATTACCTTTTATAAAAGAATTTCAGTAGAGTTCCTAGCATAAAAAAATCATCAAATTTATACATGCTACACAAAGATTTTCACAAGAGAATCATAGTATCATAAAAACTCCATATCATGTGAGAGTCAGCCACATACCGAACTTGTACTACCAAAATGAGGTTCTAAATGGTCCAAATGGATGGGAATTGAGCGTTGCATGCTGACAACACTTAGCCATGGAATCTGAAAACTATGATAGTTTATAAACGTTTTCCCATGGGCATAGTATCACTCACTATCAATTCCTACTAATTGACCCCTAATGGTATTTGTGGACAAATAGAAAAATCAAATTCATAAGCTTGTGTACTTTGGCCGTGATCTCACCCCCATTGGCTCTCGACTCTTACCTCTCTTCTCCATGTATAAAAATCTTGATTTGTTCTGCACTTGTTTTCTTTGAAGGAAAGAAATAAACATACAGA
The DNA here is from genome assembly GCA_963556465.1 of Berberis vulgaris. Taxonomy (NCBI): domain Eukaryota; kingdom Viridiplantae; phylum Streptophyta; class Magnoliopsida; order Ranunculales; family Berberidaceae; genus Berberis; species Berberis vulgaris. Next base: position 26,332,744 of record OY747131.1, on the reverse strand, counting down.
AGAAACACTTTCGGGATTTTTTTTTTTAAATACTCATTGCAAGCTTTCTTCTAGAGCATTTCAAGGAAATATTTTGAAATTGTCGAAAAAATAAGTTTATTGAAAATTTTGAGAAAAGAAATTTTATTGAAAATTTTGATAAAAGACTATCTGGTTTCAAATGTTTTAATTTCGGTGTCGTGAAACAAGTAAAATATTTAGCAAAATTTTCAATAATTTTGCAAAATCACTTTCCTCGGTTTCTTGTGCAGATCTCGTGATATACTTGTGCAATTTGGCAAAAGAAAATGCTTAATCAAAAGATGTTGTCTTGCATATTACATCGCAGGCTTGGCAATGAAGTTATAGGGTCATAAATTAACTTCTTGCTAACATACAGACATATTGGATCGTGAAGTGAAAATAGAAGTCATTGTTCCATACTAGCTATTTTAACAAATATATGAGGGTCCAATAGGGACTTATGGTTAGGGCTAGCTAAGTGACTCTTTAGTTATAGGTGCACTTTTGTTTGCGTAAACAAGTTTAGATCAATTTCTAAACAGTCCCAAGGGGGTCAACTGACTCCCGAGCGACACCCAAGAGTGGTGTGGTCATTACCAGTGTTTGGAAGCATGAATCGTAGCATAAATCATAAACTTTGAGCTTAAAATTTCTTGTAAATCGAAAGATTTTTTGAATTGTATATATTAAAAGGTAAAAATTGTATTTATAAATATATCGTGTAATTATAAGACGGTGACCTTAAAAGCATTAAGGCCCCAATACAAGAAAATCCCAGTTAGCAAACATATTCTCAAAGAAAATCCCTTTGAAAAAGGAAAGGTGAGACATTCAACCCGAAAGAGTACATAAGACATCTATGATTACCGAGCCAATCTCAAATGTTTTTTCGTTAAAAATTATATTATTTTGCTCCTTCCACACTGTCTAAGACACTGCAAAAGGAATTATCTTCCATAATGCCTAGGGGTGGGCATGGTTCGGGATTGGGCTTGTCCCGGTCTGGGATTACGAATTCTGCTAAGTAAACCCGGTTTGAACCAAGACGGTCCGGTGCGGGACCGGGCCATCCCGGTTCAAAAAATCCCAAACCAAGTTTCAAAAAATACAAGTAAAGCCCCATTAACTAAATACAAAACCCAAGGCCCGGTTATCCCTCTCCCTCTCCCTTTCCCTTTCCCCTTCCCCTTCTCTCCCTCTTCTACTCTCACAGTACGTTCAAATCCTCAAATGATATCATAGCCATTCTCTGAAATTGAGACATGAATTTAATCGGTTTGTAAAATTAGCAAACAACATAACTTCATCGATCGATCCAACCAACCACCCTTCAACAATCTTTCACTTCCACCTTTAATGGCAGTGAAATCAATCTACATTGCTTCATGTTAATCTCTTATAAATTGCCTTCGGCTCTCCTCAAATTATCAAGTGTTATGGAGAAGATTATAGCTTCAAAAAAGGTGAGTGGGTGTATAATTTGTTTTTAGAATATGTTGTGTGAGTTACATTAGCTGATAGGCTCTCCAAATTGATCCTAAATATCAAATTGTCATGAGTTACTCAAGGATTTCATAGCGCAGTTAACCAAAATACTAGATCCAAATTCTTGCTGTTTTTCTGTACAAAGAAACAACACCAATTATTTCTAAACTAAAAACCAAAAACAGAGAGCAATCAAGCAAATATTTACATCCCATTCACATTAGAACTTTCTAAGTTAATTTCTCATTTATTCTTCAGGATCTTCAAAATTGGGATCGTTGATATTGTGAAGCCCAGTCTCAACATAGAGAACACATGATCCCAGACCAAGTGAACTTGCCTCCATGACCTCCCTTCTTTGTTGACCCACTCATTCCAGTTGCTGATCTACTATCTTTCCTTCCACCATTCTCTTGCCCTCCATCAGATTTTCTATCGAAAGAAAAGATCTTTAGAGAAAAAATCATATTGTTCGAACTTCGAGAGTATACAATTGATGAAGCTGCTTTGGGAAGAAGAAGACACAGACCCATAAGGAAGAAGAAACAGAGAGAAGGGATGGACAATAGAGGCAAATTTGAGTTGGGCTTGGGCTTGAAACATGTCCATTATAGGGAACCGGGACGAATCGGAACGGTCCAGGTCCAATTTTGTGGATCCCGATTCCGTCCCGATTCGAACCAGTCCGGGACCAGGAATAAATTAGGAAAAAATGATTGGTCCCGGTTCGAACCGTTAGGGGACCATACGGTTCGGGTCGTATTGGGTCGGGATTGAGATTGTTGGCCACCCCTAATAATGGCTTCCTTTTGGAGAGAGATCACTCAATATCTTCCAACTTCTTAGAACATCTCTATGGAGCTGGGTATTACCCAAGCCACCCTGAACCATCGTAATCGTAAGAAATGATGCCCATCATATTGATCCAACCATAATGGAGAAGAAGGTGAATCAAAGTCTCCACAAATGGTTCACAAAGCTACATCCCACCTCAACATCCATACCCCTATGAACTAGCTCAACATCCATACATCACAAAAGTTGCAAAATCGATAGCTACAGGTAAGTCTATTCCCCTCTTTCTTCTTATGTTCCTTTCCTCTCTTATGTTTTTTTTATCTTTGTTTCATGGAACTTCAATTACAAAAATCAGAGCAAAATCACAAATTTGAATTCGTGTTTGGCTAACTTGCTTAAAATACAATTTAGGCAATGATTTGCATGGAACATCCGCCTATTCAAGTTGAATTCAAATTGCAATTCATACACATCATCATCATCATCATCATCATCATCATCAAAGCCCATTCCCGATATTTTCGGGGTCGGCTACATGGATTTTGGTTCTCCAAGCAAAATGATCGTTGCCCTCATTTGCAATAACCACACTGCCTCCAACTATTTTTTTTTCCCAGTAGGTCACGTTAACCCAACCTCAACTTTTATTCTGACTCCTCCACTCACTGGTGTTCATCAAATCAAGCCAATTGGCCCCATCTTTTTGCCAGTATTTATGGCGGCACCATCCTGCACATTCCTCTTTGGTTACTCTTGTTTAACAGGGTAACCATAGGGGCAACAGGTCATATTTTTTCACCTCTAATTTGCAAGTACTTTAATTAACATTAATGAGTTAAATGAGTTGTATTATTATGTTGTTTTTTTTTGTGTTGTAAATAGAAAACATGTATGGATACTATATATGTATCAAGTAAAAGGGTTTTGTGAGGCTTCATGTGATTCATTTTGTAAATATATCATGTGGATAAGATAACTAACCATGTTGAAACGTGTACCTTATAACTTACTTGGCTGGGACTGTTGAAGATTGTCCCCTTCATTGAGTGCCACCCCGGACTGGTTACTTCTAAAGTAGTTTGCCTGGATGGTCTATGACCCGAACTGGTCACTTAGAAGTTACTTGGCTTGGACTAGCTATGATCTGGATAGGTCACTTAGAAGTACTTCGCTGTGAACTGGACTAGTCACTTAAAAGTTCCATTGCCGGATTGGCCATGGCCCGACAAGTCACTTAGAAGTTACTTGGCTTGAACTGATCACTTGGTAATTATTTGGCCGGGCTCGCCATGACCTCTGTCACTTATAAATTACTTGGACAGGACTAGCGTTACCCAAAATGGTATAAATTACTTGGCACAGTCTGGCCTCGATACTTTGGATCTCAGCCTTGCTTGCTAGGCTTTGTCCTCCTCAATGATTCCCACATTTCCCTCCATTTATTCCCAAAGGATTTCTTGCCCGTTGATCTTATTTGCACGTACTTCAACAACTCATAGCCTTTCGAACAAGTTTCCCCCATGTAGGGAGAATCAATCCTTCAGAGTTATATTCTCATCCCAAAGTGAAACCAATATTCCCTACATGGTTGCAGTGTAGGCATGGGAATCGAGTCTATCGACCTAAGACAATCTGACCTTCTGCTGATAAGATCTGCCTCCCTTGTCCCAACACCAATCCAACGACAACTTGGCCGACTACCTCGAAACCAATTCGGCCAGCTAGATGTGGCCCCTTTAGCCAGGATCTGGTTTGTGGATTTGCCACGCCATCTTTCTCTGTGCGCTAAACTGGTCTGTCCCGAATCTATCACGTCAAGGTGAAATCCTCCTAACAAAGGTGCTCACAATGATGCCAAATTGTTTCGGAAAGACTTTCGACCTCTCCGACCAAGTGTCTACTGACACTTAAGCTTCTATCCCAAATACACTCAAGTCAGTAACATCTAAAAGAAAAATAAATAAATAGATGGAGTATATAAGCAAAGAGGGGCTATCACTGCCGGGATCAGATGTCCCACCTTTACATGTATGTACTCCTTTTATAGAGGGTTGCATACAAGTGGGCGCCTATCAGGATTTACTAAAAGTATGTATAGCATTCCTTGTCAGCCCAAAATAATGCATGTGTGCTAGCTGTCACTGCCTTATGAAGTCGGCCAAACAACACTTACTTAGCAATCTGGGTCCCACCAAGAACATTTATTGTAACGACCCGATGTAGTTGGAGGCTCACAGCAAAGCGCCCACCTAAAAATGGAAATGAACTCAACATTGTCCACAACTTAACCACCCAAAGATAAACGTCCCCATCGTGGGCCTTTTGGGTGTGGGGTTTTATCTTTTAAGGCGTTGGTACATTTAGTGAGTTGATCACCTCTTCTAACTCTCACGATCACTCCATTACATCATGTGGGAGTATTCAAGGCAACACCACAAGCCAACAAATCCTAGGACACCTGCCTGAGCACATGGGGCACCACCTGGAGTAAACATCACTCCTCATTGGGCTACATGCATTTCCATACACCTTGTCCCACTCCTCAGGGGTTGGGGTGTCACACTTACCTGGTCATCTAGGTCCCACCTAGAAAACACCTGCAGTCTATCCAAATCCAACCTTACAACCCCTACCAATCATCCAGGTCCTCACAACAACACCTTCCAGGTTCCAGGCAATCGGGGTCCCTAGCGAGGCAACATTTACTTCTAGCTGGCGATCTTCCTATCTGACCTCTTAGTCAGCCAAGTCCTAAAAATGCCATTAACAGTTAGCTTATTTAACAGTTAGCTTATTTAAGAGTTTTTTTTTCCCAGGAGTTCCTATGTGATTGAGAGCCATCCAAGGTACATTGAACTCTGGTGAATCCCTAATGAAGCTTATATCTGTAATGCTTTTAATTGAAGATTTGTATTGCAGATGTTTGTTGATTATATAATATTTTGATGCAGATTGTTGTCTTCATTCTTCTGGTAATACTAGCTGCACTTTTCTTTAGGAAGTGATCTGTTTATATGAGTTATAAAAAAATAGTGTCGTGTCGCCGAGTCCTGATTTTTTGAAAATTACCGAGTCGCCGAGTCGTCGTGCACTGAGAATGTTTGAATGAAGTTGGGGGTTTGGCCTTTATTGTTTTTAGATTACTCATGGGACAAATTGGATAGCACGTCCACATATGTTTGTTCTATCATTCAAAAGAAACACCTTGGAGCTGTTGCAAAATTTAAGCATACATTATTTGAGGCCACCAATAGGTGGACTGTTAGCATACTTCAATATAAATGTCTGAGGAAGTAAAAAGATTCCTTGTGACAACGCATATGTGCAAAATGCACGTTAAAAGCACAACATGACACATTCCATACAACATCTCCCAACCTTTGCCTTATAACCCTCTTTCCGCCGAAATTATCTGACATCTCCCATTTCTCAATCCCACCCTAAGCCTCAGTACATCGATTCATCAAATGAGTCACTGAATTCGGACCATGATATTGCTAGTGTTAATACCCCTATACATATTAACACTTAAGGCCAAACATAGCAACAGAAAAAGATGGAACAATTTGACGCACTCGAAGGAGATAAACATGAAGTTCATTACAAGAAACAAATAACTACACGCGTACACGTTAAATTAAACAGAATCGAACAACACAAAAATATGAACATAAAATACACTCTGATAAGTTCAAAATAACTTATTATATAAATATAACTCACTTGAATATTGGCATGGCTACAGCCTTGCAGCTGCTTCTTTGTCCAAGAACCAAATCAATCCATCATCTTCAGGTGAAACCATTTGAACAGGAAGCAAATCAGAAGTTCTTCCTTTCCCCAGCACCCTATACACCATGTCTGCTTTGAAAGCCTTAACAATCACAAGTGCTATATTTGCAGCTGAATTAATGACAGGGAAGGTGAATGTTATTCTCTCTGGAGGAGGTTTTGGTGAGTCCTTAATATAGGTAACCCACCGCTGACTCTCATTGATGAGAGGATGCCCGGGGAACAGAGAAGCTACGTGACCATCTGGACCCATGCCCAGCAATATGAGATCAAATTTTGGGAACCCACTAGACTTTGATACATTAACAACATTTGTATTAACCAATTGCTTTACACGTGTTTCGTAGTCATCTGCAGCATCTTCAGGAGAGAGTGTGTCATTAATAGCATGAATTTGATCAGGAGGTATTGGAACCTGCCAAAATGATGACAAACATGTGACTTTGTTAAATCACCATTTACGCTTAAAATCTTGTGCAAAAGTTTGAATCCAAGACATATCATAACTAGAGCTTTGATATCATGCTAAACCACCGTTTAACATATGTTGCACTACATGGTTAGCAAACAGTGTAAATCACTGCTAAAGCAGAATTCAAACTAATTCGCTTGAGAAGCTATCGATTGGAGTCTCGCTTGAGAAGCTATCGATTGGAGTTTACTCAATGAGTCACGATTCAAGAACTTAGTCTGGCTAACTAGCTAACATATTATAAAATTGTCAATATTCATTTTTCATGCAAGCATAAAAAAACTTAAAATAAAATGTAACTTGAAAGAATCAAATATCATCTTATAGATCAAATTAATAATACATAATTTAGTATTTTTATAAAATTGGGTCAAAATGCCTACAAGTTTGGGTTTGGTAACCTGCAAATCGCCCATGACATGACATGAACAAAACAAAACACAAACCATTTCAAGGCCCACTCCTAACATAAGGTAAATATTCAAAAATAAATTTCTTCAAAATGTTCCAATAGCGAACAAGGCAACCTTGCTGATACAGATTTTAGGAGAAGTTGTATATGAGAGGTTTGCAGAATATAGATCTAGCACAAAATAAATATGCAAAAGTTGTTCAGCTTGCCCCTAATCTAATGACTGGGAAACATTGATCATGTTGCTTTCATATCTACCATAAATGAATTGGTCTTCAATTGCCCATAAACAATCTACATTAGCAAATGACTTTGAAATATAAAAAACTCAGACTTCCTAACAATGTAAAAGTAACTAACTATGTTGCAGACATATAAAAAAGTGAACAAAGAATTAAATGGTGGTCGATATTTACCTTTGAGAGGAACCCTTCACAAGCAAGCTTATAGTTACTCTCTACATGATCCTTTGGGACAACCCTCTCATCGACCCAGAAAACATGCCATTTCCCCCAATCTACTGAACTGAGATATGGCTCTTGAGATAATTTCCTGGATTAAAATAAATGGAGAATGAATTTTAAAATAAAAATTATAAAGATAAAACTGTATTATCATATCTAATAGAAAAAATGATAGCTATTCCCATTTATGATAACCAATATACATCAATTTTGACATGTCCCAACTCAAATTAAAGTTTGTTACTTTGGAGAAGTATGAAATGGTGATGCAAGTTTTATGATCAAATGAAATGTAGCTGGATTCCTTAATCAAGAACCCAATTGCCAAAAAGAGCAAATCAAATTCAAATCCATAAAAAGCCGGAAAATGGGGAAGAAGAAAAGATGATGAAGGAAAGTGTTGTGACCCGAGAGTATCAAAGAGAGTTCCACCAGAGAGAAGCACAGTGAAAACCCCTCTGTCCTGGACAAATTTCTGAGACAGCTCTGCGGTGTACTTAGCGAGAGACGCCGACACATCCTCCAAGCTCTCAAACACCTGCAACTTCTTCTTCTTCTCCTCCACCTCATCCTTTCCTCTGATCTGAGTCGTCGAAATTCCAGCCATTATTGGTGGTGCTTGCAATCTCGATCTGGGATTGGCGGGTAAAGCAAGTCGTTGGGGAGGAATTAGGGAGGGAAGTAACGGTGAGGAGTGGCCGAGCAGTGTAGTGGGGAATGTGCGCAAGTTAGTAGCGGAGATTGCCGAGGCAACCATTCTAAAATGTGGGTGGGAAACAGCGATGAAATTGGATGAATGGTTTATTTTGGTTTGTTTGAGGGGTTGGACTGTTAGATGAACAACGTAACACAACAGTAGTTAATCAGGCTTTGTAACAGACGGGACGCTTTGCTTAGTACCGTACCGGACACCGCACTCCACTCATCAAAGATACCCCTACTACCTACCTGGTTGGCTGGGGCAATGGCATTCAAGTATATGAAAAGGACTTCAAATAATTTGGGCTACTTCACCCATCTTTTCCTCAATGTTCCCACCCCGTTGCTTCATCACACCCCCAAATTTTTTGCCACTCCTCTAATAATTAGCTTCTCACTCCCTGCAACCATTTCTTCTTCTCTCCTGCTCTTTCACCTCCATTTAACTCTCACATCATCTTACTCACACTACTCTTGGCGTTGATTTACAAGTCAAAATCTACGTTATTTAAACTCAAACAAGGTTCAGAGTTGTGTGATTTGGGTGGTGCAAGTCATTTGTATTTTTCATGTTTTTTTTTTTTTTTTTTTTTTAATGTAAGTCTTATTAATCATGTTTACTAGTTTTTTTGACATTTTTTTTTGTGTTCTTATATTTTTACCCATTCTCTTTAAAACACTATTTATAGAAGTGTAAAAAAAAAAAAAAATTGCTAACAAACATGACTGGCTAAATTGTATGTATACATCAACCAACATTGTTCTTGTCAAGCTCATGTTCAGATTTTTTTTTTCTCTTCTTTGAAGGGTTGTTTGGTGGTAGTTAATAGATTGTTGTTATTTAATTTCAATGTGTATTTGTTGTATCCTAAAGGCAATAGAAGAGGCCAATATCATAAAGGTAATCATTTGTTCCCTTACTTGATTCATTACATTACTTTATTTATCTTTATTTCTAAATTGGTTGATTTACTTTATTTAGAATTATGAAAATCTATCACATATCAATAATGGGGTTGATGGTGACACTAACGATGAGGTAGTCAATATAGAGAAAATAGTTTTAGGTGATATATACTCACTATGTAGTCGAATCATGTTTTCCATGACCTTAATCTGCACAGAGAACACACGTGAGTAAAAGACTATCATTGTGGTGGTCAATGACACTCCGATGCTTAAGTCAGACAAGACTTGAGAAAGACGTAATGCTGTAAATTGGGTTATGTGGCGTTCATTTGTTCATCAACCCTGTGTTCTATTTATCATGTGAGAGTCCTTGTTTGGCTAGGCCTTTGGTGGCGTAGTTTAGGAAAATGTATCTTGCTAGAGATCATTTCCCCGTTGGGAGTCCTTCATGTAAGAAAGTTTCCCTATATGATTTGTGCTCTTAGATCTGCGGGAGATTCTTCCCTTGTGGAGTGTTGTCATGCAGGAGAGTTTTTATGCACGACTTATACTCCGGTATTTGTTTCCCAGTCGAAATCAATGTATTGCTAGTCTATCTGTCTTAGGTCGATCCTCCAGATACTTGCCTTATTAGATCTTACGGGCATTGGGCTTGACCATGTGATGTATGGGCTTATTAAGGTGCTGCACTTTGGGTCCAACCTCCTGGACCCGCCTCGGTGGACTTCATGTGGTCTGGGCTTTGCTAGATTGAGCGCGCAATTCGACCCGTTTTGCTCTATTAACGAGATTATCATGACACGTGTACGACACGAATTAAAAGACAATTTGGTGTATCATCAGCTGCCCCCCAAATAGTGGGTCATCTTGTCGATCCACTAAGTTACTTCAATAGGAACTGTAAAGTTGTGAGGATTGAGCCCGAAACATTGTCTCGAGCGGCGCACATCATTAAATGAGTATGTGACTACTCAAAAAAGGGGCGTGAATCCCTAGCTCTATATAAGTTGTCATCTCTGCAGATGAGAGTTTCTTTACTTCTGTAGTCTTTCTGAAACTCCTTATTGTTTTCTTGCTTCTATTTTCATAAGTGCACTCAAAAGTTCGTACTTTCTTCCATGGTAGACAATATTGAACTAACTCCCGAACAAGAGTTGTTCTATGCTTGCCACGAGTTTTTTCGGGACAGGTTGGTCGATGAATCCGGTCTGGTTAAACTCCGTGATCAATATCGAATCCCTAAAGACCTGGAACTTACCCCCTTGGGCATTGACCGAATAATGCCTCCGCAAGGGTTCATCGCCTTGCATAAAGGCATGTTTCAATCTGGACTCCGGTTTCCAGTTTCGAAAGATATTTGACACTTCCTAACATATCTTTGCATTCCTCCCGCTTAGATGGTACCGAACGGGTTGAGAACCTTGATCGTTGTCGTTATCAGGGCGAAGGACCTTTGGTTGATTCCGCGAGTGGTCCATCTGTTGACTTCCCCTCGGCTGAATGCTCATGGGGCCTGTCAGCTGAGCAAGCCGAATTGTTTGGGTCCACTATTGGACGGTTTCAAGTCCTGGCAGAAGTATTATTTTCTAGCTTCCTCGAACTCTTCGTACTTTAAGTTGGAGAGGCGTCCGTTTGTCATATACTTCAAATTTGATTGCAATAAGCATAATGTGCCTCTTCCTTTTTTTGTCCGATCATTGTGGATCTTGCATTAAATTTTCGTTTTATTTCCTTGCGGAGAAATTTATGGCTCCAATTCTCACTAAGGAGGAGGAGTCGATAAAGAAAAAGTTGAATGAGCTCTCATTTATGACCATCGAAGAGGTTATGGTTTTGAGCAACATCGTGCGGAGTGGGTTGTTTGAGAACTTTCATGAATCTCCCAATATGCAACTAAGGAGACCGACAGTCATTGTTTAAAGAAGAGAAAGCTGAAAATGCCTAGCCCGACGAGGCAGGCTGAGTTGGAGGCGGTCCTACCACCCATTACTCGACTCAAGAGGAAACGAGCTAATTTCAAGGCAACTTCCTCTTCTCATCTGCTGATTTTGTTGGAGGAAGAAGTGACCATTGCAGAGCCTGGATATGCTCAGTCTGCCGAGAATATGGTTATGGAAAAGCAAGGTGCCTTGCCCGAATCTCCCTCCCTCCTTGTTGACCTAGAGGGGGATGATTCGGAGCTGGCGGGCACTGGTGGCATTGAAGCTTCGCAACCTGCATGGCCTTCGGATATGGATCCTGTTAATGCTCCCCTTCCCATTTCTGTCGAAGTGGTTGCTCTAGGGAGTGGATCTCCCTCCTTTCTCCCGCTCTCAGATCCTGATGTTGGGCATCGGGCCGAGTCTCAAGTTAAGAAGGCTTCGGCTGCGGAGTGGAAATCTTTGAAGGGTCCCCTGAGGACAGTGATGACATCCAGGAGTGGAGTAAGCATATCCTCAAATCGGAGTGAGCTGAACCCCTATCCCGTTCTAGAATGTATGCCTTGGAGAAGGCTTTTGCTAAATTGCAGAAGTCGTATTCTGATGCACTTTATCAGATAAATTCCTTAAACAAGCAGCTAGAGAAGTCTGATATTGAGACAGACTTCGAGTCATTACAGGCCGATCCCAAGGCCAAGCCGGTTGCCTCAAAGGCTGAGTTGAATTCTTCCAAGGCTGGCTCAGTGTCCGCTGAAGCAAAGCTAGGGTGCACTCAAGAGGAGTTGAAACATGTGAAAGGGGTGGTGGGTAAGGTGCAGGATGATCTGCAAGCCTGAGCCGTTGAAAGGGAGCAAACTGAGTCTGAATTGGTAGCTTTACATCAGAAGCTTGAATCCGACGTTGCTAGTGTACTTGGTCATGTCTGCGAAGCGGAGGATCGAACTATCCCTGTGCAGGATGAGCTGAATTCGCTAAAACAACAACTAGCAGAGCAGTCTCAAGTGGTCGTGCTTGCAAACAAGTTGAAGGAGGCGGAGAAAAGCCTAGCGGAATTTAAAGCTCGTGAATAGAAGCGTCAATCAACTCTGGACTTTACAGAGATTGTCCAGGATAGACTAGATATGCTAGAACTGATCGAGGAAGAGTATTCTGACCTTGAACTTGACTTCGGTCATTACAAAAAGGTTGCTTATTGGAAGATTGATGAAGAAGAAGCTTCTAATCCAACGCCCTCGACTGGCAATTCGGAGCAGGCCTCTGACGAAGCTGACTTATCCTCTGTAATGCCTTCTGATGTAATCGACCCTTTGGCCTCTGGAGCAGATCCTCCATAACAACTATAATCCTTATGCCTTGAAGAAAGCTTGTTAAATAGTATTTTATACTTGTACTTTCTAGAGCTTAGCTACCGAGTTTGTTCTGCATTGCCATGTCGTTGCGTTGGCCTCTTAGACGTGCAACTCGCATAGTAGATTATGAAGTTATTTTACTTTAGATTTCTTATACCATCTTAAGCCGCTTATTGGTGGATTAGACTATAGGTTGGACCAGAAGCTATCGTCATCAGCCGAAATTGATTAAGCTTTGGTCAGGTTCGGTCATCATTGTCTATGGTAGGATAATGATACCTACCAAACCATCGTGATCAGGCTTGATGAGCTTTGATTAGACTCCCACTTTCTAAGCTATCTTCATTCGCGCTCGATGGACTAGGCATTAAAGTGGACTGGAAGCTATCTTCATCAATCAAAACTGACTAAACTTTGTTCAGGTTCGACCATTATTGTCTATGGTAGGACAACAATCCTAGCAAGCCATCGTGATCAGGCACGATGAGCTCTAACTAGACTCCAATTTTCTAAGCCACCGTCATCCGTGCTCGACAGACTAGGCTTTAGAACGGACTAGAAGCTATCGTCATCAGTTGGAACTGCCTAAGCTTTGGTCAGGTTCGACCATCATTGTTGATGATACATCAAATTGTCTTATGATCAGCACCGTATACGTGTCATGATAATCTTATCAACAAAACAAAGCAGGCTCGATTCCATCACTGATGTTTACAGAAAGGGATCTCCAGGGGTTACATTCTCCTCATAATGACGCCCTAGCCATCTTCGTCCTCATCGCTAAGTAGAAGGTAAAGAGGGCCTTGGTGGACACTAGAAGCTCACTCAATGTCATGTTCCTCAGTGCATTCCACAACACGCAACTACAGGAGAAAAACTTTACCCCCACCATGCATCCACCCCATGGTACGATTCAGTGGAGAAAAATGCTTCCCCATCGGGAAGATCAATCTAATAGTGGTGGCGGGAGAGCCAAAATTATGGAAGTACCTTGTCCCAAAGTTCATGGTAGTTGACGCTCCGTCCACCTACAACATTGTTCTGGGAAGGTTGTGGCTTGATCATATGGATGCAGTGGTTTTCACTCTGCACCAATGCATAAAATATACAACCAACCAGGCCCAAGAAACTATCTGAGGAGATCAATCTGCAACAAGAGACTGCCATTATGCAACCCTGAAGCAGATTAATTGTTGCCAATTGCATCTTGGGCCCACAGAACTAACATGTCAGGCACCGGGCCTAAACAAAAGAGGAGAATCACTCTATGAGGGCGGAGGAGCTCTGATAACCAAAGTGTAGCTATGTGAAGAGCCATAAGTCAGAACTAGCAGTGCAATCCAGACTAATAAAGAGCTAACTAACGATACTTCAACAAACATGCACCTACTCCAAGAGCCGTTAATCAGCAAGGAACTAGCTAGGTGCCAGCACAAAGTCCACTATTCAGTAACTTCGGTAGTTTTAAAAAAAACTTTGCTATAGGGACCATGCAATCCGAGCCAGGACCATCTGCGCCTCCTTCAAGGCCGGATTAACTTAGTCCCGCTCGGAGTTAAATTATTTGTTGTTTTGATTTTTTTTTTTTTGTTTTTTGTTTTCATTTCAGTTTAGAAGAATTGTTCGTACAAGACACATTCCAAAATAAAACAAAATTTATTGATTGCAATGAGAGTTATTACAAAGCTTGCCGACCAACTAGTACGTCAGTTTATACACTACAAGTATTTAAGTCCGATGCAAATATCTATCCGCTGAAACAAGGGTAGAGACTCCGATCTGCTAATCCGCCTCCAGAAAGAAAAGGTGGTGACAGTAAAACGTCTGCAACAGAAGACAAAATAGCGCACTCCATTCTCCATCAAATCACCTCGCAAGGATGATTTGAAAGTAGCAAGCAAAGTGTTTGAAGAAGGTTGCGAGTACTCCCTCGATTCTTTGCTCCACCAATCTTCCTCACGAAGAGGAACATAAGGAAGCAACAGAAAGCTGACGAAAATATCCCGAACAATGGGATCGTCAGGTTTCATAGTGCTGCCAAATGGGGACGCCTCTCAAATGTGTAAAGCCTGGGGTGACGCAAATATACCGCCCCAACGACGAGAGTCATATCCTCCAACGCTCCCATCAACCATAAACTATCTGCGAGGACCATCCCCTGATAGAACTAACGGATGAGAGAGTGCTTGAGCATCGGTAGATGGAAAACAAACTTGACCCCTGAAAGGAAGTCTGTAACTCTTCGTCGCAATGTAAAAAGATATTACAAGATCTCATGGGACCAATTAGATGCCCAGCCAGATCAAGCAACACTGCATAATAGCAAGTCTTATCAAGAATCATCGGCGTAAATGTCAAAACATTCAAAGACTCTTGTGGCGGAGATATTCCTTCAGCATTTGGAAAACCCAAAACAAATTCTCTGGTAAGATGCATTTGATTACCATGCTATACTATTCTCATTGCAGGGTTTTAATGCAGAATAGCCAACCTATATTTAGGCGTAATGGTTTACGAAGCAGCGTCAGCCAACAGTTACTTCAACATTAATTTTTTTTTATATTTATTATTTTTTTATCCCTTAACCCCACCCACCCCAGATGCCGCCGACTGGGATCGATCCCGTGACCTAGTGATACCATCTGCCACTGTTCAACCACAGAGTCATCACACCTTTGGCACTTCAACATTAAATGTCATACAAGAAATTGGGAAAACAACGGTTCCAATTACAATTGCACCAGTCCACATCTTTCGAATTAATGAACCATGTAAGCAACCCCATTAACTGGGGGGAGTAATCAATACCAAATTGTCTCTCAATATGCGTCGTATCCATGGCACGCTGATCCACAAAGATTTTTTCTAATTGGGCCCTATCACTAAAGGGCTCAAGCTTATGCCCTGCGAGATCCGGCCCAGCACATGCAAATGAACAAACAACAAAAACCTTGCGCTTCGATAGAATAAGGAGCGCGCCTACAAAATATTATCATTAAATTCAAGGCATCAACTCCATTATTATTTCGTTGTTGTTTATTAAAGTCGATCAATCTATTATTAGTCCGATCAATCAATCTAATTTTGGAGTCATACCGCAAGGCGAACTAAGTAATTTAGGATATCCAAGTCAGACTTACAAGCCCAAAATCTTATTCTGACCAAAGCTTAGTCAGCTCCGACTGATTACAATAACTTCTAGCCCACTCTAACACCGAGCCCGCTAAAAGTGGAAGATGATGGGTTAGAAAGTGGGAGCTTAGTCAGCATTTGTAATACCTAACCGCGATGGCTCATCAGGGACCATTGTCCAACTATAGATAATGGTCGCCGAACCTAACCTTAGTCAGTTTTGACCTATGACGATAGCTTCTGGTAGGCTCTAATGCACATTCCCTTAAACTAAATGGGTGTCAACGGTTTAGAGAGTGGCATCCTAATCAGCACTATGATGTCTGATCGAGATGGCTTGCCAGGGATCATTGTCCAAACATGGGCAATAGTGACCGAACCTGACCAAAACTTAATATGTGATGATTGACAACAATGGCTTATGTTCTCCTCGAAGTCTAGTATGCAAATAATGGATTCCCACGGCTTAGAAAGTGTGAGTCTAGTCAGTGCTCTCGATGTCTGATTAAGATAGCTTGCCAGGGGTTACTACTTGTACGCAGACAGTGATCGCCGAATCCGACCAAAGCTTAGTCAGTGGCTGCTGATGACGATGGCTTTGGTCTGCTCGAGGCCTAATTCGCTGCACGTGGATTACGACGGCTTAGAAATTGAGAGCTTAGTTAGTGCTCATGTATCCTGGTTAAGATGGCTTGCCAGAGATCATTGGCCAACTACAGACAATTATCGCCGAACCCCGCCAAAGTATAGTCAGAACGACTGACCATGATAACTTCTGGCTCGCTCCAATACCTAGTCTAGCATGAACATATCAAGATGGGTTGGAAAGTGGGAGTCTAATTAGTACCATCAACGCCTGATCAAGATGGCTTTCCAGAGACCACCATGGTCGCCGAAACCTGTCCCCGGTTTAGTCAGTTATAATTGGCGATAACAACCCCCGATCCAACTAAGCCTATTCCACAAGTAATAGGTAAAAATGAGTCAAAAGTCCGGCCAGAACTCTGAAAGCTCGACTTAGACGAGTTGTGAGGACTACTGTCCAATCATCTACAACGTTGCATGTGCTAGGAACACAGTCTGACTAATTCGTTTATAACAGTAACAACGACAGAAAATGCTCGTTCAACATACAACCAAGCCGCCAAACAAATGGTGAATCACACTCCTCGATCTCTAAGAAGATTCTGACCAGAATTGCACAAACTATCGTAGCATATGAAGTCAGAACTCTCACCAGCAAATCAATCATAAAACTTCCTAGCCTAGCAGAGCTTCTTGTCTGACAATTAATGTTGAAATAAGACAAAACAGGTAAAAGCTAGTAGAAAAAACAAAAGAAAAACAACCATGTACCAAGTACTATTCATTTGCAAGCAAAAAAAAAAAAAATACAAGGTTCACCCCTCATTAGGAGGAGAGTCAGATACAACAGAACCATACTTAGTAGGGGAAGAAGTATGAGACACATTTGAACATGCTGCCTCTCGATCACCCTAATCAAGGTCGCCTTCTTCAGATGAATCGGAGGCCATTCCAAACTCTATATATGCAATCTCTTTATAATAGGAGAAATCCCAGTCGGGATGCTCCTCCTTCATCAAATGCAACTGCTCCGGCCTTCCATACACGACTCTGCTGAACTCAAACGTGTCTTGGGCCTTGAGAAGCTTCTCTTCGCGCACTCTTGATTCAGGGAACCCCTGCTCCAGCTTGCTTGACAGCATGTCATTCTTGGATTGCTCGGCACTCAGCTTATCACTGACAATACTCAGCTCATTCTGTGCCAGAACAAACTGCTCTTCAGCGGTCCGTGCACTCTTGACTTTAAAATCAATGTCGGCCTCCAACTGCTGACATCAGACCGTCCATTCAGATTCCTTCTTGTTTCTCTCAGCGTGCAAAGCCTGTAGTTCAGCCTGCACTTCGGCCACAGTCTCATGGGGAAACTACAAGTCACGACGGACAAGGTTAAATTCATTCTCGAACCGATCCCTCGAGGACACTACCCCCGCCAAGTCGGACTTAAGTGTTTCCAAGCGAACCTTATGATCCTCCGACCTAATGCACCAGGGCTACGCTCTAGTATTTGAGTAAGCTTCAAGTTGCTTCCTCAACGACTCAATCTTGTAGAAAGCGTTTGAGTATGACTTCTGCAAGTTTGCAATGACCCGTTCCATGATATACACTCTCTCACGAGCAACCTCAACTTCAGTTTTAGTTGCGACCACTTGATTTCGATACGACATCCCCAACACGAGATCTTTATGCTCTTTATCCATACACTCTCCCAACATCTCTCCTACTGGCTCTGGAACATAGTTTGCCAGCCAGTCATTCCACCTGCTGATATGCTTCCTCGACGCGTAAAAAATGTCAACCTCCTAATGCCAAGCTTAGTTGTTTATCCTTACTACGTCTGGAGCAAACAAACTGATCTGAGCATCCGAATGGAGATCCTTCATGAATGGAATCACCTCAGCACCGCCCTTGGCCACCTTCACTGCATCAGAGCCCTCGTCAATAACGTTCTCTTTGCCCGCAACGATCGGCTCTCTTTCACGCGCCGATTCATAGTCAGTTGATGGGGAAAGTGGAAACGAGTTATTCCTCGGACCCATTGTCAATTCAATATGAGGACGGGAACGAGATAGAGCACAGTAAGGGAAACGAGGAGGGGACCATTCACCATGACGACGATGATCGGACGACTCTTCAACAGGTTTGCTATCGAGAGAACGACGAAGCTCAAAGTCCTTTATTGAAAAGGTACGACCAGACAAAGCCTCCATGCCCGCTTACAACATCATTTTATTCGAAAACTCTGTCTGCTTGATACTCAGTTTGGTTACATCCTCCATGTCCACCATTTGCAGATACTCCCTCTCCAAGTCAGGAAGGGAAATATGAGCCTTAGCCTGAGCATCACGCCCTTCAAAAACAACAGTCTAATCCGACACTTGTCTGACATCATCACGTCCCTTGGACGAGGCAAAGCGCTTTGCAGACAGGTTTAGGCAAAGTAGGAGACATCTTCAGATGCACAAGAGAAGGAACGCCTCATTTATTTCTGCCCTCCTTGAAGGGCTTGGAACCTTAATCCAAGGAAGTTTTTTCTCGAAGTAGACGCACCTTCAGACTTTGGCTTCTTTACCTAAAAAAAAGTAGAAGCCACATGCCAATGAACCCACATTCCGCTGCGCTTGACATTAGAAGATTCAATGACATCCTCTATCGGCAAATGAGGCATGTCGTGATACGCATCCAAAGTTGCTTTATCCTCAGCAGAACATGGCAAAGTTGCGAATCTCCCTACGGAAACCACACAGGTCAATCTAATATGTAGTTAACGCAAGGAATACCACATAAAGAGTCAAACTTACTCAATAGTATGGATTCACGCTCAACCGACGACCAACAAGCTCAAAGTATGTCGAGTCCACAGGAGCCATGAAACAAAACTTTAGCTAGGATTCAAAATCATCAGGCAGGTTGCCGAAGCAGTCCGGCAACGTCAGATCGGACAACATGCTTGTTTATCCGAGGAAATGTAAGTAATTGCATCGCTGTCAAATACACTCGAACACCAGCTTTCCTAGCCCTAATCAGAATGGCAATCACAGTCCTATACCCATTCAACACAGGTGTAATGCCGAGGTATGTCAGGAACTCCCAAATTTCCTTAATAACAGGAAATCATACTCCCGATTGAAGCATACCTCGGTGAAGACAGATAAACCCCTCAGGAGAGCACAATGGCGTCAGATTAGCGCCAAAAGTGCAGAACAACAGATCATCAGGAATCCCGTATGTGTTACAAAGGACTTCCAGATCCGATTAAGTGAACAACCTCTCCTAAAAAAAACTTGTGCCTCTTAGCTAGCGGTTTTTCAGTAAGCTGATTTCATCCTATGAAAGATAGTATGAGTTTCGAATATGTAGTAAAAGTGAAGTCAAAAGCACAGAAGGCGATATGGCAAAGCAAAATCTCTGAGATCTTAAGAGTAAAGTGGCTACACTTCACAAACAGGAGATCTATATAGAAAACATAACTCCCACATTTCTTTCTTTCAAGCTGATGCACGCCCAATTAATAAAATGATTCTTTGAGTTTGGCACTCATTAGTTTATACCTATTCGTTTGGCCCTTGTTTTGAAAACTAATTTTGTCTAAAACTTGTTTTCTAATGTAATCTGGTCAAAACTAATTTTTGAACCATTTTACCCTTACTTTGGGTTAGTTAAGTCTAATTTTTTGATAATTGAATTTAATTTTTTAACCCTAAAACTCAAAATTGCCCCCCATCCCCTCCTTTATTCTCTTTAATCCCTGCATCTCTTCTTCTTTATGCCAGCAGAAACTTCACTCCCAAATCCAAACCCCCATTGCCACCACCACCTCCACACCGATATTGAAAATTTTCATTTTTTAAGTTCACAACCAAATTATTCACTGTAATTTTCTGGATTAAAGAATCCCAAGTTGACATTTTATTCTTCCAAACAATCAGTGGGGTTTGAGAACAAATACTATTATCATCAAAGTTCATTGTCAAATCCTCTATCTTTGCTTATAAATTGACGAAGTCATCCTTGCTAAACTCTTCATTTCTTTATTTGTTTCTTTCTTATTTGTTTTTCAATCTTCACATCAGCATTACTATCTAACTAATCTTTTTTCTTAATCAACTAACCTAGCTTCACAAAGAAATCCTTCCAGAAGGATTCTATCTTCTTGTTATCATACAATTTCATTTCCACCTCATTGATTCTCCTGAACTTCCACAGGATTCACCTGATTTGAATCTTAACCCAATGGTTAATAATCCAATAATCCCAAGTTGACATTTTTTCTTCCAAACAATCAGTGGGGTTTTAGAACAAGTATTGACACATACCAAACCATCGCCAATCGGATTGAATCCGAGTGGAATGAAGCTCCCTGGACTGCAAGTCATGCTTCAAGACCTTTATATTACAATTCCTCTTAAGTTTGGTGTTATACATCTTGAGCTGCTACACAGTGGCGGCGATTCAACCCCCATTTGCACGGTTGAAGTCCCATGAGTGTTTTGGCTTTCCAGAGACGTTCACAGACTTTTCTTTCTTCTTCGCCATCTTTCAATCAACAATGGCTATCGGAGATAGAGGAAAAACTTGGTCTGATGAACTCATGCTACTTACATCCTAATTTCAGACTCAGTCTAATTGACTCAGTTCCCACATGCGGTGAAAATCTCACAAACTTGAAGATGTTGCGAATGCCACCGGGAAATGTTGTTCCATATTGGCGTGGGGTTCCTACTGGCAAAAAAATAGAAGAGATGCAGGGAAAAGAAAATATAAGAAAGGAGGGTGTGGGGAAATTTTGGGTTTTAGGTTTTCAAAAATTAGACTCAATTATCCAAAAATTAGACTCAACTAATCCAAAGTAAGGGCAAAATGGTCTAAAAATTCGTTTTGACAAGTGAATTACGTGGACTTAACGATTTCGTTAAAAAATGAATGTTAGACTCAATTAATTTTCAAAATCATGGCCAAACTCTAATAGGTATAAACTAATGAGTGCTAAAAAAAAAACAATTAATGAAACTCGTCGCTCGAGAAAATGACTTAGACTTAATCATCGTGACTGCACACTTGCTTCATGAAATGACCTAGAGCACCGATAAGACAACCCACCAACTCGGGGAGTAGCTGATGATACATCAAACCGTCCTCTTATCAGCACCGTACACGTGTCATGATAATCTCGTTGGCAGATCAAAATAGACCCAATTGCATGCTTAATCCAGCGGGGCTCAGATAACATTAAGCCCACTATTGGCATATTCCAAAATGTTGGACCCGAATTGAAATGTGCCACTAAGCCCACACGTCACACGGTCGAGCCCAATACTCGTAAGCCTTGATAAGGCAAGTATCTAGGGGATCGACTCAAGATAGGCAGGCCACCAGTACATCGGTTCCGACTAGGAAACAAGCACTAGAGTATAAACGGACAAGGAAACTTCCTTGTAAAAACAACACTCAGAAAAAGAAACCTCTCTCGCAGATCTAGGAACACAAGTCGTGTAGGAAAACTATCTCACATGGAAAGCTCTCACCTAGGAAAAAATCTTCAGCAATATCTCATTCCCTAAACTACGCCATCAAAGGCCTAGCCGAACAATGACTCTAACACTATAAAAGGGAGATAAGCTCGATGAGCTTAAGGTATGCTATAGAATCCCAATTTGCAACTTTAAGCCTCTCCCAAGCCTTATCTAACTTAAGCATCAGAATGTTATTGGCCGCCACTGGTGGTCTTTGGCTCAAGTGTGCTACTTGTGTAGGTCTAGGTAAGCAGCGAAGAAGGAGAGCAGGAATGACTACATCATATGTCTATGGTAGGACAATGATCCCTGACAAGCCATCATGATCAGGCTCGATGAGCTCTGACTAGACTCTTACTTTTTAAGCCATCGTTATCCGCGCTCGACGACCTAAGCATTAGAGCGGATCAGAAGCTATCGTCATCAGTCTGAATTGACTAAGCTTTGGTCAGGTTCGACCATCATTGTCTATGGTAGGACAATAATCCCCGACAAGCCATCGTGATCAGGCTCGATGAGCTTTGACGAGACTCCCACTTTCTAAGCCATTGTCATCCACGCTCGACGGACTAGGCGTTAGAGCGGATTAGAAGCTATCGTCATCAGTTGGAACTAACTAAGCTTTGGTCAAGTTCGACCATCATTGTCTATGATAGGACAATGGTCCCTGGCAAGCCATCGTGATCAAGCTCGATGAGCTCTGACAAAACTCTCACTTTCTAAGCCATCATCATTCGTGCTCGATGGACTAAGCGTTAGAGCGGACCAAAAGCCATTGTCATCATTCGAAATTGACTAAGCTTTGGTCCGGTTCGGCCATCATTGTCTACGGTAGGACAATGATCCCTTGCAAGCCATCGTGATCAAGCTCGATGAACTCTGACAAGACTCTCACTTTGTAAGCCATCGTCACACGCGCTCGATAGACTGAGTGTTAGAACGGACTGGAAGCTATCATCATCAGTTGGAACTGACTAAGCTTTGGTTAGGTTCGATAATCTCAGCTTGGGCGACCTGACTTATGTAACTCACTGAGTGGTCTGACATGGGATCGGTTTAGTGGATTTGATATGAAAATCAGACAGTAATATATTGATTGGATATCCAGTTAGATTTGATGAACAACGGTGAAAGTTTAGTAAAAGCAAATATTTTTTATTTATAATATTTTTTAAGGTGATCTACATTCCATGGCCGCCTAAGGCTTTCACCGTTCCTGTTTTCCAACCAATATGTTCCTGGCCTGTTGACCTTTGTCACTTTGCAGGGTCTTTCCCAATTTGGGTTTAGCTTGCTGCATCTAGTTCTTTAGTGTTTTGTTGAGTTTTTCTGAGTACTCAGTCTCCCACTTTGAACTTGCGTGGCTTGACTTTCTTGTTGTAGTACTGAGCTATTATTTGTTGGTAGGTGGCTATCGTGGCAGAAGCTTGATATCTCCTTTCCTCGAGGAGGTCTAAACCATCGCGCAAAGATTCTTCGTTGTCTTTCGGCTTGAACTCTTCCATTCGAAAAGTGGGAATTTCTAGCTTCACTGAAACCATTGTTTTCGACCCGTAAGCTTGGGCAAAAGGCGTTTCCCCTGTCGGGGTTCTTTTGGTGGTCCGGTATTGACCAAAGGATTACCATTAACGCCAAAACCTATTTTCCCTTAGACGCATCAAATTTTCTTTTGAGCGCTTCAAAGATCAACCTGTTGGTAACTTCTGTCAGGCCGTTGGCTTGTGGGTGCCCTAGAGAGGAGAAGTGGCGGTTGATGCCAAGATCTTCGCATTGCTTTTCAACCTTTCTGCCCTTGAATTGAGCTCCATTGTCACTGACTAGTGTCCTTGAAATGTCGAATTTGTAGATGATGGAGACCCATATGAATTTCTCGATTTGATTTTGGCTTATCTTGGACAGGGGCTCGACCTCAACCCATTTGGTGAAGTAATCAACTTCTACGAAGATGAACTTCTTGTTGGCTGAGACGGGGAGCGGCCTGACGAGTCCATTCCCCATTACGCGAACGACTATGGGCTAGTCATCGGAGTCAAGGGTTGAACGAGCATGTGTACATATGATGCAAACCTCTGACATTTGTCGCATTTTAATTTGGAATGTGTCTTTGGCGTCCTGCTGCATATTTGGCCAATAGCACCTTAAAATTATGGCTTTGTGGGTTAGAGTTCTCCCACCTGAGTGGTTCCCACAAATGCCATCATGAATCTCTCTAAGAGCATGGTTCGCCTTTGAGGGGGTTAGGCATCTGAGCAGGGTCCCGTGACTGACCTTCTATATAACTTGTCATTTATGAGAGTGTATCGCACTTCCCTGTTTTTCAGCTTTCTGGTTTCTGTCTTCTCAGTTGGGCGTACTCCATTCTTGATGTACTCAATGATGGGATTCATCCAGCTTGTCTCCATGTTTGTCACATAAACGTCGTTGGACTCTTCTTCTTCCAGACTCAATTGTTCTTGGAATTCGATGAGCCTGTCTGAAATCTCAGTCGTAGCTGAGGCCTTTTTAGCCAGTGTGTCGGCTATTTCATTGTCATTTAGGAGACACTGCACAAGTTTCATCTTTTTGAATCTGCTCATGGCATTGATTACCTTTTCGTGGTAAGCCATCATCCTGGGATCTGTGTTGCTAAACTCCTCTTTGACCTGGTTGACTATCAAGTGTGAGTCGTTGTACACGGTTAGCTCATCTATCCTGATCCCTTTTGCAAGCGTCAGGCCAGACAAGAGGGACTCGTATTCTGCTTCGTTGTTTGAGGCGGGGAAGCCGAACATGACAACTTTTTCCAAGGTGAACCCGCTTGGAGACCAGAGAGTGATTCCAGCTCCACTACCATTTACTATGGATGACTTGTCACAACGCATGATCCATCCTTACTCGACAGACCACTGTTCTTTCTCATCTGACTTTTGTTCCCCACCGCCATTAAGTTCGGCGATGAAGTCCGCCAATGCTTGAACTTTGATGGTTGTTCTTGGAGCATAGTTGATATCAAACTGCCCTAGTTCCAATGACCATTTAACCATCTTGCCAGATAATTCTGGCTTGTGTAACACTGTATGAAATGGATGTTTGGTCAGGACCGTTATAAAGTGGGTCTGGAAGTAGGGCTGCAGTTTCCTGAAGGAGACGACCAACGCCAGAGCTATCTTTTCTAGGTCCGGGTTGTTTGCCTCTGCTTCTACGAAGATGTTGCTGGCGTAGTATACTAGTATTTGTAGTCCTTTATCGTTCTGCACAAAAGTTGAACTGACGGCCTGCTTTGAGACAAATAGATATAAACAAAGTGTCTCTTTCTGGTGCAGGTTTTGAAAGTAGCTCTGTAACTCCATGTATGTTTTCAAACTCTGGAAGGCTCGATCGCATTCTTCATCCCATCTGAAGCCTTTGCTTCTTATCAAAATTTTGAAAAAAGTGAGGCTTTTGTCGGATGATTTGGAAATAAACCTATTGAGTGCTGCCACCTCCCGGTTAGGCTATAAACTTCCCTGATGGTGGTCGGGGTCTTCACATCGAGAAGAACCTGAATATGTTTTAGGTCGGCTTCTATCCCTATTCGGTTCACTATGTAACCTAAAAATTTGCCTGACTCAACCCCAAATGTGTATTTTTGCGGGTTGAGTTTCATCCGATACTTGCGGAGCTGATTGAATACTTCGGCAAGGTCGGTCATGTGATCTAAACTGTGGAGGTTTTTGACCAGCATGTCATCTATGTAGACCTCTATGTTCCTTTTATTTGTTCCTTGAACATCCGGTTCACCAGTCGCTGATACGTTGCTATGCGTTCTTTAGTCCGAACAACATCACCCGATAACAATATATCTCTCTGTCAGTTATGAAAGATGTATTCTCTTGGTCTGGGGGTGCATTTGTATCTGGTTATATCCGGAGTGGGCATCCATGAAACTTAGAAGGTTGTGTCTGGAGGTGGCGTCCACTATTTGATCAGTGCGAGGAAGCATAAAGTTGTCTTTCGGACACGCCTTGTTCAAGTTTGTGTAATCTACGCAGATTCTCCACTCCCCATTTTTCTTTTTCACCATGACAGTCCTTGATCATGTCCGCGTTGAGTAACTTTTTCGTTTATGATCTGGTTTCTCTCAGGAGGCATGGGTTTTTTTTTTTTTTTTTTTTTTTTTCTGCCTGAAGTTTTTCCACGCGAGGTCAACTTCTAGTAGATGAGTGATTACAGAGGGGTCAATTCCCACTATGTCATGCATTGTCTAGTCGAAGACGTCCTAATTTTGCCGCAATAGCTTTATCAGTTGTTCTACTAATTCTTTGCTTAGGCGAGAATCTATCTGGAAGACTTTGTTGTTATTGGGACTGTCGAGGTAGATTGTGATAGATTCCTCCTCTGGCTGACCGACGTTGGGTCTTCCCCTCAGACTAACTGGAGTCTCATCATTAGAGTGGGGAGACTATTCTTCAATTGTAAGACCCGGGCTTTGAGATTTCTTAGCCGCGGGCCCAGACTGTAATTGATAGTTGTCAAGCCGCTTAAGTGCTGCGTAGTGGGAGTCTCTGGCTGGTTTCCTTGTATGGTGCCTACTGCCTGATTGGTAGGGTACTTAATACATTGGTGGAAAGTAGAAACTGCCACCTACATCTGGTGGAGCCAAGGCGTTCCTAGGATGATGTTGTAGGTGGATGGTGCATTAACCACCATGAACTCCTGGAACAAGACTTTCCGATGTTGTGGTTCTCCTGCCACTGTCCTTAGTTTGATCTTCCTAACAGGGAAACACTTTTTCCCACTGAATCTGACCATGGGGTGACAAGTGGGCATTAGGTTTTCTTCCTTCAATTGCATATTGCAGAACGCATTGAGGAATAAAACATTCAAGGAGCTTCCGGTGTCTCCCAAGGATCTTTTAACTTCCCACTTCGCTAAGAAGACCGAAATTACTAGGGCGTTATTATGTAGATATTGAACGCCCTGGAGGTCTCTATCCGTGAAAGTCAGGGACAAGATCAGGTTTTTGACACGAGCATGCTGCACCTATTGGTCCTCGTAGGTTGACTGCGTTCGAATCTTGCAGAACGTCCTCTTTTGGGACCTGTTGGACTGTTCAGCTTTTAAGCACACTCCGTGCAGGACATACAATGTTGCCGCCTTGTCTTCAATTTCTTTGACGGCTTGTTCTCCTTCCTTCGCCTAGTCTTGTTTCAAGTTTGGGCTCATAAATTCCTTGAGTTTCCTTCTCTTGATCATGTGCTAGCTCAATCTTGTATTTGAGATTCTTGCAGTCTTCGCTATCGTGGCCGCTGTCTTTTTGATATGTGCAGTATTTTGCATTGTTCCGTCATGAGGGGTCCCCTTGGAGTTTGGCAGGCCACTTCACTTCACCTCAATTCTTAATGACATTGAGGATATCAGACAGGCTAGAGTTGAGGGGAGTGAAGGGTTGGGAGTCGACGTAGCTAGAGGCTTATTCTTGCTTCGTGCGGCTGGAGATCGAATTGCTGTGATTTAGCTTCCTTTTATTTTTGTCGTCATTTTCTTATTTCTTTGCCTTCTTCTTGTCTCTAGGAGTAGTGGATTTCTTTCTAGCTTCTACTTCCTTTTTTGCGGCCATCATTTCATCGAGAGTGATGTATTTCTAGGCACTATTCAGCAAGTCCGCTATGTCATTTAGAGGCTAAAGAGTGAGGAAGTCATAAAACCGACCTCTCTTCAGACCCGAGGTGAAGGCTGTGACCGAGGTGTTGTTGCTGCATCCGTCGATAAGAGTTAACTCATCATTGAAGCGTGTGACGTACTCCCTCAGCTTCTGTTTGAGGGTGAGCAGGTAATGCAGGCTTTTCCTGATTCATTGACTGCCGACAAAGCGGGTAAGAAAAGCTTTGGCCAACGTTTGGAATGAGTCAATGGACTTTGGAGGGAGACTGTGAAATCAGGTCAGTGCTGACTTCTTCAGGCTGGTGGGGAATGATCGGCACATTACTGCTTCAGATCTTTATTTGAGTGTCATTACATGTTGATAATGGTGCAAGTGGTCGGACGTGTCTGTTGTCCCGTCATAAAATTCCAACTTTGGCTGGCTAAACTTCTTCGGCTGTAGCTCATTCATGATGTGATCCATGAACGGGGGGCAGTGAGGTACAACATGTTTGAATTGGTAGCCCCAAGCTGAAGGGGGTTCTGCGAGGCAATTTTTTCTGCCCTAGATGCCGGGTTTTCGTTGGCTACTCCCCTGCCCTTTGTCTATTGAGAGTCGAGAGGAGCAAAGTGGCCTTCCTGAATGTGTTCTCTGGTGTCTTCTAAGGACGGGGCTCTTCTTGGCTCTCTGTCTCTTTTGGCGGGTGGATGGTTCCGCTGAGTAAGTATCTCCACCGCTCGTGCGATTTGCTGCACTTGGGTTGACAATAGATCAACCCTAGGGTCCATAATGGTTATTGTCGGTGCGAGGGTCCGAGATTGTTCTCCCTGCGGTGCCGGTATTGCCGGAGCTGGCAGCACTGTGCCGGTTCTAGCGTTCGAGGGCTCAACGATGTCTCCATTATTGCGAGATCTCGTGGTCACCATATTTCTGGACTCTAAGGAATGGTAATATCACTGTTTTCTTAGGAACTTTGTCATTCCCCACGGACGGCGCCTAACTGATGTAGTCAAATCATGTTCTCCTTGACCTTGACCTGCACAGAGAACACACATGATCCAAAGACCACCATTGTTGCGGCCGATGACACTCTGATGTTTAAGTCAGACAAGGCTTGAGAAAGGCGTAATGCTGCAAATAGGGTTATGTAGTATCCCTTTGTTCATCAACGTTGTGTCCTATTTATCATGCGAGAGTCCTTGTTTGACTAGGCTTTTGGTGACATAGTTTAGGAAAATATATCTTGTCGGAGATCCTTTCCTTGCTGGGAGTCGTTCATGTAGGAAAGTTTCCCTACACGACTTGTAACCTTAGATCTGGGGGAGATTATTCCTTTGTGGAGTGTTGTCTATGCAGAGGAGTTTTCATGCACGACTTATGCTATAATATTTGTTTCCTAGATGGAATCAATGTATTGTTGGTCTGCCTGTCCTAGGTCAATCCCCTTGATACGTGCCTTATTAGGTCTTACGGGTATTGGGCTTGACCATGTGACGTATGGGCTTATTAGGGCACTGCAGTTTGGGTCCAACCTCCTAGACCCCGCCTCGATGGGCTTTGTGTGGTCTGGGTTTTGCTAGATTGGGTGTGCAATTTGGCCCGCTTTAATCTGTTAACGAGATTATCATGACATGTGTACGACCATCACTCACCATAGATGAAGAGTCCAGATTGATTGTGGGAGATCGGGGTGCACCAAACCAACACAAAAACATGTGGTTTCTTTTTCATATTAAAAATGTTGCTATAAGCCAATGGTGTTATGGCTTAGTGGTTAGGGTTGTGTGGGTTTGTCCCCCACGTCTTAGCTTCGAATCCCACATGCGGCATGGTTACTTTTTAATGGGTGTTGACCTATAGGTCACCCAGTTGATAGGTTATGTGATCCTTAAAAACCCAGCTCGCCTTCCAAAAAAAAAAGGTTGCTACAAGATGATGACAGGAAGACAATTGGTGTTGATTTACTTTGCGCATAGCCAAAAAAAGTATTTTGCTAATTAGAAAAAGTTAACTATAAAAAAAAGTATATGATCAAACATAAACAAATACAGACACTTAAAAGACACGTTGAGAATTGTAATCATTCAAAGTGTTTCAATTGATGTGTTTGCAACTCGCAGGACATCAAAAAAAACATTTTCTTATATAACTATCAATATCAACAAATCTTAAGACGATAACCATAGATACATTTTGTGTTTCATCATCAAGAAGACAAAGCTTGTAGGGGTGGGCAAAATTTACCGAAATGGAATCCGAACCGTGCCATACTGAACACTGTTTCACAGGAACCGAACTGAATAATTACTGTTCAGCATGGTACCGGTTCCAAATTTTGTAAAACTGAAAATACCGAACCAAACAAAACATTAAATTCATCTTTTTTTAATTATTAATTGTTACTTTATTATAAAGTTACGTGCTAAGATGTGTGCTCAAAATAAAAATGTATTTAAGCACCTCATAATGTTCTCTCAAACAATTAAGGTTGCATTGTTTTCGCTCATTGATTCAATCAACCATTGCAAAACGACTATTTTCAATTTGATGACTTGCAAATTTTATATATAATCAATCTTATGATGTATTGTTAGTATAGGGAAATTTGGCGACATGGGCGGTGGTGGTATTGTGGACCACACAATTGGATGGTTCATGGGTTCAAAAACACCACTATACGGTCCCTTTCCTATTATTAGTGTGCCAATATGGAGAAGGCGGCGACTATACCACACCACCGTTTCCTCTCTTTCACACAATTCTACTCTCTCAAATTACCTACTTTCTTTCTCACACCACCTATATAAACAAAAAACCATCCATTTTCCCCTCACAATTCAAATCAACAATAGTTTCTCCCTCCCATATTCGAAATCTCTTCCTACATTCAAATCTCTTACAAATCGCCTCCCTCTCCCTCGAAAACTCTCAAAATCCCATCAAATTCGAAACCCTTAAACCTAAACTTAAAAATGAAAAAAATGTAAAACATGACAAATTTCGACCAATTTAAACCCTCAATTGCGACTGATTCTCAACCTCATTAAAACAAAAATATTGTAGTATTCCTCTAATAAATACAACTTGAATCATTTGAAAATGTTTTGAAATGAGCAAGTTATTGTCATTTTACTAAAGTCGCGCAAATCTGTCTTGCAATGAAAACGAGATAGTGTTCCTGACTTTCGGCCAACTTATGTGCTTAATTGAGACCGATTCTCAATTTGATCAAAATACAAATATTATATTACTTTTAGTTATCTAATAAACACAACTTGAATCAATTGAAAATGTTAATAAATGAGTAAGTTATGATCATTTTATTAAAGTTGCGCAAATCTGTCTCGTAATAAAAACGGGATAGTGTTTCTGACTTTCGGCCAACTTATGTGCTCGATCGAGATCGATTATCAAGTTGATCAAAACACAAAGGTTTTAGTACTCTGAGTTGTCTAATAAACACAACTTGAATCACTTGAAAATGTTTTGAAATGAGCAAGTTATGATTTTTTTACTAAAGTCACGCAATCTATCCTAAAATTTTTTTGTTTGGTACCCCGCATTGCACAATGCAAACAAATTGTTTTTTCGGATAGATTGCACGACTTCCGTAAAGGTGGAAGATCGCGACAGAGACTAACCTGGTGGTTGGTGTTCAGTTCACGGAAGGCGGAGGCGTTCAAGTTCTCTCTCAATACGAAGATCAAACTTAAGTGATAGACCAGGTTGGTCATACATCACTTGGCAGTAAAGAACAATATGGAGTATACATAAAATATAAATAAAAGTGAAGTACCCTAAAACCCCACAGTATTTTTTTTTTTTTTCAATAGTTCATCCCCCACTCAATAAGAATTGAATGCATTTTGATGATCTCCGTGCATTCAAACATTAGATATCAATAGACTACCATTATTTAATAGATAATCTTACTCTATCTTCAACTCTACAAAATCATCATGCTTTAATAGATAATTTTTTTCGCAATTTAATCATAGTTTCTTTCTCCCACTAGATCTATTAAATAATATAAACCAAATAAAACTAAAAACAATTAATGAAATGCAATAAGATTAGTCATACTACACAACTCAAGTGGTTTATGTCAACCATTACATTTTAAAAAAAAAAAAATTCTATCAAAAACATTCAACTGATTTTGAATACTTATTTGTATTCAAACATTATATATCACTAGACTATCAACACTTGATGAAGAACTTAAATTTTGGATCAACTTTGATTTGTGATAAATATTATTCATCTTCAATTTTATAAAACCACAATGCCCTAGGATATAGTTTTTGTCGGTGGCGAAAAAAAACTCAACAAAATTTTCAATGTAAACAATGTTTCCTTATTCGACCTGGTCAAATAAAACTTGTAAGATAGTAAAGTTGTATCTTTTGTTATAAAGTCATACACCTTTTCGACATTTGAATTTTCAACAATTAAAATCGGGTTGTTTGAGTTTGGCCCCATTAGTTTTTATGCAACATAGTTTGACCCCCAATTTAGAGGCTAATAAAGTCTAGCCCCATTTTTCTAATAGACCTGTTAGGTCAATCACGTTGACTGGCCAAGGAAAATACGGAGACTGAAACACCCTACACTAAATGGCATGTGCTTTGCACACGTGAAGTCCATAACCTTACCAAGATGCATCTAAGGCTTTGCTTGGTGCATTGTAAAATAATGCATTTCACAAATTAATGTAGATGCATTAGTTTGCAATGCATTACTTCACGAGCACTTGGTTTTAATTAATGAAAATTGATAATCAAATCGTACAAGTGATTCTGGGTGGTGGTGATGATGGTAGTAGTTGTAACTGTGATCACATGGTCATGGTGGCGGCGATTGTGGTTGTGGTGATAGTGATTGCGAATGTGGGCAATTATGGTGATTGTGGTGACAATGGCAGTGATTTTTAATGGTGGTGGTTGTTGATAAGCACAAAAAACATTGATTTTTACACCTCTAAATATACAATTTCTAAGTCCAATTATCCAATAAAAATATTTCATTACGTGTATTTTGTTCATTTTGTAGGAATTCAAGCACAAATATCAAATCATGCATAAAGTGGCACGATAAGGCTAAATTCAACAACTAGAAGACCCATTGGGAGTTCACATACATTCATAAGGACTAAAGAATTTCAATTCCAAGACCCATGAAGTCAAACCCACAAAACATCAACAACTACGGATCTTGAGGAAATCAACATGGCCAACTTTATCATAAAAAAAATCTCTACAAGACATGTTTCATAATTCAATTCCAACACCTTTCCTTATTTTACTCAACCGTGTTTTCTTGTTTTACTCAACCATGTTTCCTTATTTTACTTAAACCATTTTTACTTATAAAAACCACATACATGGAGTTCATAAGGGATATAGTTTTTCTTAGAGAGTTTTTTTTGTTGTAGTTCTTGGCTTTAGATTTTTGCTTGGTAGAGAAGTGCATGTACTACTTTTTAATATTTTAACTTTTTCTTGATGTAGAAGTAAGTTCTATTTTTTTTTTTTTTTCTCTTTCTCAATTGTTTCTTTTTCTCCTTTAACTTTTAGTTTTTTCCCACTATTCATGGAGAGCTAATCTCCCCTCTCAAGGGGAAGAGAAGAGCCTCATGAAGATATAATGATAGTTAGATTGTGTTTTATTTAGGAAGTAAAGTAGAACAATGAATTGTAAGAAGTACTTCGAAAGAAGGCTTCATTTGTTAAATAGATAATGATTTGGATTCGAAAGAATAAATTATTTCCATGTCTTTTAGGATTTTTCCGATGAAAAACATAATCAAAATCCAAAGAAGTTTTAAAAATAAAACAATGGATTTGCTAAGGAAGCTATAAAATTGATTTGTTGCTGAGAGTTCTGACTTCTTGTGTTGCACTAGTTCATGCAATTCTAGTCATAATCCTTTTAGAGATCAGGGAGTCCAATACACCATTTGTCTGGCGACTTGGCTGTATGTGGAACCAGCAATTGCTGATGTTGTTATAAGCGAATTAGTCAGACTATGGTCCCCGCACTTGCACTGTTGTAGATGATTGGACAATAGTCCTTGCGAGTCATCCAAGTCGAGCTTCCAGAGCTCTGACCGAACTCTTGACTCGTCTTTACCGATGTTCGTAGAATAAGCTTAGTTGGACCGAAGGTTGTTATTGCCAGTTATAACTGACTAAACCGGGGTAAAGTTTCAACGACCATAGTGGTCCCTGGCAAGCCGACTTGATCAGGTGTCGAGGGCACTGACTAGACTCCCACTTTCCAATCCATCTTGATCCACTTGTGGCAGACTAAGAATTGAAGCGAGCCAGAAGTTATCATCGTCAATCGTTGTGACTAAACTCTGGTAGGGTTCAGTGATCATTGTTTTTAGTTGGCCAATGATCCTTGAAAGCCAACGCGGTCAGGTGTCATCGCACTGACTAAGCTCGCACTTTCTAGGTCGATGGAATCTGCGCGCAGTGAACTAGGCTTCGAGCAAACCAAAGCCATCGTCATCAGCGACCACTGAATAAGCTTTGTTCGAGGTTTGACAATCACTGTCTGCATATGAGTAGTGACCCCTAGCAAGCCATCTTAATCAGACGTTGAGAGCGCTGACCATACTCCTATTTTATAAGCCATCGAAATTCGTTATTGGCGGACCGGGCTTCGAGCAAACCAGAAGCCATCGTCATTGATCATCACCGACTAAGCCTTGGTCGGGTTTGGTCACTATTGCCCATGTTTGGACAATGATCCCTGGAAAGCCATCTCGATCCGACTTCAGAGCGTTGACTAAGCTGCCACTCTCTAAACCGTTGAAACCCATTTAGTTTAACATACTAGCGTTAGAGCGTACCAAAAACTATCATCATAAGTTGAAACCGACTAAGCTTTGGTTAGGTTTGGTGACCAT
This sequence comes from Berberis vulgaris, assembly GCA_963556465.1. NCBI lineage: Eukaryota > Viridiplantae > Streptophyta > Magnoliopsida > Ranunculales > Berberidaceae > Berberis > Berberis vulgaris. Next base: position 26,298,697 of record OY747131.1, on the reverse strand, counting down.
TATCTACAATTGGATAATAGTCCCTGGCAAGCCATCACGATCATGTATTAAAAATGCTGACTAAGCTCTCACTTTCTAACCCATCGTCGTCCACTTCTGGCAGGCTAGGTGTTAGAGCGGAGCATAAGCTATTGCAATCAGTCATAGCTGACTAAGCTTTGGCCAGAATATGATTTTGGGCATGTAAGTCTGACTTGGGTGTTCTGACTTACTTAGTTTGCCTTGTGGTCTGATTCCAGAGTTGGATCGACTGATCGAACCAATAATAGATTGATCGACTTTAATGAACAGCGGCGGAATAAAAATAGGATTGATGCCTTGGATTTACTGATAATACTCTGTAGGTGTGCTCCTTATTCCATGGCGCTCCAGGCCTATGTTGTTTGTTCCTTTGCATGTGTTGGGTCGGATATGGCATGGCATAAGTTTGGGCTCATTAGTAGAATGACCCAATTAGAATAAAAAATTGTAGATCGGCGTGCCAGGGATATGACGCATATTGCATGACGGTTCAATATCAATTACTCCCCCAGTTAATGGGGTTGCTTGCAATGTCATTAATTTGAAGTGTGTGGACTTGTGCAGTTGCAATTGGAATCGTCGTTTCCCGATTTCTTGTACGACATCTAATGTCGAAGTAACTATCTGTTGACGCTGCTTTGTAAACCATCACGCCTATATATAGGCTGATCAGTCTTTGTTCAAGCACTGCAATGATAATAGTAGAGCATGTTTGATGCGTCCAAAAATCGTCTTCCTAAGAGTTAGACCTGCAAAACAATTGTTAGACTGCCAAGGACCATCTTTTAGGTGGCAGAAGGCACTCCGATGCTCAAGTTAGTAACTCTATTGGACAAAGGAAGAAAATCTTTACAAAACTCAGTAAAAGTTGCATACCTGTGTTGAATGTTCCCTTTACCTTTTATAATGGTCGCGGTTAATTCTCTGCGTGACTTAAGTATGTGAGGCGCAACGGAAGGAGATGTTTCCTATAACAGTCTTATTTTTAATGGAGATGCGTCTGTGGAGGCATAACTCCCTTCATGAATATTTTTGTGTAACAATCCTCTTCTTTATAAGAGAACTCGTGTCGAGCCTGGACTTGGGCTCTGATTTGTTCGGGCTTGGATTCAGGCTCTGTTTGTGTATTCTTGATGGCAAGCCTTATCTGGGCCTCTATAATTAGCTCTGTTTTTCTTTGGCTTTAAGCTGGCTTAATAGATTGGACGCTATATCCTCATAATGGGTTTCTATGCCACGTGTACGACTGTGATGATTGGGCTATTTTGATGTATCATTAACTACTCCCTCCTTAGTTAGTGGGCTTGCTGACGTGGCAACTAACTTCGTGACGGATTGCCTTTCAATTTCATCATTACCATGTATTTAATGTTGTCAGTAGCTTTCCGTGAGTTGGTGTCTCGATTCTTTGCTTGCCCATTCATTTTTGTGCACATTTTTGGGATTTTACGTAGCCATCATATCTAGTACTCTGTCCCATGAGTCGTCCTTTCGTTGCTCGGCTCTATAAAATGAGATGTGACGAATTCATTTTCCCTCTTCACGCTATCTTTGAAATTAGGTTTTGTTCATTTCTCCATCTTCTTCATTTTCATTGCTTCCCTATTCTTCAACGATGTCCGTTGGTGACAAGCTATGTGGTAAGTCTTTAACTTTGTGTGAAGCTCATTATTCTCGCAATACAACTTCTCAGGTGACACTGGACAGTCTTCGTTCTGATTATAATTTTCTGCCCGACATCGAGATTGTCCTGCCTGGCCAGGATGATAGCCCTTGTAATCCAAAGGCTGGACACATCGCACTATATTCGTGCATGTTCTCTTTGGGCTTTCGATTCCGGTTCCAGAGTTGTTTTGAGAGTATCTAAACTTCTTGAGCATTCCTCCTGCCCAAATGGGGGGTCCTAATGGTTGGAAGGTGATGGTTTCTTCTTACGTAAGGGATATTTTATTCGACACTCCTTTGACTGCGAGGGTTTTGCATTCGGTGGTTGGTCTGTTGGTGAACAGGATATATGTTTCCTCCATTATCTAGATTGTTTAGAGAACCTCAATTACGTCATCCGTGATTGGTCGCAATCTTGGTTTTACGTTTCCGTGAACTCCGACTACTTCCAATTGCGAGGCCATTTGATTTCTCCATCATTCCGAGTTTCAAACATACGGAAGAATCTTCACTTATTTGCCAAGGAGTAAAGGATCAGTGATCGATTCTCGAAGCTTCACCATTTTTCTGTGGAGGCATTTTTTCTGAGGGTATCCTGAAGCGTAGTGGTTTGTACACTATGAATGAAATGGAACGAGCTTTATTTACAGTGTCTCGTGCTGAGGCTATTGCCGTTCCCACTGCTCGTGTTGGTGTTAGCGATGCTAACATTGATTGGAAAGTAAAATCGGATCGGTGTGTTACGGATCTCGATGCTCCTGTTAACATCACAATCCTTGGTCAGGCGATTGACGGTAGACCCTGGTCAGGTTCCGAGGAAGAAACGACTTTCTAATCGTGATATTGTCGGATTGTGTCATGTCTGAATCCTGTTTAGGATGTTACGGGGGCTGCCTCTCGCCCAAGTCCTTCCCATTAGGGCTGAAAACCGAACCGACGGTTCAATTTTTCACCTAAACCGTGAATCGAACCGACTTAGGTCGGTTTTAAAATTTTCAAACCAAACCGAACCGACCATTAACAAAACCGATCCGAAATCGAACCGATTCTAATTTATGCAAACCGTAACCGAACCGAACCGACTAAAACCAAAATAAAACCGAACAAACCGACTATTTTAAACATATTATATTATTTATATATAAAATATATATTATTTATTATATACATTCAGTCGATTCGGTTTGGTCGGTTAAAATCACATAGAAACCGAAAACCGAACTGACCAATTCGGTTTTGAATTTTTTAAAACCGAAATCAATCCGAATTGAATTTAAACCGAACCGATTGGTTTGATTTAGATCGGTTCGGTCAGTTTAATCGGTTTGATCGATTTTTTGTTCATCCCTACTTCCCATGACGATGTTGCAAAAGAAGATCGTGAGTCTTTCGAGGAGACTGAAGAGCTGATGCTTGCGTTGAAAAGAAGCGAGAAGGAAACTACTCGTCCACTGAACGATAACAAGAAAAAGCTTATTTTTGCTTATGGTGTCTTGGGCATTGCCGAGTCATCCAATGATGATCCTCGGGTCATTAATGAAAAAATGCTTCAGTTAGTGGTGGAGCAGCCTATAGACGTTGTTGGTGGCCAGACCTTCAAGGACCACTATCCTTTTTCTATTGATGTCAGCGAAATAGTCGGGTTCTTAGTTTCTTCTCCTGTTCGTCAGGTCTCTTCTACTCTCATCGTTGTCACTAGTCCTACCCTTACCACGGACACTTCTCAACGGGAGGGTAAAAGTGGTTTTTTCCATTATTACTGTTATTCCATCTTCCCTTTCGGCTGTCAGGGGTGGTTCTTCAGTGCTTCCGGATCCTAGTGTTCTACATCCATGGGTTGGTTGGACTGAGCTTGGCCCAAAGGATACCTGTATCAAGTCGGATGGAAAGTTTTGCTGGTTCACTCAGCTTGACGTGCAAGACAGTGCACGTAGGTTGGTGAATGAGTGGCATGGGTGGTTGGTTTAAAGTCCTTTGATGCCCATACTAGATCCGTTTGATCATATTAATCACGACCTTGAGCAGATAATGGAATGGATGAATCATCTCGCCTATGCTGGGTTGGTGGCTTCTTTGGAGAGGAGGTTGGCGGCATTGTTGCTGGTGTTTTCTCATGTTTTTCCCAATTTGATGTGTTGAAAGAGCAATGTGCGGAATTGGAGAAAGTTGTAGGGGCTGTTCGGAAGTCGTTGGTTGAGGCGAAAAGTATGCGGGATAAATTTGATGGTGAGCTTGATTCTTTGAAAGCCAAGTTGGATGGGGTTCGTACTCTTTTACTTGATGTGGAAAAAAAGTTATCCGTCGAGAAAAATACTTTTGATGAAGCTTCTCGTGCTGAAGTGGAGCAATTCATTAGGTGTGGTTCAGCTGAGAGGCGGGTGGAAAATATAACTGTTGCGCTTGATGATGTCAAGGCAAATACATCCCATATGTTTTCCACCACTGAGGGAAGGCTTGTTGTGACCAAAAATGAACTCGAAACTGCCAAGTATAGGCTCCGCATTCTCGAAGAGTCTTGGTCGGGATATTTTTCAGGAAGAGAGATAGCAGGTGAGTTCACCGCCTCCATTTGGCTGGAATCCTTGGTGAATTTGAGCGCCGTTTTTATTTCTTTTTCAATTGAGATGAAGCTGTGGGTGGCTCCAGTGTCGATCATGGCCCTGGTAGCTTTCCCAATGAGATTGGAAGCGAGTTGTTGACGGACTGGTTGAGCTTCTTAATTATATCGAGGGGCTTGGTGAAGATTTGTCTAGGTACCATCACTTGGTCGCTGAAGCTTTCAAGGACGACGATGTTGAAGAGTCTGCTCCAATAGTCGAGGAGACATTGCTTCCTCTATCCTTGAATGCCCCAGAGTCGTTGCTTGCTCCCTTTGCTGAGGAGAGTCCTTTCCCTGTTCTCGGGAATGATGATCCTATAGTTGCTTCCATTTATTTATCCTCTTCTCCGGATGTAACAGAATAATATTATGAATATAATGAGCTTTGTTGTTTCTTATTCATTCTAGTTCAGTTGTAATTGTCATAGATTTTGCTCTAAATTCTTTTGCAGTTGTTTTCAAGCTTTGGTTCATCATTCATTTAATGATGGGCTAGCATTGTTCTTCCTGATTTGCTACAAGGAATTTGCTTTTGCTTGTAGTTTCTCGAATCCTTTTGATTTGCTCCTTCATTTCTGACTTCGTTGGTTTGACGTATCTGTCATTTCAAAGTTCTTGTGTTGTATCACTTTGTTCATTGTGCGTTTACTTTGTGAACTTGACGTCTCAGTTGACTCAAAAAAATTTTTATCGAGTCGATCTGTTTGTTCAACTTCGTCAAAGTTTTTGTGCTCAGTTGATTCGGGTGTCCAACTTTTACTTCGTTAATTCGACATTCCAGTCGATTTGAAGTCTTTGTGTTTAGTTGACTCGGGTGTCAAACTTTTACTTCGTTAATTCAACATTCCAGTCGATTTGAAGTCTTTGTTTTTAGTTGACTTGGGTATCCAACTTTTACTTCGTTAATTCAGAATTCCAGTCGATTTGAAGTCTTTGTGTTTAGTTGACTCGGATGTCCGACTATTACTTCGTTGATTCAACATTCCAATCGATTCGAAGTTTTTGTATTTAGTTGACTCGGGTGTCTGACTTTTACTTCGTTAATTCGACATTCCAATTGATTCGAAGACTTTGTGTTTAGTTGACTCGGGTGTTCAACTTTTACTTCGTGGTTGATCATATCAGAAGTTTATATATATCAGACTTTGGTCGTCGATTGCTTTGTATGTCTATCATGTCGTCCATGCAAAGAATGGGGGTTCTGAATTGGTAATCTCATTGATATTTCATTTTGGGTGTTTTCAACAGCCTTAACTGTTAAAACATTTACGTTGGCTCGGCGTTCGATTTGCTTTGCCTTTTTTCGCAGGAGAATTATGTTTTTGTTTCCTTGTCTTTATTTGCTTGTTATTGATCCCCATATTAGAGTTTGATGTTTTTGTTGCTTTGTCTTCCTTTGCTTCATCCTTATATGTCGTATATGCTGTCATGACTGACAGACTCAAAATGTTTTTCTATTCGATGGCTTAATAATATTGGCTTGTCCGATCATGTTTATGTCATCATCAATCATGCTTTTGTCAACACCAAATTTTCCAATCATGCACACATCAACACCGAATTGTCCAATCATGCTCACATCAGCACCAAATTATCCAATCATGCTGATGTTGGCTCCATGTTTGGTTTCAACCATCAAGGCTCGGTTGAGTTTGTTGCTGTTGGTTTTGTCATTAGTGATTCGAGTCGAGCTTGCATCCGTCAGAAGGATCTTTTGACTTGTATTAGCTGGTTGATGCAAACTTTTTCATGTTTTGTGCACTCGTGAAATGACTTGTTTGGTTTAGTAAGTATCCTTGTTATGATATAAATCGGTTCGAGTGAGAAGTTTTCCTGGTTGCTTCGTGTGCAATGCTTCCTCCTGCTATGCAATGTGAGGCATATATTAGCTCTTTAGGTTGTTCTTTTGATCTTGCAACATTATCTGATTTCTCCTTCCATTCGAGCTGTTTGTCTGGCATTTCGATAAACTCGTCGAGTCATCCTTTCTGAGCCCAGTGCTCGATTTTGTCTTTTAGATTGGAGCAGTCTTTGTTATTGTGCCCATGATCCTTATGGAATGAACAATATTTGTTTTTTTCTTTCCCTTCCGGGTCTTCTCTCATCCTTTGTGGTCAGTTGACGTTATCCCATTTCGCTATGTGCTTCAATATATTTGCTTGACTTGTTTTCAGGGTTGTATATGGCTTGTACGTGTTTTTAATCACACTCATTACTCGCTCGTGTCGAGGCTGTGTTGGTTGTAGCTTCCCGGATTCATGTTGTTGTGAATCGTTTCTTCTGCCATTTCGATGTTTCTTTGATTGGTTGCTACCTTCCAGTTGTCCGTCATCTTGTCTCATTTCCTCATTTCTTTCTTTTTCCTTGAAAAACTCTCTTTCTTGGTCATTTTTCCTCCTGTCCGCCTTCATCTCCTCATGGGAGATGTGTTTTTGTTCAATTCTTAGCAAGAATGTCATGCTTTTTGGAGGTTCCAGGTTAAGAGCATCAAATAAGGGGTCTCTTTTCAGTCTGGCCACAAAGGTTGTAGCGGTTGTATCATCGCTACATCCATTGATCATTGTTATTTCATTGGTAAAACGGGTGACATATTCCCGTATTGTCTCTTCTGGCTTCTGTTTCATATGCAAGAGGTAGTGTGGCCCTCTCCTTCATAATTTGGTGATAAAAGCTGTGGCCAAAGCTTAGAAGGAATCTATCAACCTCGGTGGTAAGTTGTTGAATCAATTCAGTGTTGTGGATGTGAAGCTAATCGAGAATGTCCTGCATAAAGTCGACTTCGTGGTTTCCTTTAGAGCCATCATGTGGTGGAAATGTCTCAGGTGATCAGTTGGGTCTGTGGTACCATCATATACTTCGAACTTTGGCGGAGTGAACGTTTTCGCATTGCCGTTTTCATGAGGGCGTAAGATAATGGCAGTTTTGCTAACTCGTATAGTATGTTGGGATCAGTGACCCCTATCATGAACGGGATTTCGGTAAGTGTTCTGTCACACAGTGGATTCTTGCCTCGAGGGAGCTCGTTGCTTTTGAAGTTTCCCTGTTGGGGTTCTGCTGGAACTTCATCACTTCCTCGAGTTCAATTGGTGAAGTTTTGCTGTGGCAGTGCTTGAATAGGATCAACTAAGTGAATGCCTTCTTGGGTGATCTTCTCTAGCATTTTTGTCATGTGACTCGTTTGGGCCATGAGCAAGTCAACCCGAGAATCTGTGGCAGTGCTGTCAAATGCTTGGGTTGTTTGGGCTATTGCGTGCTGCTGATTCGCGTTCTCCGGTGCTATTGGTCTGACGATCCGGGCTGCTTTTTCATCGTGAGCGCGATGCATTGTTGTAAGTAAAAGAGTTGTCATGATCATTACTAGGTTGAGGGTCTGCAGACTGCGCCATTCGTTCTGACAACTTATTGATCTTTTATCAGGTCATGTTGAGCTTTATTACTGTGTGTATCGTTTAGAAAGGAAACTTGTCGTTTCCCACTGACGACGCTAAACTGATGCTTCCGAAAATTGTCCTCCTTCAAGTTTGATCTGCAAAACAATGGTTAGACTGCCAAGGACCACCTTTTTTTATGGCCGAAGGCACTCCGATGCTTAAGTAAGTAACTCTGTTGGAAGAAGGAAATAAATTTAAACAAAACTCGGTTAAAGTTGCAAACCTGTGTCGAATGTTCCCTTTACCTTTTATAATGGTCGTGGTTAATTCTCTACGTGACTTAAGCATATGAGGCGCAATAGATGAAGGTGTTTCCTGTAATAGTCTCCTCTTAATGGTGATGCATCCGTGGAGGCATAACTTCCTCCACAACCATTTTTTGGTGTAACGTTCCTCTTCTTTATAAGAGAACTCGTGTCGGGCCTGGACTTCGGCTCTTATTTGTTCGAGCCTGGATTCGGGCCCCGTTTGTGCCTTTTTGATGGCGGGCCTTATCTAGGCCTCTATAACTGGCCTTGTTTTTTTAGGCTTTATGAGCTCGCCCAATAGATTGGAAGTTATATTTTCGTGATGGGTCTCTATGCCACGTGTACGGCCGTGATGATCGGTCTATTTTGATGTATCATCAATGTTTATTAAATGCATCTTACTAGATAATTTACTTTGGGTTTTCCAAAAGCTGAAGGAAGATCTCCCACACTAGAGTCTTCGAATGTTCTAACATTTGCGCCGATGAGTCTTAATAAAACTTGCTATTATGCGGTGCCACCTGATCTGGGTGGGCTTCTAGTTGATCCCATGAGATCTTGTAATATTTCTAACATTGCGAAGAAGAGTTGCAGACCTCCTTTCAGGGGACAGGTTTGTCTTCCATCTTCTGGTGCTCAAACACCCTCTCATCCGTTATTGCTGTCGAAGGATGGTCCTTGCAGCTAATTTATGATTGATGGAAGCATTGGAGGTCGTGACTTTCGTTCCTGGGGTGGTATCTCTGCGTCACCCAGGGCATTACACATTTGAGAGTCGTCCCCATTTGGCAGCATTGTGAGACCTCGACGATCCCGTTATTCAGGGATATTTTCATCAGCTTTATGTTGCTTCATTTTGTTCACGAGGGAGATTGGTGTAGCAAAGAATCGAGAGAGTACTCTCAACATTCTTCAAGTACTTTGCTTGCTACTTTTAAATCATCCTCGTGGGGTGATTTGACGAAGCAATGAATTGAGTACGTTCCTTCGTCTTCTATTTCAGGAATTCTACTTTCACCACCTTCTCTTCTAGAGGCAGATTGGCAATCAGGATTTTTACGCTGGTTTTAGCAGAAAGATATTTGCATCAAACTTGGGATACTTGTAGTGTATAAACTTTTGTACTAGTTGGTCGGCGAGCTTTGTAAAAACTTTAATTGCAATCAATAAATCTGTTTTATTCTGGAATGTGTCTGGTATGAACAATTCTTCTAAACTAAAATGAAAAACAAAAAACAAAAAACGAAATCAAAGCAACAAAATAATTGAACTCCGAGTGGGGGTCAAGCTAACCCGGCCCAGAAGGAGGCGCACATGGTCCTGGCTCGGATTGCATAGTCCGTCTAGCGGAGTGTCATGTTTTTCCATAACTAGAAAAGTTACTGAATAGTGGACATTGTGCTGGCGAGCAGTTCCTTGCTAAGTATCAGCTTTTGGAGTTGGTGCCCGTTTGCTGAAGTATCGTTACTTAGCTCTTTCTTGGTCTGGATAGCGCTGCGAGATTCAAATTCTGGCTCTTTGTATAACTTCACTTTGATTGTTGGGGATCCTCCGCCCTAGCCGAGTATTCTCCTCTTCTGTCTAGGCCTGGTGCCTAACAAGTTTGTTCCGCGGGCCCTAGTTGCAGTTGGCACAATTCAGATGTTCTAGGGCCGCATAATGGCAGTTTCTTGCTGTAGGTTGATCTCCTCGGATAGTTCCTTGGGCCTGATTGGCTGTATTTTTTATGCATTGGTGCAAGGTGGAAACTGTTGCCTCCATATGATGAAGCCACGACCTTCCCAGAATAATGTTGTAGGTGGACGGAGCATCAACCACCATAAATTCTTGGACAAGGTACTTCTGCAATTGTGCCTTTCCCACCACCATTAGATTGATCTTTTGGATGGGAAATCACTTCTTTTCACAGAATCCGATCATGGGGTGGGTGACGAGGGTTAATTCTTTCTCCTGTAGCTGCATGTTGTGGAATGCGCTATGAAACAGGACATTGAGTGAGCTTTCTGTTACCACTAAGGCCCTCTTTACTTCCCACTTAGCGACGAGGACAGAGATGACCAAGGTGTCATTGTGAGGAGAATGTACATCCTGTGGATCCCTTTCTATGAACGTTAGTGGTGGGATTGGGTTGTGAACTCGTGAATGTTGCACTTGTCGGTCCTCACACTGAGATGGTGTCTGCATCCCAGCCAACATCCTCGTATGTGACATGTTAGATTTATCCCTTCGGGACCAACCCCGTAGAGGAAATAAATGATGCCATGAGCTTATTTTTCAATCTCTTTGACAACGTCTGTTCATTTCTTTGCTCAGCCCTACCTCCTGTCCGAGCCTAGCAACTCATTGTGCTTGCTTTTCCTGATCCAACACTCTACTTCTCCTATGAGGTTTCTGCAATCCTCAGTATCATGTTCGCCTTCTTTGTGTTAGCAAATATTTGTTGTTGTCGCGCCGATCGGAGTTTCCTCGCTACTTAGGCGGCCATTCAGCTCTTCCCAATCCTTAATAGAATCAAGGCTGTCAAACGGACTAGTATTGAGAGGAGTGATAGACCTCGACCCGACATACTTAGAGGACTTGTCCTGCCTTTTCGACCGAGTCTGTCTTGCTGTCGGTTTGCTTCCTCTTGTACCCATCTTTGTCCTTTTTCTTCTTCCCCTCTTTCTTGTCATTAGGGACAGAGGGCTTCTTCTCTGACTTTGGTTTCATCTTGGCGGCTAGCATTTCGTCTAGAGTAATATATCTCAGGGCATCTCTGATAAGGTTTTCCATATTATTCGGGGGGTCCAGAGTAAAGAAATCATAGAACTTGCCCCTTTTCAGACTCGAAGAAAAAGTTGTGATGGCAGTGTCATCAATGTAGCCGTCGATGGGGGTTAGTTCATCGTTGAAATGAGTGATGTATTCCCTCAACATCTTGTTATATTTTTGCTTTAGGTGCATCAAATATTACAGACCCTTCCTGATTCGTTGGCTTCCCACAAAGCGTGTGAGGAACGCCGTCGCCAATGTCCAAAATGAATTGATACATTTCAAAGAGAGGTCGTGGAACCAGGTCACCGCTGATGTTTTCAGGCTGGTAAGGAATGATCGGCAAATTATCACATCAGACCATTCCCTGAGTTCCACGACGTGCTAGAAGTGGCACAAGTGATCAGACAAATCCCCTGTCCTGTCGTAAAACTCAAGCTTCCGTGGTGTGTACTTTTTAGGCAGCGATTTGTCCATGATATGATCCATGAACCGAGGGACCGTGAGATTAAACATCACGTTTGGGGTTGTGGCCTCGTTCCGGATGGGGTTGTGCGAGATGTGCCTGTCAGCTCTGAACACTGGGTTTCTATTGCTCGCTCCTCCAACGCTAGTCCATTGAGAAACTGTTGGGGCAGTGCGATTCTATTGAACGTGTTCTCTGGAGCTTTCTGAGGACTAGACTCTTCACTGTTCGCAGTCTCTTTCTGCAGATGGAGGATTTCGTTTTTTTAGTGCCTCCAGTGCTTCTGTGATTTACTACATCTGAATTGATAGTAGATCATCGTGGTTGTCACCTGCACGGGGGTCTGAGAGGGCTCCTCCCACAGTGGTGGTGGAACGGGTGGTGCTCTGCCGATTTGAGCATTCGAGGGTTTTGCAACATCTCCATTGTTGCGAGACCTTGTTCTCACCATCTTTTTGGTTCTCTGGGAAAGGTTGTACTACTGTTTCTTCTTAGGAACTCTGTCATTCCCCACGGACGACGCCAAACTGATGTAGTTGATTCCTGCTCTCCTTCCTCGCCGTTACCTAGACTTGCACAAGTAACACACGTGAGCCACAAACCACCGTGTGGCAGCCGATGGCACTCCGATGCTTAAGTTAGATAAGGGTTAGGAGAGGCTTAAAGTTGTAAATTGGGATTTTGTAGCGTACATTAGTTCATCGACCTTATCTCATTTTTATAGTGTGAGAGTCCTTATTCGGCTAAGCCTTTGGTGGCTTAGTTTAGGGAAAGAGATCTTGTTGGGGATCGTTTCCTATTTGGAAGCTATCCATGTAGAGAAGTTTCCCTACACGACTTGTGCTCCTAGATCTACGAAAGAGGTTTCTCGTTTTGAGTGTTGGGCCTCACTGGATTGAGCATGCAATCGGACCCACTTTGTTCTGTTGACGAGATTATCATGACACACGTACATTGTTGATCAGAGGGTAGTTTGGTGTATCATCAAAAGATATTGTGGATGAAGATGAGGATGGTGATCTACATGAATACCACGACTACGATGATGATGATCACGAGGGTGATGTTCATATGGATGATAGTGAAGGACATATTCTACACGAGTGTGATGATGATCGTGTCCTTGATGACGAGGTTGACACTCATATTCTACATTGATTACTAGATGTCAATGATTATGATTAAGTAATAACCATTGATGGTGTCAATTCCTATTCTCCTTGATCTTGACATGCACAAGGAACACACGTGAGCCAAATACCACCGTTGTGGTGGTCGATGACACTCCGATGCTTAAGTCAAACAAGGCTTGAGAAATGTTGTAAATTGGGTTTTGTAGCATACCCTTCTTCCTCGACCTTGTGCCCTATTTATTATGCGAGAGTCTTTGTTTGTCTATGCCTTTGGTGACATAGTTTAGAGAAAAATATATTGCTAGAGATCTTTCCTTGTTAGGAGTCGTTCATGTAAGAGAGTTTCCATACACGACATGTATTCCAATACTTGTTGGGGATTCTTCCCGTGTGAAGTGTTGTTCGAGCAGGAGAGTTTTGATGCATGACTTATACTATGGTATTTGCTTCCTAGTAAGAGTCAATGTATTGCAAGCCTGTCTGTCTTAGGTCAAACTCCTAGATACTTGCCTTATTAGGTCTTACGGGTATTAGGCTTAACCATATGACATATGGGATTAATAGGGCACTGCTGATTGGGTTCAACTTCCTGGACCCTGGCCCTGTGAGCGTTGTGTTATCTAGGCTTTGCCAGATTGGGCGTTCATCTAGGCCCTATTTGCTATGTTGGCAAGATCATCATGACATATGTACGATGCGAATTACTTGACGGTTTAGTGTATCATCAGCTACTCGCCCGAGTTAGTGGGCTAGCTCATCAGTCCACTAAGTCACGTCATGAAGGAACTGTGTGATCTCGATGATTGAGTTTGAATCATCTCCTTGAGCAGCGCACATCATTAATTGGGTATTCGACTGCTAAAAAATGGCGGAAATCCTTGCTTATATATAAATCCCTTCTCTGTAGAGTTTAGTTTTTTTTACTTCTGTGATCATAGAGACCTTGCTTTGTTGTTTCGTTTATCTTTTTTTGGCTATGCTCAACTTTTGTTATCGCGTATGTAAACGAAAGTTCGTACGTTCTCCCATGGAGGACTAAAATCAACTTCCCGATGAACTATTCACTAAAGGCAGTGAGTTTTTCGAGGAGAGGTTGATCTTAGAGGCGAATTTGATGGGGCTTCGCAAGAAGTATCGGATCCTCGATGATCTGGAGCTTTTCACATTAGGAGCTGGTAAGATGCCCTTGTCTCATCCGAAAGGATTCATTTACTTGTACAGAGGTATACTTAAATCGGGCATTCGTTTTCTTGTTATCGAGGAAATTTGGTTCTTTTTAGTGTACCTCGACATTTAGTTGGCTCAACTTGTGTCAAACGAGTACAAAACTTTGATCGTCATTTTAATCAAGACGAAGGATGTTGGCCTTCGAGTGTCTCCAAGGGTGATCCAACTGCTCCCATCTGTGTGTGTTGAAGTTGCCTGCTTGTTTTGGCAAGTTACCTGACGATTACAAGTCCTGGCAGAAGTAATGTTTCATGGCTTCCGTGGACTCAAAATATTTCGAGCATGATGGTCATCCGATCGAACGAAAATTCAAACAACTGAGTGAGTATAATACTGTTTTCGATCCCGCTCGTGATGATTACATACTAAACTGTTATCTGTGCTCTTTGTAGAAAAATTTCCAACAATACCCCTTTTTTTAGAGGATAAAGCAGCCATGGATAAATTTGGCGACATGCCCCTAATGCTGATGGAAGATGTTGTGCAGCCCGACAATATCAAAAGTAGCGGATTGTGGGCTCACTAGCACAAGGCTCCCACTCTTTTCAGAGTTCTAAAGCCAAAACCGAATGGCAAACCTCCTTCGAAGAAGAGGAAGCTCTCGAAGGTCAAGATCCCTAACCTGTCAAGGAGGGCGGAATTGGATAAGGCACTTTCTTTGTTTGTACCTTAAAAAAAGCCTCGCACCGCGTCTAAGCCTGCTTCTAGGTGGTTGTCCACTCAGAGGGGGGGGGGTCAAAGATGTTGGGCAAGATCTTGTTGCGTTCGCTGGGGCAGAAGTTGTTGCGCCTGAGAGGCAAGATGCTCAGGCAAAAGCTCCAATTTCCCTTCCCGATTTGGAGGAGGCATATCTGAAAATGGTGGGGTTTGAAGATGTGACAAAGCTGAGTACTGAGCAGGTGAAGATTTTGAACAAACTTTTGTTGTAAGCGGGAGTGGCCGCTTCATCCGATGCAGATCAGATTTCTTATTTCTCTACAAAGGATTTCAAGTACCCCTCCTTGGATCAAAAGTCCTTTCAACCTGGCGAAAAGTCACCTAACCGTTGTCCCTATGGCCAAAAGTCCCCTCCACGTCGTTCGTACTATCCTCTGTCCCACTCTTGACCTCGGTTTGAGGTGACGATCGATCCGAGAAATAGTTCCCATCATTCTTCCCCCTCAACTGCTTCCAAATCGACTCGTGAGAGGGAACCGGTCTTTGTGAGCAAGGGGAAAGCGATGGAGGAAGCCCTCGATGCGGTGAACACAACGAAGGGCGGTAATGGTGTGATTTCGATCCCAATATTAGCAACCAGGCCTAGCATCAGGAGGTTGACATTTTTTATGACTTAGGGAGGCATAGTAGTAGATGGAATGATTGGCTAACGAATCATTCTCCAAAGCTAGAAGGAGATACGCTAGGCGAGCGTATGGACAATGGGCCAAAACATCTCATGCTAGGGATGTCAATCTGAACCAAGTTGTCATTGTTAGGTTGGAAGTAGAGGTTGCTCGCCTCTGAAAAAACAGTTTGGAAGAAAGAGGCCTATTGACTCAGGGGCCCAACTAGAAGCCCTACAGTCAAGATCGAGGGCTCAGAGAGTCCGTTTGGAAACACTTGAGTCCGATTTAGCCAATGTGACGTTTGTGAAGGATGGGTTGAAAGCAGAGTTAGATCAAGCTCAGCGTGACTTGAAGCTTGCTAGGGAGGCTATGGCCAAGATGCAGTCTGAGATTCAAATTCTGATCAATGAGAAGGGCAACATGGAATCTGAATGGGATTTCTGACGTTAGCAGCTGGAGGTCAATGTTGCTTTCAACATCAAGCTTGAGAGGATGACTGACAAGCAACTCCTCTTGACACAAAACGAGCCCAGCCTGATACAGGATATGCTGAGTACTGAACAATCCGGAGCTGATGCATTGGCGAACAAACTGGAGCAATTGGAGCAAGAGCTTGCAAAGTCAAAAATACGGGAGGAGAAGCTTCTCAAGGCCCAAGGCACGTTGCAGTTCAGCAAAGTTGTGAAAGGAAAGTTGGAGCTATTGAAGCTGATGGGAATAGGAGCATGCTAATTAGGATCTCTCTTACTACGCCTTTGCAGAGTTTGGGGAAGCTTTTTATTAATCACAAAAAGAGGGTGACCCGTATCAGGGCAGTAATTCGTGTGGAGCCATCCCGAGCTTCTTCTCCTGCTAAGCCACGTTCCGTTGTATCTGAATCTCCTCCTGATAAGGAATAAATTCAGTATTCTTCAAATCATCAATGAAAGACGATTTGTTAAGTAGCACTTTGTACTTGCATATTTTATTTGGACTTTCCCTGCTGAATCTTTTCTGTGTTGCCTAGCTATGATGCTGGTCTTTAGACAAGAGATTTGGCTAAGTCAGAAAACTGTCTAGTTGATATGCTAATGGGAGTTCTGACCACTTATCTTGCCATCGCTCCTGACATCAAGCAATTTCGGTATGTGCTCTTTAGAGATCCAGAAGTTGTCTCGACCAAACCTTGTAAGTTGGCTGAACACCATGCGAGGGGATAATCTTGGCGGGCAATGAACTATTCAAACTCATAGATTAATTGCATATTTGATTCCTCAAGCCGTCTTGATCCTCCCTTGGTAGACTAGGCTGTAAATTGGACTAGAAGTTGTTGGCGTCACTCTGACTAAACTTTGGCCAAGTGCGCGTGTCATTGTCGACTTTCGGACAGTGATCTAGGCAAGTCGTATGAGTCAGGCTTCATGAGCTCTGACTGGACTTCCACATTCTACACCATATTTGCCCTATCCTAATGGACTAGAAATTAGAGTGGACCAGAAGTTATCGTCATTAGTTGCCACTGACTAAACTTTGGTCAGGTTCGGTTACCATTGTTTGCAATTGGGCAATGACCCCTAGCAAGTCATCTTGATCAGGCATTGTGAGCTCTGACTAGATTCCCACTTTCTAAGCCATTTTCATCCGCTTTTGGCGGACTACATCTTAGAGCGGACCAAAAGTTATCGTCATCAGTCGTAACTGACTAAATGTTGGTCAGGTCCGGTGACCATTGTCTATAGTTGGACAATGACTTTGGCAAGCCATCTTGATCAGGCGTTGTGAGCTCTGACTAGACTCCCACTTTCTAAGCCATCTGCATCTGCTCTTGGCGGACTACGTTTTGGAGCGGACCAAAATTTATCGTCATCAGTTGTAACCGACTAAATTTTGGTCTGGTTCGGCAACCATTGTCTATATTTGGACAATGATCCCTGGCAAGTCATCTTGATCAGGCGTTGTGAGCCATGACTAGACTTCCACTTTCTAAGCCATCTTCATCTGCTCTTGGCAAACTACGTCGTATAGCGGACCAAAAGTTATCGTCA
Source organism: Berberis vulgaris (assembly GCA_963556465.1). Taxonomy (NCBI): domain Eukaryota; kingdom Viridiplantae; phylum Streptophyta; class Magnoliopsida; order Ranunculales; family Berberidaceae; genus Berberis; species Berberis vulgaris. The sequence continues at coordinate 26,281,807 of OY747131.1, read as the reverse complement.
TCAGTCGTAACTGATTAAACTTTGGTCGGGTTCGGCGACAATTCCTGTAGTTGAACAATGATCCCTTGCAAGTCATATTAGGGGTGGGCACGGTCCGGATTGGTTCCAAATTTGGAGGAACCTAACTCGAACCGTTTAAAAATAACGGATCCGGTCCGGTCCGGATCCCCTCATTTTGAACATTGGAACCGAACCTAACTCGAACCGTTTGGAACGGTCCGGTTCCTACGGTTCCAAACGGTTCCTACTAAAAATGCATCAATTTCTAGTTAAAAGTTGCTAGAATGATTACTGTTTTTGGACTAAATCCAAACAAGAACATCAAAACAACCAAACTATCTACAATAGTTAAAAAACTACAAACAGAGAATGATTACAGGAAGATTACTGGTTCTTCTCTGCTTACTGTGTTGTAAACACAGAATGATTACAGGAAGATTACTGTGTTGGTTGGTTCTTCATCTTCCACAACCCCAAACCTTTCTTATACGCCACACATTCACCAAGACCCCAACTTTCCTTCTCTACCTTCACACACTAATTCAACACAACCCCTTTAATCAATCACCCCAAATTCCTCCTCTAAGCCACACAAAATCCAGCAAACAAACACACAAAAAACACACCCAAACCATGAATTCAATTACCCAATCATTCTTTCATCAAATACCCATCATGATAATCATCATCAGTACAAGAACGGATCATCTACAACATCAACACTGTATCAAAAGAAGAACAACAAAGACAGAAATCAAACCAGAACGAAATCCAAAAAAGAAAAATTAGTGCTTTATGGTTTATTTTCTTCGTTTTCTCCTCCACCTCTGATCTCTTCTTCTCTGCTGCTGCTGCTTCGACAGAGTTCTTCGACGGATCTACTGCGGCTGATGTTCTTCTCTGCGGCTGATCTTCTTCTCTGCGGCTGATCTACTTGATGAAGACAGATCTACTTCTTCTCTGCGACTGATCTTCTTCTCTGCGGCTGATCTACTTGATGAAGACAGATCTACTGCGGCTGAAGATCAGCAGAGAAGACAGATCTTCGACAGATCTCTTCTTCGACAGAGAGAGGAGAAGGGAGGAGAGGAGAAGACAGGGAGATCTCCTTCTCGAGACAGAGACAGAGACAGAGAGAGGAGAGGGTGATCTCCTTCCCCTTCTCGAGACAGAGACAAAGAGAGGAGAGACAGAGAGAGGAGAGGAGAGTTTAGGTTTAGATTTTTTAGGTTTAGGTTTTTATACTAAATGCGATTTGAAACGGTCTGGACGGGTCCAACCCGGACCGTTTCTTTTTAAAAAATAGAAACCGGGACCGGACCGTTTTATAACGAATCCGGACCGATCCGAACCGTACCTAAAAATACAAAATTAAAATCCGGACCGTTTAGAGCAAAACGGTCCGGTCCGGTTTAAATCCGCGGATCCTTGACCCGTTTGCCCACCCCTAAGTCATATTGATCAGGCATTGTGAGGTTTGAATAGACTCCCACTTTCTAAGCCATCTTCATCCGCTCTTGGCGGACTACGTCTTAGAGCGAACCACTGTAAATGACTAAACTTTGGTCGGGTTCGGCCACTGTATGGCGTTGGTAAGTCTGACTTGGGTGTTCTGATTTACTTTGCCTAATAGTCCGACATGGGGGCCGGACCAACAAGTTTGATACTTGAGCCGGATCACAATAGATTGACCATATTGATGTTCAACTAGATTTGATGAATAACAGTTGAACTTTAATAAACAAGATACCTTGGCTTCATTGATAATATCTCCGTAGGTGCTTTACATTTCGTGGGCGCATAAGGCCTTAGCCGCTTGTGTTTGAGTATGTATTGGGCCATTCCTCGTCTTTTGGGCTGAATTTGGCCGAGCGCTCACTTGGGCCCACTAGCTTGTAAGGGCCATGTTGACGAGATCATCGTGCCACGTGTACGGAGTATATTGCGAGACAGTTTAGTATCGGTTACTCCCCTAGTTAATGGGGTTGTGTGCAGTTCCATTAATTCAACGAATGCGGACTCGTGCAGTTGCAATTCGAACCTTCACCTCCCTATTTCCCGTACGACATTTAATGTTGACGTGACTGCTGGGTGACCTTGTTCTGTGAACCATTGCGCCTATATATAAGTTGGTTTTCACCATTTCAAGCATTGTCGTGAACACTATAAAGTAAGTTTCTCAAACGCGTTTTTCCAAAAAATATGTTTTGGGCTTACCAAAGGATGAAGGAAGATCTTCGTGGGTGGAGTTTTCGAATGTTCTGACATTTGCAGGTGGAGTCTTCGTGGGTGGAGTTTTTGAAAGTTCTTAACAAGACCTACTATTGAGCGATGCAATTTGGTTTGGGTGAGCATCCAGTGGTTACACAGGGCCTCGTAATTTCTTCTCACATTGCGTGGAAGAAGTACATACTCCCCCTTAGGGGTCAAGTGTGTCTTCCATCTTCCGGTGCTCCCATGGTGTCTCTCGCTATCAAGTTTGGGAAATAATACCCGCAACCAACTTTGGGTGGTCGTTTACACTACTCCCTTCTAGGCTTCACATGTGATGCCACAACTGAAAGGCAGATTGGCAAAGCGGAGCTCCGGTGGACGTGGCCTGTGGCTCTGGGGTGCTAACTCTGCTTCACCCCAGGCATCCCTTTCTAAGGGATGACCTCCGCAGCCCACCTTGGCTACCTTTGCTTCCATTTCCAAATCCTCTTCTCAAGGCAGATCGATGGAGCAAAAAATCAACGCGTGTACCGGCAGTCAACTTTGGGTACCTTTCCTGTCAAATCCAATTCCCTTATCAAGGCGGATTGGTGGTGCAAAGTATCAACATGTGTATCGGCAATCAACTTTGGGTACCTAGGCTTTCACTTTCGAATCCTCTTCTCAAGGCAGATTGACGGAGCAAAGTCTTGTCATGCGTTTCAGCGGATCCTTACTGCACTAGGCTTAGATACTTGTAGTGTATAAACTTTTGTACTAGCCAGTCGGGCAAGCTTTGTAACAACTTTCTTAGTAATCAATAAAATATTTTTTTTAATTCATTTTTTATTCCTGACTCAGACTGTGTAACTCCATTGACAAAATATCATGTTTCACCAATGATAGTAAAGTCATCGAAAAGTGAACTTTGTGCGAGCGGGTCATCAACTTTCGAAGTAGGTGTCAGCCTGTCGAAGCGTTGTTACTTAGCTTTGTATTGAACTGACAAATGGATAGTATTTTCAGTGTAGTATCCTGACTCATTATTTAGTTGAGTCTTGGTTATCGGGGCCTTGTCTTGATTCATATGAGCTGGGTTGTGTTTGGACGTGGCATTCACGCTCTGATCCATGCAAGGAAGTGGAGGGTTGTTTTGCGGACAAGCCTTATTCTGGCTCATGTAATCTACACGACTCCCCATTTTTCGCTTCTCTTTTTCACCGAGGTGGCACTAGCCAGCAAGTCTGGCTGGCGAACATTGGGTCTTCCCTTCGGACTGACTAAAGTCTCATTGTCCATGCGGGTTGATTTTCTCCCTTACTTGGGCTCGGGCTCTGATATGTCTGATCCGTAGGCCCAAGATGTAATTGCTAACAATCCAACTGCTTCAGTGTTGTGTAGTGGTAGTCACTTGTCGACGGTTGGTTTCCTTGAATGGTCCCTTCCGCCTGATTGGCAGTGTACTTGATACACTAGTGCAAAATAGAAACTACTGCCTCCATTTGATGGAGCCAAAGCCTTCCCAAGATAATGTTGTAGGTGGATGGGGCATCGACCACCATGAACTCCTGGAATAAGGCTTTCTGCAGTTGTGGCTATCCTGCTACTAGCGTTAGTCTGATTTTCTCGATAGGGAAACACTTCTCTCTGCTAATCCAGATCATGGGGTGACTGGTGGGGGTCAAGTTATCCTCGTTGAGCTGCATGTTGCGAAACACATTGAGGAACAAGACATTCAGAAAGCTCCATGTGTCCACCATAGACCTCTTCACTTCCCATTTCGCTATGAGGATTGATATGACCAAGGCGTCATTGTGAGGATAGTGGATGCCTTGAAGGTCCTTGTCCGTGAATGTCAGGGATGTCAGCAGGATTCTGAATACGTGTGTATTGCACTTGTCGGTCCTCGTACGTGGGCTGAGTCTGCATGTCGTGGAACGTCATTCTTGTTCTTGTTCTTGTTCTTGTTCTTGTTCTTGTTCTTGTTCTTGTTCTTGTTCTTGTTCTTGTTCTTGTTCTTGTTCTTGTTCTTGTTCTTGTTCCTGTTATTGGATAAGGGAAGAGCAGTAACTTTTTTCTATACTTGCAAGTTGCAATCTAATTTTGCAATAACTGTGGACCAAGTATCTTTAATTAGAAAACAATTTCCTTCCTATCTATTATTTCCTTTGCACACTTCTACATTGAGAAAGAAAACAAACACTACTTAAATTATTTATAGTTTCTGAATCTTACCAAGGAATTAGGTTTTGCAACCATGGTGATGCGGCATAAGGGTTTACACGTATCTCGATGATTTGATCGACTTCTCCAGATCATGCCACCAATACTGACCATGAGTGTATGCCCAAGAGGCCTGGACCTAGGGCACCACACCCAAGGGGGCACCAATTTTTTTACATGTGTGCTTATGCAATCCCATCCCGCATTTTGGGGGTATCACTTTGAGAGTTTGCCTTGGGCATCCCAAATGTCAGGGTCATCCCTGCATGCCACATCAGCATTATGATTGCAAAACATGGTTTCCTATCATTTTCCTTGATCGGTAACCTCCATGGCTCATATGAGGATATCTTAATCTCAAGAAATTAAGGACATTTTTTTATTCCGATTGGGATTTGTGGATAGAGGCTCGTGGCTCAATTTTATACCTGATGATACATAAAAATGGTCACACCTCTTATCCGTACACGTGTCGTGATAATCTCGAGAAAATACGGACCCAAGCATCAGCTCAACACTGAATAGGCCCAAGCGGTTCTATGCCCGCTCAATTCAGTCTGCCAGGCGAACCCAGACTCTTACAAGGCCCACACGTCTCGCAGTTGTCTTCAATACCCGTGAGCCCTCCATAGGCAAGTATCTCGAGGATTTTCTTCGGACGGGAAACTACAGCTGCTCTTTGCTCCCAACTAAGAAGCAAACACCAGAGTATCTTCCACACAGGGAAACTCCCTTCTACGGAATGTTCTTTGATTGGGAACTATCTCCCGCGTATCTAGGAGTGCAGAGCTAATAGATAACTTCCTTCCTACTGCACGACTTCTAATTAGAGAGATATCTCCTCCCTAATCTACGTCTATAAATAAGACATGAGGTTGGTAAGCTAAGGTATGCTACTAATTCCCACTTACAATATTACACCTTCCTCAGAGCCCTGTCTGACTTTAAAATCGGAGTGTCATCGACCACCACAACAGTGGTCCGTGGCTCACGTGTGCTACTTGTGCAGGTCAACAAGTCAGCAGGGAGCGAAAAACGACTGCAACAACATCGTATGCATTTTTTACCAGCAGCCACTCAAAACTCAGATGGATTACAAATGGTACTCGTTGGAAAAAATGGAGACAACACTGTAGGCGACTTAACTATGGCTGATACAGAGCAGATAAGTGTTTTGGAAACACATCCGATTGAGGTTGAGCATAATACTGACACTAGTATAATTGATCTCAAGGGAAATGAGGGCAATTCGCATGCGGCGAAGCAGATCAAAGGTAGCACAGAGTGTGATGATAGTGCTAACATGCAACATAACAGAAATGAATTGCGGGTAGGAAGCAGTGGTAACATCTCACAAGCAGTGGTGGCAGTGCAGCGTAGGAAATCAGCAAGGACCAACACCAAGGACCCTCAGTCACAAATAGTGGTCAACACTATTCTCACCAATAGAGAAAAAGCTCAGAAGGGAATCGGCAAGCCTATAGGTGATAAACCTAATCATAAACAGAATGATAGTAAACTGGGAAGACAAGGAGCCCAGCGAGTGGAAGGAAGCAACACTTCTGTTAGATTTAAATGATTAGAACTGGATGTTGGAACATGAGGGGTATAAATGACCCCCTTAAACAGATAGAAGTAAGGAAGCTAATCAGGAACCAGAAAATCAAGATCATCGGTCTGCTTGAAACTAAAGTGAGTAATGAAAAAAACCTGTCTATTCAGCAAAATCTTATGAGGGTCTGGCTCGCTATTGACAATAACAATTTAGTTCATGGGGGAAGAATATGGGTACTGTGGGATCCTCAAGAAGTTAATGTAAATGTGATTTCAAGATCAGATCAAGCTATTTTCATGGAAACCATCTGGCCTAATGGATTTTCTTGTGTCATTACTAATGTGTATGGCACTAACTACTATCTGACAAGGAAAAGTTATGGAAAGAGTTGGTCACGTTTGCTCAAACTTGTCGAGTTCCATGGGCTGTCCTAGGGGACTTCAATTCCATTCTTAACTCCCAAGAGAAAGTAGGAGGAGATGAGATCAGGCCTTACCAATTTGCAGACCTCCTTCACTGTATTCATAGTGCTAACTTATTTGATTGCAGATACAAGGGGTGCTATCTCACTTGGAGTAACAAGCAGGTGGGACATAAGAGAACTATGTCTAAATTGGACCGGGTGATGATAAATCAAGACTGGCTTGTGAGTGCACCCAACTCAGAAGCTGAATTCATTACCGCAAGAGTATCGGACCACTCCCTGATGACATTAACCATTTATGAGCACAAGAATTCGGGTCCAATTCCATTCAAATTCTATAATTATTGGATTCATGAACCTGGGTTTATGGAAGTAGTTCAGCACGCTTGGCAAAATGTAGTGGAAGGAAACAACATGTATTCCTTTGTGAAAAAACTCAAGTTGGTCAAACTGGGGCTGATTGCTTAGAGAAAAGAGAGGTTTGATAATACAAAATCCAATGTGGTTGTAACCAAACAGTCTTTGGAGAGAGTGCAGCAACTGGTACAACTAAACCCATTGGACACATCATAGCACATCAGGAGAAGGAGGCAGTGAGGAGTTATGATTTTGCACTTAGAAATGAAGAATCAGAAACTAAACAACAGTCTAGAGCCAAGCATATGCAAGGGTGATGAAAATGTAGCATACTTTCACAACTACCTAAAACAAGATTCTTTCAATATACACTGGTGACAATGTAAAACTTGAAGATCCTGAAGAAATCAGTGCTGAGTGCATACGGTACTTCAAAGAGATCTTTGGAGGTCGGCAGGACCAAATTGACTTTGATGTGATAGAAAATCTACAACCAGAAAGGGTGATAGAGTCTTTTGAGAGCAATGAACTCATTCAAGATGTTACCCGGAATGTAATCACTGAAGTGCTAGCTAACATAGACTCAAATAAATTCCCAGGACCTGATGGGTTCTCCTCATTGTTCTTCAAAGCGGCTTGGCGTATAATTGGAGATGACTTTGTCAAAGCTATAGGCAATTTCTTCCGAAGTGGCAGATTGCTGGGAGAGGTAAATGCTACTTGCATTGTTTTAATTCCTAAGGTTGTTAATGCCTCCTATTTTGCTGACTTCAGGCCCATTTCATGTTGCAATGTACTTTATAAATGCATCACTAAGATTATGACATGTCGAATGAAGAAGGTGATCCAAAAGCTCGTGAGCTTGAATCAGTCTGCCTTCATAAAAAGGCAGATATATTCATGATAATATAATGCTAGCCCAGGAATTGGACCGTAATTACCATCGAGATCAAGGACCGCCACGGTGTGCAGCGAAGATCGACTTGAGGAAGGCATATGATACTATTCGTTGGAACTCTATAACTCAGATTATGAGATGTATGCAATTTCCTGACAAGTTCATCAGCTGGGTTAGTATGTGCATGTCCACGACCAGATTTTCTATATCCTTGAATGGTCTCCTAAGGGTTTTATCAAGGCTGCAAGAGGAATAAGGCAGGGGTGCCCAATGTCGCCTTATCTTTTTGTTCTAGTAATGGAAATTTTCCATTTACCATTGAAACAAAGAGTGGAAGATGATACTTACAGCCTACATTATAGGTGTCAAGACCCAGTCATCACCCATTTGAGCTTCGCAGATGACCTTATGGTTTTCTTCAAGGGTGACGAACAATCAGCCATAGCTTTGTCCAACGTGCTTAACACCTTCAAAAGGTGTACCGGACTGCATATAAATCGCTCAAAAAGCAATTTGTATGCTGCATGAGTCTAGGACAATATCTTACAAAGTATCACTAATACCTATGGGTTCAATCTAAATAAGCTACCAGTCAAATATTTGGGACTTCCTCTCATCTCAACAAGGCTTACTACTACAAACTGCCTTCCACTAATTGACAGAGTAAGGAAAAGAGTTATGTCTTGGAAGAACAAGGATTTGTCTTATGCGGGGCGAGTAACCTTGATCAAATCTGTTTTGAACAGTTTGCATGTGTACTGGACCTCAAGTTACATCCTTCCCCAAGAAACTATTGGTGATCTAAATGCCATTTTCAGGAATTTCCTATGGTCTGCAGTGGACACCTACGTAAAAAATCCCCTTGTAAGTTGGAGGAAAGTATGTTGTCCGTACAAGGAAGGGGGACCAGGCATTAGAAGCATTGAAATTTCCAATAAAGCGGTGATGGCTCGGCATGTTTGGAACATTTTGTCTAACAAAAACAATCTCTGGGTGAAGTGGATCAGGAAGAATCTAATTAAAGGAAGGAACTTCTGGACTTTAAATGTGCCACGAGACTGCTCATGGTGTTGGAAGCATATTCTAGACAGTAGAAGCATGGTGAGTAGCTTTATCACTCACTCTATAGGAGATGGAGAGGACACATTATTATGGCATGATCCATGGCGCCCCTCGGGCCTCCTAATGTCTAGATTTCCCATGCATTTGCAATATAATTCAGTTTTGAACAGAGAAGCTAAAGTGAGCGCACTCATCATAGATGGGAAATGGGATGCTCTTCCTCATGTACATGCGGCTATTCCAAAAATATTTGATGATCTGACCACAGTTGAATTGGATATAGGGTTCAAGGATGAGGCGATATGGAAAAGTGGCAAAGATGGAGAATTCTCGAGCAAAGGGGCCTATCAATCATTCAGACACAGTGAACCAGAGACCCCATGGGCAAGACTAGTCTAGTTCAAGGGTAAGATACCAAGACAGAGCTTTATCTCATGGTTAGTCATGCACAAGTCATTGAAAACACAGGACAAACTGAAAAAATGGAACATAATTGATGTCTCTACATGCAGTTTATGCAATGTTGATCATGAAAACGAAGAACATTTGTTCTTCCAGTGCTGAACTTAGTGTGGTCACACATTCTCTATCGCTTGGGGTACAACAGGAAGCCACTGTCATGGGAACTTGAAGTGGATTGGTACTTACAACATTTTGCGGGCAGAGGTCCATGCTCCCTAGTAAAAAATCTGGTGTTCAATGCATCCATCTACCACCTTTGGCAAGAGAGGAACATAAGGCTCTTTCAAGGTAAGTGCAAAACAACACTAGAACTTATTGCTAAAATACTAGAAGACGTGAGACTTCGTATAGCAGTCCTCGAGCTTAAAGTAGAAGATAATGATACGAATAGAAGTTTTTGTGAAAGATGGCGACTGGCAGTCCAGTTGGAAGTTAAGATAAGCTCTACACATGCATGGACAAAGCCTGAATTGGGATGGATAATGGTGAACACAGATGGGTCGCTCATGGGTCGCAGAAGTGGTTATGGTGCCTTGTTGAGGAATCATGATGGTACAATAATCGCCGCAGTAGCAGGGTCACAAGAAGCTCACTCGGTAATCCTTCATGAATTGCAAGGAGTCAAAACTGGTATTAGGCTAGCAAAGCAATATGGCGTTACCAAAGTAGTGTTTTGTATGGACTCACAGAATATGTACATTTATCTCACCACAGACAAATCCCTTCCATGGGAGGCACGTCACATAACAAGAAGGATCAAATACTCTCTGAGAGAGTTTGCAGAAGTCAAATTGATACATGCATTCCGTGAAACTAACCAAGCAACTGACAAACTTGCTAGCCTAATGCCTAGTGCAGAATACGTGGAGATACTCCCGAGCTCCTTTGCTGAAGACTTGAAGAAAATTATATTTACTGATGCAAATGGTAAACAATATGCTCGATTGTAATCTATAAATCCTTTTGCAGTGGTCTGGGGAGCCCATTTACACCCCGCGCTTGCCTTTAAAAAAAAATGATTTAGGAGGAGGGTTCAAACTCTTCTATTCTAGTAAAGATGGAACTAGGAACGAGGTGGGAATAGTGGTAGATAAAGTTTTTAAGGATGCAGTAGTCGACGTTAGGAGGTTTGGGGATAGAATCATAAGTATTAAATTAGCTTTAGAACTAGAGATAGTGCATGTTATTAGTGCGTATGCACCCCAAGTGGGTTTGGACGAGGAGACTAAGAAGGATTTTCGGGACTCTTTAGAGGAGTTAGTTCTTGGAATTACCTCTTCCGATAGGGTTTTCCTAGGCGGGGATTTGAATGGCCATTTCGGTAAGGATAGAGTTGGGTATGAGAGGGTACATGGAGGTCAAGGATTTGGGGATCGAAACACTACGAGGATTTCTATTATAGATTTTGCTTTAGCTCAGGATTTTGGGATCGTAAATACTTTTTATAAGAAGAGGGAAGATCATTTGGTGACCTTTGCGACTGGGCGCAATAAAAGTCAAATTGATTTTTTTCTTGTTAGGAGACACGATTTAGGTAGGTGTAAAAATTGTAAGGTTATACCAGGGGAGTGTCTGACAAACCAACATAGGCTGTTAGTTCTCGATTTTTGTCTTAAGAGTAGGGGTCGTATTGCTATAGAACATGTTAGACCGATAATTAAGTGGTGGACCTTACAAGGAGATGTGAGCCAAACATTTAGAAAAAAGATTTTGGGTGGCCAGTCATTTTCAGAGGGTTGCGAGAATCTAGAACCAAAGGATAGGACTAGTAGCGCGATCTTTTTGAACATTTGGCTAACCGAATAAGAAGATGTGCGAAGGAAGAGTTAGGAGAGGCCAAAAGAGGAGGTTTATATGGTAAGGAGACATGGTGGTGGAACGCTGATGTGCAACACACCATTGCGAAAAAAAAAGATGCTTTAAGGAGTGGCAAAAAGATAGGTGCCTAGAGTCTTATGAGCTTTATAAGCAAGCTACGAAGTTGAGTAGTAAAGCAGTAGGGGAAGGTAAGAAGAGAGCATATGATGATCTTTATAATAGGCTAGGTACAAAGGAAGGGGAGAAGGATATTTTCAAGATAGCTAAAGCTAGAGAACAAAAAACTTGGGACTTGAGTCATGTTAAGTGTGTTAAGCATGAAGATGGAAGAGTTTTAATGCAGGATAAAGCTATTTTAGATAGATGGAAGGATTACTTTTGGAACCTACTCAATGGAACACATGTAGGGGAGTTAAACTTGGAGGGGTATGCTTCACAGAAATGGGGAGATCGCGTGTTCCATCGCAGAGTTAGTGCCACAGAAGTGAGAAAAACTTTAAAAATAATGAAGACAGGGAAGGCCATTGGACCGGATGATATACCAATTGAAGCATGGAAATGTTTGGGAGAAGTTGGGATTCAATGGCTAACTAAGCTCTTTAATAGGATTTTGGAAACTAGAAAAATGCCTGATTCATGGAGGCATAGCATTGTGGTACCAATTTATAAGAACAAAGGGGATATCCAAAATTGCTTGAACTATAGAGGGATAAAGCTTATGAGTCATATGATGAAACTTTGGGAGAGGGTTATAGAACGAAGACTTAGGAGTTTAACCACGGTTTCGGAGAATCAATTTGGATTTAGGCCAGGTAGGTCTACTACGGAGGCCATCTTCCTGTTTAGGCAAACTATAGAAAAATATCGAGAGGCACGTAAGAGTTTACATATGGTTTTTATTGATCTGGAGAAAGCATATGATAGGGTCCCCAAGGAGTTAATTTGGTGGGTGTTTGAAAGGAAGAAAGTGTTTCAATGTTATGTCGATATCATTAAGGATATGTATAAAGGGGCTGTAACAAGTGTTCGCGCAGTAGGTGGGATGTCCAGTGAATTTCCAGTGTCAGTAGGATTACATCAAGGGTCGACGTTAAGTCCATATCTCTTTGCTTTGGTCATGGATGAGTTGACGAGACATCTGCAAGAAGATGTACCTTGGTGCATGTTATTTGCAGATGATATTGTCTTAATTGATGAGACTAGTGCAGGTTTAGGTTAGAAATTAAATAGGTGGTGGGAGGCTTTAGAGAGTAAAGCTTTTAGAATTAGTCATTCGAAGACGGAGACTAGTGCAGCTTTAGGGAGAAGTAATGCAATTGAGATCGAAGGTATAGAGGTCCCAGAGTGTGAGGCTTTTCGATATCTAGGATCTATAATTCAAAAGAATGGGGCTATTGGAGAAGATATAGACCATAGGATTAAAGCTGGTTGGTTGAAATGGAGAATGACGTCAGGAGTATTATGCGATAGAAGGATGCCTGCAAGGCTAAATGGGAAATGCTATAAGACAATTGTTCGACCAGCCATGCTATACGGTTCAGAATGTTGGGCTACTACGGGACAACATATGCATAGGATGGCAGTAGCAGAAATGCGTATGTTAAGGTGGATGTGTGGTAAAACTCGTAAGGATAAAATTAGAAATGAAAGAATTAGGAGATACTTAGGTGTAGCGCCCATAGATGACAAAATTGGATAAAGACGTTTAACTTGGTTTGGTCATGTACGGAGGTGACCAAGCACGAGGCCCATTAGAAAATGTCTAGATTGGCAAGTTAATGGAGGGTGTAGACGGAGGGGACGACCGTTGAAAACTTGGATGAAAGCGGTGAATGAAGATATCATTGAGCTTGGTTTAGGCGAGGATCTGTGGGAAGACCGCATTGCTTGGAGAACCAAAATCCATGTAGCCGACCCCGAAAATATCGGGAATGGGCTTTGATGATGATGATGATTGTAGGATCCAAAGTTACTATTTTTACTAATTATGCGGCCTTAAAGTACCTTTTTCTCCTTAAAAATAATACTAAGTCCCGCTTAATTCGTTGGTTTCCACAGAAAGTTTGATATTGAGATTCGGGACAATAAGGGTTCTGAAATTGTTGTAGCTGACCATTTGTTTAGACTTCTTGTAGAATCATCTATTGCAGATATGCCATAGAATTAGTCCTTTCCTTATGGGCATTTATTTGTTATCTTCCTGTTACTTTGGTTTGCATATTTTGTGAATTACATTGTTACTGGCCAACTTCCTTCTAATTGGTCTAAACATTATAAGATTAAGTTTCTTGCCGATGTCAGATATTTCTTCTGAGATAGTCTTTATTTATTTAAGTACTGTCTCAGTCAGGTCATTAGGAGATGTGCTACAGAAGTGAATTTCATAGTATCATTTCTTTTTGTCATGATAAGGCGTGTTGATGTCACATTAGTTCTAAAAAGACAACTACAAATGTTTTGCAGTGTGGCTTTTATTGACCAACTATTTTTCGAAACACCCATGCAATTTTTTTGCTACTTGTGATAGATGCCAACGAATGGGTTTCATTTCTCGTAGGAATATGTTGCCTCTTACAAATATTCTCATTGTGAAAATTTTTAACATTTGGGGTATTGACTTCATGGGACCTTTCCCTCCATCGTTTGGTTATCATTACATTTTTCTCGCTGTTGATTATGTTTCCAAATGGATAGTAGCAGTACCTTGTAAAACGCATGACCACAAGGTTGAGGTCAAAATTTTGAAAGATAATTTTTTTTCTCGTTTTGGTACTTCGTGTGCTGTTATAAGTGATGGTGGTTCTCATTTTTGTAATAGACCATATGAACTGTTAGTTAAAAAATACTCCAGCACTCATAAAGTAGGTACTCCCTATTATCAACAAACAAGTGAGAAGTTGAAATTTCCAACCATAAAATTAAACACATTTTAGATCAGACAGTTTAACCAGGCAGTAAGGATTGTCACAATGTATGAATGACGCTTTTTGGGCTTATAGGACAACATTTAAAACCTTGCTTGGGACATTAAACTCATTAAGGCATGCCATTGGCTTGTGAAATTGGAACATCGTGCTTATTGGGATATCAGAACCTTTATTTTTTATATAGATAAGCCTAGATCACATTTTAAGCTTCAACTTAATGAGTTAGAAGAAATTAGGAATGACTCATGCAAGAGTACTAACATTTACAAAGAACGAATGAATGTGTTTCATGATAAATCTATTATTCGCAAGTCCTTTAAGCCTTTTCAAAATGTTATGTTGTTTAATTCGATTGTGTCCATTTCATAGCATATTATGATCTCAATGGTCTAGACATTATATTTTCAAGACAGTTTTTTCACATGGAGCTGTTGAGATTATTGATTCGAAGGATGGTCGTGCTTTAAAAGTCAATGGTCAATGTCTTAAACCATTATTAGAGCTGTCTATATCAGAAATCGAGGTTGATGTGATGCTATTAGAGGATCTTGTATATCAGGAATGAGGAATTATTTCTCTGCAATCCATGGTCTTATAGGTTCCATGGTCTTATAGGTAATCTATTTGTTTTGTTGGGCTAACAACATTAAACTAAGCGCTTATGGGAGGCAGCTCAGCTTCAGTTGTGTCATTATGGTTAGTCTAGATTGATTTTCGAGTTGTTGGTTGCATTTCACTCATACTTGTTAGTTCCGTAATGATTTTGACTTACATATGGTGCATAAATTTTTTGTCGTTTGTGCATTTTTTTTCCGTCTCATTTATGTGTTTTATCAATTTCTCTTGATAATTCTACAATTCTTATGTTTTGGGCTTTCACTGGTAAAAACTTCACCATGGTAATATAACTCTGACCATTATCTTTTCTTTTTCCTTCATTTGTCATGATTATTCTTTTTATGCATTGAGGGCAACGTTTAGTTTAGGTTTAGGGTGGGGTTTATGAGCTTTTGTGTAGTTTTCAAAAATTTTGAGCTTAAATGTATTAATTACTGTATTCTACTCAATCTTCACTAAATACTTAGATGATTATAAATATGGTAATTGTGAAAATCTTTTGTAGTGACATGAAAATGCATTCAAATTCGAAGTTTTGGTGAATTTAAAAAAATTAGAATTTTTTTCATGGGCTTGTAGAATATTCATTTTTTTGAGAAAATGCACGCTACCCTTTGTCATATTGATATATTAATAGAAAGCCATAAGGTTTGATCTTATCTTTATGTTAAATATATTTCATGAGATTTTTCAACTTGACTATCCTTGCACTATAAGCCAAGTTAGCATAATTTGAAGTTAATGAGTGAGATATTTAATTAGAAAGCCTTAGAATAATAGTGGAGACTTAACCCTTGTGAGTTACCATTCTAATTTTTCTTATGGTTATTTAATGAGCTCTGATTTTTCTTGAGTCCGCATTATCTCGTTAATGATCTCATTATTCATGTTTCTCATATTGATTGCTATGAAAATGACATTAAAATTGAATCATTACACTATAACCTATTGGTTTACTTAGTTGAGATATCATAATACCAACTAGAAGTTAGGAAGTGATATATGCATTTTTATTTAAACCGTTATCTAACCTTTTAGCCTGCACTGTGGTAAATATCTATTTGTAGCTCTTTGAGCCTTTGGATAGCATTTTATTTGCTAATTCAATCACTACTACCTACTCCAATTATGGAGTAATACCCCATATTATTTTTATCCTTACCCAATTTCTCTAAGAATGTGTATAGTTAGATATATTTTTAAATGGGCAAAAGTAGATATTCCATGATTCCTCAAGGTTGAATTATTTGTGTAGAAGGGTAAAAGAATGTAGGGGTGGACACGGTCTGGGATTGGGTTTGTCTCGATCCCGGTTCAACGAAATGGGCCGGAACAGTCCGGGTTTTAAGTTTACTCTTTTACCCGGTTGGTCCCGGACTGGTTCGAACCGAGACGGAACCATGCCAGCTCGATTCAATTTTTCTTCAAATCAAACTTCGTGATTCAAACCAGGCATGATATAACCTTCACTCTCTTTCCAAAACAGAACTTAAATCATCGTTCATTCTCACTCATCTCTCTTTTTTGTTCTCCTCATCTGTTTCTTCGGAACTAACCACAGCTCCACCACCACTTTTGGTGGTGATGATAAATAAAAATAGTTACGCCTTTGAGCCATACACGTGTCAAGATAATCTCGAGGAATTACGCACCCCAGCATCAACCCAACATTGATCCGCCCAAAGCGGTTCTAAGCCCGCCCAATTTAGTCTGCCAGACGGACTTGAACTCTTACAAAATGCTAGGCCCACACGTCTCACAACTATCCTCAATATCTGTAAGTCCTATTAAGGCAAGTATCTCGAGGATCAACTTCAGAGGGGCAACTACAACAACTCTCTGCTTCCAACTAAGAAGCAAATACCAGAGTACATTCCATAGAGGGGATACTCTTTTTACGGATTGCTCTCGTATGGAACTATCTCCCACGTATCTAGGAGCCTAAGGCTAATAGGGAACTTTCCTCCTACAGCACGACTTTTAATTAGAGAAGGATCTCCACAAAGATCTCTTTCCTAAACTACGCATTCAACGGCCTGGTAGAACCAGGACTACTTGCACTATAAAAAAGACATGGGGTTGGTAAGCTAAGGTACGCTACAAATTTCCTATTTATAGCATTATGCGTTCCTCATTTCCTTGTCTGACTTTAGCATCGGAGTGTCATCGGCCACCACAACGGTGGTCCATGGCTCGCGTGCATTACTTGTGCAGGTTAGCAGGACTAGGTCAAAGCAGGGAGCGGAAAATGAATTTGTCGTCGTCCGTGGGGATGACAGAGTTCTTAACTTTTCATTAGCATTGTCTCCTTTCAAAACCCATAAAGATGATGACCACTAGGTCACGCAACAATGGAGAACAGGGGGACACGTCCAACACTCCGGTTGGCGTTGCACCACCGATTTTAGCGGCTCCGGTCATACACAGGCTACGGACTCACGCCCCCACGCCGACTATAGCAACAACGGACCCCGAATCGATAGGTTGTCATCTCAAATACAACTGATAGCCAAGGCGGTAGAGGCTCTCATGTGACAAAATCCATAACTTGCCAATGGAGACCAGGAACATCACGGGCCTCCATCTCCAGAGGATGACAGGGAGCAAGCACAGGAAAGCCAACTCCTTGCCAGCTCTCATTGGACAAAGGGAGGTTGCGCGGCTAATGTTGAGCCCATCGCCAGAACAGAGAGGCTCGGCCCTGGGAACCCCCTCCACAGAGGGGTGCACGATCTGGACGTACTGTATTACCTCTCCGTCCCACCATTTGTGGACCTTCTCATGAATGAGCCCCTTCCGAGGAAATTCATTCCCCCGAAACTCGACTTCTACGACGGAACCACCGATCTTTTCGGCTACCCACGTCATTACCTGCATTAATCACCCTTAAAGAAGGATTTGAATCTGTATTGTGCAGAACCTTTCCTACTAGTCTGAAAATCTCAGCACTGACATGGTTCCACAGCCTTTCGCCGAACTTGATCGACTCCTTCAAGACACTGGCACAGGAGTTCCTGACACTTTTCATAGGGAGCTAGAATTTTTTAAAAGGCCCACACTACATCCTATCTCTAAAGCAGAGGTCCCATAAGACTCTCGGAGAGTATGTCACGTGCTTCAACAACAAATTGACTCTCATCGCTAGATGCAACGATGACACAGCCGTAACAGCCTTCACAGCGGACCTCAAGGAAGGAAAGCTCTACGAAGACCTCACCTTAGAGCCCCTCTGGAAATCGAAGGCGAGAAAAATTCCTCCACTTCTAAGGACAAGAAAAAGGGAAAGAGATGCGAGATAAGGAACAAAGCAAAAGGAAGTGCAGTGACAACAAGCCAGACCCTGGTCGGTCCAGGCCGAAGAAATCATCCAACTACATTGGATCCAAGACTGTGACACCCCTCAATGCCCGCCTATCAGACATACTAAACTCCATGAAGAACTGGGAGGATCTGAAGTGGCCTCCAAAGTAGCGCGGGGACCTCTCCAAGCTGACAACGGCAAATACTGTGTGTACCACAAGGAGTGTGGCCACGATACCAACGACTGCAAGAGTCTGAGGTATGAAGTTGAGTACTTGATCCGCAAAGGCAAACTAAAAGAATTATTGAACTCCGAAAAGCAGACAGAACGAATTGAGGACAAGGTGGAGTCAGTTAAAGAGATAGAGAATGACACCTCAGGGATCATCTATGTCCTTCATAGGATTGGACCGAATGAAGACCAATCGTATAGGTCTCGCAAGCGAACATTACTGGAGATGCGAACATAGCCCGCGGATGAAGACAGACGCATCTGCCACTCAAGGATTCAGAGTCCCATTCCCACCTTGACCTTTACGGATAAAGACCTCGAAGGATTTTGAGCACCACATAACGACGCCCTAGTGATCTCGGTCTACAACGGGTTCCGCAGCATGGACCTCAAGGAGGAAAATTTGTCGTCCTCAGACTACCCGCTGATTGGGACGATAAGGTTGGCAACAGTGGCAGGAGAGTCGTAGCTAAGAAAGGTCATGTTTCTGGACTTTAGGTTGTAGACGCAATGTCAACCTACAACCTTATCTTGGGAAGACCATGGCTCCACCAAATGGGAGCAGTAGTCTCCATTCTTCACCAATGTGTTAAGTACACTTCTAACCACTTTGAAGGGACGATATGCGGAGACCAACCAGCGAAACGATGTTGCCATTACTCCGCACTCAAACAAATAGAATGTTCCCAGATCCAACTACATACTGCGGGGCAGCCTGAACCAGTGCCAGGCCAAGGCAAGCGTGAATATATCCCCCCGACATTCTATTGATACAGAGATTGACCCCTCTACAAGGTTTACTCTTCAGTAACCTCTGACGCGTCTCGACGGTCCAACAAACGATCCACAAGGGCAATCCAAATTTACTTCAAGAACATGATGAATTCCTCTAGCTCAATAGTTAGTCTGCTTTCAGTTGTTTATTTCCCTTTCCATAGTCAATGTAGAGTTTTAGTTCTTAAAGACTTATGTAATTTTCAATCATTTAAGAAATAAATGAAGAATTACGAAAACGAACTCTATTGATTATTGGAAAGATGTAACGAACGCCCTGAGGCGGATATAAAAGACTACATACGACAAGCATCTGAGTACAGTGCGACATGAAGTAAAAGACTTTTTTAGACAATTCTATTACGAGGGGTATCCAAAAAAATCCATGCAGACCCCCGATGCGAGCAGTCTGCAAGTGAAAACAAAGATATTAAAACGACTTCGCTAGACCCCTTCCCAAGATCAAGAACAAAGTGCCAAAGGGGATTAAAAGGACTGAGCGGTCAATTGCTCCGTCAAATCACCTCAGAAAGCGACTGTACAATGGCGTTGTAGACCTTACAACAGGCTATTGATTTCCTCAAGAGACATTCCACCCCCTTACAAACTTCCTCAAACAATTTTTGGCCTCCAGAAGGGCGATGGAAAAAGACAGATGAGGATGGCCACAAGCAGCCACGTCAACAAGGTCTCCCAGTGCTGTTAAGCGAGACCACCTTCCCCATGTGCGATACCAGGAGCGACTGAGAGCTACCATACCAGGAAGCATCGCATATCGGCTAACACTTCAATCAGCCATTGGTTAGGAGTGGGATCCACGAACACGCGGGCACAAGTAGCATAGAGTAACACCTAGGCATCTCCCTTGGAAAAAAATATATTCTACTTCTCTGCAATATGAGAAGAAATTATGAGATCTCAGCAGATCAACTACGTGCCCACCCATAACAGGTGAACGTGCATAACAGCATATATCGTCGTGTATGATCAATACAAATGTCAGAACATTCAGAGACACCGATAATGGAGATTCACCTTCAGCCTTTGAAAAACCCAAAGCATTTTCTTTAAGCAAGATCTCAAATATTTCCTTCCAGTACTTACAGAAGAAAGCTTTGCGAAAAATAGTGCCTAGAACGATTGGAAAACACCATTATATAGGCGTAATGGTTCACCAAACGGGCCTCCTACATTAACTGCTAAGCATAGAATACTGTGTGGGAAATGAAGAGACGGCAGTTCCAAAGGAAAGTGTGCAAACCACGTTCGCTCAATTAATGGCGTTGCACGCTACCCCATCAATTCAAGGGGAGTAACCGATACTTAACCATCCCGCAATCTATGTTGTACACATGTCAAAGTGCGATTTATGCCATACACGTAGCACAACCGTACAGGAAACCTAACTCTTCCTTTGTGGGCCCAAAGGCTCGATCCACTCGGTCCACCATTCAAACAGTATTCTGCTACATGCTTGACACAAGCACACAAATCCAAATCAGCCTTGACGAACGAACCGTACCTATAAATCGTTGTTTGTTTGAAGGTAATGTTGTTCGCACAGTGTGCGACACTAGCGGACATGGTTCGCACGCCCTCAAATGGGCAGAACCTCTCTCCAACCGGGCAAGCTTAGTCAGCCTAAGCTAATGACGACGGCTTCTGGTGTCATCCGACACTTAGTCCACTCAGCGCGGATCTTGATGGTCTAAGAAGTGTGAGTCTAATCAGTGCTATCACGACTGGTGACGATGATTGCCAGGGATCATTGCCCCCATCTACGGTCAATGATCGTCGAACCCAATCAAGTAAGCTTAGCCGGTGACGACTGACAACGAAAGCTTCTAATCAAAGCCCATACCTAGAGCCCCCACTGTGCGAGTGTAGATGGTTTGGAAGGTGGGAGCCTAGTCAGTCCCCAACTGATTCCGATGGCTCACCATGGCACCACCGCTTTTCAGCGTGGCCGCCAAATTACTAACCTACTTGTAGCCCCTACTGCGCGGATGTAGATAGTTTAGAATATGGGAGCCTAGTCAGTCCCGAACTGATTCCGACGGCTTGCCATGGGACCATTTTTCAGCGTGGCCGCTGTCAGGACTAGTACCGTTGGTCAGGACTAGTACCGTTGGTCAGGGAAATCAACGTCAGAGGCCTTTCAAGACTTTCCTAATGGTCTCAAAACTCAATGTTCCCTTTTGAAAAGTGCCCAAATGCTTAACATCTATATTATAGGGGGAAGGTTTGACCTCTTGACTGTGAAGACGTGTTGCCTCCATTGCATAGTCGGGCCAGATTGTACCGCTAGCATTTTTATTATTTTCTTTGCATTGCTTTTCAACTTCAAACTTGTATTTCCATCGATCGTTAGCATCAAACTAGTCTTGAGCAACGTCCTTTCAAACGTTCCTCCCCATTGTAATCTATTGAATGTTAATGAAATCTTTTGCTGACTATTGTGCATCGTTATATTGTCTACAGATTGATATTGTGCATTCTCAAGCTAATTATTTGTGCCCGTTGAAGTAACTACTCATAGGCTTACTAGTGAATTGGATAGCTAGTGCCGCATGGATTGCTAGTCCGTGACCGTTGGTATCAAAGCCAGAGCTTGTTGAATGCAAACCAGGATGCAGGAACTAAGCGAGCGCCTTAGCGCTATGGAGGAACGATAGGCTAGTCGAATGCAGAGACTAGAAAATAGAATGGAGCAGTTGAGCAGTTTGGGAGAACAGATCAGTGGGCTTGATGGACTCTTTCACTTGGCAGACAGAGTGGATTCGTTGGCTGAGCACGTCAATAATTTAGAGGGACGGACAGTCGCTATGGAAGAGTCGCCTCACCCCACAGCTCAGGTGATGAGTGACTTCCAATTACACCTGGAGGATTTATTTGCAAGGGTTGGCTTGCAGACCAAGGCCACAGGGACGACTGATCACCCTAAGATGAAAGTGTCTGAGCCAAAGTCATATGCTGGGGTACGAGATGGGAAGGAGCTAGAAAACTTCTTGTTTGATCTGGAGCAGTATTTTCGCGCGGTGAACCCCGAATCAGAAGAAGTCAAGGTCACCATGACGACCATGTACTTAGCAGTTGATGCGAAACTATGGTGGAGAACCAAATATGCAGATATGGAATAAGGTCGCATCCTTATTAGAACTTGGGCAGACCTCAAGAAGGAACTCAGAAATCAATTCTTGCCTGAGAACACTGATTTCTTAGCAAGGAGGAAGCTCCACACCATCAAACAGACAGGCAATATTCGAGACTATGTCAGGCAGTTCTCAACTTGCTTGCTAGATATTCGAGACATGTCTGAGAAGGACAAAGTTTTCTGTTTCATGGAACAAGCTCAATCGCTTCTGCAAGCAGAATTGCAAAGGCAGAAGGTGACAGATTTACAAGTGCTATTGCAGCAGCAGAAAGGTTTAGCGATTATATGCCCATGGCTGAAACCACTTCACTCAATCACTCCACAGCTAGAACTGGCAGTACCAATTCAAGCTCAAGGTCGAATGCTCGATCACCCCACCAAAACTGGGGAAACTCAAGTCAGAACCGAGGAAACTACAATTCTCGGCCGTCCAACCAGAATTGGAGTTCCAACAGAAATTGGAATGCCAGCTCTAGCAAATCAAATTACAACAACAAAGGAGGGCAAAACTACTCTGGGCAGTGGAGATCTTCTACACCTGCCCCATGCATTCTTTGCAATAGCAGGGATCACCCAACAGGCAAATGTCCATCCAAACTAGCCCTACACTCATTGATGTCCTTGCTTCAAGCAGAACCTTCTAACTCGACCGCATCGAGCTCCAACCCCGCCAACAGTGAGACCTCCCAGATGGGAGCTCTACGCAAGCTCAATGCTGTTAAAATAGAAACGTATGAGCACCCACACAAGAAGGCTTTGCAATACATCGACATCACTATCAATGGGTTCTCTTCCCAAGCATTGTTGGATTCAGGAGCGACAGACAATTTTATTGCCCCAGATGAAGCTAGACGTGTGGGTCTAAACTAATAAGGAGATGTGGGTAAGTTGAAAGCTGTCAACTCTGAGGCAATCTCTATTAATGGTATGGCTAGAGCTGTGCCACTACAGGTTGGTCCATGGGAAGGAAGATCAAACTTCTTGGCCGTCCCACCTGATGATTTTAAAGTGATTCTTGGCCAAGAATTCTTCCAAGGAGCTGCAGCAGGACCACTACCTTTCATGGACCCCTTGGGGTTTTTCGGACCCAGACTACGCATTGTACCAACCTCAATTCGACCCAAAACTCATGATAGAATATTGTCGGAGCTCCAAGTCAAGAGAGGCTTGGCCAAAGGAGAAAATACATACTTAGCTGTGGCAAAGCTAGAGATGGAAGATGATACTAGCAAAATCCCTGAGGAAGTTTCCTAAGTTATTGCTGACTTCAGCGAAGTGATGCCAAATGAATTGCCAAATAATCTACCTCCCAGAAGGCTCATTGATCATGAAATTGAGTTAGTGCCTGGTGCCAAGCCACCCGCATGTATTCCATACCACATGAGCCCTCCAGAGCTGACCGAATTGAGAAAACAACTAGATGGCTTGTTGGAGTCGGGATTCATTCGGCCCTCTAAAGCACCTTATGGGGCACCTGTTCTTTTTCAGCGGAAACATGATGGCAACCTTCGCCTTTGTGTTGATTATAGAGCCTTGAACAAAGTCAATATAAAGAACAAATACCCGCTACCGCTCATTGCAGACTTAATCGACCAACTTGGATCCGCCAGATACTTCACAAAACTCGACTTGAGATCAGGTTACCATCAGGTTCGCATTGCTGCTGGTGACGAATCCAAAACTGCTTGTTCTACTAGATATGGGTCATATGAGTTCCTAGTAATGCCCTTCGGCTTGACCAATGCTCCAGCTACGTTTTGCACCCTTATGAATGGCCTGTCCCGTCACCTTCTGGACAAGTCTGTGGTTGTCTATCTTGACGATATTGTGGTTTATAGTGGGACTATAGAAGAACACCTACATCATTTGCGAGAAGTGTTCCAAATCCTTAGGGATAATCATCTCTTTGTCAAGAAGGAGAAATTGAACAACTATCGCATTCACTCACTTCATTAAGGTGTAGTTTTTCGGCACCTGACCGTTTCGCTCATTTTCATCCCCCTTATCAAGCCAAGTAGCTCTTGATTTGGTTCTAACTTCAGCTTCTACAGCCTTGGCTGCTTTAGCATAATGATGAGAGCGAAAAGATTCAAGAAGATGGGATATCGGGATGTCTAAGCAAAAGGTATTTTCATCTTATGTTTTGCAGACCGCCTGGAGAATAAAGTTTTTTCCCATCAATTAAAGAAACCGGGAAATTAACATGGAGATACGATTCGGGAAGATGAGATCCTGGAAGTTTTTCGTAGTATGCCCTCTGACAGTGCTCCAGGGCCTCGATGGCTTTCCAGGATCATTCTCTATTGCGTGTTGGAACATAACATCATTAAAGGCAAAAAATTTGCAACTGTTCAAAGCTTCTTCAGTGATCGGGAGTGCTCATCTGCTGCAGATAGATAGATGCGACCAAGCGAGCGAGCAGGTGGCACAAGCAAGCTGTTGATATGATCGAGGAGGTAGGCGAAGCCGAAGCCAAGCTGCCGCCGATAGGCGTAGGCGAAGAACGACTCCCGAGGAGCTGTCAAACCTCGACTGAAAGGGGAGAGAAGCTTTCGGCTTGACCAAGGAGAATAATAGGGAGAAGGGCCAGGCAGATGCGACATGGTTTCTTTCTTGTTGTCAAACCTAAGATCAAATATTTCGAGCCGGCTTCCGTGGAAAATTCAGACTTTCTTTTTGATGCTGCGATCACATAAAAACATAAACTTTGAGGCTCAATAGGAGCGCACGGGAGTTTTTAAGCTGGGCACAGGGACGCGAGAACCTGACGGAACGGAATGTGAAAAGTCATCCACCGCTTTTCAAAAATATGCCTCTTGATAAACACTTTCATTTGAAATTCGGCTCGCTCCCTCACCTACGGCGACCCTTCGCCTGCTTAGAAGTGGATTCGAACCACTGACACAAGGATTTTCAGTCCTTTGCTCTAACCAGCTGAGCTACCTGAACCACTTTCCTAAAGCCTAAAGTTTTGGTTTTCTTTTCTTCATTAAATAGCGCCCTACCACAGTGGAGGAGCTTGCTCAAGAACCGAGAGCCGTCAAGTATAGTCCCAGGCCAGCCCTCGTTCGGTCAGGTGTTCTTCACTATAGACGCCACCAACCAAGGAAAAGAAAGAGGCTCTCCGGACGAGATGCACCTAGGAAGACGGAGGTTGTTGGACGTCCCACTCGAACGTAGTTGAACTGCGGGGATGAGAAGTCAACATTACGGGAACAATGAAGCAAGCAAACAAGCTCAAACATGAACAGTTGGTTGGCGAGCTAGCTGCATTTCTTGTGAGTCTACCCGCGCATGGGCAGGCAGCGGAGGTAAGATCGATGCGAGGGCCACATACGTACATCAGCCGCATGTGTATGGTGTTGTTAGTAGGTGGGGGCAGCAAACACTTCACAAAAAGAGTTCAGGCATTCGGCCTAAAAAGAGTGCGCCCTTAGCTTCACTCGTACAGACCACGGCTTCCATACTAGTGGGCAAATCTCCAGAGCCCTTCTCTTGTAATCTTCCATCTTATTCCTCGTCGTCTCAACCTCGTAACTCAGAGAAAGACGGAAGCCTGATGGAACGGAATTCATTCCAGAATAGGGCAAAGCTATCCTTTCCTCAATCAATTTGTTGACTCCGCGAAGCTCTTGTGCGACAAAGAAGAGCTTCGCGGAGACAACAAAGATCAAATATTTCTTGATGGTAGACCGACCTTTACTTTAAGGAAGGCACCTTGCTAAAAAAAATGAATATATTCTTCATTGTCTCTGATCTTGCAGCTATCATTTTTGGGCAAGCATCTGTTCTTACACATGATCGGGAAGAGAAATCTTCTCTGACGGGTTGAGCAGGTAAAGCCCTTTAAAGTGAAACAGGCTGCAGCGACCTTTTTTCTTCCGTTTACAACCGCAGGAAGCCTCTAGCAATTCTAATTACGAAACATGTTTTGGCCTACTTTTTGTTTATCGAAAAGGAATGACTCTTGCTTGAAAATCAATCTCATCATTGTGACGAGACCCCTTAGGTCTATCAAGCTCTCACATCTTTGTTGATTATTTGTTTTCTCCGCTGCTATTCCAGAGGAAGCTACTGAGACAGTGGTTTTCTCAGCTAGGCAAGTGGAAGTGACCATGGTTTTTTAAAGGTAGGCGTACTTCTGACCTAGTAAGAGCTTACCTGTCCTACCTTAAAGCTGAAAGACAGTAAGGTTGTGAAACTCCTACGATACGAGTTGGCATACTCATGAACTAGTTAAGGAGTCGCATACCTAAAAGCTATAAGACCAGTCTGAACAAGCTTACTGTCTTAAAGTGTCCTTCCTACCTTCAAGCTGACAGCAAGTAAGGAGTTGAGTTAAGAAGCAGACCTAAGAGGTATAAGAACAGGAACAGCCTGGAAAGCAAACTCGCACAATGCGAAGCGGCACAAAAAGACAAACAAAGCAATCAACTCAGACAAAAGCCAGAAGAGGCAACTCTGAAAGAGGCAAGTCTTCAGTCGGAACCAGAAATGGTTCAGTCAGAAGCCGAAGCCCATACGTAGAAAGCCAGCGGAAGGACTCGATGAACTAAAGTCTGTATCTTGATGGATCTTTCGCAGAAAATTCCGGAAAAGGTTTGGATCTCTGCACCATGCATTAAAGGGTTTTGGCAAAAGATTAATGTTTTTTCTCTACAGGCCTCTTTGAATCCTTTCAATCCATATTTTTTTTTGAATGCTAAAAATTATACTTGAGCATCTAAATCTGGGTCACTACCAGCAAAAACATCTATGAACAAGATTATAGCACCATGCCAAATGTATCCGAATAATAAAAGCAAATGAAGTATGTCCAAAAGTAAACCAACCCCTTCGATTGCTAGGAAAAACACCATCTATCCGAGGACTCTTTTCCTTGGGCGTGGCTTGCCCCTCATCTTCTCTTGCACGATGAGATTTCATGGCCTTGAAGCTTACATGTCGTACAAAAGAGAGGTTTGTACTGATACACAACCTCTTGAGTCCAAGAGTTAACGCCGGGAAAGGAAGAGGGGAATCGGCTGAAGGGCGAGGGATCGCACCTACTGTACTGTAATAGTCCCTTCCCGCGGTCAGATGATCAGATAGAAAGAAAGGTTCTTTGGATCGGCCCCAGCCAGCCGTGGGTCAAGCTGAATTCTGATGGAGCAGCAGAATCGGGAAGAAGGATGAACCAAAAGAGTTCTTTATCATGAACATTGTACCGCGCACATCATTAGATGGGTTCTAGAAAGTCACGTAGAGGGGAATAAAAAAATAGAAAATGAAAAAAAAATTCAAAGAAATGAAAGGGTTTTGGATTCTATTTGTACTGTATCTGAAATTATTTTTGTCTATTCCCACTGTTTTACTCTTCTAGACTTTTGGGTTTTCAACCAACTAAAAAAACTTTCGGATAGAATACCAAGTCTTCGGATTACCATATCAGCTGGAACGATGGATCAAGGTCGGTCTACAGAATAGAAGAGAATGCCAATTGAAGCATAGTGGTACCGAAAGACGAACTACGAACTCTTGCTCCTAGTCTATATACGAGGATAATAATAAAAAAAAAAGTGCAAATGGAAAGTTTTTGATTCATTAGTAATTCTCATTATAGACGGCATTAACAAAGATAGAGTGGCAAAGATAGAAAAAAAAGACGATATGGATAAGAGAAAGTACAGAGCAATCGAGTGTTTCTTTGAAGAGGAGGAACCTTACTTTTTAAAGAGGAAGAACATAAAGATGAGAAGGAAAACAACAAAAAAGAACAAGAGAAGGTTTCTCATGGAGAAGCAAAAGAACTTCAAAGAAGCCCTCACTCAGAGTTCATTCGGCCAGACCCAGATCAATTTCTTGGGACATGGATTCGGATGGACATGGAGAAAGTCAAGGCAATCCATGATTGGAACACTCCTAAGAACGTGTCTCAACTACGTTCTTTCCTTGGACTCGCAAACTATTATCGTCGCTTTATAAGGGACTACTCTAAGAGAGCTGTTGCACTGACAAATTTGTTGAAACAAGACCGAACATGGGAATGGGATAGGCAGTGTGAAGCTTCATTCCAAGACTTGATTATGCCTTAGGGGGAGTTTTGCTTCAAGATGGTCACCCGGTAGCATATGAGAGTCGAAAGTTGAATGATACAGAGTCTCGTTTCTCAGCTCAGGAAAAGGAATTGCTAGCCATTGTACATTGTTTACGGGTGTGGAGACACTACCTCTTGGGATCTCAAGTCCTTGTTAAAACGGATAATGCTGCAACAAGCCATTTCCTTACTCAGAAGATGCTAACCTCCAAGCAATCTCGATGGCAGGAAAAATTAGCAGAATTTGACTTAGTATTGGAATACAAGCCAGAGCGCACTAACAATGTAGCTGATGCACTCAGTAGAAGGGCAGACCTTGCAGTGCTAACCCATACCGGTCCGAGTCACACCATCTTGGAGAAAATCAAAGCAGGCCTATAGACAGAACCGCAAGCGAAGGCGATTACAGAGTTGATCAAGCAGGGCAAAACTCGACGGTTCTGGATAAAAGATGGAGCAATACTCACAACTGGTAATCGCCTCTATGTTCCAAGAACTTCTGGTTTGAGGAAAGAACTTTTGAGAGAATGCCATGACACCCATTGGGCGGGACATTCAGGTTGGAGACGAACACTTGCATTGCTAGAGAGGGGGTACTATTGGCCGCAGATACAGGAGGATGTAATGGCCTATGTTCGAACATGTCTTATTTGCCAGGAAGATAAGGTTGAAAGAGATCGACCAGTAGACTTACTAGAGCCCTTGCCTGTTCCAACTCGTCCTTGGGAAAGTGTTTCCATGGACTTCATTACTGGGTTACCGAGGGTGGAGGATTTCAGGTGTATCCTTGTAGTTGTTGACCGATTATCAAAGTATGTGACCTTTGTGCCGACCGGACTGACTTACACAGCCGAAGATACGGCGCAATTGTTCCTCAAGCATGTAGTGAAGTATTGGGGATTGCCCGAAAACATTGTTAGTGACCGTGATGCTCGCTTTACAAGAAAGTTCTGGAAGGAGTTGTTCAAGCTCTTGGGATCCAAACTTAATATGTCGAAAAGTAAACATCCCCAATCTGACGGACAGACTGAGCGCTTTAACTCTATGCTCGAAGAATACCTTCGTCATTTTGTAAGTGCAAATCAGAAAAATTGGGTGGGACTACTTGATGTTGCACAATTCTGTTTCAACTTACAAAAGAGCTCAGCTACTCACTCCAGCCCATTTCAGTTAGTCACTGGTCAGCAACCATTGACACCACATACAGTGCTTACCGGATACCAAGGACCCAGCCCAAGAGCTCTTGAATTTGTCAATGCCTGGCAGAAAAACATTGAAGTTGCTCGAGCCTATCTTGAGAAAGCCTCCCGTCACATGAAGAAATGGGCCGACAAGAAACGACAGATTGATCCTTTTGAAGTCGGGGACTTGGTATTGGTGAAGCTAGATATGTTCAACAAGTATAAACAGACAGCTAGAACACACAACAATAATTTTCGCAAGTATGAGGGACCGATACAGATTATTGAGAAAGTGGGCAAAGTCTCCTATCGCGTTAAGTTACCACATTTGCTCCGTTTCACCCATCTTGTCTTCCATGCAAGTAACTTGAAGTCCTACCATGCCGATGCCACTGATCCCACCAGAAATGTATCTACCCGAGCATTGCCTAAGCATCCTACTAAGCCAGATCGAGAAGTGGAAGAAATCTTAGCTGACCGCCTCATCAACAACACATGCCCATATAGAGAGTATTTGGTCAAGTGGCAGGATGAGCCTCCCTCAGAAATCAGTTGGGAGTCAGTCGAGCATCTGCTGCCTTACCTCTCAAAGCTGGAAGAGTACTTGGAAAAGTTCGCTGCGAGGGCGTCAGCGAATTGAGTGTGGGAGAGTGTCAGGACTAGTACCGTTAGTCAGGGAAATCAACGTCAGACACCTTTCAAGACTTCCCTAATGGTCTCAAAACTCAATGTTCCCTTTTGAAAAGTGCCCAAATGCTTAGCATCTATATTATAGGGGGAAGATTTGAGTTCTTGACTGTGAGGACGTGTTGCCTCCATTGCATAGTCGGGCCAGATTGTACCGCTAGCATTTTTATTGTTTTCTTTGCATTTCTTTTCAACTTCAAACTTGTATTTCCATCGATCGTTAGCATCGAACTAGTCTTGAGGAACGTCCTTTCGAACGTTCCTCCCCATTGTAATCTATTGAATGTTAATGAAAGTTTTTGCTGACTATTGTACATCGTTATATTGTCTACAGATTGATATTGTGCATTCTCAAGCTAATTATTTGTGCCCGTTGAAGTAACTACTCATAGGCTTACTAGTGAATTGGATAGCTAGTGCCGCACGGATTGCTAGTCCGTGACAGCCGCCAAATCACCAACCCTGGACTTGTAGTCCCCACTGCGCGGGTTAGATAGTTTAGAAAATGGGAGCCTAGTCAGTCTCGAACTGACTCCGACTCGCCATGGGACCACTACTTTTCATCGTGGCCGCCAAATCACCAACCTTGGACTTGTAGACCCCATTGCGCATGTGTAGATAGTCTAGAAGGTGAGAGCCTAGTCAGCCGCAAACTGATTCTTACCACGGGACCACTGTTTTTCAACGTGGCCATCGAAAACTCCCAAATTTGTAGCCTGATGCGCACATGTGTAGATAATTTGGAAGGTGGGAGCCTAGTCAGTCCCGAATTGATCTAGACGGCTTGCCACGGGACCACTGCTTTTCAATCTGGTCGTCAAACCCTTTTTACTCAAACCTGTAGCCCCCACCGCACGGGGCGGATGTAGATGGTTCGAAAGGTGGGAGACTAGTCAGTCCTTAACTGATGTCGATGACTCGCCATGGGGCTACTACTCTTCAGCATAGTGGCCAAATCCTTACTCCCCGAACCTGAAGTCCACATCATTCGAACATAGATGGTTTGGAAGGTGGGAGCCCCATGCAGCTCGCCACGCGATCCTCTCTCTTCTTCGAAACAGCGGCCACAAAAACAAATCTAGCTAAGTCAGCATCTTCACGCTCAATTAGAATGGCATCCTATTACTAGCAAAGGCCTCTCGAGCCAATACACAGATCGCACGACTAGTGCCCAATCAAACACTATATAGTATGTTCGCCCGAGCTTACGACGTCTGACCCGACACAAACGCTCTGAAGCGTACGCTCAGCCATCACAACTTGCCCATAGCAGCAGCTGCAGCCGACCAATTAGATTAGCCAGACAAGCCTCAAGCAGCTTACTTTGGGGACAAAACTGTTTGGGCAACTTAACCCTCAGCTAAACTATCTACAACATGCTCACTATCGGACATGACTACACAGCGATGACCCTTAGTCATTCACAACGCAAAACAATCAAGCTCTCTGTCGCAGACAGACCAGTCAACATTCTATTGATGCAACCAGCCTATTCCAAAGCAAGACGACAAGGCGAAATGAAAAACATGCAATAGAGATAACAAGCATAAAATAGATAAAACTGTTTTCATTAATGGTATACACGAAAAGGGGTACAAGCACACAAAGTTTACTCCTTATCAGAAGAAGGTACGGAAATAGAAGAGCTAAGCCTAGTGGAAGGAGCAAGAGTTGCGTCAAACGCGCCACGGCCCGGACATTGGGGCCCAAACTATCTTCTCCGACCGATGACGCAGAGGTAACAGACAAGTCTACATATGACATCTTCTTATAACGGCCGAGATCCCACTCCGGAAGCTCCTCCTTCATCAGTGGTAGCAACTCCAACCTGCCAAGTACAACCCAGCAGAACTCACATTTGCCTTGTTCCTGAAGAAACTCGCATCAACAAGTTCATGTTCCAACTGCTCAAACTTGTCAGTCAACGCGTCGACCTGAGACTGCTTTGTGGCCAAACTACTCTTCACAACACTAAGATCATGCCACTCCAATTTGAGCTGGTCCTCGGCCTTCCTCGCCTCTCGAGCATAGAACTTCAAATCGAATTTCAACCGTTGCTTCTGAGCAGCCCAGTCGGCCTTCTTCAAAGCATTTTCTTCAGCAAGAGACCACCGCAGCTTCCTGTGCAACCTCTACCTCTCGGCGGGTTCGTTCCAACTCATGTTTTAGTCTATATTTCTCGGACACCGCCTCAGACAGATCACGCTCAAGGACCTTCAGATGAGCCCCTTGAGTCTCAGCGGCCACGGTTGACTGATCCAGCCTCTTCTCCACAGCCTACTTTTGTAGCCGATCAATTTCATAAAGCACATCAGAATACAATACCTGCATGTACAAGAATACGCGCTCCAAGGTGTATACCCTCTCACGAGCCACCTCAACTTTCATCCCAGCAACGACCACCTAGCTCAAGTGAGACATTCCCAGCATAAGGTACTTTAAACCCTTGTCCATACACCCTTCCAGCATATCCTCTTCGAGCTTAAGAGCACAATCCATTAGCTCGAAGCATACTCCATGTCAACCTCCTGGTGCCAGACTTGAGAGCTCGTCCTTACCAAGTCTGGCGCAAATAGGCTTATCCGGCTATCCGGATGAAGCTTTATCGGATCAGGAATCACGCCGGTACCACCCTTCGTAATTTCCACTGTTCTCAGGCTCTCCTTCGTGGCTTTTTCCTTGTCGACAGCAGCCGACCCTTTATTGCGAGATGGCTCGATGGGATCTAGAGTGAGAAAAGGAAGTGAATTATCCAAAGAACCCTCCAACACTTCTAGATGTGGCCTGGAACGAAAGGGTGAGCAACGCGGACTACATGAAACTTGGTCTGTGTCACCACGACCAGTCTCAAACTACATGCCAGCGAGATAATCAGATTCTACAACCTTAGGCGAATCCTCATAGGAGCCTTCTATCAGAGCAGTCCCATAAGAATCAATACCAGCAGAAACCGCCATTGCAACCCGCACTCGACGTGTCTACAACTCCTGCGAACCACAAGTAGTCTTTCTCAAAATCGAGCACATCATACCCCGCGCCGATAGGACGATCAGACTCATGTACTTCTCCCTCTGGAGCGGGTTGTGTTGAGGACAACCCAGATCGAAGACGGGACCTCTTTGAACTCACAATAGAGGCAAGTGTTTCAGACGGATCCTCCACATAAGACAAAATGAGAGCTTTGACCCCAATAGCCTTCCTTTTCTTAGAGAGGGCCCCATCTTCTAACTTAACTCGTGGCGCTCGATAGACAGTAGAGGCCACATGCCAGTTGTCCCACAACTTACAACGAATGAAGTTGGAGATGCTTATGACGTCTACCACGTTTCTCGTCTACAGACCGCGGAACGTCTCCATGGTGTATTGCTCCTCTAAGGTAAGGGGAGTAGTGAAAAACCTTCCTGCGAAGAAACAAAAGCAATGATTAGCCAACCCACGATCAAGCATAACAAAGTCACGGGAAAAGGGTTGAACTTACGAAGTGGCCTGAGCTCTTACTCGAGCAGACGACCCTTGCATAAAAAATACTTTGAATCCGCAGGGGCCAAGAAGCAATTATTCTGCTAGAACTTGAAATCATTGGGCATATTCACAAAGCAAGTCGGCGACGTCATCTTACAGATAGTGTTACCCTTCAGTCGAGGAGAAGTCAGCAACTGAGTTACTCACGAAGTCACACTGACGCCAGCCTCCTTAGCACTGATTAGAATCAGAAGATGATCTTATATCCATTATGCCCCAACTGAGCCGGAGGAATCCCTAGGTGATCCAAGAACTCCCAAATCACGTCCAGAACCGAAAAATGCACTCCAGATTGAAGCATCCCACGATACAAGTAGATGAAACCAACCGGAGGTAACATTGGCATTTGGTCACCTGTCAGGACATACATCGGCAGGTCGTCAGGGACCCCAAACTTCGTACGAATTTTGGCAAGGCCAGTCTCGAACAACACTCTGTCTTCGAAAAAATTCAGGCTCTAAGCCAAGGTTGCGTCATCAAGAAGGTTTTGTTGAGACATGAAAAAAAATGAATAATCCTTTCTGAACATAGTTGTAGCTTCAGAAACAAGGAAAATAGAAGAGTCAGACTCTGCACTATGGATGACCTAAATAGGGATTTGGTTCCCGCATCTTTTCTACTAAACCGACGCATTTCCAATCAATGTGGCGCACAGCTCAAGCAACAATCATCATCATGAACAACGTATTTTCTCAAGAGATGACTTAGCGAATCGATGTGACGGCCCACTAACTCGGGGAGAATAGCTGATGATACATAAAAATGGTTACATCTCAGAGTCATACACGTGTCAAGAAGATCTCGAGGAACTACGAGCCCCAGCATCAGCCCAACACTGATCTAGCCCAAGCGATTCTAAGCCCGCCCAATTCAGTCCGTCAAACGAACCTGAACTCTTACAGCATGCTAGGTTCACACGTCTCACAACTATCCTCAATACCCGTAAGTCCTACTAAGGCAAGTATCGTGAGGATCAACTTCAGACGGGCAACTACAACAGCTCTCTGCTTCCAACTAGGAAGCAAATACCAGAGTAAATTCCACACAGGGAATCTTCTTTCTACGGATTGCTCACGCATTAGAAACTATCTCTCGCGTATCTAGGAGCTCAAGGCTAACATGGAACTTCCCTCCTACAGTAAGACTCCTAATTAGAGAAGAATTTCCATGAAGATGTCCTTCCTAAACTACGCCTTCAATGGCCTGGTAGAATCAGGGCTACTTGCACTGTAAATAAGACTTGAGGTTGGTAACCTAAGGTACGCTACAAATTTTCTGTTTATAGCATTATGCCTTCCTCATATCTTTGTCCGACTTTAGCATTGGAGTGTCATCGGCCACCACAATGGTGATCCGTGGCTCACATGCGTTACTTGTGCAGGTCAACAAGTCAGCAAAACTAAATTAAAGCAGTGAGCAAAAAATAATTGCATCATATCTTTCTTTGTTAAGGGATTTTGGGAGATTTGTAGTCAAAGCGTATTTTCTAAAGGCTATTTAGTTGTCTACAATAAGAGATTTCAAACCCTATAAGAGATGCCATTGAAAGGCTATTTAGTTGCGTCTACAATAAGAGATGCAATTGAAGCTAATGTGAGGATAGGTTATCTAATTCTACAGAAAGATAAATTGCTTTGTTAAGAATTTTTGGGACTTTGGTCTACAATAAGAGATGTCAAACCCCATATGTGTAGATAAGTTGTTGACTAACTACACTATCCAAGACCCAATTCATTGGATGAACTCCATTTCTTAATAGTTGAAGAAGATCAAATGGGGAGGAAAAGAAGGAGAATCAGTGAAGAAGGAATTCTTGGTGAAGGATATGTAGGAAGAAGAAGCACAATAGATGAAGATGGGTTGGGCTTTATAAATGCTACAGTAACCGGGAGGGAATGGGACGGTCCAGGACTTAATAGTTAGAAACTGGTTCCATTCAAATTTCAATCAGTTCGGGATCGGGACCAGGACGAAAATAGCACAAAACGGTTGGTCCTGGTTCCAATCGGTCCGAGACTATATCGGCTCGAGTCAATCGGGTTGGGATCAGGATTCTTGCCCACCCCTAAAAGAATGTCATGGAAGAGTTAAAAAAATATGCTTCAAATGAAAAATATGAAGAAGAATTGAGAAGGAAGAAAAATTAATGGTGTACAACAGTGAGTTATTCTTCAATGCCCTATGTGTTTATTAAAAAGTGCATTCATTTTCAGAAAATTTTTGTATATCATTTTTCATTCTTGTTAGCCTTAATTCAAGCCTCATTACAACCTAACTAATCTTAGGTAACTGATCGGTCAATAGATGTGGAGATTAGATATACAAGAACTATGGTGTTTGATCCAACATTCTAAAAAATATTTGATATTAATGTCCATGAGTTCATATTCATTTCATTATTTGAAAAGCCTATTTTTCATGATAATTATATGTAAGATGTTTGTGTTTCCATAATTTACTATTTTCTTCACATATAAACTAAGTGACAAATACTCAATATTTGAATGCTTTATTTATGAGTAACATGAAAGATTTGTAGTTGAAGCGTATTTTCTAAAGGCTATTTAGTTGTGTCTTCACTGTGAAATGGAGAGTTATGTCGATGAAGTTATGCGCGGACGCACACTTCAAATTGAGAATGATAATGAAATTTATTTAACCTTGGGATACTATTAAATTATTGTCAAAGGCTGTTGACATCACTGTGAGACTGTTAGTTTGCTGCTTTTCTTAAAATTCTTGGCAATTAGATGCTTACTCTTGAGGAAAATAAAGGAGATTGACCATTTTTTTAAATTTTTAGAAAGTAAGTTTTTGTTTTATTGAGTCAGTAATGTTTGTAAGTAACATTTCTTGAAACCTTCACGAGACTATAACTCATCCACTAGAGGTAATCTAGGGGTTAAAAGCCTTGTTGCATATTTAATGTAAATGTAACCCATGATTACTGCGAAGGTGAGTTAGGATTTTATTTTTGTTTTGCTCGAAGACTAGCAAAATATAAGTTTGAGGTATTTGATATTCCCCATGAGTTTCTAAATCTCATGTCGAGGCAAAGATGTAACCATGGGTTTCTAGAGTTTGTTTAATTTAAATTACTTTTTTAGTTGTACTTTATTGCTAAATACAATCAATATCTGAATATTGATGAATTGCTTTCACCAATTATATCGAACTTGAAATCTAAACTAGTAGTTAGAGTTTTTTTTTTAATATTCGAAGCATGCTTTAATTGATCATGTTAACCCTATGTTTGTGTGTGTCGTAGTATGACACTCAATGCTAGAGGTCTTGACTTTTGCTGAAATTGATTGTGAATTTAGAAATATCATAATTTTATTAATGATCGCTTCATTGATGCAAGCAAAAAAATTTTATCCCTAACACTTCTCGCTTTATGAAAACAGTAAGTTACGTTTGAACAATTCTCGAAGAACCTATGGTGGATTTGATGCCCTGGTTCACTTCCCAATTGCCATTGCTAATTCAATTTTTAGTTGTTTAATTTGTTTCATTAATTTAGAGATTTTCAATCGCAGTAACTCCCATTTAAATTACTCTAAATAGATTTTAGTTTTCAATTGTATCTTCAATCATCGCGAGATCGACCCATATTTTTCATTGTCTGCTAGTTAGATAACCGTACACTTAAGATATAACAATTAGGGTTAATAGCCAATTAATTTAGGTTAGTAAATTCTCCACTAGTTATGAGAGCTAGTAGGCTACCAAGTTTGGGTGAGAAGAGATGCAGGTAGGATACCAAGGAGGTGTTATAGTCCCACGTTATCTAGGGAAGGGAAGGGGATGTGCTACTTATATGCGAGATCGGATCTCCTTGGTACAATGTGTTTTAAAGTCGTGCGGGTGGTTAGTCCCAAAGCGAACAATATGTACCATGTAGATCAGGTCGTTACAAATGGAGAGAAATTAATTTTTCTTCTTGCTGGATTTGTTGCTCTTTAAATACTCTAACAAGTTTTTCTTGAAAGTTGATGAAGGAATATGAGGATGCATCTATTTATGGACTGATCCTGAATGGGTGACGTCGACTTTACTCTCTTCAAATCTGTTTTTTAGAACAGCTAGCTTCAGAACGTCTATTTTTTTTATTAGAACAGTCTTCTGCTAATAGTGACACTAAGTTGACTTTGCTATGCCCAGAAAATGTTTTTTAAAACAAAAAGGCATTTTCTTAGTCACATGCTTTTATACTTGACATGGACATTACCTTTAAGTACATGAGGATGTCTCTTGAGGGAATATTCATTCTCAAGTGAGGATAACAAAAACTCAAAATTTGAATTTTGGTTCCCAACACGATTTTGTCTACAAATAGCTTTTGGCACTTCATTAGAAATTTAGCCATCCATAAGTTATTTTTGCCTTGTCTTCAAACACCACTTGGCATAATCCTCCATTTTTTACTTCAATCATCTTGGACTTGTCTTCTTGAAGCATTGGCATTGTTTGACAGACATTCATCTCTTTGAATTTGGTTTATTGAATTGACTTAGTCATTGGTTGACTTTGAGTTTGACTTTGTACTTTGACATTTACATTTTTCAAGTCCTAGATCTTTATTTTTGTTTTGAAACTCACTCAAAGATGATATGGAGAGATGAGAGAATTTTTGTTGAACAATGGGGAGAAACTTGTTCATCTTCGTGTTGGACCTATTGCATTTGAATAGCTCTCACATGTTTATCTTGAACTCCTAAAGTTAATGAGAGCTAATGAGGATGCAACTAATTATAGACTAGTCCTAGAGGGTGAAGTCGACTTCGCTTATTGCACATTCTATTTTCAATTTTGCCTTATGTTTTGTTTGGAAATCGTTTTGCCATGAAAATTCTATTTTTCAGCTCCTTCCAAATTATTCCTCTCATTTGAAAAGGTTTTCTAAAGAATGTTGATTATTACTTTGAATGATGTTTTATGTATAATATTAAATCTTGAAGTACATGAAAGATGACCAACTTAGAGATAAAATAAACAATGTGTTTTGCATGTTAAAGTTTCGCGTAGAAACTAGAAACACTAGTATTTTGTGTCTTGGAGTTTGGTGACTGCAAATTGAGAGTTTAGCGTGTTCCTTTTTTTTTGTTACAATTTTTATTGAAAAATAATTTTAATTGTTAAGTTTCCAATCTTAAAAAGATTCTTAATTATTTTCTAAAATTAATCACAAG
Organism: Berberis vulgaris; assembly: GCA_963556465.1. Lineage (NCBI taxonomy): Eukaryota > Viridiplantae > Streptophyta > Magnoliopsida > Ranunculales > Berberidaceae > Berberis > Berberis vulgaris. Next base: position 26,243,152 of record OY747131.1, on the reverse strand, counting down.
GGCTTATCAACTATATATAAATCGACTTAATGTTGGATTTAACTTGAATTAGATAGATGAGGTGGAGAAAATCTACCTTATGGAACATATTTGCACTTGCATGGTCTATAGACTAGTTGATCCGCACTCAATAGAGTATATGTGAAAAATTATTATAGAATTCCACGGTAACTTCACTTAAAATCAAAAATCAAACCAAACACTTCAATTTCACAGTGTTGTTTGAACAAAACCCAACCAAATTAAGTTGTGTTGGCATTTAACTCGATTAGTTTGGTTTTTGTTCAGCCTTATTGTATTTGGATGGCGTACCCTCTAACTCAACTAAGAATAATCCTTAATATGCAACTAACGATGCCAATAGAGAGAAAGGAAGAGGGCTGATAATTGAGAACTATGCAAAAGTTATTTTGTATAGAACAAAGGTTAGATTTCATTTTATACATCGACAAATTTGTACCAGTTGATGAAGGGTCACATGTCATGAACAACAAAGTTGCTCACATTCTACTTATCACATCTTATAATCGGATGTACCCTTCAACATGCACTTCTTGAAATCTCACTCACATTTTAAAGCACATCTTAAGAACACACATGTTATTAATAAATAATATTTGTATATTTCTCAAAACATTATATGTATATACCAGATATTCTAAACACGTTAAACATCACTAGAAATAACACTAAATATTGAAGTTGGCCAGCCATAGTGATTGGAGCTTTGGAAGTCATTTGGACCGCCTTTATTTGAGACAACTCTTGGTTTCCTAATGTTATACCTCTCATTGTTTGCTCTAAGAAAATGGTTGTTAGCTCAGATAAGACTTGTACAAATTATTTCAATGCAAATTTAGGGTTCGAACCCTGCCAAAGTCGTCATCTAATGGTTTTTGGATTAAAAAATCCATGTTTGTCCTTCAAAAGGTTAGAGATTTCATTTCTAGTGTTATGCATTTATTTTCCACCAAGTGGTAGCCTAGTGATAAGACTTGCTGTGGATGGGATCACAAGTCGTTGATTCGGACCCTACCAATCAAAGGCATATTTTTATTGTTCTAGGATTTAATAAAAATCCATGCTTGAAGCCCTACTTGCAGAGCTGGCAAAAGGATCGGGCCAGGCTGGCACCAACCTTGAAAGTGTAAGGTATGCACTAATACCGTACTTGAGGTGCAAGTGTATATTTAAAGATAACACTACAAAATACCCTAAGATAGGACGAACAAGACTAAAGGGGATGAATAGTTGATTTTTGAAAAAAATTTGCGAAAGATTGCAAAGACAAAAAGGCTATATGAAAACTTTGTTGTTACTCCGTGTTCAAAATAATCTCCTAGAACTGAACACCAATAAAAAACTTTCAAAGATAGGTCATGTTATATAGAATATGAAATTATTCAACTCTAGGTCTTGTGGTCTCACAATTCTAGGGATCTAAAAACTAATCAAAGAAAATACTTTTGCAAAGCAAATCCAAGACTTGATACACAAATCAAGCGAGGTAAACTATGATTTGTAAAACTTAAAACATATAAGATGAGAAATTATAAGCTATAAGATACGCAAACATGCATAAGTAAAGTAAAATCACACACAAATATAACAATGTTCACCTAAGTCGGAGTTTGACTAGCTTTGACCCAGTTACTTTCTCGGTGGAAAGTACTCATCTCCATGAGTCTTACGAGCACCCTGCGATCACTAATGGAATGTAATCACAACCATATCTTATGGACATGTGCTTGAAATTCCGAATATACCATTTGGTCTTATGATCGTGCTCCACACGACTTATTAATGTGCCAAGGATCGCACCATCAGGGAATGCAACAAAACCAAGTCTTACCACCTTCTTGGGATCACCGAGTGGCACTTACTCGTATGAATATACTCCATGGATTCAAAAACCCACACAAGATAAGTTTAGTTTAGCAAGCTAACACTTAAAGTGTTTCTCTAACAATGTTTCTCAAATAAACAAATTAGATAAATGTTTGAGCTCAGAACCTCTACTTATTTCTAGATCTTAGAAGTGAGCTCTTTCATCCTTACAATATGATGGTTTGGGGTGAAAATGAAAAAGTTTACTCATAGGGCGTTTAAAACTCAAACAAAGAAGTTGTTTGGTTTAGGTTAAGCACTCAACTTGAGCCTTAGGTCCCTCTCTTTTCTTTTTAATAATGAGGAGAAACTTGCTTTTATTCATGTTGGCTCTGTTGCTCTTGAATAATTCTTAACGTGTTTCTCTTGAACTCCCAAAATAGATGAAGATAAATGAGGATGTAGTTATTTATAGGCTAATCCTGGATGAGTGAAGTTAACTTCACTATCTTCCAGATTTGTTTTTTTGAACGGCTAGTTTCAAAACGACTATTTACTTTATCAGAACGGTTGCTTGTTGGATGCTGATAGTGATACTTCAGGGTGAAGTCGACTTTGCTCTACGGAGACAACTTTCTTAAAACAAAAGGTTTCTCTTACTCACATGTCATTGCATTTGAATGGACATCTTCTTTAAGCTAATGAACATGTCAACTTCTTACATACATGTATGTAACTGCCAAAAAACTAGAGAGAACGTCTCATTCAACTGGATCCACAAGAATTGAAGCTATCAGTGTATTAATCTATTTATTCTTATCAAAATTGATGCGTCTAAATCTGGTATCCCAAATATTTGACCTGCAAAACAAGGTTAGATTGCCAAGGACCACCTTTTTTGTGGTCGAAGGCACTCTGATGCTTAAGTCGGTAAATTTGTAAGAGAGAACTCAATTTGGACATCGTATGACTCAGTTAAAATTGCATACCTTTGTCGAATTTTCTTTTTACCTTATAAAATTTCCGTTATTAATTATTTGTGTGACGTAAGCATGTAGGCATGATGAGGGGAGACGTTTTTTGTAACAATCTCCTCTTTTATTGAGATATGTCCTTGGGGGAGTGATTCCCTCCATGACTTGTCTCATTCCTAACCTCTATCTTCTTTAAAGGAGATATTCATTGGGCCTGGATTCGAACATCTGATTACGATATGTTCTGAAGGGCCCTTTTAGGCTTTAATGACTGGACCTGCCTTTTTGGGTTTCGTGGGTCAGGCCTGAACTGAAGCACCTGGTCCTCATGCTAGATGATATTTTCCACGTGTACGATCGTGATTCAAGTCTTATTTGATGTACCATCAGCTACTCCCCCCTTAGTTAGTGGGCATGCTTGCGTGGCCACTAACTCTACAGCGGTTGGATTTTTGACTTAATCATTGCAACACATTTAATGTCATTAACAGATGTCGATATGGTTATTATTTCGATGTCTCATTCGCCTATTCATTTCCGTGCAATTTTTGGGATTTCGTGCAGCCATCATATTTCGCGCATCTTCCCATTAGTAGTCTTTTCGTTGCCCAACCCTATAAAAGAGCATGTGAGATTTGTAGTTCTTTTTTTATGTTATCTCCATTATCAGAGTTTATTTTTTCTCTCATTTGTTTTCTTCTTTGCACAACTCCTTTTTTCATGTCTGCTATTAGGATGCTAAGTGGGGAGGCACGTGATACCTGCGAGGCGTTCTTCTTGCCCAAGCGGGCTACGCATGAGGCTTTGGATAGTGTTCGGTTTGAGTTATCACTGTCATTTGACCTTGAGATTATCTTACCTAGGAATGATGACAGTCTTTGTCGTATGAGGTCTGGCTACATTCGTTGTATCCTGGCACGTTCAAGTCCGGTGTTCGACTTCCAACTTCAGAGATTTTTAGGTCTATTTGTCTTTTTGAGGCGTTGTTCCTGTTCAAATGGGTCCCAACTGCTGGAGGTTGATGGTTTCAATCATGGTGAGAGCCATTCTGTCTGGAATTCCTCTGAATGCCAAGATTTTGCACACTGTGGTGGGGCTTAATGTAAGCGTTAGTTGTATTTGATTTCTCTGTTCTCCTACTTGTTTTGGGAAGCTTAGGGGCAATTATAAGGGCTGGGTGAGGTCATGGTTGTATGCTTCCATTGATTATGGTTACTTCAAGTTAAGGAACCGGCATATTCTGTGGTCGTTTCGGGAGCCCAAGAAGTGGAAGGAATTGTACTTGACTGTAGAGGAGCAGGCGATTCGTGATCGTTTTCTTTTGCTTCATCGAGTCGTTGTGGAGACCTTCCTTGCTCTGGATGTTATCGAGCATAGTTGCTTGTACACTATGAACTAGGCGGAGCGTGTAGTGTTTATTGAGGCCCGAGCTGCTAAATTCAATGTTGCTCATACTAGCCATGTCATCGTTTCTAACAAGGAGAAGAAATGTGTTGCTCCTATTAGCGTTGGTGATTCTTGCATTGATGGGAAAGTAAGCTCCATTAAGAGGGCAATGGATCTCAAGGCTTTTACTGCTGGTGGTGGTGCTGGCTTGACCACTAGAAAAAAGAAGTTCCCTAGGCCTGCCAGCCCATCAAAGCAACTAGCATAGCCCTGGTCGTATCTCAAAGAAAAAAAAGGCTTGCTAGTTATGTTCAAGGAGCTACTCGAACTGCTTCCTGGAAAGAGTGATGGAGAAGAGGCTCGTCTTGTTGCTCAAGAGGCTGAGATAAATCAAACTCTAGAGAGGAGCAAGAAAGAGGTATCTCGTCCATGAGAGGAGCCTCATCTCTACTCACGGTGTTCTCAACTTTGATAAGTGGTAAGATAATGATCCTCGTGTCATTTATTAACAAGATGTTGCAACTTGCTCATGAACGGTCTCGTGATCCAACTAGTACGAAGACCATATCTGACTTTCACTACAACCCAATGTATGACAAGTTTGAAGTTGACTGTGGTCAAAGTTTTAAGCCTCATCTCCATTCTCCTTCTCCGAATCATGTTGTTGATGTTGCGGAATTGCCTATCTCTTCTCCTCCCCGTCCTACTCGTGTCACTACTGCCTTTAAAAAGAATGCAAGAGTGGTACTTTTGTTATCACTGCCATTCTGATTGTCCACCTGGCTACTGGGGGCAGGGCTTCAGTTATTCCTGATCCCCGAATTCTTCATCCACGGATTGGTTAGAAGGAACCCAACCATGAAGACATCCATATTAAATTGGATGGGAAGTTCAACTGATTTCTAGAGATAGACGTCAAGGGTAGTGCGCATCTCATTGTCAAGTGGCATAAGCGGTTTGTTGAGAAATCTCCAATGCACGTGCAACGGCCTAGTAATCACCTCGATCAAGTCTTAAGCAAATAATGAAGTGGATGAATCACCCCACTTATGCTGGTGTAATGGGGTCAAGATACAAGGTTGTGCGTGATCAGGTGGTAGTCGTGGATAGGAAGATGATGGGGCAGACATTGGTGTTTTCCCACGTTCTCCGTCAGTTTGATGTGTTGAAGGGGTTGTATGCAGGGCATGAGAAGGCACTTGAGACTACTCGACCTTCATTGAAGGAAGTGGAGGGTGTCTGGGACAAGTTTGCTTCTGAACTTGAAACCTCAGAGATGGAGCGTGATCAGTTGGATGTTGTTGAGAAGGAGTTGTCCAGTGAGAAGGTTGGTCGTGACGAGGCCATGCATTGCTGATGAGCAATCTGCCAGTCATAAGGTTGCTGATGAACGAGTTGTGCAGTTAACCGCCGAGCTTGCTATTGTTAAGTCAGAAGCTTCTACAAGGTGAACCACTGTTGAGGGAGAACTTGTGTCGACCAAGAACGAGCTTCCAGCAGTCAGAGATATATTGAAGGTTGCAGAAGCGGCAGATTGGAAAAGGGTCGTTAATGGTAGAATTGACCTCATCGATTTTATGGAGTCGAATGAGAGTTTTGATCTATCGAGATATCGTGGCTTGGTTGACCTAGCCTTCGAAGACAGTGATAATGAGGAATATGTTTCAGATTCGCCAAGTGATCCGGTTGGTGAAGAACCATCGTCTTCTCTTTTTTTCGAACCTGCGCCATCATCTATTTTTATTGCTGAAGAGAAAACTTCATCTGGATCCAAGACTCCACCTCCTTCTGCTTACAATATTGTTGATACCAATGCTCAATCTCCTCCGATTGTTCCCGCAAGTGATGCTTTGATTACTTCTACTATCTCCTCTCAAACTGTTGTATCATGTTCTCCTGATGTAACCGAGTAGAAAAATGAATGACAAGTCCTTTTTGTATTGATCGCTTTGATCTACATGTCATTTATGATAGATTGTGTCCTTGGAAATTTTCATTGTCGTAGCTTGTCTAATGTCTGGACTAACCATGATATCTGGTCCTAGACAATAAATATGGGCTGACTTCGTTACTTTTACTTTGTATATCTTTTTGTCTAACTTGGTAGTTTAGACTTGGCTGAATTTCTGCCTTTGAACTTGTTGCTCTTGGTTGTCTAAAATTTTGATTCATCTTGACTTCCTTAAGCACGTTCCATGGTTCGACTTGTTAGTCGGGCTAGGAAATTTCTTGATTAAGTCTAACATATACGTCCAGACTATTTTTTATAAATATTCTTCGTGGTTTGACATGTTAGTCAGGCCAGAAGATTTACGAGTGAGCCTGACTTATTCGTTCAGACTCATTTATAAATACACTTTGTGATCCGACATGTTAGTCAGGCCAGAAGATTTACGAGTGAGTCTAACTTATTCGTCCAGACTTGTATAAATACACTTCGTTGTTGATCAGACCAGAAGCTTTATGAGCTTGTCTGACTTATTTGTCCCGACTCTTTTTAAGGCTTACTCCACGATTGATGTTATGGTCGGGTAAAAAAAAATTTGAGTAAATACCTAGTTTAACTTTAATGTTTTGACTGGATTAGATTATTTGAACACGAGACGAAGGGTTCCTAGAATTTGGAAGTCTTATTGATAATACTTCTTCAAGTGTTTGACATTCCATGGTCGGGGTAACTGTTCACCTTTCAAGTCCTCCAACCAGTATGTTCGTGGTCTGTTGATTTTCACCACTTTGTATGGTCGTTCCTTGTTTGGATTGAGTTTACCCGCGCCTGGTTCTTTTGTATTGAGTTGGATTTTTCTAAGGGCCCAGTCACGATGCTGAACGTGCGGGGCTTTACTTTTTTATTGTAGTAACTCACCATCCATTGTTGGTAGGCTGATGTTTTGATAGAGGCTTGTTCTTGTTTTTCATCGAGTAGGTCTAGTCTTACTCATAGGGCTTCATTGTTATCCTCTGTTCGGAACTCTTCAGTTTTGAATGTTGGCATGCCAATTTTTCTGACCATTACCTCATATCCATATGCAAAGAAAAACGGTGTTTATCCAGTCAGAGTTCTCTTCATTGTTCTGTAGGCCCAAAGGATGTCTGGCAGTTCAAAAACCAACAATCATTTTAATGCTTTGAGCTTCTTTTTTATTGCTTCTAGGATTGTTATGTTGGTCACCTCTCTTGTCCATTCGCTTGTGGGTGGGCAAGTGCTAAGAAACGTTGTTTGATAATTATGTTCTCACACAACTTCTTAACTTTCGTGCCTTCAAATTTTTTTCCAGTGTCATTGACAATTACTCTGGGAATTCCAAATCTGCATATTATATCCTTCCAGAGAATTTGAGTGTCTTCGATCTTTGTTAACGGCTCTACTTCTATCCATTTGGTGAAGTAATCCATTACAACGAGGATGAATTTCTTTCTGTCAGATACTGGAAGTGGTCCCATGATGTCCATACCCCATTGTGCGAATGGCCATAGACTACTCATCGGGATTAGGTTTTGGCCTAGCATGTGAGTACATGGGGTGAATCTTTGACATTTGTCACAAGTACGAACGACTTTGTTTGCATTCACTTGCATTGTTGGCTAGTAGTATCACAATGTTAAGGCTTTGTGGGCTAATGTTCTTCCTCCTGGATGATTTCGGCATATTCCAAAGTGAAGTTTTTTATAGAACATAGTCGGCATAGCCGAGTGAGAGACATCTTAGCAGCGGTCCTGTGGCAGACCTTTCGTAGAGTCTGTCGTTAATCAGTGTGTATCATGCTGCTCTATTTCGTAGTTTACGAGCCTCCATCTTATGCGTTGGAAGTGTTCCGCATTGTAAGTACGTCGAGATTGGAGTCATCCAATTGCTCTCCTGATCTGTTGTACATGTTTCTTGCACTTGGTTTTCCAGTATCGAGCTTTCATGTGCTGTGACGAGCGAATATCAGTTTCTTCATCTCGTGATGCCTCATTGGCCAATTTATCAGCTCTGTCATTTTTTGCTCTTGCGCATCATTGACCAGTTGCGGCTTTGAAGCTTTCGATCAACTCGTTTGTCTTCTGGTGATAGGTTTTCATTCGAGCATCTTTAACTTGGAATCTGTAATTCAATTGGTTGACCACCAATTTGGAATCAGTGAAAATGTTGATTTCTCTTATTCTGATATGTTTGGCCAGTTTTAATGCGTCCACTACACCAAAAGGCCAGTTTAGCTACGCCGAGCTGGCCACGATTCTAAACCGTTGGTGTATTAGCCACGGCCAAAACCCGTAGTTGTAAGTACCAACGGCTTAAAACCGTGGGTAAAAATAAACCTGGCCACGGCTTACAACCGTTGGTATATTTGGCACGGCTAAAAACCGTGGCTATTAGTAGCAACGGCTCAAAACCGTGGGTATTATTAGCAACGGCTCAAAACCGTTGCAAAAAAATATTTAGCAACGGTTCTAAACCGTGGCTAGTTCTAGCAACGGCTCAAAACCGTTGCAAAAAACAATTTAGCAACGGTTCTAAACCGTGGCTATCTCTAGCAACGGCTCAAAACCGTGGCTACATTAAAAGCTGGAAAAAAAAATTGGGCGGGCTATTTTGGCGCTCGACCTTCCCTCCACTCGACTTCCATCGACAAACCTTTCCTCCCCTCCACAAACCTGCTCCCTCCACTCGACATCGACCCTCTCCCTCTCCCTCGACTCTACATCGACATCGACCCGTACCACTCGACTTCCCTGCTCCTTCTCCTTCCCTGCTCCCTCCTTCGACTTCCCTCCTCCCCTCCTTCCCTCCTCCCTCGACTTCCCTACTCCTCCCTCAACTTCCCTCCTCCCCTCCTTCCCTGGTCTTCCCTCCTTAGTACTCGGCGTCTTCAAAATCGATCAGCTACTGCAACCATTCTCTCGTACAGGTACTCTCTCTCTCTCTCTCTCTGTTTTATTTTTGATGAAATTAGGGTTCCTGAATGTAGAGTTTTTTTATTTAGAGGTTTTGAATCTCTAGGGTTCCTGAATTTTTTTTTGAATCTGTAGGTTTTATTTAGAGGTTTTTTTAAATTAGGGTTTGAATCTCTAGGGCTCAAAACCGTATGCCTGATAAATTCCTGATATAATTTAATTTTTTGAATCTATAATTTTTGTATGAAATTCCTGATATAATTTGAAACCAGGAAATACATCTCAGGGATTTACATACAAATGATTTACATACAAATGATATAATTAGGGTTTTATTTAGAAGTAAGTCATTGCTATATGATTTACATACAAATGTTAGTCTCTGGACTAGCTTTGCTTCTACAAGGAAGCTTTAATGGATAATTTTAACTTATAATGTGCATTTTAAAACAAAATGGTTATATGTATGTTGGTCCACAAATTCTGTGTTGTTCATGCTAATGGATTTCATTCACTCTATTTGATTTTCAACTTTTAATTGTTTCCCGTCAATCATTTTCACTTAGAAATATTAAATTTTGCTATCTCAAACTGTATGCCACAAATTTTATACATTTTTAATCACTGGTCAGTAGTCATATCATTGATCTGTCCAATTTATTTTAATCAACTGAAGCATTCTTTCAAGTGGTCTTTTTTGTTGAATTGGAGCTATATGTTGGTGACAGCGGTCATGTCTAATGACCAAATCTTAACTTGTTTAGCTTAGTGATGTAATGCATTTTTATGCTGGACACTTTAATATGCAAAAGAAGTGAGGACTTTTTTGTTATATTTACCATGTTAGTTTGACAAAGATCAAATCTGCTCGGAAGAGTTAACTGTACATTCAAGTTGGTGCTAGACTAGTGATTCTTCTTTTTGGAAGAACATCGTGGTTTCTTGAATATCTCATTATCTTGACATGGGATTCCCAATGATAATGTTGCTTTATTGTCTATCTTCCAGCTACAGCAGGAACAAACAAGGCTGCCTCCAGTGGCACTACTTTGAACACGAGGAAGCTTGATAAAGAAACAGAAGTTCTTGCTCGTGAGTACTCAACTCTTTGGATTTTGTGGTTTCTTACATTTTAATTGTATCATCATTAGATTGCCTCTAGCTTCGACCAAGCTATAAGGAAATGCAAGATGCCATTAAAGAGGGATACGCATTAAAATGGGCTGGTTTTATCAAAATGTAAAGAAACCAGTAAAGAAACCTAAACATAAAACCAAATATTCGAAATTAGTAAATCCAACTTCGTTTTGGTTCGAGGATCCTAAATAACCCCTACTCAATTTCCTAAAAAAAAAAAAAACCTTTGCTTTGGTTGCTTGGTTCTTGCATGAAAAATATGATAGATTGGAAGAAAATGTTAGATGGATACGAGAGAGACTTGAAAGTGGAACTTATGTGAGACCATCAACAAGTGAGGGAACACAAGGAGGGACACAAAGAACTGAAGATACACCGTCATCCCGTGCACAATCGACAAGGCAACCAGAAAATCCATTACCTCCATCTCCATTACCACCATCTCCATTACCTCCATCTCCATTACCACCATCTCCATTACCATCATCTTCTCAAGGTGTTGCGAGGTTTCATTCTCCAAGCAATCCAAGGTGTTGTGAACTTGATGATTGATAGTTACAACTATGTTGGAAGCAATGTAATGGTGGCAGCAAAAGAGGAGCTGAGTAAAATACACTACGGGCACGTGATTGTTCATTTTTAGGTAACTAGCTGAAGCTTAAGTGCAAGTATCTATAGACTTAACCACAAAATGACTATTGCTTGCCTCATCCCATTTGAAACATTGTTTCTTCTATTTGAATTCTCATTCGCAACAATTGGTATGACCTTAGTTCATCTTTGATTGCTATGGTGCATATACTTGCATATGTTAGGTATGTTAGGTATGTTCCAACACACTTGCATCTTATTTATGATCAATATACATATTTAAGACTCTCATTGCTTGACTGCTTTTTGTGAAGTTTATATTTGCAGTTTTAATTATTTATGTATTTATTTCATCTAACTGTCAGGTATGCCAGTCAATTTTCATTGATAATAATTTTTCACAAATTTTCTAGATTGTGCAATTTAAATCTTCTGGCTGTAACAAAGTTCACATGGTCTGATGCATGAATGAATGTTGAAGTGATGCATTTTTCTCAGTGTTTTCATTTTGTATAACACAGCTATTTAGCTGCATTTGACAAACAGAGGGATTTTTAACTGTGAAATATGGTTCTATTTTTGCGAAGCTTACAAGTTGCATTGATGTTCTTCACTGTTTTTTCCTCATGTTGGGAGTTCCAGCTACGATGGATCAGGCAGAAAATCGGACTTGTCAGCCAAGAACCCATTCTCTTTGCTGCTAGTATCAAAGATAACATAGCATATGGTAAAGATGACTCAAGTCTAGAAGAAATCCAAGCTGCTGCTGAGCTTGCCAATGCTTCCATATTCATAGAAAAAATGCCTCAGGTTCTCTACTATTATCTTATATTAGTTTAACTGGACTAATTCCTGTATAATGAATCCAGAAGTTAGTGATAGTAAACCTTTTTTTTTTTCCTAAAAACAATCAAATAAATACCAAAATTTGGTGTTTCCCTAAATTTATTCCTTTTCTTTCTTCCATCAACATTCGCAATATCGAACTTATTCAACCTTACAAACTCCCTGAAATTACTGAGTAGAAGACATACATTGATAGTGCAAACTCTGTCAACATTTATAGTGTCAAGTACTTTTATCCCACAAGCACCAATTTATGGTGAAATGCTATTAGGAAATTGTATATTTACGCTACTTTGCAATTTCCATACTGATTGTTGGATTGATGGATGTAGATAATGTATGAGGAAGCAAGTCAAGTTGCCAACAATGCTATTAGGAATATAAGAACAGTTGCTTCTTTCTGTTTTGAAGAGAAAGTCATTGCACTATATAGAAAGAAATGTCAAGGTCCAGAGAAGGCTAGGATAAAACTAGGATTAATTAATGGGACCAGTTATGGACTCTCCTTTTTCTTTCTGTTTTCTGCCTATGCAACTAGTTTCTATGCTGGAGCTCGACTTGTGAAGGAAGGAAAAACAACATTTGAAAAGGTTTTTCGTGTAAGTGATCACATTTCCTCAGTTTTAACAAATTGTTTGAGCTTTCCAGAAAGTAGTATGTTCCTAGAGACAATCAACAATTTGTCAATCGGCTTACACCAGTAACCTTTTTTGTTAAGATCTTCCAGGACTTGTGTTTAACTGTTCAATCTGGCAAGGTAAAATCTCGAAACCAGATACTATCATGATGTAGATTATGCATATGTTTGACAGTATTTGCTTACTCCTCTGTAGGCACTTGAGTTGAATGGTGAAGATCTTGCAGGACGTTCAGTGAGGCTTGATTTTGCACGTGAAAGGGGTGCATATACTCCTAATACAGGGTATTGTTTTGATAACATAAATTATTCAAATATTTGTTTCAAACCAGCCATTAGAACTGATTTAAAGTTTATGTTGTCTTGTGTTTTTATGCAGGTTTGATAACATTACTATCAGACATGATTGCAGACTCATCAAAATAGCTTCATGGAGTCCGAAAATTGTGAAGGATTAATGGTGCAGAGAAGTTGTACACAGTGACTCCGAAAGCTGAAATTTCAGGTCAGTTCACTTCACTTGCCAACCTTGCTTCAACTATTTTGTTGCTTTGAAAGTAAGAAGCTATACATGTTCATGCATTGCAGTATATTTAGAACTTCCCATTATCTTTGTATCAGTTAATATGTCTATAGATTATAGATCTCTGATCTGATCAAGTTTTTGAACATATGTTGTCAAACACACTTAGGTTGTTTACAATGCAAACACACTTTCTGATTTGGTTGAGGAAAAGAAAAAGATGCAGAATTGGCTTGATTACTCCCAGCTTAAGTATTCTAGAAACATATCTAGAAGGCCAACAAGAAAGGTATTGCTTGTTTGTGATCCTATTTTTATTTCAGTCTACTTCTTTACTAGTGACTGGCAATGGGGCAGAAGAAATCCTTCTCTATCTTTGTCATAGCAGTTATCCACTCTCATTATTCTTTTCATTTTGCCCTTTCCGCAAAGAAGTTGAGCATATCCATACTCATTTAGAGCAAAGCTTGTGAAAAGGAGTATATGAGATATGACTTTGAGGATCCTTATATGATAGCTAGATATTGTGAAAAGTTGCCATTTCATAACGTGTTTCTTAAGTTGTTGATTGGAAGCCCCAATTTTCGATTTACAACTTTCAAAGAAACTTTTCACAAGTTTTAGATTTTTTTAGATGTCATCAAAGAACAAAAGAAAATGATCTGGAAATGGCATTGCAATCAAGTGCTTTATCTCTCACATCCTTCACAATGATTTTTTTTTGTTGTTCCAATGCGTTAACCAAAGACGAGGAGACTGACGTAGGACATCCTGTTGTTCATGCACTTTCTAATTTTGTAGGATTTCTAGAGTTTACTTTGGTTAATCTCGTTTATATTATTTGAACTCCTTAAAAGTGATTAATTCAAGTCCTAATAGGTTTTAAAGGTTGCTATTGAAAGTAATTGTTGATGTTTTAGTTAGTTTTTAAGTTGTTCTCACGGGATTATCTGATTGGGAACCCCGAAACCGAATTTTGGTATACAATTTTTAATCAATTCCCATTTCACCTTCATTGTCTTGTTAATCTCCCTTCTTCGCTCTTCAATTCTATCCTCCAATCGAAGGATCTACTTATCCTCATCTTCTTGCAAACACGATCCTTCACCAGAATTGTACTTATATTTGCATTGAATTATCATCATATCTATGTTTTCTTGAATAGTATATACCTCTTTAATAGAAGTTCTGAATACACTACAAGAAAACTGCAAAGTCTGTTAAGTTGTTCCCTCAAGTTTAGCTGCATTAATATCAAGTAAAAAAAGGCACATTTCAAACTTATCTTGTGTTTCAGGTCTTTCGTCTCGTTTCCCTGTGGTTCAGTCTCTCTTCAAGACAAGACGTCATAAATGGAATGCTTAGCACAGTAAAGGAAGTACGTAATCAATCTGTTATGTTGGTTCTTTTTCATAAGTCCTAGCCAAATAGAGCTGTATAAGCTCGTCTGTGTCTTTTCTTTGTGCATTATACTATTATCTGTGTACTTCAAAGTTTACGCCAACCTTAAATTGTTTATACATGATAATGTTATAAACATTATGTACTTGTTTGCAGGTTCAATCCTACAAGTTTGTTCCATTGGTCTATCAGATTGCTTCAAGAATAGGCAACTCAAAAGATGGGCATGGACCACATACTTTCCAGGTATAGTATCTGAAACTTTGATCGTCATTCAGAAAAAAGCAATGTGGATAGTTTATATGGCGCCTATCATTTCATGCAGTATGCTTTGGTCTCTCTTGTGAAGAAAATGGTTGTTGACCATCCGTATCATACGGTATTGCAGGTATTGAAATTCAAGATGTTAACTTTTTATGTAGTGATAAGCAGATTTTGTTAGATTATGTTCTATGATGCAATATTTAAACTTCTTTCGAAATGCAATACAGGCAAACAGTCTCATCTAGTCACTCTTGTACAAGAGCTGTGTTGTCGGTGGGTCACTGAAGCGCCAATTTTCAGAAAAGTGCCTCGCCTCCTCTGCAAGGCAACTTTACCCCCTTGGGGTGCCAGCGTTAGTTGATAATTAGAGGGTTATTTTCTTCTTAATCCTCTTTGTTGTGTAATAGTAAATATTATTGCTAACTGAGGATTTCTAATCATGTGTTGGATTGAAGGGACTACCAGAATGAATCAAATATGAAAAAATCACAACTATGATAATCAGCTTTTGTTTGGTCTCCGTGTGTGCACTTGAGCGTACATGCGCCTTCACTCTCTGAGTGCTGGCAGGCATCCTTGGTGCCTCACCTGGTGCCCTATACAAATATGAAAAATAATTAAGACTGTTACAGATGCCTGTCTAAAATGACCAGCACGTCTCTGACACTTAGGATACAAAAAAAAAAAAAAAAACTGACACGGTATACACAATATCATTGCACACTTGGATGAGATGATGGGCTTGAAGGCAATGCTCATGAAAGTCGATCTCTTTCATCTCGTTTCAGGCATGTGGAAAACTCCGGCGGAGCGTTGCTTTTTGTGGATGGGTGGGTTCAAGCCCTCTGAAATCATCGAGTTTGCGACCAGCAGCAAGCTCGCATCAGTGCGTCCCTCGCAGAGTAGCAGTTCATCCCTCGCAGCAGCAGCAGTTGCGTCTCTCGCAGCAGCAGCAGCAGTGCGTACCTCGCATCATCAGCAGATCGTCCCTTGCAGCAGCAGCATTACGACGTCTCTCGCAGCAGCAGCATTGCGACGTCTCTCGCAGCAGCAGCAGTTTGTCCCTGGCCCTGCCCATAGAATCAGACCAAGAGGGAAAACCTGAATCAACAATGGTTAGTCAGCATTGTGTCTCTCATATCATATCATATTGCATGAATCTATCATATTTTGTATAGATGACAAGCTTCCATTGGTCAAAAGCCATTTTTCTAGACATATTGGATATTCTTCTTTTGTATCCATGAATGTCAAAGAATAACAACTTAGCTTCCATATTGGATTTTTTTTACTGAAAACTGTTTTGAACAGTTGATTTGTAGTGTTTTTGTGTTGCATTCCTTTGTATGGGATCACTAAATAGGTTTTGCGAGTGAAATTAGATCTGATGAGGCTCAGATAGTAGTTTTATAGGTCTTTTTGAGCTATTATTTAGAGGAACTGATGGAATTTGACATTATGAGCTGAAGTTCATTCAATTAGTTTATTATATCTGTTGAAATTTGGTCTTTTGCCATAGGTATATGATGAACATTGGAGAGTGTCTCGAACGATCTTGCGTTTTAAAGATTGCGTTGTCGTTGTATCACTCCATACTGGAGCCAATAAATGAACACTCTATGTGACTGGTACATTCCCATTCTTGTATGTTTTGTCTCTTTTAGTATTCACTGCTCTTCTAAGATTGCTTGTTTTCTTAGTTGGGTTGATGTATTCATGGTACATAATGAGATCTAAGCATCTAATCCTTTCATCTGATTGGTAATATCTTGAGCTAAAATTTTGTGTTACAGAAATGTGGAGTTAGCAGTATCTCAAACTTTCGTATTCAAACACTATAGATTGCATTTGATTAGTGTAAATATTGCAGGAGGAAATAGTTTGCGTGTAATCTAGTTTAGGTTGTCTGAGAAGCAACAAGAGCATGATCTAGTTTTATGTTACTTATTTGGTACATTTGACTGCAAACCCACTGCATCAGTACTCGAGCAGTCAGTATTTAGTAATAAGAACAACAATATTAGTGCATTTAAAAATCCGCAGATCATAACTGCCAGGACAGTGGGTACTCTGCAGTGAAACAGAGCGCACTCTGGTTTGCGACCAGCAGCAAGCTCGCATCAGTGCGTCCCTCGCAGCAGCAGCAGTTCGTCCCTCGCAGCAGCAGCAGTGATTCCCTCGGTGCAGCAGCAGCAACAGTGTGTACCTCGCATCATCAGCAGATCATCCCTTGCAGTAGCAGCAGCATTGTTCCACTTTCTTTGTATTTCAGATATTTAAGTTTGTGTGTGTGTCATTGTATTTGAGATATTATTTGATAGATTTTGTGACTCAATGTAATACATTATCTTATTAATTACATTACTTTGCCTCCATTCATGGAAATGTTTAAGTTTGGCATATTAAAATTTTTATTTTCTAGAAATAAAACTTATAAGATGTAATAAAAAGTCATTTGACAGCAAAAAAAAATAAATAAATAAATAAATAAATTATGCCACGGTTTAAAAACCGTGGCTAATTATTGCAACGGCTAAAAACCGTGGCTAGTGCTGGCCACGGCTTAAAATCGTTGCTAAAGCTATTGCAACGGCTTAAAACCGTGGCCAAACTTGCAACGGTTTTAAGCCGTGGCTACTCCTGCCCACGGCTTAGAACCGTGGCTAAGATTTTGGCAACGGTTTATAACCGTGGCTAAATCATCAACCGTCCTCAAGATAAAACCGTTGCTAATATTTTAGCCACAGTTTTTAGCCGTTACTAGGGATTTAGCGACGCCTCTACAGCCCACGGTTCTAAGCCGTGCCAATGGGTTTCCCCCACGGTTTAAAACCGTTGCTAATGGCCATTTTTGGTGTAGTGGTCTATCATTGCTTCATACTTGGCTTCGTTGTTTGAGGCTTTGAAACTAAATTTTATCGCATTTTCAAACGTTACGCCATCCAAGTTGTAGAGGATCCTATTCCACTTCCCTTTTTATTGGATGCTTCGACGTAAAATGGGATACATTCATGAATAGTTCGTGCAACGTGTTCTTCCTCTTGATTGTTGTCTGGTCGATGTTCGTTGACGCTCATGAATTCAGCAATGAAGTCTACTAATGCATGAGCTTTTATTGCAGTCTCGGGAGCATCACTGATGTCGAACTGACCGAGTTATATCGCTTACTTTACCATCCTTCCAAATTGTTCTGGTTTCTGCAACACCGACCGAAGTGGTTGTTCAGTCATGATAGTAATAGGGTGGGCGTGGAAGTATGATCATAACTTTCTTGAAGATATGACTAGGGCGAGTGCTAGTTTCTCCAAAGACAAATAGTTAACTTCCACGTTTACAAACGTCTTGCTGACGTAGTAAACTTGCTTTTGTTCTTCTCATATAAGTGTCGAGCTGACCGCGTGTTTGGACATGGATAGGTACAAGTACAATGTTTTTCATGTTTTTGGCTTTGATAGCAATTTAGTACTTCCCATGTACACCTTCAAGTTTTGGAAAGCCTTTTCACACTCTTCACTCCTGATGATGCACCAAACCGTCCGTTAATCCATGTCGTACACGTGATGATCTCGTTAATAGAGCTAAGCGAGCCTAATTTGGAAAAGCCAAAACCACATAAAGCCCACAGAGGAAGGGTCCAATAGGTAGGACCCAAACAGCAACACCCTAATAAGCTCATACGTCACATGCTCAAGCCCAATACCCATAAGACCTAATAAGGCAAGTATCTAGGGTATCGACCTAAGATGGGCAGGTCAATGATACATTGATTCCGGCTATGAAATAAATACTGGAGTATAAGTCATGAATGAAAACTGAACGACTCCTAGCCAATAAAGGATCTCCAACAATATATCTTTCCCTAAACTACGCCACAAAAGGCCTAGCCGAACAAGGATTCTCACATGATAAATAAGACACAGGGTTGATGAACAAAGGTACGCTACAGAACCCAATTTATAGCATTATCCCTTTCTCAAGCCTTGTCTAATTTAAGCATTGGAGTGTCATCGGCCGCCAAAATGGTGGTCTTTGGCTCAGGTGTGTTCCCTGTGCAGGTCAAGGTTAAGGAGAATAGGATTCAACTACATCAATTCCATTTGAAAGTTTTGTTTCCTTTCGAGATTTTAAAGAAGGGAAGACATTTATCTGACAATCTAGAGATGAACCTATTCAAAGCTGATATTCTACCATTGAGGCTTTGCACACCCTTGATGTTAGTGGGAGACTGCATGTTAAGGAGTGTTTGTATCTATTTTGGATCGGCTTCGATTCCTCTATGATTGACCATGTACCCAAGGAATTTCCCTGACTCTACTCCGAATGTGCATTTTTTGGATTCAGCTTCATTTTGTACGTTCATAGCTGAGAGAAGTTTTGTTCGAGGTCTTTGATGTGGTCATTTTTGTGCAAGCTCTTGACTAGCATTATCATTGATGTACACCTCCATGGTCTTGCCTATCTGATCCTTGAACATCCTATTTACAAGACGTAGGTGCGTGGCTCCCGCATTCTTTAATCCGAATGACATTACTTTGTAGTAGTGTGTACCTCTTTATGTTATAAAAGGTTGTTTTCCTGATCGGGTGGGTGTATTTGTATCTGGTTGTAGCCAGAGTAAGCCTCCATGAAGCTTAGGAGTTTGTGTCCAGCAGTGGCGTCCACTATTTGATCTATTCGTGGGAGTAGAAAATTGTCTTTTGGGCAAGCCTTATTCAGATCCTTATAGTCTACACATATTGTCCACTTACCATTCTTTTTCTTGACCAAAACCGTGTTGGTCAGCCAGTTCAGGTAGTGGTATTTCTTGATCATCCCTGCATTCATTAAATGATGTACCTCCTCAATTATTGTTTGATCGTGATCAAGGGCAACTGGCCTTTTTTTGTTAGACTGGCTTCTTGTCAGGGTTGACTTGCAACCTATAAATGATGAGGAAGGGATCATTGCCCACCAAGTCTGGTTGATCTCTTTTGATGACCCCAACATCGTCATCAGTATGGTATTTCAAACATTGATGCATGGTAAAAGACACTACACCCATCTCAAGTAGCCAACGCATTCCGAGGAACATTTTGTACGCAGATGGTGCGTCTACAACAAGGAAATTCGTTAATAGGACTCGTTGTTTACCCGGCTCTCATGCTTCCACTAGTAATCAAATCATTCCAAGTGAGCGACATTGTTCTCCACTGAAACCCATCATCGGCTGATCGTTGGGTGTAAGCATTTCTTCGCTGAATTGTATCTTGTGGAATGTTGTAAGTATAGAAAGTTGGCTAAGCTACCTGTGCCAATGAATACTCTCTTGATCTCCCACTTGGCTATCAATACTGAAATCACCAGAGCATCATTATGGGGGAAATGAACTCTTTGTGCATCATTTTCGGTGAAGGTCGGAGTCCGTTGATTCGTTCAGATACGTTGAGTGGAAGGTTCTATGTATCGGATCTTCATTTGTAAATCCCGGATTGATCGCTTACTTGATTGATTAGACCGATCATTTCTCCAGCTACTCCAAGTAGAACATATATCAGTTCTTTGGACTGTTCATTCGATGTTGTGGTAGCGTTCATTTCTCTTTCCCTTTGGGTTGTTTGTCCTTCAATCCGATGAACTCATCGAGTCGTCCTCTCTAGATCCAGTACTTGCTTTCGTCTTTCAAGTTGTAGAAGTCTTTTGTATCGTGCTAGTGGTCCTTGTGGAAAAAAACCATACTTGCTCTTATCTCGTTCGGTTGGATCTTCTCTCAGCTTGAGTGGTCATTTGATATCCTCCCATTTTGCAATGGACTTCAAGATGTTTGATCGACTTGTTTTCAGCCGTGAACGGTTTATACGTCATGTTGACCAAGTTCATTGACCGTTCATGTTTGGGTCTTTCAGACTGCAACTTTTCAGATTATTGCTTGCTAAACTTGGACCTGACATTGATCCGATGCCTTTTCGACTAGCCATTCTCCTCTCGTGGCTTGTCATCTCTCTTATCTCCTCTCCCAATTTGTTGGGAAAAATCTTTTTACAGATTTGTTCTTCTTTTTGGCGGCCAACATCTCCTCGAGGGTGATGTACTTTTGAACAGTCTTCAATAAGGTCACCATGTTCCTTGGAGGGTCCAGGTTCAAAGAGAGTAGTAAAATGACCCTTTTTTAATCCAAAAGTGAAAGTGGCTATGGTCGTTTCATCACTACATCCGTCAATCATAGTTAACTCGTTAGTAAAATGAGTAATGTACTCTCTTGTAGTTTCTTCGAGCTTTTGCTTGACATGGAATAAGTAGTGTGGGCCCTTTTTGATCCACTGACTACCAATGAACCTTGTGATGAAGGTCGTGGCTAATGCTTGAAAAGAGTCTATCGACCTGGGTGGAAGAATGTTGAGCCAACTCATTATGTGGACGTGAGGTTGGTCGGAAAGGTTCAGCACAAAATGGACTCCATGTTATTTTTCAATGCCATCATGTGATGGAAGTGTCATAGATGGTCTGTCGGATCAGTAGTTCCATCTTAAGTTTCAAACTTTGGTGTAGTGAACTTTTTTGGCAGAGGGGTTTTCATGAGTGCGTCAGATAATGGCGGTCTAGCCAACTCGTAAAGCAAGTTGAGATCGGTAACTCTGATCCTGAATGGAACTTGTAGAAGAATTCCATCACTCTGGGAGCCATCTCCCTATGGTTCACCGCCTTCAAAAATTGTTCGTCAAACTTGTAGGAACTTCATGGTTTTCTCGAACATGATTGGCGAAATTTTGTTGAAGTGGCATTGGACGTGCTCGATAGGTGCAACAAACTCTTGGGCGAGCTTGTCAACCACTTTGATCAGATAATCCATCTAGACCAAGAGTTGGTACACACATGGATCTGTCATTGTACTGCTAGACATTTGAGATGATTGGGCCACCATTCCGCATTGTGATACTACATTACACGGCATGGCCGATTCTGCTGTTGTTGGATTTGGGGCATGCCTTATTGGCAACTCAATTTCACTTGTGGAAGGATTGCCTAGATTATTGTCGGGTTGAGAGTTTGTAAAATGTTCCATTTGCTTAGAAATTTTTGTTGCTGATTAGGGCTAAAGAAATTACCAACAAAACACTTTATTTTAGAAAAGGAAACTGTTGTTCCGCACGGACGGCGCCAAACTGATGCGTCCAAATCTGGTCTTCCAAATATCTAACTTACAAAACAAGGTTAGATTGCCAAATACCACATTTTTGGTGGCCAAAGGCACTTCGATGCTTAAGTCAATAAATCTGTAGGAGAGAACTCAATTTGGATAACGTATAACTCAGTTAAAATCGCATATCTTTGTCGAATGTTCCCTTTACCTTATATAATGTCTGTTATTAATTCTCTGCGTGACATAAGCATGTAAGGCGTGATGAGGGGAGACGTTATTTATAACAGCTTCCTCCTTCGTTGAGATACGTCCTTGGAGGAGTGATTCCCAACTTGTCTCCTTCGTAACGTCTCTCTTCTTTAAGGGAGATATTCCTTGGACCTGGATTTGGGCATCTGATTACAGTTTGTTCTCAAAGGCCTTTTTTGGATTTAATGATTGGACCTGCCTTTTTGGGCTTCACGGGTCGGGCTTGAACTGAAGCACCTGGTCCTTGTGATATTTGCCATGTGTGCGGTTGTGATTCGAGTCTTATTTGATGTATCATCAAAAATAGTTGGCAATACTAAGATTGTTGTTTCAAATTTGGTTGGCTGACCTATTTGATGCAAGAAAATTTATAGAGAGCATGATGCGAAAGCACTCATTTGTACCTGAGAGGTTGGTCCGCACGTGATTGGACCAACTTTACCCCCTCCAACTTCTCCAAACCCATGGAAAGAAGGATAGAGTGGTCCGATCACGTGCAGACTACCCTCCCAGGCACAAATCAGTGCTCTCCGACCAGGCTCCATAGAAGCTCTGTTGATGCAAAGAGAGATATTTTCAAAGTCAAAGCTATCAGAAAATCAATTGGAGGTGAAGTTAAGAAACCATTTACAAAAATTTTGCATCACGCATACATGCCTTGATCTAGAAATCATGATCTGCACAATGATTCAACCATATGTTGTTGTGTTGCTAGTTGAACCATTTGATTTATGTAAATGTGATCCAAACAGTATATAAATCATATGAACCACAAGAGTTTACATAATCAGTATAGAAATCGAAAGAACCCTCAGAATTTACCCACCATATATACTGGAGAAAATTTTGACATAACAAGGATATTCCTCCTTATCCTACAAGAACTAGTATCAATTTTGAAAATATGAATTGCCAATGGCAGGGTTGGTTCACTTAACCAACCCGAATTGCAAAAACTGAAGACCGGGTGTGGCCAGTTAACTGGGGTCCTGATTAACCGACATTTCAAGCCGGGTCGATCTCTGTCCATCCAATTTTTTTAGCCTAGGTTTTTTCATGTTAAAAATTGGATTTTCAATCAACAACCACCACCTTTGATTGCAAACTCAAACACCAAATCCGCCATGTCATCGCACGCACCATCACTGTTATCTTCCACCTAAAGTTGGCCATCAAAGTCTAAGAAGAAAATGGGGTTGGGGTTTCAGAGGATGATTAAGAAAGGGGTAGCCATCACCAACACCACACAACTGTCTCCATGCTACCCAACAAAACCAATTGTTTCAATTCACCAACATCTTCTCTTCCCATCTCTATTTAGCCAGAGAACCATGCCACTTCTCCCCCCATGTCTTGAATGATCAATTCAATGGGAGGATAAGGAATTGGCTTCAACCCTGAATTTGCGCCTTTGCAAATGCTTATCTAGCATTACATTTACAAATGGAACACAAGTTGAGTGCCTTGACCTCTTTCGTATGTCAACCTCTTGACAAGTTTTTTGTCAATTGATCCATTCTACCTCCCTCTATAGCCCCTGTAGAGTAAAATTTAGCAAAAATGTAGATATATGCTACCATTGCTGAGGTTCTTAACATGATATTCAAATGGTTAGCAGAATGTACATTGCATTACTATCTGAACAGGGGTCGCCACAACTCCATGACTAAGCTCTTGTCGGATCGCAAAAATAATACAATCATTTATGTTGATGCAAATTTCAACCGGATCACGTGCTAATCACGCAGAGCAATCTGCATAAGATGAAGATTAATTCTTGACACTGATGTGGTGCCTGCCACGGGGACTCTGATGCCAAAGTTAGAACAATGTCTTTAGGAAAGTATTTATTTCTTTGTATTTGAATAGAGAATTGTGAATCAAGAAAAGAGTTACCTCCAAATGGCTTTGTGTTTGGCTATTTGAGGTAGAATGAGTAAACTGCTGGTAGATGAGTGAGACACGTGGCAGATGAGTGAGACATGTGGCAGATTAGTTAGTCATTTGCTTACAGACGGTTGTAACTTCTATTAGGTAGTTGTAACTTCTCTCAGGTAGTTGTAACTTTCGTAGATAGTTGTAACCTCTCGTTGGCGGTTGTAACTTCTTGTTTAGAGACACGTCTCCTACAAGCTTGTGTGCTCAGCTGAGAATGGTGGTCAGTGCTGAATACTACTCCTCTGCTGAGAAAAAAGTGTTCTGCTGAGTTGTACTGGGCCCAAACTTGGGCTTTATCTATTTATAACTTTCGTGGGTAATTTTCGGGCTTCTCGAAAATAGCCCAAATCTTTGGGCTTCCTTATCATGTTGGGCCAAGAAGGCAAGGATTATTTTTGGTTCCCACAAATGCCCCTCATCTCCTTTTTCTTTTGAGCTAACCATTTTTTTCCTTCTTACTTAAGCAGATGAGGTGTATTTTCACTAAGGAGCCCCACCAAAAATAGAAGGAAAATGCCTCTGATCTTACTGACTTATCTGTTTCTATTGATACAAGTAAAGGATCTCCATGTAGAGGCTTATACTATTGTTGAAATGTAGTCGGTTGAAGCCCATGTAGAGGTTTTTGTTGTAGATGAGGTGATCTACCAGATGTCTCATACATAGCCATTTCATGGGCTTTTGGATTTTGTCCAAATAGAGGATCATCCATAGGTGAATAAAACAAATCATGTTCCGACATCCTGGTGATTTAACGACCCATCCACCTATAAATGTCACATATCTTTAGGCTGACCTGCCCCTGTCTCAGCATGAATTGAGAAGTCTTTATTTATCGAAGGAAGCGACATTGGTCTGCTAGCTGAATTTGTTTCCCCGGTTGAGAAGGGATCGAATTCTACTATGAAATTTGCTAAGGCTTTAGCCTTTATAGTTGTCCTCGGCCGGTAGATTTTGTTGTAGGATGCGACGCTGATCTGCTGGCTGATTCTTTTTCTTGGTTGAGGAGATAGCGAATTCTACTATGAAATTTGCCAAGGCTTGAGCTTTTATAGTTGTCATTGGCTGGTAGATTTTGTTGAAGGACACGACACTGATCTGCTAGCTGACTTTTTTCCAGTTGAGGAGGGAATGAATTTTGCTAAAGCTTGAGCCTTTAAAGTTGTCCTCAGCCGGTATATCAAGTCGCATTGCTCAACTCTATCACCCATTTCATGAATTTTTTACAAGCATCCAGGAGGAAGTTGTGCCCCCAATTCTTCGCTGATGAGAACTGAGCTAACTGCTACATTTGAAACTGCCAAGTAGATATATAGGTCATCTCCTAGATTTGTTTGCTGATTTACTCAAGAATCGATCCAAAGTTGCTGCTCTACTAGTGAGACTTTGAATTTCTTTTGGAGTTGATGGTGACTTCATGTCAAGTAGTGGTCTTCTATGTATTTATGATCCCCAAACTTTGTATATGTTTGTTTGTCTGCTGACTTAGAAATACTTGCATTAAGGGCAGAAAATCTTGATAGGCTTCTTTCATGAGTTTCTAATATGCTTAAGTCGGAATTTAAGCATAACTTGAGAAAATTAATCATGGATTCAAATCTATTTATCTTGAAAATTGCATGAAAATATTGTGTGATATGCTGACCATTTGACAAAACTTAAAGAGATTTAAGTAGTCCTTAGTAAGATGATTTTATGCTCAGTGGTTGATTAATTGAATTACCCACTCACGAAAAGTGAGATCCTCTACTGAGGTGTGATCCTCTACTGAGGCATTTGGCTTGTGTGGTTTGCTGATCACTTGACTAAACTTAAACGAATTTAAGTAGTCTCGAGTAAGATGTTTTTATGCATTGAATTACCCACTCACGAAGAGTGTCATCCTCTACTGAGGCATTTTTCTTGTGTGGTCTGCTGACTACTTGACTAAACTTAAACGGATTTAAATATTCTTGAGTAAGATGCTTTTATGCATTGAATTACCCACTCACGGAGAGTGTCGTCCTCTATTGAGGTGTGATCCTCTACTAAGGCAATTTGCTTGTGTGGTCTGCTAATCACTTGACTAAACTTATATGGATTTAAGTAGTCTTGAGTAAGATGTTTTTATGCATTAAATTACCCATTCACGAATAGTGCATCATCTACTGAGGTGTACATAAATGTTTGTATTTATGAATGTCTTCTGCTGAAGGACATGTAAAACAAATTCTTGTATTTCACTATTTCAACTGAAGAAGGTGCGTTCTCTGCTGAGAAGCAAAATACCATATCCTCTACTGAAGTATATGTAAATATTTGTTCAAATCTTTTTGTTTTTTTGCAAGATCTTATTTCATTGGTGACAGTCTCTTCAGCCAAGGTTGGTTCTTCTCGTGGAGAATTTGATTGACCAGAACAGAAAACTCTGTGTATGCTCTACCGGATGAGGAGTCTCTTGTTGAAGAGGTAAAATACAATAAAGATATAAAATACAATCAAGTTTTTCTTATATGTACATTGCATTTTTTTTTCTAAAAAACTATGATGCCTCAACTTCAATCCACTTCGTGAAATGGTTGGTTGCCACAATCATCAGATTATTTTGCTCTTGAAAGTTTGATTGATAGTAACGATGAACTCTGTCTATGTTCTTTTGGCTGAGGAGTCTCTTGTTGGGGAGCTTGTTTTACGCTTGTCACCCTTGTTCTTTTTATCTTCTTTCTGATCTGCATTCATTAGTGCAGGTTGACTATCTTTCTCGGGTACATCTGGTGCCTTAGCACTATTTTTTTGTCATCCCACAATACATAGCGTTCTGTCATGGTGAAGATTTCAGCAAGAGTTTCGTCCTGTTTCATGGACAATTCGCCATACAATCGGTGATCTGCGGGCAGACTCTTCTTAAAAGCTAAGGATGCAATTGATCATCACACCAATTTATGCAGCCATTTATGTAAATTGGTGACCTGATTTACAAAATTTTCTTGTTGTTTCATTTCCATTGTGCTCGATTGTTAGGCAGAAAATTGCAATTGATAATCATCCAGCAGTGGTAGACCTGCTATTAGTGGCTATCCGACCGGAAGCGGTATGACGGTCTGGGTCGGGAAGAAGACTGTTTAGTTTTGCTAGTTTGGTTTTGAGTTCCCACCATTGGTTGAAAAAGAACTCTGAAAAGTGTCAGTGATGGAAAATTCAAATTGAATGAACATAATTTTTTTATGAATAGAAGAGAACATGCAATGAGTTTGATTCAAGCTCTCATTGAGAGCACCGATTTGTGGATGCAAATTTCCACCAAATCACGTGTTGATCACGCGAAACAATCTGATAAGATGAAAATTAATTCTTGACACTGGTGTGGTGTTTGCCACGGGGACTTCAATGCTAAAGTTAAAACAATGTATTTAGGAAAATATTTATTTCTCTGTATTTGAAGAGAGAATTGTGAATCAAGAAAAGAGTAACCTCCAAATGGCTTTGTGTTTGGCTATTTATAGAGGCAGAATGAGTAAACTGTTGGCAGATGAGTGAGACATGTGGCAGATAAGTGTGTCATCTGCTTGCAGGCGGTTGTAACTTCTCTTAGGTAGTTGTAACTTCTCTCAGGTAGTTGTAACTTCTGTAAATAGTTGTAACCTCTCGTTGGCGGTTGTAACTTCTTGTTTGGAGACACCTCTCCTACAAGCTTGTGTGCTCAGCTAAGCATGATGGTTAGCGCACTGAACACTACTCCTCTGCTGAGAAAAGAGTGTTCTACTGAGCTGTACTGGGCCCAGACTTGGGCTGCATTGGGCTCAAACTTGGGCTGCATTGCACTCAAACTTGGGCTTTCTCTATTTGTAACTTTCGTGGGTAATTTTTGGGCTTCTTTATCCTGTTGGGCCTAGGATTATATTTTGCTCCCACAATAATTGCATCATGTGCTCCAGTTTCTATCTAAATTGTAAGGAGTACAACAACAACAAAAACTTTCAACTCACCATCTTAACGAGGGAGGAGTAATCGAGGAAAACGGATGTGAGAGAGGTTGGGCTTTGTTGTTGAAATAAATAAAAAAAATTTAAACCACAGAGGACCAAACCGAGAAATTCGATCCGATCCGGTTTTTCGGACTGGAAATTAAAATAATATTTAAAAACCGGTTCGATTCGCCTGATTTTTCGGTCTGAAATGGCCAATACATGGTGTGTTGATTCGTAAATCAAGGCTGCCATTCTTCAATTTCTATAAATGGAAATTTTAATTGATTAATGCAAACATGATTCTATTCCTTGTGTAAATAATTAGATGCGTGAAAACAAGTTAATAAAACGAGTTTATTTATAGAAAGATACCAAGAACCCTTGACCACGAGTTTAATGGGGTGTTTTTTGAGTTAGAGGTTTAACCTTTTTTAACTACTCAAGCGTGTGCTCTTTCCACCTCCTATGAATTCCATATTCATCTCTATACAACCATGTCCTTTCGACAGTTTCTCTTATATCTACTGTTTTTTGTCCACATTAGTTGATGGTTAAAGACAAACTCATCAACAAATTAAACACATTCCTCATCTTCCGTGTAAAAGAAATGGTCTAGAAGATAGTTTCACAGACAAAATCAATTACTGTGAATTGTTATATTTGAAAAAAAAAAAGGTTACAGGAAAGGTTACAAATCCAAACTCCTGTTGAACAAGTGTTTAAGTGGGATTTGGTGCAGATCTTTTAGGGTGTGTTTGGTTGCATGGAATCCTATGCCATGGTAATTCATGAGGGGACCCCTACATTTTAGGATAAATTGATATATCACTCCACATCCACCATTTGATTTTGTGATCAATGGTGGGAATGGAAGTCCCATGAATATGGGAATCACATGCCTTGGGGGACCAATGAGTGGGATTTCCATGTTCATAGGACTTCCATTCCCACCATTGATCACAAAATCAAATGGTGGATGTGAAGTGATATATCAATTTAGCCTAAAATGTAAGGGTCCCCTCATGGATTCCCATGACATAGGATTCCATGCAACCAAACACACCCTTAGAGTCAAAAGATAAAATATAAACAAATAATTAAGCATGAACAATGCAATAGCCAAAGAACAAATAGGACAACAAAAGGTTGTTGACATACATTCGCAACAATCAGCAACACAATATTCGAACGGTAGTAGCAACAACCCAATAATAGCACAAGAGAGAACCACCATAAGAAAGTGTAGACACAAAGAGGTGAAGGCGACAACGAAGACATGATTTTTGTTAAAGGAAGGTGGAGTGATGAATCATAGTAAATTAATGATAATATAATAATGCATTACTTTAACATAATTGATGATACATCATATAAGACAGATATTGCAGCCGTATACGTAGCAGGAATCATCCATCACGATGATCAAATATTCCAAAACCAGACCAATTCATAAGCTCAAAAAAAGAAAATCCAATCATTAAAGCCCAAACAGGGCCCGTCAGAGTAAACATTAGTTAAAAGCCCAAATCAAGGCTTAATAAAGTTTTCCCTTAAAGAAGAGGAATGTTACAGAGAAAAAGAGTCATGGAGAGAGTTATGCCTCCAAGGACATATCCTCGTAAAGGAGACCGTTACGAAAAATGTATCCTCTCGTTGTGTCTCACATGCTTAAGTCACACAAGGAATTAACAATGACCATTATATTAGGTAAATGGAACATTCGACAAATGTATGTAACTTTAATTGAGTTCTATCCAGATTTATCTCCACATCTAACCGAGTTACTGATTTAAGCATCAGAGTGCCTTCGGCCACCAAAAATGTGGTCCATGACAGTCTGACATTTGTTTTGCAGGTCACACTTACTAGAGAACGAAATTTGGATGCATCAGTTTGGAGCCGTCAATAGGGAATGACAAGTTTTCCTTTCAAGAAGTGAATCTATAGTAACAAATTTTCTCGAATTTAATTGACGATTGAGAAACCCTTATAACAAATGGAACACTCTACAAGCCCTCAACCCGACAACAATCAAAACAATCTTCCCACCAGCGAAGTTGCGCTGCCAGTAGTGCACACTTCAAACCCAGCGATAAACGTCGGATCAATCATGCCCGACAATGGAGACCCACAACACGCAATAGCCAAACATCACAAATGTCTAGCGACGATGCCACGAACCCTCGTGTAGACCTACTCATGACCCAAATGAACTGTATAATCAAATAAGTAGAAAATTTACCCAAGAGTGTGCTCAGACCACCGACCCTGTCAAATCGCTGCCCCAACAAAACTCAGCCAACGAAATTCCTACAGAACTTGAACAAGTGAATCTGGAAAGTAGCGAGCCACTTCAAGATGGGATTCCCCAAAGCGACAGGGCCCCTGCTGAAATCTCATTCAGGATCGGAGTCACAGATCCTAATGTACTGTACGAACTAGCCAAACCACCATTTTTCGACGCGCTCATGGTGACTTATATGCCAAAGACGTTCATCCCACCAAATTTTGAAGCATATGATGGCACCACCAATTCGACATACCATCTGCAAATTTTTCACCACATGATGGCGTTGAAGGAGAGCACAGAATCCATCTTGTGTAGAACGTTCACAATCAGTCTCACCTCCACAACGAGAATTGGTTTAACAACCTACCAACAAGGTCAATAGACTCATTCCAGGCGCTTCTTACCTCCTTTATCACGAAGTTCATCGGTAGTCAACAGATGAGGAACGAGCCACACTACTTGCTTCATATTAAACATAAGCCCAAGGAGACAATAAGGGAGTACGTCACTCGTTTTACTAACGAGTTGACAATGATCGACGAATGCAACGACAACAAGGCCATCATTACTTTCATCGCCGGATTGAAAAGAGGACTCTTTTTATGTTACGAACCTAGAACCCCCAAAAAACATGGCAATTATATTGAAGACCACTAAAAACACATTCTTCTCGAGGAGATGATAGCCTCCAGGAAGAAGAACGAATCTGAGAGAAAAGCCCACTCGAAGAGGTGCGAAAGGATGGAAAAAAATAAGGAGAAACGACAGGCCCTGTGAGGAAAACGTTCAGTCAAAGAGGCACTGGATCAATGGCAGGCCCGAATTCAACCACCTACAATCCAGAAAGCTACAATCAGCAAGGCCTGGGCATGAGGGGGTGACAAGCATGGTGAAAAAGACATACAAACCATACACAGCCTTGAAGACAACTTGAGCGAAGATACTGAAATCCATGGCGAAAATGGGAAGATGTCAACTGGCCATTCAAGATGAGAGGATACCTAGAGGGGCGAGACAAGAGAAAATATTTTTGTTTCCACAAGGATCACAAGCACGACACCGAAGACTACTACAACCTGAAAGATGAAATCGAGCACGGGACGACTCGACGAATTCATTGGGCTGCTTGATAAACGACCCAAGGGGAAAGAGAAGGCAGACACCTCTACGAGATCAAAAGAACAACCCAAAAAACTGATATACAACCTACACTACGCAACTGATAGAAGCAAACAGTCAAGCCAACCAAAGAAACAATCAATAACATCGCCCACTCGAGCTGATCTATATCGAAGTAGGAGCGCCAACGCCATCAAACGAGACCAAATAAATCAATATGAAAACTCGTAATGAAGAGCGCGGAGAAATTTCTACTTTAAATAGGGTCCAACTAACTGACATAATCTGAAGAACTTACTGACAAATAAAAGTTTGGCCCACATTATCCATGATAAGGCCAACAATGCCTCCTACATTACCGACAACGAAATTGACCCAAACAAATTTGATTCAATGAATAAAGCCTTGGCAACAGGTACTAATGTGAGCATGATTGGACAATTTGGGGCTACATTCTATTTTGCTCGTCCAAACCAGCTTGTCAAAGGCACACACACAGTGATTCGATCAAGAAGCATTCCTAATTTATTAGCTACCTCACGACAACAATATACAAACAGAAAACTATAGAGGATCGTGAAGAAACAAGTTACAACAAACAAGTTAAGAACACTCAAGGCAGAACAAATCGAGCAGTAATCAAAAAGATGCAATGCAAACTCTACAACATAACGCAACTTTATGAGAAAGGAATGACTATTATTGCTATAGGTTGTTAAGCACCTGAAATGGGGTTATCACTAAAACAACAAGTTCAAAACTCATCATATTATGCCCAAGCAATAAAATTGAGGCATCAAAGCCAGACAATGTGAAGCAATTGGCATATTAAGCCACAAACAAAGGGTCAAGATGCATAAGTCAGACACAAACTTCTGGTCTGATCAACAACGAAGTAAAAGTTGGGACAGATAAGTCAACTTACTCAAATAAATTTTGGGTCGACCAACGCATTAGACCAATGAAGTAAAAGTTGGGACAGATAAGTCAACTTACTCAAATAAACTTCGGGTCAACCGACGAGTCAGACTAACGAAGTAAAAATTGGGACAGATAAGTCAACTTACTCAAATAAACTTTGGGTCGACCAACACGTCAAACCAACGACGTAAAAGTTGGGACAAATAAGTCGACTAACTCAAATAAACTACGAGTCAACCAACACATTAGACCAATGAAGTAAGAGTTGGGATGGATAAGTAAATTACTCAAATAAACTTCGGGTCAACCAACACATTAGACCAACGAAGTAAAAGTTGGGACGGCTAAGTCAACTTACTCAAATAAACTTTGGGTTGACCAACGCGTCAGACCAATGAAGTAAAAATGGGGACGGGATAAGTTGACTTACTCAAATAAACTTCGGGTCGAATAACGCATCAGACCAATGAAGTAAAAGTTGAAACGAATGAGTCAACTTATTCGGGTAAACCTCGGGTCGATTAATACGCCAGACCAACAAAGTTGGGATAAGTAAGTCAACTTATTCAGCACTATATATCGGATCAGAAGGTCCAGACATATAAATCAAGATGTAGTTATAGAGGCCTTCTAGCCGATCAAAGTATCAGACCAAGAAGCAAATACTGGAGACACGCAAGACGACTTACTTCGACAACCTCGATGGACCTAAAAGTAAAAAGGTACGAGCCAATTCGCTCACAAAATTGTCTAATCCAGCCAATACATCAGAACATGAAACACATTGGCATACAAACCAAAACCTACTGGAGCAACCAACACACCCGATCACGAAATGAATAAACAAATATAGGAACAAAAGAGTATGGAGAATGAAGTGAGTACACTTATCATATACAATGAGTCATCACAAATGATCCAAAACGAATCATGACTTCAAAGAGAAAACATGCGAAGCAGAAAATAATATAAAAGGCAATACAAGATTGTCAAAATGAAAAGTTTTTTATTCATAAAATCACTATGTTACATCCGTAGAAGAAGATAGTATATCTGAGGATGAAGATGGAACATCCGAAAAGAAAATACAAAATTCGGAGAAGAAGCAGCAACAACATTTGATGGAAGAGAGGCAACGGCGCGAATGATTAGCGGAGACGAGGGTCTCCCTTCGACAGCAAGAATAGATGATGGAGCCAGAACGGAAGGGTGAGGGAATTGTCTACAAGATCGGTTGGGGATTCAAAGTACCATCCTCACCATCTTCATCCTCAAAGATTTGATCGACCAAATAACGATACTCAGACAAATCAATGCTAAGTCCCTCGATATAGTCGAGAAGCTCGACCCGTCCATCAACAACTCTTTTTCAATCCTCCACCTCCGCTATTTTCAGCCTATCTTTCGTTGCAGCAAACTCATTCTTAGTGGAAATAATCTACCCTTCGGTGGTGGTTAGCATGGCGGAGATATCCGATTTAACTTGATCAAACACAATTACTAATTGTTCCACCCGCCCTTCAACAATTCTACGACTGACAGATTGCTCAATCACATAATGCAAAGCCTCATCATGGCCAGCTTTCTCGACAGACAACTCCTTTTCCAATTTGTCAAGTCGTGCCCGAACCCCATCCAAAGCAGTCGTCGAAGACTCAAGCTCCGCAGCAAACCGATCTTGTTTAACTTCCACTTCCCTCAAAGAGGCCAGAGCAACCCTAGTTGTCCCTTCTTGCTCTGCACGTTGCGCTTTCACCACGTCAAACTGACGAAGAACGTGAGAAAACACCAACAACAGTGCCGCCAACTTCCTCTCAATAGTAGCCACAAGCAACCCTGTACTTTGACCCCATCAAACCAGCATAAGAGAGGTGATTCATCCAGTCCATTATCCTCTTAAGACCATAATCAAGATAAGTGTTAGGATCCAGCATAGGCATCGAAGGTCGTTCCACCACCATCTTATGCCATCAAGTTGAGTAAACCAACAAAACTTCCCATCATATTTGATACGGATGTCTTTTGGGTTGGGCTCCTTCCAACTAATACGTGGATGAAAAACGCGGGGATTCAAAAGCACAGAGGAACCAACCCCAATGGCAGGAAGAGCAGGCAAAATAGCGGTGACAACAAAAAAACCACTATTGCCTTCTCGATGGGAGTGGTCGTAGCAGGAATATAACAAGTAGTAGTGGCAGCAGGAGCAGAAGAATACAAATGAGCAGGAGAAGAAACTAATAACCCGCCACATCATCAACATGAATAAAAGGAGATCGAGGAAGAAGAACCTCAACACTCTGACCACAGTCAGCGACCTCCTTAGATTGCTCCATCACCAACTGAAGCATTTTGTCATCGATAACTCGATGGTCATTGTTAGACCATTCAACAACGTTGGCCGCACCATAGGCGAAAAAAGACTTTTTTTCATTATCGTCCAACGGACGAGTAGTTTCCTTTTTGTTCCTCTCTAGCTCCAAGTTCATCTCCTCCACCTCCTTAAGGGATAAACGATCCTTTTTCACAACCTTCTTATCAAAAGAACTCAGTCGAGGTGCAATCCGAGCAATACCATGAGTAAAACCAGAAAAAAAAATTCTTCTTCGAAACACAGCCAAGACTTATCAACAATTGCTTCGACTGGCTAGCAGGCATCGAAAGTTTCCTCTTCTTGGAAGTCGAGTCAGCAACACCAATGCTAACAATAGCATTGAGATCCGTAACATCCCTGCCCGAGCACACTTTCCCATCAATGCTAGCATCACTAACACCAACAGGAGCAATACGGGTAGCAATCTCTTTAGCTTATAATTCGATAAGCAAAGCCCACTCCTCATTCATAGTGTACAAGCCACTGCGCTCCAAGATGTCCTCAGAGATAAATGCCTCCACGGGAAACACATGAAGCTTCAAAAATCAGTCACTGATCATCTACTCCTCTACAGTTAACAGCAAATCCTTTCATTTGTTAGGGACTTGGAACAACCGCGCATTCTAACGACCTCGCAATTTGAAGTAGCCAGAGCTGACATAAGCATAAGACCAGAATCTCGACCAATCTCTGATGTCATCATTGAGCTTCCCAAAACAGAAAGGAGAACAAAAAAAGCAAATGTCCTTGGTCACCAGCAGACCAACTACCAAATGTAGAACCCTAACATTCTAGGGAATTTCAAAGAGAATAGTTCTTGTTTAAGTAGAAACCTTAACCCTCCAACCATTAGGACCCATTAGAGCAAGAAGAATGTCTAAAAAATCTAGATATTCCCAAAACAACTCTGAAATTGGGAATCGAAGGCCGGAAAGGAACATGCATGAATAGAATGCAATATACCCAGACCTTGGACAATAAGGACTATCAATTTGCCTAGGCAGAACGATCTCAAGATCGGATGGCAAATTATAATCAGAACGAACATTGTCCAACGTCATTTGGGAAACCCTCTTGGACGAGAAGTAAGCTTCACAAGCAGCAAGCGCCTCACCGTCTAGTATATCGTTGGCAAACATCGTAAAGGAATGGAAGAGCAAGGAGAACGAAAAAGAATAAACCCTAATTTGAAATATAGCGTAAAGAGATAAACAAATTAATCACGCCTCCTTTTGTTAGAGCCGAGCAGCGAAGAGACTGTTCATAGGACGACGTACGAGATATGATGACTGCACGAAATTCCAAAATACACAGGGAAAAACGAAAAGATGAACAAGAGATCGGGATACCTACTCACCAAAAGCTACTAATAACATTAAATTCGTTGCAATGATGAAATCAAAAGTCCAACCGTCACCAAGTTAGTGGCCACGTCAGCATACCCACTAACTAAAGGGGGAGTAGCTGATGATACAACAAATAACTAATATTGCAATCATACACGTAGCAAAAATCATCCATCACGAGGATCAAGTATCCCAATACCAGACCAATTCATAAAGCCCAAAAAGCGCAAATCTAGTCATAAAAGCCCAAATAGGGCCCGTCAGAATAAACCTTAGGTAAAAACCTAAATTCAGGCCCAATAAAGTTTTCCCTTAAAGACGAGGAACGTTACAGACAAAAAGAGTTATGGAAAGAGTTACACCTCCGAGGACATATCTTCATAAAGAATGAGACCGTTAAGAAAAATGTCTCCTCTCGTTGTGCCTCACATGCTTAAGTCATACAGAGAATTAACAACGACCATTATATAAGGTAAATGAAGTGTTCGACAAAGGTATGCAACTTTAACTGATTTTTGTCAAGATTTATCTTCATCTCCAACTGAGTTACTGATTTATGCATCGGAGTGCCTTCGGCCACCAAAAAGGTGGTCATTGGTAGTCTAACATTTGTTTTGCAGGTCACACTTACGGGAGAACGGATTTTGAACGCATCAATATTTTTTGTTAAAATTTGAACAATACACAAATAACTATACAAAACACCAATTGCTTAACAAAACTTCATCTAATCTATAAGGGAAATGGATCCAACAAGCTACTTGTAGGAGCACAAAGAATAAATATATGGTGGACAAATAAAATTGGTGTATAAAGTTAAGGGGCAAAAATTAATTTCAAATATGCAGTTATATGTTTACAAAGAAAAATTTGGTTATTTGTGATTTTTTCCCTTATCAAAAATAGCTAGTGAGAGGATACCCCCAACACTAATCACTATTATAGTCTCCCCCAGGACTAGCATGAGTTGGTTGTCAAAAGGCTCACATTGACTACCAAAATGCCCTTCAAATAATAAACCACAGATAAACCTCGAGATACAAACATGTATCGTGAGAAAAAACTAATGGGTCAAATTTTTCATGTATCTCTACAAAAAAAATGTATGAATAAAATACAAAACTAAACTTTGATATACGAATTTATCTTGAAAAAATACTAAAAAAAAAATTTAATTCTTCCTGAAAGCAGACAAAAGAGGTTGGGGTTGTTGATGGCTAGTGGCAGTGGTGGGAAGGGAAATAAATCAAACAGATAGAGAAATAGAGGAAGAGGTCAGGTGGTTGTCGGTCTCGCAGTAAAAAGATACAGAGAGCAGAAAAGAAGAAAGGGGGCGGAGTCGCCGGCGACTCAGGGTCAGCAAATCGAAAAAACAAAATAAAATCAAAAGTCAAAGGGTGCCCCCACTTGACCCCACATAGATTTGTGCCTGGGAAAGACAGCCCCTATGAAGT
Organism: Berberis vulgaris; assembly: GCA_963556465.1. Taxonomy (NCBI): domain Eukaryota; kingdom Viridiplantae; phylum Streptophyta; class Magnoliopsida; order Ranunculales; family Berberidaceae; genus Berberis; species Berberis vulgaris. The sequence continues at coordinate 26,205,936 of OY747131.1, read as the reverse complement.
TGTTGAGGTTAGCAACAACCTTGATCGAAAACCAACACGATGAGGGTAGTTTTACGTAGTTTAATAAATATTTTCTATTTTTTAATCAAAAAATGACTTTGAAGACCTATTTTCGACAAATTAGACTATTTGGATACCATAGTTAGGATATTGTCCAATTACTGCCTACTTTTATAGTTTCATGACCAATAAGGCCTAATGTTTTAGCTCTAGTTAACTAACAACGTAAATAGACAATCTTATCCCTTGCAATCTCAATAAATTAGTACACAAACATCAAGGAAGTAGCTAATATTGTAACATGTAGGTTTCAGTGCAAATCTGGAGGATATCATAGTTATGATGTATCAAACTCCACTTTCTTCCTCCAACGTTTCCACTGTGACTCCCTTCCTTTTTCCCCGATTTCTTTCTTTCTTCCCCTTTGGATTCTCAAACTAAAGATTGAGATCACAAAATCAACTGGAACGCTTTCAATTTGATACGTCGCAAATGCTTTTGATGTGATATATCACAATGGATCTCTAACTTGCTTATGACCCCAATCATTGGAAACGAAGCACAATGGATCTCTCATTTGCGAGCACAAAATCAAACACGTATCTTTGTCGTGCCATTTGTTTCATTCTTTATTTATTTCAATCTCAAGGGAGGGGGAAATAAGGTTATGAACAAGTAATAACCAAGAAGTTTTTGAAGATATTGGGTTAAGGGTTATGGTAAAGTCAACCATTTCAATTAAGAAGAAACAAATCATGCAACATAGTTGATAAGCAAATTCATAGAAGCCAATTCTAATCAATCATATGCGAGTTATTTGCTTGAAAACCCCAAAATCAGGAGATTGAAATTATTAATTGATTCATTAGAATGCATATCAGTTGTGTATTTGAATTGATGTGGGAGAATTCAAATTTTTATGGAGATTGTCTATATCTTGTGTTTGTTTACCTAAATTGTGTTGAAGTAGAAAGCCTCAAGAACATAAAGGTGTGTTCATCTAATGAATTTTATCACTGGTGTTCACATTTGGGGAAGAAGATAATGGGATTATCATTGATATTTATCGAGATTCACGTTGAAACTTAGATGATACAATATTAGCTATTGCCTCGAGGTTTGTATACTAATTTATCGAGATTGCAAGAGACAGGATGATCTATTTACATTGTTGGTTGACTAGAGTTAAAATATTAGGCCTTATTAGTCATGAAACTATAAAAGTAAGTAGGTAGTAATTGGACAATTTGTCAAAAAATTAGGTAGTAACTATGATACCTAAATGGTCTAATTTGTCAAAAAAATAGGCCTTCAAAATCATTTTTTCATTAAACAAAAACAAAAAAATACTTTTATTAACAAATTTCTATTTTTGATGGTTTTAGTGACTAACATTAAAAGTGGTCGCTACAAAAGGAGAACTCATCAGATTCTTCATATTGTTTTTTGGGGACGAGAGTGATATAGTGCGTGGCAAAAAACCAAAAACATTCTTAAGAGCCAGACCCAATACCCTCCATCATCGTAGAGATGCTCATAATGCCCCAATCGAACACAATTACACACACATAAAGCCCCCCTGGAGTTGTCCTAACACTAGGGGCCTGGCTCTCTAGATTTTTTGAAAAATCAAACAGCCTAGTAGCAAAATGTTTCCCGCGTACTTTTGGCGCTCCTTTATAAACATATTGTGGCAACCCACTGCAATAGTTGCTTATGTTTGGTTTTTGCAACAAATTCTAAATACCGGTCACAAAAGATCATTTGCGACTATTTTTATGAACCCCGCTTAAACTTTACTACAACGAACCATTTTTCTAGTATAAGGTAATTGTCTTACTTAGACTTTTGCTATTATATGATGGTATGCAAAAGCAACCTCTAACTAGAGGTTGTAGCTAAACATATTAGTCAAACAACATCCCTAAATAATCTGAATTTGGGAGGGTAAAATGGAACTTATGTGTAATAATTTTTCATTTAAAATTATAAAAATTGCCCTTGTCACTATTTACTTACCTATTAGTTTTTCTTGTAAATATGATAGAATTGAAAGGGTATTTTAGACAATCCAAAAGAATCAAGCACATTCACTATTCCTAAGGGGAACTTGATTGGACAATTTCCTTTTATTTTATTTTTTTAACATTGATTGGACATCATCGCTAATGAATATCAAATTAAAATGTATGCAAATTACATGCAGGTGCCTGAAACGCACGGATTACCTAACCCAAAGATGACCTAAAGTCATTTTCTTTCTAAAAGTTTACCTACCCACTTTGTGTGAGGTCTGAGTGTTTTTGCTCTTAAAGTCTAGGCACTTGTGGAAAATACATGCATAAGTCTAATTGATTGTCCGTTCTAATGTCACATTTTTAATTACCATATGATTAAGATATGACTCCCAAATACCTACTTTGCAAATTAAGACTTACATAACTAAATTAACATGTGTTCCCTTGATTGACCCTTTTGTTAGTCAACACACTAGGACATCTCCTCCGGATTATGAGAGATAACCCACTCTATTAAATTAATCAGTTTTTAAATAAACCAATTGCAAATTTTGGTAAATTTTATTGAATAATGTTACTGATTATGGTCATTAATGTTGAAAGTTGACCTTAAATTATTCTATCAGGTGCAAAATTTTCATAAAATTCTTGCCATAAAGTCTAAAAGCATCCCTAATAAAGATAGTGGGAAAAAAAGAGTAAAAAGAATCAAATTTGTTTAAAAGACTTGAATTCTCTGAGTCAATAATTTGGATTCAAAATATAAATATAAATATAAATATAAATATAAATACATATAGTTTGCCAATTATAAGGACCAAGTATATATTCAAGTTGCAAACATAAAAACTCATTGATGGAAAAAAGCCGAGTGTCATCGAATAGTAGTCACTATACGTTGTTGTCTTCAACACACCTCATTCTACTGAATTGGATTACATAATGTTCATTCGAACGCCCCGTAGCTAGGTGCATGACGTGAGATTGTTGCACGAGTGACATCAACCAACAAAAATAGGTATTAAATCCTTAACAAGCATTCCACTTGGCACATTATGATGTTGGGTTTGGAATGATAACCTAAATATTAACCACTAATTTTATGGTTTAGCCATTCTTTATCGAGGTCATATTCTGTGAAGCATATTGATGACATATGTTACAATTGGTTAAGGTTAATTTATTGAATAGCAATCAATTGTATAAAGTTGGATATTGTGCTGAATTCAAGTTGTGCGCGCTACAGCTTATGATTGGGTTAATAAACTATTTCTAGTTAGCATCATATCTTTCATACAAGTAAGGAGAATATGAACTAATAGATTTAGGTTTGATATGCATGTTGTGATTAAATGTGTCCACTTTTGTCATGTACAAGCATTTTCTTTCTTCAAGTACCTTGATTCTACCTTATCAAGTACACCTCCTAATTTTTTTAAGGACAAGGTGGAGCTTACATGCTAATGGCCCTTGAATGGATAATCTGAAGATCCATTCGAAGGGAGAAGGCTGAGAGCATTAGATTATCCTTATTCAAACTGTTGCTATAATGTCATGTTTTATGATAGATGAACATTGTACCTTCACTCTTTCACCTAAAATAGATCAATAAATAAAACAAATATTCTTGGTCTAATTCAAAAAAGTCTTTTTCAAAGACCTTGAATTACCCATATACTAATTATAGATATTATTATCTACATGCACGACATAGGTCAGGAATCATAGACTCATGAACTAAATATTGGACTCGTATTTTAACTCATGCTCGATTCCCAGAGGCTGCCATTAGTCCCTTGATAATGCATTTATCTTTCCCTTAACGTGTATGTGAGTGATAATTTATCTAGTTATAATTTAAAATATAAGTTTAGAAAACAGAGAGCTTCCCATATATACTCTCTTGAGATGACAATAATATCATTTTTCTTTCCTTTATAAGATTTTATACTCACAAATCAACCTCATGGGATGCACTTTCTTCCTCGCAAACATCTCCTCCTGTCTTGCATGCTGTATTTGGTCAAACACAAATGTCCCATTGAAAGGTGATTGATTCATCACCAACTAGTACTGGCCCAAAGAACTCCATAAAATTAAGAAGCTATTGTCAGTCAAGGATTCAGCTTTGAAAAATTCAAAGATCTTTCCATAACTCCTTTTCATAAAGTATTTGCTCATCAACCAAGTGGGTTAGGCTCTTAATGTGGATTACTGACCCAACTTAAGAACCAAACTAAGGTTCAACTAATTTTTCTTCAATCTCGATCTTCACTATTCACTGATTTGGTGCAATGGGTTGATTATGCATGGATTGCAAAGTTGGTGAGCAAATAAAAGTTCGATTGAATTTTCTTAGATGGCACCAAATCAAGCAAATTGTGGGAACCAACAAAGAACTCTTTTTCTCCCAAAGGAACATATGCCTTCTCCACAAGGGCATCTTTGAAAGACTCTCATTATTGTTTCAAGATCCTAAGTAGTTGGTGGTGTGTTATTTTCCACCACCTAGTTGAAGAATCCTCCATGAACTTGAACAAAAAATTAATAATAATAAAATAAAATAGAATCTTGATGTTGTACTCACAAGGACTTTGTGCTTTCCCCACATAAATCTTGGATTGTTTGACCATTAATTTTCAGCATTTCGGGTTTGGTAGCTAGTATTAAGCCCAGACATGAAAGATTTAGATCATTATTAGCTATTACTTGTTCAAAAATACGGTGAGAACCCACGAAAGTTTAACTGTTGGATCGTATCTAGAATAGAATAAGATCAAATCATTGGCAAGAGACATATTTAACATATCATTCTTCAAGCATATACTCATATTTTCACAAAAAACAAAAAACAAAAATTCATATTGCAGATTTGAATACTCATCTGGAAAATGATAGAAATGGTCTGAAATGTATCTGATGTCACTATATCATGTTGAGCAACTTTACTTGTTTGAATTAGCAACGTAGATATACTGATCATTATCTAAAAACCCCATTTTATGTGATTGCATGCAACTCCATTTTGTACAGCATCATCACTCTTATTGAATAATGGGAGTTGCCAACCATGTAGAGAGAAACCAATGGTTGAAAAGGTTTATTTGATTCGCACTAGCGAGGAGTCTTCAATATATAATATTTAAAAGGGAGGGCATGTGTTAGATATGCAACACACTTTTAGGATTCATATATAAACTGAACAAACCTATGAAACAAATCTCCTTTAACAATTGATATATGATAGAAATAAAGTTACTTGATATATTGTATATATTGCATCTAGATAGCCTACCCCAGAGTGTGGACTTCGAAAATTCCACCAAAATTACTGAGAATTAATTGATGGGCAGTACTGTCATGATTTGTAAATAATAAGACATGTAAAGGTTATAGACTCTACATACAAGTTACAGAAAAAGGTCAGGACTCCATAAACATTAGAGTATGATTTTATCTTATACACTAAAAAGACATCCAATGGATGAACAAAAGCTGTATTATTATATATAATATTTTCATGTTATAAATCTAAACCTACCAACGAAGAAAGTGTATATGCTTTCTTGGTAATCATAAACTCCGCAGAAAAATCAAGGACGACTAGAACTATTAGCTAGTTGATAATAATTATATACTTAAATCACAATTATCAATTGACCAAAGTCACCGGACTTGTCACACATTGACACTTTTGGCTTTTACTTAATAGATTCTGGTTGTAAGGTTACTTCTACTTTCTCATCAGACGCAGGTCATCTTATTACTTTTTAAAAAGTTTCCAAATCAAACAGTAGTTAAGTTGTATCTTACTTTATCATATTAATTGAATTAACAGCTGTACGTGTTCACCTCACCACCAATACCTAAAACCAACATTGGACGCCATACAGCTTCCATGACATTGCTCACCACCATGTAAAGAATAACAATAACAATAAAGAAACAGAAGTTCACTAGTTTTTTCTATGCAATGTACAAAGGAGGAATGGAGATCGAAGTTGAAAAATTAAAAATTGTAATATTTGTCTAAACAAAGCAAAAATATATGCGCGACTCAACAAATATTGGTAGTGTGCAAAAACTGAATATGTAAATTGGTGGTTAAGATCCATAGCAGCCTATGAATTGAAGGAGACCTCATCGATGCACTAAAGAAAGGCTCTGAAACAAAATGAGAAAATAAAATTAAAAAATCACTCATAATTAAGAGTGGACCTTAAGTCAAAATTAGTGTACGCGGTTCTCTAATTGATTTTCAATCTGGTTTGACTATGTGGTCCTGAAGGCACAAACACATCAACAAGATCCAACGGTCAGGGAGTGCTGATCACTACAAGACATATGAGGCATCGTTGATCCATTCAAATGACGTATGTAATGAGGCCCACACAAGTCAGCTTTCTCATGACCTATATCCTGCCTTGCGTCCCACGTACAAATGTTAGTTCCCCAAATGCCCTAACGGTAAATTACAGATCACGCAAACAACAGAGGGTAGATTGGGGAAATGAAATTAGTGAAGATGATGTGTCGTATTCGACGGTGCTGTCACTGACTTAGTCTGAAAATCTGAGTCTGTACAACAATGCGGGCGTACAGAGTAATTAAAAGCGGCAGAGCTTGGCATTGTTTCGCGGGAAAGAAAGAGGTCGGATGAACTGTCCATCAATCGTGGCCGTGCAAAGAAACAGATGGCAGTCAGACACAAACACTGAACACAGTCCATGTGAAGCCGTACGAGATGGAGCATAGATGTCACGTGCACCATGTCATTCGTAAGCCGACATGATCTTGCTCCCATAACTCCTCCACTTGTCAAAATATTAATGGCCATTTAGTTCGGTGTTCCGCCGTTACGCACCCCTGGCGTGGCGGCGCACCCAAACCGTTTCCGTTGCTGTCAAATGTGCCAGTGACTCATTTTCCTCAATTTCTACACGAAAATGATTTATTTAGACCTATATATATATATATATTCATTAGGAGAAAAAAAAAACATATATATTTTTTAATAAAAAATAAAAATATTGTTGGATAACACGAGTAAACCGTGTTGCCGCTGTCACTTAACTGAAATTCACTTCAAACTCAATTACCATAAATCAAATATCAATATTAGGAGTGTTAGTTCAGTTGATAAACTTGTGACACACTGTATCACGTACCTAGAATTCAAAACTTGCCAACAATATTTGATGCGAAAGGGACTAAGGGATAAAAAATTAAAAATATTTTTTTTTAATCAAATTATGCAACAGGGTAATGTAGCATGATCTCGAGGAAGTTGAAATCCTTGAGATATTTATGTGTATCTTGACCTCCTAAAATGCTGCTACGCTAGCAAATCAAATAAATTTCAAAATATGTCGGCTACATCTAAAACTTCAGTGTTCAATCATTTTTTTTAATGGAGACAGATGAGCAGTTTAATTAGCCATTGAAGAGACGTGACATTACCCACTACGACATAAGTTAGTTTCTTTAGATTTGGAAATTACACCCCAATTATCTATTTGGGAACCATTTGTCAACGATCCATTAAGGTGTTAGCAATTATCATATTTTGAAAGTGGTTCCAACAAAATATGTTAACTAGCATAGCATACTTGTAGCATTACTAGCATATTACTCGTGTCATTGACACTTTATATACATTTTTTTGTTCCTAATTATTATACACTGGATATTCTCACCACCATCTTCAACACTGTCCTCAGTCATTTTCATAAAAAATAAAAAAAAAATCATATTTTAGAATATAAATTAATTTTTTTAAGTCAAACTCGATTAAAATTAGAATCGATTGAATTCGGGGTCTTTGTTTGAATGTTTATTAAAAATGTTAGTCATTTTCGTTGAAAAATAACTGCATGTTTTTAATAATAAAATATATATTTTGAAATTTATAGTGTTTGTATCAATCATTAGTTTTGTTGGAAAGATCTTCAAAATTGCATTTCAATGATACCAAGTTTATTGAAATCAGACAACTCGGTAAATAGTTATGATAATTTCATTTTGAAAAAAAAAAAACATAATACTTTCTCTCTCCGCCACATATACATTTCACCGACATTTTCACAATTTTTTTCATTTTCTTTGGCCCTATACATATTTTTATATTTACAAACATGTCAATATACGAAATGAACCTCAACCCTCAACACATTTCCCAACTTTCAATCGTAGTCATTTTTTATCCTCAATCTTTAGTTTGTCTCAGTCACCAATGAATAGTAAAATATCACTCTGAATTGTAATATTGACTAGCATAATACCCATGCCATTGACACTCCACCTACACTTTTTTTTCTTCTAATTAACATGCACTGGATACCCTCACCACCATTTCCACCATTGGCCTCAATCATTTCAATAAATAAAAAATCAAATTTTAGAATGTAAACTAATTTTTTTAGGTGCAAACATTTTTACGATAAAAATACTAATTATTTTTTAGAGTCAAATTCGGTTAAAATTAGAATCCATTTAATATCATGGGTATTTGTTTGAATGTTCATTAAATTGTATGTCCATTTATTTGAAAGATTTTACACTTAGGCATGAAATATATTAAAAATACTTACGCATTTTAATAATAAAATACATAATTTTAAATTTTTGTATTGATCACTGGTCCTGTTGAAAAGTCTTCAAATTTGCATTTCAATGATACCGAGTTTACCAAAATCCAATAACTATGTAGATAGTTATGATGATTTTCATTTTGAAAAAAAAAACAAAAAACAAAATTTTTTCTCTCCGCCACATGTATATTTCACCAGTGTTTTTCACAATTTTTTCATTATCTTTTGTCTTTTATATGTTTTATATTTACAAACATGTCATCATAGGAAATGAATCTCAACATTCAACACATTTTCCAACTTTCAATCTTATCCATGTTTTATCGTCAATCTATAGTTTGTCCCAGACAACATTGAATTGTAAAATACCACTCTAAATTGTAATATAGACTAGGGTATTCCCCTTATCGTTGGCATGATAAAAGTTTAAAACTTTTCAAAACATTATCACCCTTAAGTTTTCATCTTTCATACTTACATACCTAATCACCACTATCAACAATTGAAGAAAAATAAATAAATATTAAAATATTGGGTATGATAATCGAATATAATGATACATAAAATCGTCACCCGATCATGGCCATACACGTGGCTCAAATCATCATAAATATTGGAGGGTCATTATGAAGGCTCGAGTCATCATAAATATTGATGGACCGTTACGAAGGAGATGGAGAGAATCACTCCATCTCAATAAAAGAGGAAATTGTTATAATAAACGTCCTCCTTCATTGCGCTAATCGAGCTTAAGTCAAGCACCCAACTAAATGCAGTCATCTATTCACTCATTATATAAGGTAAAGGAAAATGTATGAGAATGAGAGGTCGATTCGACTATCCTATCTAAACTATGTAACTTTAAGTGAGTTTTGTCCAAATTTACTTCATTCATTAATCAGAGTCGCTGACTTAAGCATCAGAGTGCTTTCGGCCACAAAAATGTGGTCATTGGCAATCTAACATCTGTTCTGCAGGTCAACTCTTAGGAGGACGAGATTTAGACGCATCAATTTGGCGTCGTTTGTTGGGAACGACAGTTTCCTTTAAAAAAAAACGTATGGTTGATCACAACTGAGCAACAAAACGGGAGAATGTTACGATCACCCATTGTCGTTTCCAATATCAACGGTAATGAAAATTTCAATATTCTATTTGGGTTAAAATGACTAAAATTGTGTCATTTGAATTAGACAGGTAATCCAGGTACATCTGGATATAATGATGCAGAACTAAATATTCCATTTGGTAGAGGCGTTACTTAGAAATCCACAGGTCACGAGTTCAAACCTGGCTGGTAGCATAATTATTGGTTTAAAGTTTTGTTGGTTGTTGGATATATCTGACATTGATAGGAAACATATCCAACAGGCCTGAGTAGAGACTACTCTGACAGGAGATGGATCTGACTTAACACTTGTCAAACTAACTTCGTCTAGCTCAGACTCATGCAGTTTGATCACGCTGACTTGATCATCTGGTCTGTACTTATGAAACTGACTGCGAAAATTATTTCACTTAGTAAACATCTAATCCAAACTCACAGAGTTCACCTAGTAACATATATTCATGAAGTCGACTACGTTGATTCGTTACGGACAACATTTGGTCCGAACTCACGAAGTCTTAATATAATTACTTGTCACAAAATCTTTGTCTAGTTAGAATTCATGCAGCTCGAATCTAATGATTTCATACGGTTCAAACTCAAACAGTCCGACTTCGATGACTTGTCACACTGACTTCAAATAACGAATAAAGAAAACCCTCAATAACAACCTAGTAGTCACACAAGCGAGCCCAATAACTAAGGGGGGGGGGGGTAGTTGATGATACATAAAATCGTCACCTAATCATGGCTATACACGTGATTCAAAACATCATAAATATTGGAGGGCCGTTACGAAGGCGCAAGTCATCATAAATATTAATGGACCGTTATGAAGGAGATGGAGGGAATCACTCCATCTCAATGAATGAGGAGACAGTTATAATAAACGTCCCACTTCATTGCACCAACTAAGCTTAAGTCAAGCAAAAAATTGAATGCAGTCATCATTTCACTCATTATATAAGGTAAAAGAGAATGTATGAGAATGAGAGGTCGATTCGACTATTCTATCACAATATGCAACTTTAATTCAGTTTTATCTATATTTACTTCCTTCTTCAAACAACGTTGCTGACTTAAGCATCGGATTGCATTCGACTACCAAAAAGGTGATATTTGGTAATCTAACATCTGTTTTGCAGGTCAAACTCTCAGGAGGACGAGATTTGGTCGCATCAGAACCCGTGCACTTTTATTAGGGATTGATTGAAGGTAAGACATAAATGTTAACTTTAAGTCCCAACCATTATATGAAATTTATCTTTTGGTGCTTTAATTTCTATGTGATCTGTTAGATTCATATATTCGGGTAAATCTTAGCCGTCTTTTATCTCCAACCTTAAACATCATTCTGATATGTAATATTAAATTTACAAATATGTCATCGTAGAAAATGAATATCAATCCTCAACATATTTCTCAACTTTCAATCCTAGGCATATTTTATGTCCAATCCTTAGTTTGTCCCCATTAACAATGAATAGTAAAACTACTCTGAATTGTAATATAGATAACATTTGAAGGGTTGAATGAACAATGTTAGGTTTTCAACTTTAACTTTTAGTTTTCAATTTCTTGGTATTTACAAGCAAAATCAATAGGTAGATTAACAGTTACAATGAGTGTTTGTGTCGTTTAAATGAAAAACACTTTTACGTTTTTTGCTATTTTGCCCTTCACATTTCATATTTTCTTAATCAAAGTAAGTTCTTCTCAAACATTGATCAAATATACCTAAGCCCTTAACATAATTTATTTGAAGCGCTCTAATTATCTATAAACTATTAATATATCCTTACATCTAATTGTTGAATTTCCATTTTGCCTTCTATATTTTATACTTTTTACAATCAAACCAGCTCATTTCAAACGTTGATTAATTATACATAAGCACTTAAAATAATTTATTTGAAGCTTTCATTTATGTATAAACTATAAATAGACCCTTACAATAGCGAGAGTGTAATATTTGATTATAATGTTTTACTTTATAATATTCTTGAACCTTTTGAATTAATTAAATTAAAAAAAAATTATTTTACTTAAACATCTTTAGTCAAATCACCTAAAATTTTATTTTTACTTATTATTGAATTAAAAAAAATTGAATATCCACAACCTATTTCATTGTAATGTATAACATATGCAAGGAGTATTTTAGTAAAAATTGACACCCACTGCGGGGTACTTGTGGCTGCTTATTAGAGAGCTTGGGTGTGTGATATAAGAGTGGGCCCTATGATTTCCACGTGGCACAGACACATGTCATTTGTTAAAGCTAACCAACTTCTCGACACTAGAGAGAGAGAGAGAGGGAATCCAGTCCCCACGCTCACTTGCCTCTCTTTCCCTCCCTCCCTCTTCCTATATAAACCACCGCACGCGTCTTACTTTCGACTCAAAACACACACCACTTGCCTACTACTCTCACTCACTTCCTACTACCATGAAAACCGAAATTGAGACCTTATGGGTCTTCGCCCTCTCCTCCAAATGCACAGCTTTCTCCACCCAAAACCTCTTCTCCTCTCTCTTCCTCCTTATCCTAGCTTGGCTTACCATCGCCCTTATTCACTGGGCTCACCCCGGGGGGCCAGCCTGGGGAAAATATTCATGGATGAAGCGTACACCCAAGCCGATACCTGGGCCAAAAGGTTTCCCTTTCTTAGGTAGCATGAATTTGATGGTTAACTTGGCTCATCGTCGCCTCGCTTCTGTGGCTGACCTTTTACAAGCTAAACGGCTCATGGCTTTTAGTCTTGGTGATACAAGGGTGATTATAACTAGTAATCCCGACGTAGCCAAAGAAATCCTCAACAGTTCTGTTTTTGCTGATCGACCCATTAAAGAATCCGCTTATAGTCTCATGTTCAATAGAGCAATTGGGTTTGCACCCTATGGTGTTTACTGGCGAACCCTTCGACGAATTGCAGCCACTCATCTCTTTTGCCCCAAACAAATCAACGCCTCTGAACCACAGAGATTCCGTATTGCTGATCAGATGGTTAAGATATTCGGTTCGTGTGCGGGTTCGAGTGGGATCCGCGTTCGTGATGTACTGAAGAGGGCTTCATTGAATAACATGATGTGTTCTGTTTTTGGAAAAGAGTATGAACTGCTTTCCACTAATAACGAATCGGATGAACTCGCTGAGTTGGTTGATGAAGGATACGATTTGTTAGGGAAACTCAATTGGGCTGATCACCTCCCTTGGTTATCCGGTTTAGATCCTCAGAAAATCCGGTTCAGGTGTTCTCAACTTGTACCCAAAGTGAACCAGTTTGTGAACAGAATTATTAGTGAACACAGATCTCGAACCACGGTGAAAACCTCCGATTTTCTAGATGTTTTGCTCTCCCTTCAAGGACACGATAAATTATCTGACCCGGACATGGTCGCTGTGCTTTGGGTAAGCAAATCTCATTTTTTTTTTTTTATTTACCATGCTTTATTTCTCATACTCTGTTTACAAATTTTATTTACTAATTAACCTTTTGGGATTTTTGTGTTATAAAGGAGATGATATTTCGAGGGACAGATACAGTGGCGGTGCTGATCGAGTGGATACTTGCAAGGTTAATACTTGATCGCGATATGCAGTCGATGATCCACGAAGAGCTCGATCGAGTAGTTGGAAAATCTCGAGAAGTAACGGAATCTGACATTCCGTCACTATCCTACCTGACGGCGGTGGTGAGGGAAGTACTGAGGCTCCACCCGCCAGGCCCACTTCTCTCATGGGCCCGCTTGGCAATCACTGATACCACCGTAGATGGCCGCCACGTGCCAGCTGGAACTACAGCTATGGTGAACATGTGGGCCATTACCCGGGACCCACAAATCTGGCCTGACCCACTAGCATTCAAGCCCGAAAGATTTGCTTCAGCCAAGTCTCCCGAGTTTGAATTTTCGGTCATGGGTTCGGATCTTAGACTCGCTCCATTTGGGTCTGGTAGGCGGGTTTGCCCGGGTAAGGCTCTCGGGTTGACTACAGTGACCTTTTGGTTGGCGACAATGTTGCACGAGTATGAATGGTTCGGGTCGGGTGAGAACCCTGTGGATCTGTCTGAAGTGCTAAGGCTATCATGTGAGATGAAGAACCCGCTTACAGTGAAAGTGTGCCCCAGGCGTAGACAAAAACCTTAGCTTAGGCTGGAGGATGTAAAAATTCTTGTGTGTTTTTAACACTCAGTCCATCCCTATCTTGTTTCGTGTTGGTTGGCCCAGGTTTTGACGGTCCTGTTTTTACCTTGTTAACTCTTAAAAATGTAAATACTGGTAAAAGTAATATATTTACGAATTTACATAATACATTGTTGACCTTACAATACAGTGGGATTGACATGGCAAAAGTATTGTTGAAGAACAACAATTTTAGCCAGTCTTGTTTGCTATCATTTTTTTGGTTTTATTTATTTAGCCAGTCTTGTTTGCTATCTTTTTCTTGGTTTTATTTATTTATTTATTTATTTATTTATGTCTTTTTACATTTTAACCCCTTCTATAAATAATATTTGTTGTTGTGTTTTAAATAAAATGAGTAAAAAATGTAAAAATACTAGCAAACATGGCTGATTAAACGTACTTGTCGAAGAAACAAACAAAAAAGTATGTCCTATATACATGGAGTCATGGACTACAACATTTAAACTTTTTATTCCAAGTACACAATTGCATATCTAATACATCAGTTATTATGTTTTGACGTTTTGGGAGGAACCGTTAAGAACCATAAATTAGAGGTAAGTGTTGCAGACAGACTGAGATTGATTTGAGTTTCTATGTCAAGCATGGGCGGATCTACGTGTTAGGTAAGGGGGTCAATTGTCCCCCTTATCTTTCTAAAAAATTTCACTAAGTTACTCGTATTTTTTACATTGTCCTCCTTTAAAATTTTATGTTGCCCCTCTTTATGAAATCTTGACTTCTAACTCCACTAAAAATTAAAACAACAAATTTTTTTCGTTTTTTTTAAACTCCACCTTCACCAATCCCAATCCCAATCTCTCTATTTTTTTAATATCTATTTTTTTAATCTCTCCCTCTCTCTTAATTCCTACCAACTCATTTTAATCCATTCACCCCCTACACAAGCAGAGAGCAACAAAGAAACCAGAAGAGAGGTGCCATACATGGTGGGTTTACTTTCCGTGCGATCATATTCATATTAAAATTTTTAATTTGGTTGGGGACCGGTCGAGGAAATTTTACATCGTCGTCATCATTGGTTTTCTTTTGTTTTGTTAAAAAAAAATAAAGAAAAGAAATAATTATGATTATCTTACCTCAGACCCAGCTAGCATATGGTGGTAAGAGTGATAAAAGATTAGTTAACACATTAAATTAATTTGAGGGGTTGGGATTTGATCTGCTTTGCTTTCTCTTTGATCTTTCAAAATTAAAAGTAATCATTTGGGTTTAGGGGGGGGGTTGGAAAAACACGATGGTTGTAGGTCGATTCAGCTAAGATGTTGTTTGTCTGCTTCACCTGAGCTAGCCCAAAAGGAGAAAACTCTCTCTCTATACACACATATATTTTCCTTCCGAGAAGACAAAAGAGAGTGGGTTGGTTGTGTAAGTGTTATCTTCGGAGGCTCTGACTCAGGAGTGAGTTTCAAAGAAGAAGAGACAGACGGACAGATAAAGCAGGAGGAGAAGAGGAAGGAGGATTCCAAAAATAAAATTGTTGTCCGACAAATTCACTTGAATCCATCAAATCCAGTCAAGCTACTGCTGCTACTACTCATTGGACTTGGACCATACCGTCCTGCTACCTCAAAGCCAGAGGTCTGCTCCTCGCCAACTCTCATCTTATACCACCTTGCTTGCTTCTGTTTTCTTCAAGTAAAAAAAGGAAGCTCTGAATTAGCTAGCTACAATTGAATTAATCATGTCATGTATATTGTTTGTATGGTTGAATTAATTATCATTTTTTCACGATCACGCCATGTCACCCTGATTGCAAAATATGGTTGTGAAAATCCAATTTTTTAATATTTTCGTAAATAGTTATGTACTGCTTGCCCCCATTTATTTGCAATCCTGACTCCGCCCCTGATGTCAAGTACTGAGGATTGTCCACGCAGATGATATTTAAATTTAAGGAAACCAAAGCCAATGAAACTAAAATAGCTTGTTTTACTACTTTCCGTAAAAAGAATGAACCACGGAAATTTATTTGCAAACATCTAAACGTCCCTTGTTCTTGTTACATAATTTTCTATCTGATAATAACTTATTACATCACGAAAGCGAATGCTAATAAGAGTGGCTGGAGAACAAGTGGCCAAGTGTGAATAATAGTATTAAGATAAATTGCCAATAACAGGTACTCAAATCAACAACACCACTGAAATTCTTGATGGGAATCACTTGAAAACTCTTTCATTCAGCGAAATTACTTGGTTGGCTCAAATTAAAAATGTCGATGGTGATGTGCATATGCATGTAAACAGGGTGTATGGAGAGATGAAATTGAGCCTTCTTTGTCTATATGGGGCCTCGAACATTTGATTTATGATTCTTTGAATGTACAAGCTTTCTAAGAGATTGGGACACAGTGATTTGAGATGGATGCATATATCATTAGTAAGTATCTAGTGAAGGGTTATGATTAAGGCTGGGAATAGCCTGGGATAACGGTTACGATTAAGGTTGTGATTAATTCAATCCCAGTTTACACCATGTAAACTTTGCTTCTTCCTTGTTCTATTTTCAAGCAACTTGATAATTTGGCCCATAATTTTTGGCGGAATGACACGACTGAGAGTAATTTCAAACACTTGTGTACTTGGAATCTTATCTCTCAACCTCGCATCTCGATTGGTTTCAATATTCCTAGTTCTAGGAACAAGAACCTAGCTCTTTTGGCTAAAAGCCTGTGACAACTCTTCTCTTCTCCTAGTAATGCCCGGGTTCAACAACTGAAAGCTCTTTATTTCTACAACCAAAGCGCCTCTCAGATCACTAAAGCTCCTGCCATTGTGTCCTTTGCATGGAGGGGTAACATCTCTTCCCTGAAGATGATGAAACACTACTTGCTTTGGCAAGTCCGTTCGGGTTCTACCATTGACCTTTGGCGTGATTGTTGGGTTAAACCGAGTCTTATTCGTTTGGATTGTATCCTAGACTCTTTTCTTCATGATCTCCCTACCAACATTCCCAACCTTTGGCTTACTGATCACGAGTATAGACCCCGGTGGAACTCCGATCCGATTCACTCTTTATTCTCGGGTCCGGTGGCCACAAACATTATTTAGATTCTTATCCGATACTCGGATTCCCCGAACTCGCTTATCTGGTCACCTGACAAAGTTGGGAACTTTACGGTCAAGAGTGTAGTCAAAACTTTCTCCAGTGCTTCTTCTGTAGGCTCTACCTCTATTCCCCATCTCATCACTTTTGAACACAGGATTCTTAGTGATCTTTGAAGGATCAGGGCCCCACAAAGCGCTATTTTTTTTGCTCTGGAAGATTTCCTAGAATCTTTTGCCTACTAGAGCTAATCTAGTTAGACTTCATACCCCCATTGCTGATCAATGCCCTTTTTGTAAAAATCATTCTGAGGATATTGTCCATTTTTTTTCCCTTTATTGCCCGATCATTCTTCGTCTCTGGCGCATCTCACCGACTCCCATTCACTGGCAGGCCGATTGTTTTACCTTGCCTAGTATCCATCTCTTCTTCAATTTCATGTGACAATCTACTAAAGCTCACCTGGTAGCGAGAGATGAAATGCTTTCGCAATTCGTTGCTTTCTTAGCACTATCTGGTACACTACGAATAACTGTGTGTTTAACAATTACAAGTTCTGCCCAACCAAAGTTGTTGCTGATTTTCAGCATACTTGGAAGTCCTGGCATCGCACCTGGTTCACTCATCCACATTATCCTTCCTCGGAGCCCACTACTATCCATCAGGTGATTGAAAATGCTATTACAGAACCTCATCCTTGCCACCATAGTGTGACCTCAAATAATCTTGCCTTTATCCGGTTTGGCCCACCCATAGAGTCTGTTCATTATTGCTTGGAGCTTACCACAACCCAAGTCCTTTGTGCCAAAAATATACCCTCAATATCAGCCCAGACATATCTCAACCTTTCATTCTCCCTCTCCAACAAGATACTCTTATTGTTACTTACGATGCTTGCTTCTTGGCTAATTCTAAACATGGAGCAATTGGAGTGCATGCAATTAATCTTCAAGGTGAGGTGGTAGCCACAGTTGCCAGCCTTATTATAGGAATAGTGTTGGATAGTACCATGGTTGAAGAATATGCAGCAGATGCGGCTTTACTTCTGATCTAGGCTAGACAGTGGAAGACATGATTACTTTTAGGCGATTCCGGGACTTTGATTTTCATTTTGCACGACCCTACGACAACAAGCCGATGGGTTTGGCGTCCTCTTATTAGTAATATCAGATGTTTGCTTTCTTTTCAATTATTTTGGTATTGTAACTTTATTGATCGAGCTCTTAGTACTCAAGCTCATACATTAGCAATTTCTGCAAGACTTTAGTATTGTAATAGTTTTTAGTAATGGATATGCTATGTAACAAAAAAAAAAAATATCTAATAGAAGGGACCAGCTCAATAACAAAATAAAATAAAAATAATTTGTTTTTGAACGGTAGTAATAAATATTTGCAGATTGAATAAAATAGTTTTATGGCATTAAAGATAGGTATGCAGCGTTCTATTGACTTGGGCAAGTGTGTCTGTGTGTGGCAGTATCTTTCAGAGTGTTGGATTCAGCTTGCAAATGTATATCGTTTTCAATGACAAAGTTTGGGACAAGCACTTAAAAATTTTCTGATCTCATTAATGTGCACTTAAAACATGCACCAAAAAATATTACACTTTTGTCAATTTACTTGTGCACCAAGTTGTCACAACACCTAAAATATGCACTTAGTTGATGTCATCTGATCTGACTGTTTTTCTGAGGGGGGTTGAGTTCTCCCCATATACACCTTTGATTCAAATTTAACTTGTCCATATGCATCACCATTGTTCTTCTTTGGTGTCTTCAAGGCTCTGAATGACGTCAATTAATAGTAGTGTATTTTGGGGCTTTGTTGTTAAGGTATACATCTGGATCTCTATACCCAGGTAGGTGGAGTGGAGACGATCAGAACTCCAGCCAAATCTATCAAAAAGTGCTAAATTCGGAATCAACCCAAAGTGCCTAAACATGAAAAGGAGTTGACAGAAAAAATGTCAAGATATTGAAGACAATGATGATAATGAAGAATTTAAGAGATGATATTTGGTTGTTTGCCCAGCGGAAAAAGTTGAAAGAACTGAACTATACTAGTTTGTTTAGTCATTTTCTTATCAGTTCACATTTCCTGATTGATGTTTCTCCATTCAAGTACCCACCATGTTTAGGTGAGGGATATAGACCTACCTACCTACCTACCTACCTTGTATGGATCAATCCATCCAACCCAATTTCTAATTGCCACATGTAATGCGAATCAAATCGTTCATGGACTAAGTTAAGCACTTAAACAATATGCTCTAAATCATCGACAACATTTAGTGAAATCAAAAGCATTCAAACTTAAATCATGGGATGTTTCCTCAAACACTAATTTTAATGAAAATGATTGAAAACAACACCTAGTTAAATCGACTCACACATATCACCCATTTTATTTTATTTTTTCAATTACCAATAGTTACATCAGTCTCACACATATCACAATTTTTTATTTTATTTTTTTTCAATTACCAATAGTTACATCAGTCTTAGTAAACGAGTTTACCAAACCCAAATGAATACGACACACTAAACAATTAACAATTATAAGAAATAAATTAGTTTTGAAAGTGGTCTTTGTCCAATCATACTGTTGGATTACATGTTTTTATTGCATCTCTTATATACACTATACCAGATTTCACCCTAGCTAGAATGAAATTTGTCAATGGATTTATTGGTAGTTAAGTGGTCAAGATCTGGTAAAGTGAGTGAATTAACCTCAGAGCCGTCAGGGTTGAGTTGACAAAGAGCTATGTATAACCCATGACACTTTGTTTACATCATCTTAATTACCTTTCGTTTATGTTAATTTTTACATAGAATATTATGCAAATTTAGCAGTGTTCTAAAAATCGGTCTAGGCGACCGCCTAGGAGCTAGAAGGTGGAAAACCGCCCAGATTAATGCCTGGGCGGGCAGTCTGGGCGGTCTGGGCAGTCTGGGCGGTCTGGGCGGGTCTAGGCGGGTCTGGGCGGGGTCTAGGCGGTCTGGGCGGGCTAGGCGGTCTAGGCGGGGTCTAGGCGGTCTGAGAGATTTTTATTTTTTTTTATTTTTTTATTTTTTTTATTTTTTATTTTTTTATTTTTTTATTTTTTAATAAGGTTGATTGTGTTCTTATTTTATTTTTCTTTCCTATTTTTTAGAAATAAACTATTTAATTGTTTTTTTAGAAAATCTCGGGAATGGGCTTTGATGATGATGATGATGATATGTCTAAATGTAGCGAAAGATGATTACTTAATGGAATTCTCAAAGGATCTGCCGGTACCAATTTTACTAATGTAGATTTTATCAAACATAACTGAGGTTATTCATGCAACTTGAAGAAAAATAAAAGATTACACAAATTCAAATTTATATAAAGTACCCATCATGACCAACTTCAGTCATTTGAGTTTTAATAAATTTTGTTCACGATTGTTAATTTTTCATGTTTTTAAATTTTGCATATGTATATTGACATTAAATTGGATGTAATTGATAAGGTATTATGCTTAACTTTTGTAAATTATTAAAGTTATAATACAAAACCTAAGACCGCCTAGGCACCCGCCTAAGCGCCCGCCTAGGCCCCTGGGCGCTGGGCACCTGCTCGCCGCCCGTCCAGCGCCTAGCGATTTTTAGAACACTGAAATTTAGACTTATTAGCTTTCAAATCTGAGTTATCGAAAGTAACCTTTGTTTATTTTTACCTTTTGTCAACAATACATTAGTAGACTGCTTCTCACTAGCAAATCCTGTATTACTGTAATAAAAAACAGGTAATTTCTGATGATTTAAAACCGTTCAATCTGGAGTGTCCACCTATACCGTGGTGATAATGGCCCGATTCATAATTGTTTGACTTACAGATTTTAAATTTATAGATGACACGTTGGTGACATACACACTTTAGGCTAATTATTTCATTTTAATTACATTTTACCCTAATTGTTTTCTTTAAAACAAACTAATTATAGCCATGGTTCTTAGAAATATTGTATGAATGTGGTTGTTTTCTTTCATACTTGGGGTTGGCAATCAGTCAATCAATCAAGAACACTGTTGTGTCGTGGGTTGAAAGGAAAAGCAATGAGGTCACAAATATTTAAAAATAAGAATTGGTCCCCTGTTCTCACAACCATTAATTTGTCGCCATTTTCATGCATAAACCAGCTGGTCGTTATGCTTGTATATTTGCAGGATCGCGTTATTTTGTAAAGAACTCACTTTACTTAGTTTATTTGGTCAGGAAATATGACAAATAAAATAAATGAATGAAATCAGTCATTTGGAAACTTCCAACTATGTTCATGTAAGGGGTTCATCCCCGATGGCTTTTCATTCTCTGCACGCACTTAAAATTCACCATCCAGAACAAATTATAGATATTCAAGACAACAGATTCGATCTCTTTAACTGAAGGACGCCATTCAAGATTTTGATTTATTAACTAATGGCTAGATTGTGAAAGTTGCTTGTAGACATAATCTTTAATTTTTTAAATTTTATTAGTTTGCATAATTAGTTGTTTAATGTTATTTTCCTTTCAAGCTCAATTGGTCCTTCACCAGCAAGTAATGGAATGGTTCAATCAACAAACATGTTGTATTCAGCAAAAAAATTAAAGAAGGCGACGAGAGATGACAATAAAAATTTAAGAACAAATACTGGTCCCCTGATCAAACAACCTATCCATATTTTTCCTTGTTATATAAAAATAAGTCTTTACTTTATTGTCACATCCATACATAAATAAACAAATACATTGATATAAAAACATGTCTTAGTCTATATGACTGTATGTGCAATATGTAGTGGATATATCCAAAGCTTACAATTCAATGGGTCTTTTGTATCCCTTTTAAGTCTACCAATTGTTGAGACACATCTGAAAGAACATTTCTGTATGTCTATTCCTATCTTTCAGGAAGAAGTTGGTTGGAAAGAAGTCATCAAAATTTTCTATTAAAACATAACTTACACTCAATTTTGAGATGAATTATATTCCAAAAATGGCCTTATACGACTACTATAGACGACATAATAGTCTTGTAGTATAACTACATCACTTCAAAGATCTAATTTTATGTCAACATATATAAAATGCAGATCAATGATACAATGATTAACTTTCATTTTGATTAGAAAAGTGTAGAATATACATCTACTCCCTCCAGTTTGTGGAGTAATTGACATTTCTTAATGGTTGTTCTACCAAATCCAGAAATAATATGTACGTACAGGTTAAAAAGTGAGAGATGTCGACGCATATCAAATACGGATATAGCATCTACATTATTGTAAAAATCCAAAATACACTCTCATATCACTTCTCCAAACACTCAACCATTTCCTTACTTACTCTATGTAGCTTTTGTTGCTTAGAATTTACTTGTTCGACATGTTTGGCACGTGAGATTAAGACACATTTTGGCGGAGATACACATGAAGCCAGCGACAAGTTTCAATATTCTTAAGGCTCCAGCTTCAAGTTATTGCATGGGCCTTTAGATATGTGTTGGGTTGTTAGCGTCTTCATGTGGCTAGATTGGTTGAGACAAGACATGTCCAAAAGTATACAAACAAGGCATGTCTTTAGGATAAGGAACTCATTATATTTAGGGTTTTTTTTTTAAAGTTTGATACTCATTAGAGTTTGACATTCATTTTGAAAACTAATTGAGTTTAACATTCATTTTTTTAACAAAATCGTTAACTCCACGTTATTGACTGGTCAAAATTAATTTTTGACCATTTTGCCCTAAAACCCAAAATTGCCCTACCACTTATTTCTTCTCTCTTTATTCTCCCTGCAACTCTTCTTCCCTTCGACCAGAAACCCCACCCCCATATCACAACCCCATTGCCACCACCACCACCACCACCACTTCCACAGCTAGAACCCCCATTGGCAGATATTTCTTCGATGATTACACTACTATTGTTCGCCAAAGTGAAGGAGAAAACGGGGATTGTGGGTCTCATTGGATGATTTAGACTCACCCTTTTGATTGAATTGCACTCTGAATTATGTAAATTAGAATTCTACTAAAGAATTATTAAATTCTCACAAAGGGGATTGATTAATTCATAAACAAACTTTGATATTTAAATTCTTAATGCAATACACTAACGAAAACAAAGATCAAAACACCTAAACTCATCATGAAATGGTGGTGACGTAGACTCTGGAGGACAAAGTCAGGTACAAAATCTCCCACATGTTCTTCTCATTTGCTGGATCAGCGTCGTGACTTGTCGTTTTCACAATTGCGATCTTCAACTCCGCTGTTTGATTCGCCACTTTAGTGACTCTGATACTCATTTAGTCCTTCACCGTTCCAATCGCCTTTCTCAATGCCATCACCGCCGTTGATCCTTTACTTCACTCCCACCGAAAAAAAGGTGTCAATCAAAGGACACGTATTGTATTTGGTAGTCTGACTTCTAATTCTTTGCTCTTCACTCTTTGCTCCATCACTAGAACATCTGAACACTCATATTATTGCGTTGTGTTTTCTTAACGAAAGAGGAGATTCAGAGGTTATGAAATGAGTTTAAGTGGTTTGTTCAAGTCCAGAAATGGTTGAATCTCAACCCTACATTTTGTGGTGAAGAGGGTAGTTTGACTGGTATATTAATTACAAATATTCAATTGAATTAATATTTGGTAGTTGCAGGGAGAAAAAAGAGAGAAGAAATGAGGGGGTGGGCAATTTTGGGTTTTAGGGTAAAATGGTCAAAAAATTAGTCTTGACCGATTCACGTGGACTTAACGGTTCCGTTAGAAAACGAGTGTTAGACTTAATTAGTTTTCAAAATGACGGCCAAACTCTAATAAGTATAAATTAATGAGTGTCAAACTCAAAATAACCCTTATATTTATAGCAATTGTTTGACTATAAAAAAACCCAAAAGCCCAACGTTTTTCAATATAAGATATACAACTGAATAATTTGAATACAAATTAACCATCTGCATTAGCAGATTGGACTCCGATGTTAAAGGCCAACTTATCTTGAACTAGGGTTTGCAGGCACAATCAAGTAAAGTAAGACCATGAGCGCATTACCAGGACGAGATGACCGAATAGACGTTGTAGGTTGGCCTAACCCAATGTCCAACTACAAACTCTTTTACTCCAACTTGATACAACTGAATATTTTGAATACAAAAATATTTAACCATCTGCATTAGCAGATTGGACTCCAATCTTAAAGGCTAACGTATCTAGAATTGGGGTTAATTTTCTCGCACGATCAAGTAAATTAAGACCTTAAGCGCATCGTCAAGACGAGATGACGCAAGAGAGGATTGTAGGTTGGCCCAACCGAATGTCCAACTACATACTTTTTTTTAGTGTAACTTGAGCTAGAATTTGTTGGCATTAAAGTTCACTTTCTCATTCTTTTTCCCAGGTGATGTGAGACTATAACACCCAGGTAGCATGTTAGCCGCCCACTCACTGAAAGTATTACAATCCACCCCCTTAGGGAGCCCAACGTCTTCGTTTTCACACTTTCGGCTGGGTTCGCTTGTAATACCATTCTGTAACTACCCAATCCACATGGTATGATATTGTCTGCTTTGTGCCTTACCTCCCTCACGCCTTTAAAACATGTCATACTAAGGAGATATAAGCTATCACATATATAGATCATCTCTCATTCACAACAATGTGGTACTATAATACCCAGGTAACCTGTCAGATGTACCACCCGCCCACTCAATGTATTACAGTCTTTTTATTTACTGACTCTGTAAGTAAATTTTTGTTCTTAACAAAAGTAACAATTTATATATTGCTTTTGTTTTGTTTTCTCGGATTTAATTCTCCGAATTTCCATTCTCACTAATTATCGACTGTTTTGAGCCATCAAGTAAATTCAACTTTGACATATTGTACTAACACTTCATCTAATATTTTAAAAAACAAGTATTTTGGTGCTTTCTTAAAATTAAAAGTCCAAGAAAACATTTTTGAAGAGTATACATGACGGTTGTTACCAAAGATTTCTTAACCAATTTTTTTATGCCACCCAAAACTGTTAAGATTAATATATCTATTTAGGATTTTCATTACTAGCCATCAATACAAAATTATTATGTCTTTTAAGATGGTTTGTCATTAGATTTGAAAGAAAGATATATGATGATTATTGAGGAACCATTCTAAAAAGTATATATTACGAGTTCGAGTTATAAATGAAAGAAATACACTATTCTTGACAAGTCCGACGATAACCGTTATATAATTTTTTTTTAGCTAAGGCTTTGGATGTCCCATCCTAATCGTACATGTTAACTTGACATTTTTTGTGTTTTTAACATGTCAAGAAGCACGTTCTTCTAATTCCACAAAACACCAAATTTGTAGTAGTATGGTGCAACACCAATTGCAACTGTGGAGCAGAGCATTGACTATTTTCCTACAACATGACTAGATTCTCATACTCAATCCTTAAGGAACAAGTGTGGAAGTGGTAGTACAAGTGTTGGTCAAACACAAGACCATCTAATTATAGCTAGAGTTCCAACTCATCACCATATAACCGAATTAGAGTTTCAACCAAAACTGGAATGTTAACTCGCACAATTCGAACTAAAAAACACCAAAACTACTACAGGCAGCATAAACCTTCTATGCTTGAAGCATGATTTATTATATACAAGTCAGGCATTAGCAACTTAAACCTCCTATTCGACTTGTTCATGCCTGACATATTCAACTATTTTGTATCCTCATTGGGTCGAGTGTGCCTATTTTGGTTATTAAAAACTATGGCCAATTTCCTTGGATCAATATCCTCTCATTAAGTATCACGAGGATTGGGTTGTAGGCCTTAGAGAAGCTTCATTCTCATAGCTCATCCATGTTCGCATGTTGGATTCATATCGAGTATGCAAACTACTCAATTTGGTTAGGCTTGTGGTAGTGTTGTTGCATGCTAGCATGCCGCACACACCTTCCATTGTCGTATGATGCTTATGCTCAATAATAACTTTGTGACACATGTACTCCCTCAGGTTTTATGATTAATTGACATGTCTTAATTATTGTTCTAGAAAATCCAAAAGTAATATGTATAGGTTATATTATGAGAGATGTCGACATATATCAAGTACAAACATAACATAAACATTATTGTAGAAATCCAAAATACACTCTCACAACACTTCTCCACCAATCCAGTTAAAACAGATAATGGACTCTTCGTGGTCCAAGACCGATTTACGATTAATCGGGATTAAATGCAATTAATCGGATTTAATCGGTCTATTTTATCAAAGTATACATTTATACCCCACTAATGTCAATTAAAATAAATAACACATCTTGACATTAAAGATTAATATGGAAACTATTATAGAGCAACAAAAGTAACATAAGCAAATTATGTAATCATGTCCAAAACATCACATATTCACATCCAAAACATTTAAATTAAAACAAGCAATTCATTCTATCTTCATATTCATGACTCTATCAACCAACTTCTTTATTAACATCTTCTTGGTCTTCTTCATCATGAAATGAATACGAAGTACTCGTACTTGATTGCTGTTCCATACTCCTCGTGTTTGGCCCAAGCTCGGTAGCTCTCATTGCATCTCTAACTTGTGACCTTGTAATTTCATCACCTTCTCTCACAATATCTTGTAGCTCATTATCCGTCGAAATGTGCCAATCATCATTATCATCAATATCCCTCAAGACAATGGGATCATGAGCTTGTGCATTTATGTTGGCATTCATATCCTTCAATTTTAGCTCTTACAATGTATTGAATGAAAATAGATCATTCCATTTTTCTTGTAGAAGACGATTCCTCCTTTTGGAATGCAAATGAAATGATATAAAAATAAAAAATAAATATATTGCTCATAAATAATTAAAATCAATGTGAAATAAAACTTGTATGGTTATACAACTTTCATCGCAAACCTTTGGAGGATAGGAATTCCAAACCCATGATTAATCCACCAATCGACTATCAATAAAGTCATAAAAGATTATAAGTAAATTAATAGAGTAATGAAGTAATAGTGTAGTTTGTAAGTCTAAATTACTTACCAGGTAGGAGTTCTCTCTTTAGCATATGGCTGATACAAACCCTAATTGCCTTGTTGCATTTCTATACACCCTCATATCAAGGTGAACTTGACCATTTTGATTCTCGTCGGTACTGTCTTATTGATACTTTTAAGAAGTCTCACTCGAATTTCTTAGTTCCCCTCAATTTCGGCTAGATGTTGCTTGTAAAATAAGAAGAGGTTTAAGTGCGCTTTATACAAAGTTAATTATTTTCACTTGTTAGGATTATTTTGATAATTGATTGAATTATTTGACAAGTGTGGTCTTTTGGAGAATTTTGTGTTTTAGTGTGTTTTTCAGGTAAAGGCCCTCAAAGATATGATCAAGGTGATCCAAAACTTCTGGACTAGCCCAAGACAACCTGAAGTAAGCCCATGTGTGCATTCAACCCAAAATGAAGAAGATGAGGCAACATGTGGGGCGTGCTGGCCCATATGAACTAGAAAATAAATAATTTCCTTGGTGGCTGCCTCCCTCCCTTTTTTCATGTTTATAAAAAAACACAAATCATCACAATTTTTAGAAGAGAAAACAAATAATTTTCATCAGAGTTTTGAAGATGTATTGTCGGTTAGGCTGAGCTTCCACGCAAGACGAAGAAATGAACCTCTAGATGTAACTGATTTGATTTTGATTCAGTTTTTATGCTTTTACGATGAATAATGGTAGTTGAGGATTTTCCCTTTTATTTAATATACAAGTTATGTTTTCGTGTAACAACCAATTATGTTTTCTGATGCATCCAAATCTCATCCTCTTGTGGATTTGACCTGCAAAACAGATGTTAGACTACCAAAGACCACCTTGTTGGTAGCCAAAAACACTCCGATGCTTAAGTAAGCAACTTTGTTTGAAGAAAGAAGTAAAGCTAGACAAAACTCAGTTAAAGTTGCATACTTTGGTCAATTGTTCCCTTTACCTTATATAATGGTCGCGGTTAATTCTTTGTGCGACTCAAACATGTGAGGCGCAACGGGAGGAGACACTTCTCGTAACAATCTTCTCCTTTATGAATTATGAAGATGCGTTTGTGGAGGCGTAACTTCCTCCACAACTATTTTCTTATGCAACTTCCTGCCACGTGTATGGCTGCGATGTCGGTCTATTTTGATGTATCATCAACTACTCCCCCCTTAGTTAGTGGGTGTACTCATGTATTCACTAACTGTGTGGTGGCTGGGTTTTTGATTTCAACATTACGATGCATTTAGTGCTTTCACTAGCTGTTGCTGTTGTTGCCTCTTCGATGTTTCGTCTGCATGCTCGTTTTAACATGATTTCTGGGATTTTGTGCAACTGTCATATCTTGCATGTTCTCCCAAGAACGGACCTTTCGCTACTCGTCCTTATAAAAGGAGGAGTTGAGTTCGGGTATTTTTTTCCCTTGTAAACCTTTTTGATTTCCAGTTGTTGATTCCTTTATCATTTGCTTTTGCTTTTGCTTTGCAATCATGTCTAGCTTCAAGGTTTTGAGTGGCAATGTTTTTGATGCTTGTGAAGAATTCTTTTCACCTAAGCGGGCGTCGCATTCGACTTTGGATAACATTCTCACGATTATTCATTGTCGACAGATCTAGAAATCATTCTCCTCGAAGAGAGCGACAGTCCTTGTTGTCCAAAGCATGGATATATCTCTTTGTACCTTGGTATGTTCCATTCTGGCTTTAGGCTTCCGGCTCTTGAAATCGTCTTGGAGTACCTAGATTTTGTGGGCATCGCCCCCGCTCAACTGATTCCTAACGGTTGGAAGGTGATGATTGCAACCTTAGCAAGGGCTATCGCATCCGGTATTCTTATGAGTGTCAAGGTCTTGCATTCCTTGGTGGGGTATAGTGTGAATGCTAACAACACCTGTTATCATCCCACTCCATCTTGTTTCAAGGGTTTGCGAGAGGAGTACGGGGGTTGGTTGAGGCCCTAGTTTTATG
The DNA here is from genome assembly GCA_963556465.1 of Berberis vulgaris. Taxonomy (NCBI): domain Eukaryota; kingdom Viridiplantae; phylum Streptophyta; class Magnoliopsida; order Ranunculales; family Berberidaceae; genus Berberis; species Berberis vulgaris. Next base: position 26,176,941 of record OY747131.1, on the reverse strand, counting down.
CGTCCCTTGCTTCCAACTATTTTAAGTTGTGCGAAAATCAGATTCTACGTTCATTTCGAGAGTCTAAAAGGGTCGAGTTGTCGCTGTTGTTGGAGGAACAAGAGTTCTATAATCGATTTGACAAACTTCCCCAAGTCTCGGTGGAAGATTTCCTTACTATGGATGCCATTATCCGTAGTGGCTTGTATTCGTCGGGTGAGGCAGGTCGCGCAACCTATTGTAGGTTGTGCTTCGGAGGTGACTGTTGCACGTGCTGGTGATGTGGATGTCGATCGCGGAGAGAGTTCCGTTAAAGAACCTGTAGGCCGAATTGTTTTTGTTGCTGTCAGAGGTTCTAGGAGTGTTAGTTCGATTGCTAGAATGAGGAAAGTTCCCAGGCCTCCCATGCCTCCCAGCCCTTCTAAGATGTTATTAGTCCTGGCCGCGTCTCGAAGAAGAAAAAACTTGCCACATCGGTTAGTGATGCCATTAGGGATCCCTCTCCTCCTACTTTTCTTCGAAAAGCAGGTTGTGGTTCGGAGGATGACTCTTCTGCCCGAGAAGATGAAGAAATAAATCAAGTTCTTGAAAGGAGCAAGAAAGAGGTTTCTCGTCCTTTGGATGACCATGAGAAGAGTCTTGTCGCCTCGTACGGTTTGCCTATTTCTGTTGACCCGATGATTGATGACTATCGCGTCATTGAAAATAAAATGCTTCAGCTTGGTCTTTAGCAGTCTGAGAATCCGAAGAGTACTAAGACCTTGGATGACTTTGAGTACGATCTGACACTGGAAGATCGAGTTGTTAGTCGAGCTCAGGGCTTCAAAATCAACATTTCTCTTGTTGTTGCTGGGAACTCAAGATCGCCTGCTAAGATTGATGTGCAAGACAACGCTGGCAACCTCATTGGCGGTGGTCATGAGCGGTTGGCTAATATGGATCTCATGCCCATACGTCCGCCACATCTCCATATCGATGAGAGCCTCCAGCACCTTATGGATGGAATGGCTCATCTTACTTATGCGGCCGTAATGGGGTCAGATTGCAAGGCTGCCCGTCTCATCAAACGGAAGCTGGCAGGACATGTCTTGGTTCTTTCTCACGTTATCTGCCAACTTGATTTATTGAAAACATAGTGCATAAAGCATGCAAGGGCTACATATACTGCACAGACTTCGTTGAGGGAGCTCAAGGCCATTCAGGAAAAGTTTGCTTCAGATCTTGAAACGTCTGAAGTTGAGCTGGATAGGTTGTGGTCTCGTCTGGATGTTGCTGAGAAGGATTTGTTCGATTGAATGGCTGAGCGTGATGAGGCCACTCGTTCTGCAAGTCTCAAGGCTTCTGTCACGTGAATTTCTCAGCTAAATTCCGAGTTCATTGCGGCCAAGTCTGCGGTTTCCACTAGACCTATAGTCGTTGATAATAAATTGGCGTTGACCCAAGTGAAGCTATCATCTGTTATTGAAAGGCTAAAGGCTGCAGAGGCAACAGATTGGAAAAAAGTGGTCGATGGTCGTCACGACTTCTTGGATTTCCTAGAGACGCAAGGCTTAAATTTATCTGAATATCGTTGCTTTGCCGAGCAAGAATTCAACGATGTAGAGGAAATTGTTCCAGATTCGCTGAGTGATCCAGTTGTCGAAGAACCTTCTCAGCATTTGTCTGAGCTTGGGCCACCTAGTGATGCTGCTGCTAACACCGATGTTCCTCCTTAATCGTCTATTTTGATTCCTTTGTAATTTTTTTAGAATATCAATGGAAACTTTATAATTTGAATTTATTGTGTCCAATATGTCTAGCTTATGAACTTTTACTTTCGACATTCCTGGAAGAATTCTGACTCGTTCGTTCGAATTTTTATGAATGGCTTCAATGCTCAACATACTAGTTGTGTAGAAGCTATTTTTTTACGGAATCTGATTCTACATCTAGATTACGATGTCGTACATTATAGTCGATGAGAATAAGTCCGGCTCGTATGTCCTGTTACTTTATTACTTCGTAGTTGATCAGGCCAGAAGTTTCATGTTTATGTTCGACTCATTCGTTTGGTACATATATTTATCTGTGCTCGATACTCTAGCCGTACTGAGTACTTTCATGAGTGAGGATTGAGCGAAGAAGTTTATTGATAATATCTTTTTAAGTGCTCTACATTCCACGGTTGTGGTAGCTTTTCACCCTCCTTGTTTTCCAACCAGTATATTCCTAGTCTGTTGATCTTTATTATTCTGTATGGTCCTTCCCAATTTGGGTTTAGCTTGCCCGCACTTGGTTCTTTTGTGTTTAGATGAATTTTCCGGAGTACCCAATCGCCGATGTCAAAAGTGCAGATTTTTACCCTTTTATTGTAATATTCGGCCATACGTTGTTGGTAGGCTGCTGTTTTGATAAAAGTCGCTTCTTGCTTTTCCTCGAGAAGGTCTAGCCCAACTCTCAGTGCCTCAACGTTATCTTCAACGCAAAATTCGATCCTGAACGTCAACATACCAATCTCCACGGGTATCATTGCTTCAAATCCGTATGCGAGAGTGAAAGGGGTTTCCCTTGTCAGAGTTCTTTTTGTTGTTTTGTATGCCCAAAGGGAACCAGGCAACTCGGATGTCCACAATCCTTTCGCTGCCTCGAGCCTTCTTTTGATTGCTTCCAAGATTGTCTTGTTGGTGACCTTGGCTTGCCCATTTGCTTGTGGATGGGCGGGCGCTGAGAAGTGCTGCTGGATGTTCAGGTTTTCACATAGCTCCTTGATTTTCTTGCCTTCGATCTGTTTCCCGTTGTCCGTGACAATTACCCTTGGGATCTCAAATCTGCATATTATGTCTTTCCAAAGAAACTTCTCGACTTGGGTTTCTCCTATCTTTGCTAGGGGCTCTACTTCTGCCAACTTAATGAAGTAATCTACTGCTACGAGGAGAAACTTCTTTTTGTCGTACACGGGGAGTGGTCTTACGATGTCCATTCCCCTTTGAATAAATGGCCAGGAGCTACTCATTGGGATTAGGTTCTATCCTGACATGTGAGTGTACGGGGCAAAATTTTTGGCACTTGTCACATGTGCGTACAAGTTTTTGAGCATCTTCTTGCATCGTTGGCCAATAGTATCCTAGTGTGAGTGCTTTATGGACCAACGTTCTTCCCCCTGGGTGATTTCCGCATGTACCGTGGTGGATTTCTTGTAGGACATATTCAATGTCTTCTGATGAAAGACACCTTAGTAACGGACTCGTGGTGGACCTTATGTAGAGTCTGTTGTTAATCACTGTGTATCGTGCTGCCTGATTTCGTAGTTTTTGGGCATCCATCTTATATGTTGAGAGTTTTCCGTTTGATATATACACCAGGATTGGAGTTGTCCAACATGTTCTCTTGATTTGTGGCGCATGCTTCTTCCACCTGGTTTTCAAGTATATAGCTTCCTTGCATCATGATGAGTGGATTATCATTATCTTTAGCTTGTGATGCTTCCTTTGCCAGTTCATTGCCTTTTTTTTTACTCCATATCCTTGTGCACCGTTGAATCATCGCAGTTTGGAAACCTTCTATTAGTTCAGTAGTTTTTTGGTGGCAGGCCTTCATTCAGGCGTCTTTGACTTGGAATTCACCGTTTAATTGATTGACCACCAATTTGTAATTAGTAAAGACGCTGATGTCTTTTATTCTCAAGTGTTTTGCTAACTATAGCCCGACTATCACAACTTCGTATTCAGATTCATTGTTTGAGGCTTTAAAGTTGAATTTTATTGCTTTCTCCAATGCGATGCCTTCTGAGTTGTACAAGACTAATCTAGCTCCGCTTCCCGCCTCGTTGGATGCTCCGTCACAGCGGAGGACCCATCCGTGGGTGGTTGGTTTGTTTTGTCCTTTTTTGTTCTTACTTTCTGCCTGTTGACAGTTGCTTGCTGTAAATTCGGCGATGAAATTCGCCAATGCCAGGGCTTTGATAGCGGTTCTAGGGGCATAGCTAATATCAAACTGCTCAAGTTCTATTGCCCATTTCACCATCCTTCCCTATAGATCTAGTTTGTGCAACACCGACCGAAGTGGCTGCTAAGTCATGACTATGATTGGATGCGCTTGGAAGTATGGTCGTCGTTTTCTTGAAGACACGATAAGGGCGAGTGCCAATTTCTTTAGAGATGGATAGTTGATTTCCGCATCTGCAAGTGTTTTGCTGATGTAGTATACTAGTTTTTGTGCCCTCTTTCCTTCCGTACTAGTGCTGAGCTTACCGCTTGGTCGGACACAGATAAATATAAGTATAGTGTTTCCCCCGTGTTTGGTTTCGTCAGTAGCTCTATGCTCCCCATATATGCTTTTAGGCTTCGAAAATCTTTATCGCACTCCACATTCCATTCGAATGTCTTGTTTCCTTTCAAAATTTTGAAGAAAGGTAGACATTTGTCTGAGGATTTGGAGATGAATATGTTCAAGGCCACTATTCTTCCATTAAAACTTTGTACGCCTTTTATATTTGTTGGCAATTGCATGTTGAGACGCGCCTGTATCTGCTTTGGCTCGGCCTCAATTTCTCTTTGATTGACCATGCACCCGAGGAATTTTCTTGATTCTACTCCAAATGTGCACTTCTGCGGATTCAGCTTCATTTTATACTTTTGCAGTTGGGAAAAGGCTTGTTCGATATCTGTGATGTGGTCTGTTTGGCGTGAGCTTTTGACAAGCATATCGTCGATGTAAACCTCCATCGTTTTACTGATTTGATTTTTGAACATTTTGTTCACCAATTGTTGGTACGTTGCTCCCTTGTTCTTCAATCCGAATGGCATTACCCGATAGCAGTATGTACCCCTTTCCTTTATAAAATATGTTTTTTCTTGGTCGGGATGGAACGTCTGTATCTAATTATATCCAGAGTATGCAGCCATAAAGCTCAGAGGTTCGTGTCCAACAATTGCATCAACTATCTGGTCTATTCATGGAAGTGAAAAACTTTCTTTTGGACATGCCTTATTCAAATCGGTGTAATCCATGCATACCCTCTGATGCAGTCATTTTCCGCTCCCTGCTTTGACCTTGACCTGCAAACCTATTAACCTGCACAAGGAACGCACGTGAGCCACAGACCACGGTTGTGGTGGCTGATGACATTCCGATGCTAAAGTTAGACAGGGATCTGAGGAAGGTGTAATGCTATAAAAGGGAATTTACAGCGTTCCTTAGCTTACCAACCTCATGTTTTATTTATAGTGCTGGAGTCCTGGTTCAACTAGGCCATCGATGGCATTGTTTAGGGAAGATGATATGTGTGGAGATCCTTATCTAATTAGGAATAGTGCTGCGGTGAGAAGTTTCCCTGTTAGCCATGTGCTCCTGGATACGCGTGAGATAGTTCCCATTCTGAGAGTATCCTATAGGTAGAAGTCTCCATATGTGATACGTACTCTGGAATATGCTTCCAAGTTGGAAACAAAGAGTCGTCGATCCTTGAGATATTTGCCTTAACAGGGCTTATGAGTGTTGAGGATAGCTATGAGACATGTGGGCCTAGTAGGCTGTAAGAATTTGGGTTCGTTTGGCGGACTGCATTGGGCGGGCTTAGAACCGCATTGATTGGTTCAGTATTGAGCTGACACTAGGGCATATTTTTCCTCGGGATCATCATGACACGTGTACGATGCAAAGTTGGGACCATTTTGGTGTATCATCAGCTACTCCCCCGGAGTTAGTGGGCCATCACGTCAGTTTGCTAAGTCATTTCTTGAAAAGATACGCCGCTCATGATGATTGAGTCTGAATCATTGCTTGAGCCGCATGCTTCATTAACTGAATATGCGTCGGTTCAGTGAAAAAGAGGCGGGAACCCAATCCTTATTTAGGTCATCCTTTTGCGAAGACTAATTCTTATATTTTCCTGCTTTTAGAGATCTTGTTCTGTTCATCTTCTGATTGAAAAGATTGTTCATGTTTGATTGAAAAGATCTTGAGTTTTTCGAAGACAGGTTGCTTTCTGAATCGAGCCTTGCTGAAATCCAAACGAAGTTCGGGGTCTCTGAGGACCTGCCATTATATGCTCTGAAGGATGATCAAATGCCAATGTTTCTGCCGGCGGGGTTCATCTGCTTGCACCGCGGGATGCTCCAAATTGGAGTCCATTTTCTTGTTCTGGATGTGATTTAGCACTTCTTGGATTTCCTTGGAATTCTTTTGGCCCAGTTGGTGCCTAATGGGTACATGATCATTCTTCTCATTTTGATTAGGGCGAAGGAAGTTGGCGTCCGCGTGACTCCGCGGATGATTCAATTGTTGACTTCTTCTCGGTTGAACAATCACACTGTTTGTAAAATGACGTCCCCGGATTGCTTTGAGAATTTTCCTGATGACTTCAAGTCCTGCCAAAAGTATTGCTTATTGGCTCCTGCGGATTCAAAGTACTTCTAGTTCAAGGGTCGTTCGCTTGAACGAGAGTTCGAGCCACTTCATAAGTATTTCTTTTTCTTTCAATTCTGTTGCGCTTGGTTGTATGCTAATCGTTTCTCGTGTTTCCTCGCAGGACGGTTTTCCACTACTCCTCTTACCCAGATGAACGAAACACTATGGAGACATTATGTGACTTGCTACCGAAGAATGTGGTGGAAGTCATATGTGTTCCCAACTTTATTTGCAGTGGGTTGTGGGACAACTAGCATGATGCCCCTACGCTTTATCGATTGTCTCGAGTTAATTCTGAAGGTGGGGCCCATTCTAGGAAAAGGAAAGCCGTCGGAGTCAAGTTTCCTGATTCGTCTGATGCGGAGGGGCTGTCTGAGATGCTTGCCTCCTTCGTGAGTTCAAAGAAGTTCTATGTTAGAACTGAGTCGTCTTCAAAACGATCCGCTTCAGTAAGTGAGGAACGTGAGCCTGATCGACCCATCAAAGCGGAGGCTAATGTATTCGGCTGGGAGAGGGACCACTTGCGATTGGCAGGGGTTGAAAATGTTTCAAATCTTAGTGCCACGCAGGTGGAAGCTCTTAGTAAGCAGTTGATGCTAGCTGCAATGGTGGCTTTTTCTGGTGTCGATCCACCTGGGACCGTTCCAATAGAAGGTTTCTGTGAGGATCAGCCTGAGGTTTTGGAATTCGATCGTCCCACTGGTGGGCTGTCTGATAGTGGCCATGGTGACACGGGCCAAGTTTCTCATAGTCTGCATTGTTCCCCGTCTTGCTCCAGGCCATATCTCAAGGTGTTGGAGGGTCCGTTGGACAACTCGCTTCCTTCTCTTCCTCCGGATCCTGCTAAGTCGTCTCACACTAAGGGGTCGGCTGCTGGCAACAAAGAAAAGGCTGCGGAGGAGGGCATTGCAGTAGTGGTGACTACAAAGGGTGGTGCTGGCGTAATTCCTCATTCAGGAGAGCTTCATACGGATGCGCGGATAAGACTGTTTGCCTCGAACTTAGTAGAGATGAGTACCCAGGAGGTTGATGTGGACTATGCTTCGAAGAAGCATATAAGTAGGCGTCATGGCTGGCTGATGGATCACACTCCTAAGGAAATGCTAGAAGGGCGTATGGATAAGGGTTTAAAGTACCTTATGCTGGGGATGTCTCACTTGAGCTAGGTGGCCGTTCTAGGATGGAAGCCAAGGCGGCTCGTGAGAGAGTGTATACCATAGAACGTGTCTTCTTGCACATGGAGATGTTGAGGAGGCTGAGGAAACTAGCTGAGGAGAGGAGGCTGGAACGGTCGGCTGTTGCTGTTGAGGCTCAAAGGGTTTGTCTAGACGCCCTTGAGTCTGATTTAACAGAGGAGATGTCCACGAGAGACAAATTACAACAGAAGTTAGATATGTCCCAGCGTTATCTAGAGGTTGCGCAGGAAGCTCCGACTGAGGTGCGTTCTGAACTGCGGTCCATTGCTGAGAAGAATGCCTTGAAGGAGGTTGATTGGGTTGTTCAGAAACAACAATTGGAGTCCGATGTGAAGTTTAATGCTCGGGAGGCGAGGAAGGCCGAAGACCAGCTTGAATTGGAGAAACACGAGCTCAATGCTGTAAAAAGCAGTTTGACCACGAAGCAATCTTAGGTTGATGCGCTGACAGACAAGTTGGAGCGTGAACTTGCTGAGGCGAAGGTGCGTGAGGAAGAGGTTCTCCAGGAACAAAGCAAGTGCGAATTCCGCTGGGTTGTACATGGTAGATTGGAGCTGCTGGCATTGATGAAGAAAGAGAATCCAGAATGGGACCTTGATCGCTATAAGAAGATATTGTATGTAGACTTATTTGTGGTTTCTGCAACATTAGACAAAGAGGGCAGTCCTGATCATGATGCTCAGACTGCGGCGCGTAAGGACACAACTCCTGCTCCCTTCTCTGTTAAGCTTAGCTCTTTTGTTTTTATACCCTTTCCTGATAAGGAATAAACTTTATACAATTGTACCTCTTTTACTTTGACTGTTAATGAAAATAGATTTATCTTGAATGCATTATGTATCCGTTTTATGTTTGTTTTCCCTACTACACGCTTCTTGTTTCGCCTTGTCGTTTTACTTTGGCAAAGGTTGGTTGGGTCAGTAAAAAGTCGAGTGGTCTATCTGCTGTTGAAAGTTTGACCCTTTTGCGTTGCAAGTGACTCGAAGTCATTGTTGCTTAGTCATGTCTGCTAAGGGGCGTTCTGCGGATGGTTGAGAAGCGGGCTATGCTGCCCAGCTGTGGCCCATTCTCAAGGTAAGTCACTGGGGGCTTGTTTTGTCTATCTAACTGTCGGTGGCGATTACTGGCATGAGTGAACTGTGATAGTCGAGCACATGCGTTGTAATTATAGCGCTTGTTCCGAGTCAGGTTTTGCAAGCTTGGGCTGGCATTTCATGTAGTACTCGTTTGTAGGATAATTTATGAGTTAGCATGAGCGTCCTTTGCTGGTAATAGAATGTCAGCTCGTGTGAGCGTGAAGGCGCTGCTTGAGCTGTGATTTAATTTTTGGCCGATGTTTCAAAAGAGAACGACGGTTGCGTGGCGAGTCATTTAGGGCTCCCACCTTTCGTACCATCTATGTTCGAGCATGGTGGACTACAGGTTTGGGGAACGAGGATTTGGCGATCATGGTCTGTTGAAGAGCGATGATCCTGTGGCGAGACGTCGACATCAGTTCGGGACTGACTAGTCTCCCACCTTTCAAACCATCTACACCCGCACGTGGCGGGCTACAAGTTTGAAAAGAGGGGGTTAGGCGACTAGGTTGAAGAGCAATGGTTCCGTGGCAAGCCGTCAGAATCAGTTCGGGACTGACTAGGCTCCCACCTTCCAAATCATCTACACCTGTGCGCATCGAGTTACAAATTTGGGAATATTCGGTGACCATGGTTTGTAGAAAAACAGTGGTCCCATGGCAAGCAGTCAGAATCAATTCAGGACTGACAGACTCCCACCTTCCAGACTATCTACACCCGTGCAGTGGAGGCTACAAGTCCGGGGTTGGTAATTTGGCGACCATAGTCTCGAAAAGAGCTATGGTCCCATGGTGAGCTGTCGAAATTAGTTCGGGACTGACTAGACTCCCACCTTCCAGACCATCTACACCCGTGCAGTTGGGGCTACAAGTCTGGGCTTTGATCAGAAGCTGTCGTTGCCAGTCATCACCAGCTAGGCTTACCTGACCGGGTTCGACTACAACTGATCGCAAAAGGGGCAACAATCCTCGGCGAGTCATTGTCATCAGGCGTGCTAGCGTTGATTGGACTCTCACTTCCTAAACCATCGACATCCACACTGGGCGGACTAGGTGTTGGGGTGAACAAGAAGTCATCGTTGTCAACCAAAGCTGACTAAGCTTGCCTGCCCAGGTAGGGGCTCGGCCAATTGCAGGCGTGCAAGCCTATGTCCGCGAGCGAGGCTACTAAAGAGTAAACCTTGTGTGGGAGTTAATTTCCGTGCTGACGGAATGTTAGGGGGTTGTGCTCCAGTCTGCATTGACCTCTCCATTCTGGTGGGTTGAAGAGCGGATTGCTTCTATTCCGCTTGATTGTCCCCTGTTTCTGAAATTAGCCACCGCTGTTGGAAACTCTCGCGAGTGGAGTTGTGCGTCCACAGTCGCAGGATCTGACTCCATTTCGGGTTGCACTGTAGGATCCGGTTGGATCTGGGAACATTCTATTTGCTTTAACGCGACATAATGGTAGCCTTGTGCCATAGGCTGGTCTCCACGTATCGTTCCTTCAGAGTGGTTAGCAGTGTACTTAGCGCATTGGTGAAGGGTGGAAACTACTGCCTCTATCTGGTGGAGTCGTGGTCTTCCCAATATAAGGTTGTAGGTAGACAGTGCGTCTACTACCATGAAGTCCAGAAACAGGAGCTTTCTGAGTTGGCTCTGCTGCCACTACTTCTAACCTTCCCGATCGAGAAGCATTTTTTTCGCTGAATCTGATTAGTGGTTAGTCTGGGGACGTCAGGTTCTCCTCTTTGAGGTCCATACTGCGGAATGTGTTGTAGAATAGGACGTTGAGTGAGCTTACTGTATTTACCAGAGCTTTCCTTACCTCCCACCTCACAATGAAGATCGATATGACAAGAACGTCATTGTGTGGTGCTTGGACTCCTTCGAGGTCCTTGTCTGTAAAGGTTAAGGTGGGAATAGTCTTTACACCCTTCAGTAGTAAACGTGTCTGTCCTCATTTGCGAGCTAAGTTCGCATCTCCATTAGAGTTCGCTTGCAGGACCTGTTTGACTGGTCTTCGTTCGGTTCGACTCCATGAAGAACATAGATTATGCCCAAAGTTTCATTCTCTATTTCCTTGACCGACTCTCCCCGATCCCTGGGTCTTTTTGATCATTTCTAGGAGCTTAGAGATTCCTTTAACTTGCCCCTGCAAATCCAGTACTTGATCTCATACCTTAGACTCTTGCAGTCGTTGGTGTCGTGACCACCCTCCTTATGGTATGAGCAGTACTTGCTATTGTCATGTTTGGAGGGGTCTCCGTTCTACTTCGATGGCCACTTCAGATCTTCCTAGTTTTTCATGGAACTCAGGACGTCCAATAGGCTAGAATTGAGGGGGGTTACGACCCTGGATCCAACATAGTTGGATGCTTTCTCTGGCTTGGCCTGGCCCGGTTAGGGTCCGACCTGTTGTCATTGCGCTTTCGCTTGCTTCTTTCTTCATCCTCACGCCTCCTTCCCTCCTTCCTGTCCTTTGGGGCGGCGGAGGGTTTCTTATCACCTTCTGTTTCCCTCTTCACAGTTCTCAACTCTTCTAAGGTGATGTACCTCTGGGCGCTCTTGAGAAGTTTCACCATATCCAACGAGGGTTCCAAGGTGAGACACTCATAGAGCTTTCCTTCCTTCAGGCTCGCGGTAAAAGCCATTACGACTGTGTCATCGCTGCAACCATCAATGAGTGTCAGCTCGTCGTTGAAGCGCATGACATACTCTCTGAGTGTCTTACTGGATCTTTGTTTGAGAGAGAGTATGTAGTGTGGGCCTTTCTGGAAGTGCTGACTTCCTACAAAACGCGTCATGAACTCCTTTACCAGTGCCTTGAATGAGTAGATCGACTTCGGCAGGAAGCTATTGAACCATGTTAGTGCTGATTTTTTAAGGTTGGTGGGGAAGGTTCTGCACATGACTGACTCAGATCCTTATTTGAGTGCCATTACATTCTGGTAATGGCGTAGGTGGTCGAATGGTTCGATGGTCCCATCATAGAAGTCGAGCTTTGGAGGTGTGAACTTTTTTGGAAGAGCCTCATTCATGATACGGTCCACGAACGGCGGAACAGAGAGACAGTACAACACGTCTGGGTCATGTGCCCTTCTGCGAAGGGGGTTCTGAGGGTTGAGTCTCTTTGTCGGGGAGCCGATTCCCCGTTAGCTGCACTGCCTCATTTAGTCCAAAGGGAACTAGCAGGGGCTTGACTCTCCTGTGCTTGCTCTCTGTTGTCTTTCGGAGATGGATGCCTATGTTGCTTTAGATTTCCATCAGCGGGTGGAGGGTTTTGCTGTATGAAAGCTTCCATAGCTTTGGCGATTTGTTGTATTTGAGAGCGGTGGTATAGCGCTAGTTTGGGCATTTGATGTGTCCCCTTATTCTCTATTGTTGCGTGATCGGGTGGTCACCATTTTCTAAGGAGAGATGATGCTAGTTAAAGGCTAGGAACTTTATCGTCCCAAATAAACCTACTGACTTGCACAAGGAACCCACGTGAGCCACGAACCACCATTGTGGTCGCCAATGACACTCCGATATTAAAGTCAGATAGGGATCTGAGGAAGGTGTAATGCTATAAACAGGGAATTCGCAACGTACCTTAGCTTACCAACCTCATGTCTTATTTATAGTGCTGGAGTCCTGGTTCGACCAGGCCATTGATGGTGTAGTTTAGGGAAGATGATCTACGTGGAGATCCTTATCTAATTAAGAGTCGTGTTGTGGAGGGAAGTTTCTCTGTTAGCCATGTGCTCCTAGATATGTGGGAGATAGTTTTCGTTCCGAGAGTATCCTATAGGTAGAAGTCTCCATATGTGATACGTACTATGGAATATGCTTCCTAGTTGGAAGCAAAAAGCCGCTGTAATTGCCCCCCCAAAGCTGATCCACGAGATCTGCTTTAACATGGCTTACGGGTATTGAGGATAGTTTTGAGACACATGGACCTAGCAGCCTGTAAGAATTTGGGTCCGTTTGGCGGACTGCATTGGGCGAGCTTAGAACCGCATGGGCCAGTTCAGTGTTGAGTAGGGGTGGGCAAACGGGTTGAGGAACCGCGGATTCAAACCGAACCGAACCGTTTTACTCCAAACGGTTCGGTTTTAATTTATAAAAATGTGAAACGATTCGGTTCGGTTCCAGAACCGTTCTTAAACGGTTCGGTTCCGGTTCCAATTTTTTTTTCAAACGGTTCGGTTCCGAACCGATTACAAATTTACATATACCCATACCATACGCCATACCCAATTAAATATCTGTCTCTCTGTCTCTCTGTGCGAGATCACCCTCTCCCTCTCCTCTCTCTGTCTCTGTCGAAGAAGCAGTGAGATCCCCCTCTCCTCTCCTCTCTCTGTCTCTGTCGAAGAGAAGAAGTAGCGAGATCTCCCTCTCCTCTCCTCTCTTTGTCTCTGTCGAAGAGAAGAAGGAGCAGCAGCAGCTCCCTCAGCGAGATCTCTCTCTGTCTCTGTCGAAGAGAGAAGCAGCAGCAACATATCTCTCTGTCTCTGTCGAAGAGAAGAAGTAGAAGCAGCTCCCTCTCCTCTCTCCGTCTCTGTGTCGAGAAGCAGCAGCTCCCTCTTGTTGCAGATTGTTGTCGAGAACGCCAACAAATTGTTGCAGGCTTGCAGCTCAAGACTCAAAAGAGGATGCTTCCATTTCTTGCCAAATATCATGTGGTATGTATGATATTCAATTTTCTTGAGTTCTGCCTTACTAGGATGAAAACTTAAGAGGATGTTTCCATTTCTTCACCTACTCTACCTCTTTTTCTGTATGGGCATCTCTGACAAAGTTTGAGTAATACTCCATTGCTTGTGACACGGAATCACCATTTATAACTTCAAGAATCTTGCTGAATGTGTCTGGCAGTGATTTTGCAGTCTCTAGAAGTTCCCATCTTACATTTTTACCCTGCAGAGAGAAACAATTGTGGTTCTAGCTTGATTACAATTTACAAATGACTGAGACTTCAAAAACAATATATGTTAAATGATAGAGAACAAGCCGATGTTGGGAAGCAGTTGTATGCTAAGCCCCAAGAATCTTAACCTGCAAACCAAGCTCTTGACAAGCTTCTATGTATTTAGCGGCAGATAAAGCTGCACTTCTTTTAATCTCAACCTCCTTGCAGTCAAGTTCTGTTAGCTGTTGCTGAATCTTCTGTTAGTTCTGCCTTACTAGGATGAAAACTTACATTATAGTAAATGAGATTGTTATGTTACTAATTGTGTCCTGTTTTTCTGTTTTCTTGGCAGAAGAAGAGTCCATTAGGGAGTCAATAGACCAAGAACAGCTACAAGACAACTCGCCATGTGACATTGAGGTGAATAATGGGAAGTTACTGGAGTCACAAAAATCAAAGGAGATAGGAACGTCAAAGGAGATAGGTGAAATTCTAGGAACTTTTTTTTTTGTGTGTGTGCAAGTGATATAGCTACTTGGCATGGAGATCATTATATCTGTTTTTACTATGGTCATTATTTGATAATACAATCAGTTCATTGTTAGCTTTCACCCAAGGAGGAATTAACATCTCTAGAAATCAGTCCAGAAGTCAAGAAGTTGATTTAATGTCATGGCATGAGGGTGGCTGTTTGTGGAACTGTTGCAGACTTGCAGTCTGTTGCTTTCATGCAGATTCTAGCATTTTACTTGCTTTCATGCATTTGTTTCAAGGAACCGTTTGGAACCGTAGGAACCGAACCGTTGTAAACGGTTCGAGTTAGGTTCGGTTCCAACGTTCAAAATAGAGGAACCGAACCGAATCGGAACCGATAAAATTTTAAACGGTTCGAGTTAGGTTCCTCAAAATTTGGAACCGAACCGAACCGTGCCCACCCCTAGTGTTGAGCTGACGCTAGGGATTATCTTTCCTCGAGATCATCTGACACGTGTACGGTGCAGAGTTGGGACTGTTTCGGTGTATGATCACCCTCCATCTGTCGTTCTTTTTCCTTACTAGTACCATGTTGGCCAACCAGTCCAAGTAGTGAGCCTATCTTACCATCCCTGCATTAAGTATGCGGTGCACTTCCTTATTTATTTCCATATTATGTTCTGGAGCCACCGACTTTCTTTTTTTTACCTAACCGACTTCTTGTCTGGGTTTACTTGTAATTTGTGAGAAATGACGGACGAGTCTATTCCCACCATGTTTTTCATCGACTATGCAAAAACATCTTGATTATCTTTCAGCAGTTGGATTAGTTCCTCGGTGAATCTTTGTGCCAATCCGGACTGCTTTCTCCGCTTCGTTGTCTAGGTAGACCACGATCATTTCTTTTTCCGAGTGTCCGGTGTTCGATCGATCATGTGGGATAGTTGGAGCCGTATTATCATCTGGGAGCTCGGGATTCATCTGACCAGGTTGCTGCAAAAGCTCATTCGGTTGTTGCAGTAATTGCTATTTGTGGGGAGCTTTTATCGTTGTGTAATGACACTCACGGGCCGCTGGTTGATCTCGTTTGATTATCTTGACACCATTGTCGGTATGGTACTTTAAGCATTGGTGAATAGTTGAAGAGATCGCCCCCATTTTGTGTATACAGGGCCTCCCGAGTAGCATGTTGTATGCAAAAAGAGCATCGTTGACAGGGAAGTCCGTAAATAACACTCGTTGCTTTCCAGGTTCTCCTGCTTCAACTGGTAGTTGAATTATCCCCAGCGAGTGACATTGTTCCCCGCTGAAACCCACCATTGGTTAATCGCTAGGTGAGAGCATCTCATTAGTGAACCGCATCCTTCAAAACACTGTTAGGTATAGAAGGTTTGCTGAGCTACCCGTGTTGACCAACACTATCTTGATTTCCCACCTGGCTATCAGAACCAAAATCACTAAGGCATCATTTAGTAGGCAGTTAACCTCGTCTGTGTCTTCGTTGGAGAAGTTCAGAGTCCTTTGCATCGTTCTTGCATGTTATGCTGACGGGGCTTGGTACCTAATATTTGCTCGTAAGTTTTTGACTATTCGCTTAAGGGATCAGTTGGATTGCTCATTTTCTCCAGCTGCACCATGCAAGACGTATATTAACTCATTTGACTGCTCTCCTGATGTGATTATTTCATTTTTGGACTCTCTCAGCTTAATAAATTCTCCAAGTTGTCCTTCTCTGACATGGCGTTCGATCTTGTCCTTCAAGCTGTGACAATCTTCAGTATCGTGTCCGTAGTCGTCGTGGAAAGAGCAATATTTGCTTTTGTTCCGTCTTTCTGGATCTCCTCTAACTTTTGGTGTCCGCTTGACGTCTTCCCATTCTGCTATAGCTTTAAGGACCTCGCCTCGACTTGTTACTAAGGTCGTGAACGATTTATCTGCTGGTCGTTCACGTTTGGGCTTCATTTGTTGTAGCCTTCCAGACTTTCATTGGTTGAATTCAGGACTGTTATTGGTCCGATGTCTCTTAAGTTGAGTGCTTTCTTCTCGAGGCTTGTTGCCCTCCAAGTTTTTGGTGAGTTTGTCCACCATTTTGATCATGTGGTTCATTTGAGTCATGAGGATCTCTACACGAGTGTCCAAGAGGATTCCTCGAGATGTCAGAGATGTCTGGATCATTATATGTTGAGGCTCCTTTTTTTTCCAGTACGGTTTGTTCGACGGTTGTCATTGGGTTGATATCATGAGACATGTCCCGTCGACCATCGCCAGATTGAGGGTTTGTAAAGCATTCCATTGGCTCTGATAGATTTTTGATCATTAATCAAATCTCGGTGAGTTTTGTCACTGTGGATCTTCTTTTTATAAAAGAAACTTGTCGTTCCCCACTGACGCCGCCAAACTGATGCGTTCAAATCTCGTTCTCCTGCGAGTTTGACCTGCAAAACAAATGTTAGACTGCCAAAGACCACCTTGTTGACCTTGTTGGTGGTTGAAGGCATTCCGATGCTTAAGTCAACAACTCTGTTTGAAAATGGAAGTAAATCTAGACAAAACTCAGTTAAAGTTGAATACCTTGGTCGATTGTTCCCTTTACCTTATATAATGGTCGCGATTAATTCTCTGCGTGACTCAAGCATGTGAGGCGCAATGGGAGGAGTCGCTTATTGTAACAGTCCCCTCCTTTATGAAGATGCGTCTGTGGAGGCACAATTCCCTCCACGACTCTTTTCTTATGCAACATTTCTCTTCTTTATAAGAGAACTCGTGCGGGCCTGGATTTGGGCTTTAATTACGTCTTCCTTTAATGAGCCCTGTTTGGGCTTTATGATCGATTTTGCCTTTTTGGGTTTTACGAGTAGATGAGACGCCAGATCCTCGTGATGGATGTTTTCTGTCACGTGTATGGCTGTGATGTCGGTCTATTTTGATGTATCATCATTTTCTTTTCCATATATTCTTTTTATCCGGTGATTGTTTTCTTCTTCCCCATACAAGTCTAGTCATGCGCTTCTTATGTGTGGAATATTAGGGTTCAATTGATTATGATAGATTGGTTATATGTGATTGTCTTTTACTGCATTATTGTCTCCGGATATATTGTCGATTTAAGATATCATATAGGACAAATCTTTGTGCTTTCTAGAAAAAGGGAATTCTCATATCTATTTACTTTAAGAATATATTAGCTCGTAAAAAATGATTTTCTGATTATGTTGTTGGGATGTGAAACACATAATTGAGTTATCACAACTGAATCAATACAGGTTGAAGCGGTGAAATCTAGGAGGGATTCTTGGACCTTTGTGATTTTTCTTATTTGATTTTTATTCACCTAAATTCAATTACTTATTTTAAACTGCAAGATTTTCTCAAGTTTAGTTTTGTGTTTTGTTTGCGTAGCTTTCTTCCTTGAACCTATTTTGCAGATCGTTTTCCTCGTGGTATCGACACTTCAATCTCTAGTAAATTGACCGCGTGTATTGTTTGTGCGTAATCATTAAGTAAAAACTAACTGAACACAACATACTAGGATCTCAATTAAATGTTTATTTATTTAATAAATAAATAAGAACATAAATTGTATGTCTAAGCTTTAATACCTGCATGTAAGGGATGATGTAATTGATCATTCCACCTCTCATCAATAATGCTCCACACCACTCCAAGAACCTTATAATTATTATTTGCGACAAATTTTTTTTTAATTTCTTATGCTCTATCCATGATCACATATATGTAATCCATACAAGGTTTTTCCTTAGCATACACCAACCATAATACTTCTACTAATGTACCAAGTACTTTGCAAGCAAACTCAATATTATCCTAAAAGTCATTTCTTGCTACTAGATTCTCAATTGTTTTCCCCCCGGGCTTGGTTACTATTCCTTCACTGGATTGAAACGAACAAGACTAGCAAATGATACCTATTATCCCAAATACTTTTCAATGTTTAATAAAAGATGACAAATCTAGTTACACAAGATCTATGCAACTCTCTATTGTTCGTCAATTTTCTCATCATGTTCAAAATCGCTCATGATTATAAATGTATACCACAACAGATCTGGCTTTCAGCAAAACGTTATGTATCTTCGACAACTTATTGCCAAGATCTCGTAGGATCATACTTATACAATGAGTGACACAAGGTGTCCAAAACAACTTGGGATGTTGTTTCTCTAGTTCCCTTTCCGTAGCCATAAAATTGGAGCAATTGTCAGTAATAAATTACAACAATAACATATACGTGCTCGATTAATAAAATTACATAGTAATTAATTACTACTTGAATACACAATTATAAAATTATCTGAACAATGTTGTCATCTCCGACGTCCCCAATAACTTTATTTATCATCCCTCAATAAGTAGTCTTTGACATATTCCGATGCATCAATTGACTTTAGAAACAATGTTCCTTGTGGACAATTCATCAAGAAATTAATCAAGGAACGACCATTTCCATCGGTCTAAAAGTTAGACATTATGAAGCATCCGTAAATTTCCCAATGCTTCCATAAATTTCCCAATATTGCCTTAGGGAATTGACAAACAATTTTGTTTATTGCAACATATCTCTCAACAACTTGACTTTCAAAGCAAGGGATCATATGTTGAAACCCTGAAGTACGAACGACATTAAACAACCTCATTTTTTTTAATTTATTTTGTAAGGGTTGTTCTTATCCAAGGTTGCTTCCTTGAATTTGGTAAGGTGTTCTTAATCTACTATTTATGCAATTATGAATTTATGGACCAATTTTATGTGTGTTTACTATTCTATGAACCATATGTTATGTTTTTGGTGATGTACTTATTTATTGCTATATTTCATGATTTGTCATATTCATATCGTCATTGAATCTGTTGTCGTTATTATGAGCTTGTGATAGTTATGTGTTCATTTCTCGTATTTTATGAGTTTATGATTATTTTATGACGTTTCTTTTTATCTATTATTGTATTTTGTATATTTGGTTAGATATATGAATATTGTCATCAAGCCTTAAGCTTTTTGGCAACATTGTCAATGATGAGGTAATTCTACCACCTCAACCATTTTTATGATTGAATTCATGTTACCTTTTGCATTGATGATTGTTTCTTTTATTTATTTAATATTTTTCATCATTATTTTTTTTTAATGAAAAACGATGTGTATGTCTCGTTACGCATCATTTCACTGCTTCGCATTGAAAAAAGATTGATCACCTCAAGGTTGAAAATGTTTTTTAAAACATTGCAAACATCATGTACTATAATATAAAGCTAGCACTAGAACAAGTACGAAACACATACACGTCGTATTTTGTTCAAGACAATTGTGTCCTCCACTTCAGCTTGAATAAAATACTAGCATGGGTGAACATCAAGGGGCTCAATTCAATATAGCAAAGAACACTTCAATTTTTTCCTAAGGATGATATCCCCACCGTATAGATTACACCAACAAAAGATATTTCATTTTCACACATTCTACTTCCATCAAATTTGGGTGAAATCAAGCTATTTATAACTCCTCAACTAATTAATATGGTTATTATTTTAATGGTGAGATAAAGTGGTTAATAACTCCTCAATTGACAACATTGTTTGTTATGCCACTGACGCTTCGCTTGGTACGCGGTAAAAGAATGCATAATATATTTACGGTGGTTACAAAAATTAGGTGCTTGGTTGACTTTACGGAAAACAGTTATTGGAATTTGATTCAGGATCTCTGCATTTCCTAGTTATAAAATTCAACAAAACTTTGCAGAACAAAATTTCCCACATTATTTTGCAAAACTCTCATCATCTCCTCAAATACTCCCAACATTTTCATAAACACCTAACCACCACCACCTTCACCACTACCATAGTCGCCAGTACTACGACTACCATACCATCACAATTACCACCACCACCACGCCACTACCACCACCACTATCATAGCATAATCACTACAACCAACACCACCTCACTAATACCACCATAATTGCTGCCGTCGCGTGCCACCACCACTCATAACATAACATAATCACCACATCAAACACACCTCACTATTACCACCATAATCGCTATCGTCATGCGCCACCACCACGACCACTATAACATAACAACCACCACCACCACCACCGCCATTGCCACCACCATCGCCACCACCATAAAAAAACCATCACAACCACTACTACCATAGCCACCGCCACTACCACCATTACCGCCAACTCCACGATCACCACTACCATATCATACTCATCACAACCACCAGTAATACCATCACAACTATCATAACATAACCATCACCACCACTATAGCATAACCGCCACCACCACTTTCACTACTACCACCGCCACAATCACCATAGCCACTACAACCATCACCACCACCACCGCCACCTAGCAACCATTGCCATTGCCACCACCACCACCATCACCGCCGACATTCGCAATCACGTTATCATCACAACTACAACCCAAGCATCGCTACCTTGACCCTGCAACAATTATTACTACCATCATCAACACCAACAACAATCATTTGTCTGGTTTGCATAAGTTTTCTTTAGTTACCACCAAACACCCGTAAAGTAATGCATTGCAAACTAATACAATGCAAACTAATGTATATGCATTAATTTGTAAAATGCATTATTTCACAATGTACCAAACGGAGCCTAATTGTGGAACAAAACAAATGATACTAATTTATACAGTGATGAGATCACATTTACACTAAAATATTGAAGTCTCATGGGGATGTAATGCTATTTGAATCAAACATTTAGTAAAATGTTTAAATCCCTTGTTTTAAAACCATATTACTTTCTAAGAAGTCAATTCATCATAATATGACTAGTGTTATTCCATTCCTGCATGTTTCATTTTAAGCAATTAAATCCGTGTCTATATAAGAATAAAATGTCTAGTTTAAAATTTTTATGACCATGTACTTTAAACTCCTTGATCTTTCGACACAACGTTGGTCTCCTTGAAAAGATATTTTCTATAATATATTTGGAATTAAGAGTTGTACAATTTATTGGAAGAAACAAATTAAAAAATATTTTACATTTATTGTCAACTTATTTTAAATTCTATTGTGACTTTGATATATCAAAGTACCCATCATCTACTTGCTTGAAAAGCAGATAGAGATGAGAATGGTACGCACTAAAATGCTACCATACATGAATTCTAATAAAATAAACTTATAAACAAAAACTAAACTTACAAGCACAACATAAAAAATAAAAAGAGTGTGGGGTTTAAATGGGCTCCCCAGAACTTTTTCAATTGTCATATTAAATTCGCATATATTTTTTCTTACTAGCATCCTCAAAAATAATTTTTTTAAGGTCCTCTGCAAAGGAACTTGGGGTCACCTCTATGAACTCTGTTGGTCTCCCTAACCACATATGTCTAACACTGTAATCTTCAAACTGACCCAAAGCCATCTTCATTCTTCTGGTGGCATGACGAGCTTCCCATGGAGGAGTTTTATTGGTCGTGATATAGGTGAAAGCATTCCCTGAATCCATGCATACATTCACCTTCCTCTGATTGTATTTCCTTGCCAAATTGATTCCCATTTCCACACCTTGGAACTCATGTAAAATCACCGAATGACCTACTTGAGAGCCCGCTGCAGCAGCAATTACAGTTCCCATATGAATGTGATCCCTGATAAGTGCTCCATATCCACCCTTTGTGCTCGCTAATGATCCATCTGAGTTAACTGTAGCCCAGTCTATTGCAGGCTTATGCCAAGTATGCCAAGTTCTTACTCGATGTTTGAATTTAATATCCAGGCGCCATCTGTTGAAAAAGTTTCTATTTGGAGCAGTAGTATATTCTACTATCTGGTCCAAAACATAAATTCTTGATCTCACATCCTCTATAATCTTTGGAATAAGATCCAGTGCAACTAATCTCTTCAGTTCAAACAGTCTTCTATTGCGTTCCCTCCATATCTGATATATTGTTGCATTGAAAGTAATCTTTTTGACAGCCGAACAAGGGTCATTACCTGCAAACCACTGTATACACCATTGAAGTTCATCTTCCCAGTCAAGAGGCTGATGATGGAGACCCATGAACTGTAGCATGCATGTACGCCCAAATAAGCTTAGAGTACCAGCAAAAAATAAATAAATGCTCTACACTCTCAGGTTCAGCATTGCACAGACAGCATATAGGCGACTGTAACTTCTTCCAATTCTTCAATTTATCTTGTGTTTTTAGAGCCTTGTTAACAGCTAACCATGTAATAGAACAATAATTAAGGGGAGAAAAGATGAAAAGGAAGAGTAAAAGTCAGCGTAATATGAGAAAACTAATGAAATTTACCGCAGCCCGCTCGGAAGATTGGAAGGTGTATATTTTCATGTGAGCATTCCTAGTCCCAGAGGAATACATGAAATCAAGCGAATACCTAGAGAATTGCAAACTTGTTTGATCTCCAGGTGATCATCCCCCAAGCTCAGCAGAGAAAAGTCAACCTGCGGTTAAAGGCAGATCAATTATATGCTCCACATTATCTTTATCAGTACTAGTTTTGTCATAACTGATCAAACACAGGCAACCAAAGGAAAAAATATAAAAAGAAATGACTGTACAAAACAGACTGGTGATTAACAAGTTAGAGACGTAGGGATTAACTATTTTATAACAAGTAGAAATCCGTATTTCCATTTTTATCAATCTAATTTTTTTTTTTTTGAGGAAAACAAGCAGAGTTTTAAGGATCCTCAAACCTTTATATTAAAAAACTTTATCAATCTAATCTAACTCTATTCAATCAAATTTTCATTAGTTACATTCAGAAAAATAATTGTTTTATCAAGTGAAGGGAAGTTGTAAGCATGACAACTTCGATGTGTTTAACAACAATTTATCTGAGCAGAGCACAATGGTACACCTCTTGTTTTAAGGTACTCATAAACCTTCACAAGTTGTTTTGGTCCATAATTGCTCACACCAACAACTTCCACTAAGCCCTGGTAAAAATACAACAAGAAATAAGATCTGGAAGATATTTGCTGACTGCAATTTTTGTGGTGACAGAAATCAGGCAAAAACAAAGTTGATCCAAGTAAAGATCTCAGATAGACAACTCCTCTGACTTTGAAAAAAATGAAATATAATAACCAAGGATGCACGGATACGGATATGTGCGTTGTGTCGAACACTGACATGACACGCTGACTCGGCAATTTCCCAAAAAACTAGGACTCGGGGACACGTCGACACGTCATATTATTTTTTTAATGTCATATAAATATAAATAATAATCTAATAAAGTGTCTTCCTAGAGTGTCTTGAAGAAGATGACACTGTTGAAAGAAAAAAATTAAAGTAGAGAAAAAGTATAGTAGAAAAGAATTAGAGGAGATAAGAAACAAATGCGAGAAAAATAAGAAGCATAGACTAGCTCTATACTTTAGTGGTTTTTGCCCTATTTGTCTTAAATCGCAATTGAAATAGTCATTCACTTCAGATGGATGCATTATATTACGTGGTTATTTGCAAACATCTAAAAGTAAAAAATAAAACAAAGTTGGTTTTCGAGTCTTGACTGTGTCCTGACCAAGTTCTAGGTGTATCGGAGATGTATCCGACACGTTGACCACATTGACCATGTGTCTGATACCTGCCGACACGTTGACCAAGTGTCCGTCACGTGTCGGAGGCGTGTCAAGCAAGGGTCGTGTGTCGGATACGTGTCGAACACGGATACAACAAATTTTCAAAGAGTCTGTGTTTCCTTGATAATAACCTTCTCATACATTGCTACTACAAGACCATTCCAAAGAGCCCTCTCCTGCAATGGATCATAGTTTGACGTTGACCAGTGCAGTTGTTCAATCCCAATTATTTCAATTCCAATTCGATCTAATGATGACCTGTAAGTCATTTATTGTCGGACCTCATTAGCTAATGTCAACACTAACCAGAGTAACAATTTATTTGCCAGCCATGAGTGAATGCTCTTATTATGCACTATGGGTTGGACCTTTTTGAGCATGTTGGTTCTTATGGAGTGTGGATCTGATCTGACTCAAGTCAGTCCATATGCACTATGTCTGGATAGTGGATACTCATATATAGAATCCTCTCTTGCTAAGGCCTGATAGAATTTTAGAAAGCTGTGTCTTTAAAGTTAAAGAGATACCAAGTTTGAGGAAGATAAATTGGAGCTGTTCATAATGAATCTAATAAGGAAACTAATTAACTTCTTTTCTAGCTTGGATAGAGGGAATTACTCTTGTTTCATCTCTCTATTTTATAAAAATCTTCTTGATGTTTTCACTTGGATGCTAATGGCCCATGTTAAGATGTAAGCCTATTTGGTTATTTAGATCCCCCGGACTTCAGATTGCCAAAAATAAGGGAAACTAAGGGTGTGTTTGATTGCATGGAATTCTATACCATTGGAATTTATGAGGGGACTTCTATATTTAAGGTTAATTTGAGGTATCACTCCATATCAACAATTTGATTTTGTGATCTTTGGAGTGGGATTCCCATGTTAATGGGATTTTCATTCCCACCATTCATCACAAAATCAAATGGTGGATGTAGAGTGATACATCAATTTAGCTTAAAATGTAGGGACCCCTTCATCAATTTCTATGGTATAGGATTCCATGCAATCAAACACACCCTAATAATTGGGTTTTGGGGTAGGTAAAGAATTGGATGGAGAATTTTTGTGTTTGGAAATATAAAAAGAGTACCTTTAAAACTTTAAAAGTTAGTAACACAGTTTACAGAATTTTTTTGAGTGGTTTTTTTATAGTTGTTTCTGTATGGACATTAAAAGTTATGATAGATAGTAGTATCTGAAGAGGGCCAAGAGGCATAAGACATAACAAATAAGGGGCAAACTTAAGATGTTTCTAGTACATTTAATTAGTTTTACACGTACAAGAGTTATTTGCGACAAAAAAAAGATTCTATTAAAAATAAAACTCATTTAAAAACCATCAAAGAGAAAAATAAAACAAAAAAATATATAAATGATCAATTTTTTAATTGTAAAATGAAGTGATATTATTTATATAATGTGGTCATTAAGGTAGGTCTTCAATTTTACTCGCACAGAATCTACAGATATAATTATAACTACTCCATAGTACAAGGAGCTAACTCAAATGAACTTGATTTAGATCAAGATCCATCAACTCCTGAACCAAAAAGCAATTCGTCAACATCACTCATATCTTAATCTAGCCACATTGAACTTTTACTGTTGGTGATGGAAATATTGACAACTAGACCTTACTTGTGGCAAAGCAAAAGACTGAATGTGCGAATTATGCATTCAGTTTAGAGGAAACCTAACAATTTTTTCTTATATGGGTTAAGAAAGCATACTTGCAAGCTTTTACAAATTGTTTTGGTGCAAGATGCCAAGGATATGCAGCGAAATTTGTAGCAACCACAATCTCATCTCTCACTCGCTTTTGTCCTGATTGTAAATATACCTTTTGAAACTTATATCAGTACAAGTAAAATATAGTAAATATCAAATATTAAACTTCTAATCCTTATTGTGTTAGAATATGTAGGGCTTGCATTCAACATAGTAGTATAAGTTCAAGATTGATTCACCTTTACAAAAAGGAAAGTATAAGAATAGGAAAGTCAGAATATTAAAGAAGTAAAGTTAGAATACTGCCCTACATATTCTCATCAAAGAAATGTCGAATAGTAATATAAAGGCCTTATCAAAGTCATCTATACAACCAAGAAAAGGAGCATGTCTTCTCCATCTCCTTGTCTATTTCATGAGCATACTTCCTATTGCTAAAAGCTTAAGCATAAAATAAATAAATAAATAAATAAATGAACATATTTTTACTGTCAATTCAATTAGAAAATGTGATTCTGTTTTCAGTTAAAATGTCATTGTATCTATTGTCTATTGAATGGCTTCAATCCATAGCTCTAGAATGTGAAGCCAAAGTGACACTCATCGTGATGATCTGAAAGGTGGGAATATGATGGACCTACTTCTTCAATGAAAAACGTGTGACAAAAGATGCATATTTTATTCATTGATAAAGAAAAGGGTATTCTGGTTTCTTTCTTTAACAATTTGATTGGATCAAGCTTTCAGGCAAAACTATCCTAAATGGAGTAAAGCAAAAGAGGAGAGCGAGATCTATCTGATGTCAAGACTCTCTTGAGTCTTGACCTTTGCATGGGGACCTAAAACCACTTATCTTGGTAGCGAATGCTCTATATATTCACATATTGCTACAACGAGGAGTGTTTGGCTCACAAATGAGCTAATTTATCTTAGTTATCTGGTACTAATATAGGTAGTTAGCCTGTGGTTTATTTTTTTACCACTGGTTACTCCTGTTATCTGGGTTTTGACTTTCAAATGGCTTAATACCTTGATATATATATATATACTTTCGTGTTTATAACGCCAAATATCTATACATGTGATTGTTAAGAATGATGATATGAAAGTGTCCATAATATTTGGCACAATGTCTTAAAGCTTATTGTAGACAAAATTATTGATTTTGGAACAGTTTCAGGTGATTATCAAGACACTTAAGTATAACATAATCAAAGTTGGATAAAATGATCAAGACATACAAGCGTTAGAAACAAGCGCGAAGGCACTGAAGTAGGGGTGGGCATCCCATCCCGTGATCTAGGTCTAGTTTCGTTCCCTTTCGATTTTTTTCAAGTCCTTTTGTTATTGATCAAACTCATCCCGAACTATAGTGGGATGGGATCGGGATGGAGATTTTTAATCTCGCCCATCCGTCTTGAACTTATTTATTAATATCTATTATAATTAATTTAATATTTATTTACTCAAATTTTGTGTGTCAAGTTAATGGTACATGAAGTTATGATGAGTTGTGTGAACTTAACATCACAAATAACTGTCTTATAGTTTAAAACAATAGTACTTTCATAGATACTTTCTTAATATGTATAATGATAGAAAATAGACTATAATATTCTTGAATCGATGACATAAATAACAACATAAATAGAAACCACCAAAAACAAGACCTATCATATTATGGAACAAAAACACTATGTAATGGGTTGATCTAGTATGCTTCGAAGAGTCGATCCATTCTTATTGAACTTGGACCTTGTACAGCTGCCTAAAATATACTTGAGCCTTGTCCCCACTTTTTAAGAGTTTGAAATAAGTAGACCTAATGGGAAGGGTTCATAATATAGTAATTATAGGATTATACGTTTAAATATGCACATATCAATAACCTAGTAATACGATCATATTGCACAAAAAATTCAATCATGTTCATCCCGTCTCGTCCAGAACCCGTTTGGCATGTGACGAGGTCGGGATGAGGTCATTCCCGTCCTATGCCCACCCCTACACGAAAGTTTAAGATTAACATATCATAAACTTCGTTGAAGGGATTGATGGATGAAGAGTTTTGTTACCATATTCATATGATAAACTCACCCATATTACTATCCTATCCACGAATACCCAGATTTCTACAACATCAACTAGCTAATAAAATGTGCATGTTCGTGTCTTGTTGATAACATGGGCCAACGAGAATGGTAGCATGCTACAATCCTAGTCTAGTACTTTCGATTTTCTCTCATTCAGAGTTTGTGCCTTAGGTGAATTCATTGGTTCTTATGTTGTCAACATTGAAGCCTAGGTGTGACCTAGACAACTCATAAAAAAAATCTCATTACTTTTATATTACTTAGGCTACCATGTAACTTATGTTATCGACAACAACACCTAGGCCCTCACTCGGTCCACCTAGGTGCTCACCATGTGAAAAAGTATATGCATATGACACAACTCTTTTTCCTTTGGGATATTTACCTTTTAGCCCCTACTAGTTTAGGCGAAACCCTACTTGGGTGCCATTTGTTCTTGAAATTTGGTCTGATCCCTATTTCATGTATTGACTACCGAAAAGCTACTATATTTTAAATGTCTGAAATGCCCTCACGTGCCATTCACGTGAGGGTTATGTCACCCTCTTTTGCCAAACCCTAACCACTAATTTGTTCAATTCGACTGAGGGAGAGGGAGATCGCTAGAGGGAGGGTGAAAGGGATATTTCTTTGTCGACTGTGGGAGAGAGGCATTTTTCATCGACTAAAAAAAGAAAGGGAGAGTGGGAGAGAGGGAAGACTGAGCTTGGACCAAGCTCAGCTCAGCTCAGCTCGTGCCTTTGACTGTGACTCACAGGCCATTGGGTGACTCACCTTCGTCTGCGACTCAACTTCAATGCAGGATTTGACTGAGCTTGAGCGGGTGACTTGTTTATTGAACTTATTATTCATTGTTATTTTGTTTGATGTGGTGGAAACCAACACATGTTTGCACAAGTGCTAATAGCATGTAGTGTAGAAACATCTCACATTACCATTTAATTAACAAAGGCATAAACATTGTTTCCAACTTGGAATTTGGTATCAAAATCTCCTATTTAAATACTAATATATTATAGTAGGATAATATAAGTAGTTTATTGAGAAAGTTGTAACTTGCATTGTCTGTTGCATTGCATTCCAGTGAAGAACACAACAATGCAACAGTAGAAAACATTGTCTACAACTTGAGAATGTTTTTTTTCTTCATGTATGTATATCTGATACACCTTGTTCTTGTTATATGCTTGTGGCAGTGATGGCTCTACGTGGCCGGATGACATCTTTAGTTCATCATGGTGGCCACTGGGCAAGTGATAATCCTGTTTATATGAATGGAAAAATTATATCCTTGAAAGATATTGATGGGAAAGAGTGGTGTTTAAAGGATCTAAAATATGACATTGAGAAGAAGTGTAGAATCAAGGATGCTACAACTACATGGATTTGTGCAGATCAAAGTGTCCAAGTGGTGAAAATTGATGTTGACTTGTTGTATTTATGAGACAACATTAAAACAACAAGGTTCAGTAACAAGACATTCTTTCATGTCTATTTACAAAACCCATTTTTAGTATCTCCCAAGCCGAAGCCGAAGCCAAAGCCAAAGCCTAATCCAAGTTCATCCAAACCATTGTATGATCTTTCATTAAAGAAGTATGGTTTTAGATCAACTTCATTTTGAAAGAAATTTAAACCAATTGTAGGGGAAGGAGCAGACCTTCGTAACCCTCTCACTCTTTCTGACGATGATGAAGAACTTGAGGAGGTGCATCATGATGAAGAGATTGAAGTTGAATTTGGTGATGCAGCTTATGAAGCTGCTGAGCTTGACACATAACCAGAGGTTAATATTCTGGAAGAACCAATAGTGGCTGAACCATCAATGGTTGAACAATCAATGGTTGAACCACCAGTGCTTGAACTTTCAGTGAGTGCAACTCAAGTTGAGCCATCATTGAATGGACCAAGACCTATTCTAGCAAGGGATTTTTCTCAATTCATTGGTGGGAATGATGAAGATGAAAAAGTACCACCATTGCCATTGACTGAGTTTGAAGGTATGCTTGTGAATATTGACCAAATAGATGCTGAGAATCAACATGACAATGATCATGTTGGTAGGAATAAAATAGTGAAGAGATCATATGTGAATGATGTTGGGGAGGATGTTGAAGGAGAAGTTGAAATGGATGAAGATGAAAGGTATAGCTGCTAGGAGGTCAACTACAGTAGGATTTGGGGGTGGTGATCCAAAAAAGATGAATAGGATGGAAGAGGGTATCGATGCAAAGCCATGTACCCCATCTGCCAGTGGAAAAGGTCTCTTTATGATTAGTCACATTTTGGTAAAATTAGTAAAAATGGATACAAACAGTGTGTTTTATAGGTTTCGGATTTTGGTATAGATGGTACAGTTGGTGGTAGATACCATGACATGGCAGTTTTTGGGCAGATGCCATGGTATAGGTTAAAAAAGGGTTGTTGAACAGTTGGTTTTTGGTATGGGCAATTGGGTGATACATAACATGGCATGTCAGTTTTTAAGTAGATGCCATGGTATTTGTAAATGAATTAGTTGACAAACAATGTACTACAACTATGGTTCATTATTGATTAGATATGTAATATAACTAGCATATCACCTGTGTCATTGGCACTCAACATTCACTTTTTTTGCCGCTAATTATCATGCACTGGACACCCTCACTATCATCCCCACCATTGCACTCAATCAGTTCGATTAAAAAAAAACCTTTTAGAATGTAACCTAAATTTTTTGAAGAGCAAGCCTATTTTACGGTAAAATATTAACTCGGTTGAAATTGGAACCGATTGAATGTTCGGGTCTTTGTTTGAATGTTCATTAAAATGTCCCTCCATTTCTTTGAAAAATATTATACTTAGGCATTAAAATATTAAAAATACTTACATGTTTTAATAATAAATACATATTTTGTAATATTAGTTTTCATATTGATTATTGATTTTGTTGGAAAGATCTTCAAAATCGCATTTCAATGGTATCGAGTTTACCAATATCCGACAACTACGTAAATAGTTATGAAAGTTTTCATTTTGAAAAAATGGAAAATGCAATACTTTCTCTTTCCGCGACATGTACATTCCAACAACTTTTTTCACAATTTTCATTTTCTTTGCTCTTCTACATGTTTTGTATTTACAAACATATCATCATAGAAAATGAATTTCAACCCTTAACAGATTTCTCAACTTTCAATCCTAGCTATCATTTATCTCCAATCGTTAATTTGTCTAGTCAACAATGAATAGGAAAACGCCACTCTGAATTGTAATATAGATGGTGATAAATACCATGGCATGTTAGTTTTTTGGTAGATGCCATGGTATAGGTTAAAAGGGTTGTTGATCAGTTGGTTTTTGGTATGGGCAGTTGGTGATACATAACATGGCATGCCAGTTTTTGAGTAGATGTTTTGGTATTTGTAAATGAATTAGTTGACAAACAATGTACTACAATTATGGTTCATTGTTGATCAGAAATGTAATATAAATATGAATAATTACTGATCACACATGTAATACACATATGGTTCACTATTGCAGGTTGTATTATAATATGTTGCATTGCATTCTAAGGTTGTAGGCTGCATGGTTGAATTGATGCATTGTTGTGTTGTTGATCAGACCAGTGACTTGAACTATGTTGCATTGCATTCCAGGGTTGCAGGCTGCATTGTTGCATTATTGTGTTGTTGATCAGACCAGTGAATTGTACTTTGTTGCATTGCATTCCAGGGTTGCAAGCTGCATTGTTGTGTTGTTAAACAAATCAGAACTTTTCTTATGGTTGAAGTATAGATGAATTATCTCAGTGTTGTGTTGTATTTTGTTGTTCATTGTTGCAGTGTTGTGTTGTTCATTGTATTGTTGATCAGTAGCGGGGTTGCATTACATTGCATTGTAGTGCATTGTTGATCAATGGCAAGGTTGGATTACATTGCATTGTTGATCATTGACGGTTGCATTGCATTGTTGCAAGCTATTTTCCAGCCATTAGGTAAATTTTTTCCTGCCATTGAGTGCTATGTTTTCCAGCCAAATGATCGTATATTTTGAGCCAAATGGTCATATATTTTCTTGCCATTAAGTGTTATGTTTGAGGGTTGTTTGTTGTAGTCGTTAGGTGCTATATTTTGCAGGCATTAGGTAATATGTAGAATGTTGTTTTGCTGCTATTAGGTGTTGTGTTGAGGGTTGTTTTGTTGCAACCATTAGGTTTTATGTTGTTGAATGTAAGGAGCTGCTCAGCTACACTTCCATTCACAAGAGTACATGAAATGATATTTCATTATGTAGAAAACTCCATTAAAATAACAGGGTTTACAATTACATTCATTACAAATAAACCTCCAATCCCTACTATCCAAGCTTACTATTAAACTCATCACAAAAGTCGTTCAATTCCATTTCAAAATTGACCTTCATTTTAGGTGGCTTCACTTTCATACTCTGTGTGGGTAAAGTCACATGTATAATTGCAGTTGGTGTCGGAGTTGCCTTCGCTGCTTTCAAATAGTCTTGTAAACACTGGAAGCTGCCACAATTATTGCAACCAAGAGCCTCTTACCTAGATTCCATGGTCGCTGAGATTTCAATAGGTTCCATGGTATTGAGCATCCTTTCGGGCATGGGGTGTTTTTCCAAGGACATTCCTTGTACCAGTGACCATTTAAGTTACAGTGAAAACATGTTTTTGAATTGCCACTCGAAGAAGAGGCTCCTTCAACCTTGACAGACTTTCCTTTAAGATCAATGTTATCTTCTTCAACCTTTGCCTCAACCTCTTTCATAGCATCTTCCAACCACTTAAACTAACCACAAGTTGAGAATTGACATTGAAGGTACTTTTTACCTAATGTTAGTCGTTCATCGAAAGTGGTCAACATCATCAATCCAAGGCATCGACTTGCGCCACATACATTGTATACCCATGGAAAAAACATGCTCCAATGGAACACCCTATACATACCTCTATTTTAGCTTGGTTTCTCCCTTCCCTATATTTGGGGTATCCATGGCATCCCCCAAATACTAAAAAATATTTAAAAACTCCTTTTTCTTCCTTCTCTATTCTCTAATCATTAAAATAAATAGGGAATTCTTAAAATTAGAGGAATATATATTTAAATAATGATGAAAAATTAAAGTGGGAATGTGGTTGGAGAGATGAAGAAATAAAGGATCCCTAAAATTAGCTTCTGGTTAAAAAGGGATGTGATTGATACCCCAATTTAACTTTGAACCTTGGAGATGCTCTTATGTAGAGAAGATTGGGCAGAGGCGCCTTATTGACATTTCCAGGTTCTAATAGCATCTCATCTCTCAGGAATTGGAAAGAGCTCAAATGCTCAATCTCAGAAAGGACCGAGGTCGACTCATTTCAGGAAGAGGTTTATGTTTTGTGACCTCACCTACCATTTTCACTCAAAACACCACCACCTCAAAACATTTACCATTATTTTTTATACCTACAGATGATACCACCATATATACCCCTAAACCCAAATCCACTCAATTTCTGGTTGCTTCTTTACCTCTTCCTCATGTGTCAGTTTAACAACAACAGCAACAGCAGAAACCCTTCAACAACTAGTCCCTTGTATGTTAGAGATCTCCACCCCACCATTACCTTTGCTTTCTTCTTTGTTCGTTGATTTCTTAAAGGATGAGAGGATCACAGACCAAACGCAATCATGACTTCGAGAATGACCCTCAATATCGCAAACGAGAGCCAATGTTGCAGTCATGACCTACTTTTGGTTTATGAGATATCATAGCTTCCAAAGAGATTTGATTACCATAGACCAAAGAGGGTTGATTCTCCGCAACCCTTAGAAGAAGAAGAAGAAGAAGAATAAGGAGATCTACAATGAATTGAGAACAAAACTTTGTTACTATGATTGTATCTGAATCAAAATTTTGTTTGAGGGGCAACTAACTATTTTTTGTATTGTTTGCTTATTTAAAAACCAAATTTGGATTCTAAGCTTGATCGTTGGACATGCTCTTATCCAATTTGAAAAATATGTTCACACGTCTTAAGCTATATAAGTTTTAATTGATACTTACATCTCACTCTTATCACTGTGAAAATCTAATAAAAATTGAACCACCTATAATCTGAAAGCAAAATTTAATAAAAAATGAACCACCTATAATCTGAAAGCAAATATCAACTAGTCATTTTACAAGATAGAGTAAAACATCTATAATTTATTGGGACCCAACCAATTTATTACTATAAGGAGGTTATAACTTAATGGAGGTATAGTTACAAAAATTATGGCAAACACCAAAAAATTAAGGCCTCAAATATCGATGAATTGTAAGTTAGAACCTCTTTTCTTCAAGAATTGCTTTTGTAAGCAAACTTTTTCGATCTTGTAATCGGGTCGACTTCACAAAAAGAATCTCCTGGACTTAGCAAAAGAAAAGATATTATGTCTCTTCTTTACAAGAGACCCACTCTGCCAATGCTGCGAGTATCTTCATGGCTAAATCAAGTAATAACCTCCTTTAGGTTGTTGACTCGTGCTTGCGTTAAAAAAATCTCTCTTCCGGGAATTTACAAATGGAGTAGATCAAAATAATGCAATAGTCATTGAGGAATTTGAAAACTTCACTACACTATTCCAATTCGACAAGTCTTGAGGTAGATCAAATTGAACAACTTCACTACACATATCCAATGGTTGAGCAACAAGACGTGTACACTTCAAGTGAAAAAATAAATCTTTGTTGCAATTAGGCAAGAATGGGAAAAAGGTAATTCGGAGATGATAGTATGGCAATAATAAAACTTTAATGCTAAGAGCTATAAATATTCTTGAGAAACTAGAAATATATTGACTTCAAGAACAAAGTTTCCATGTTGATGAGTTATTACGTACCTGCAAGCTCGAAGACGAGGCATCAACTCTAAATAATTGATCATCGTCCCATACAATTTTAGAGAAATATTGTATTTCATCTTAAATTTTTATTGCGAAAATATTACCATGTGGAAGCAAATTTCTTAAGACGGTACTAAAAACTTATAACTTATTAAATATTTATCTCTCATTACATGCATTTTGTTTGTTTCGTAGGAATTCAACACTTAATCATCAAATCCGACATAAAATTGCAAAATAAGGCCAAGTAAAGTCCTACAAATTTCAATGACTTGCAAACCCAATATCTATGAAATCAATCCCAGATGAATCACAAGTTTATGGATATCAAGGAAGTCAAGATTAAGATTTGAACTTCCACATGTCCAATAGAGGGAAAAAAAATCTACAAACCCTCAAAGCGTTAAGTGAAAAATTCAATGTCCATCACATTTTGATCTTGATACCCTATTTGCTCAATTCACATGCAAACCACTTCCCTTCATCTCTCACATGCAAATGTTATCATTCTCATCATAAGCCACTTCTCATACTCCCCTCAAGCCCATTACCCAACAAATCCACCATCACTTTATCCATGTATTAGACTTACCCCATTTCACCTATAAATACCATCATATTTGGAAACACTTAATAACATTTCATCATGGTTTGAAGAACATATTCTCGAGAAGAGTTGAAGAATATTTTAGAGTTTAGTCTTGTTTAAGGCCTATGGTCTATCATGAGTGGGTAAACCCACCTTAGGGTGTGGTGAATCCCATGGATGATGACCCCATTATGTCTCTTTTAAGTTATTCTTCTTCTTCTATTCCTTATGCATTTAATTTGAGAACAATGTTGTAGCTAGATTGGTTTAGTACTTGTTTCTATAATGTTTCTATGAAACTTTTATATGAAGTGTGTTTCAATTAGTTTGATTCATCTTGTTTTTAGGTTTTAAGTCATAAAGTAGATATGTTTCTCTTCATGTGTTCTCAACAAGCCCACATCCTCATGATTATCCTAAGGCTTGAAATAAGTGATTTGAAAGTTAAATCATCCACTAAAGAAGAGGATGAAAGTCCCTCTTATGTGTGTTTAGCATGAACTAGAGTAGTCTTTTGGATTACATCAATCCAGATAGTGAGCCCAAAGCCACAAACTCTCTACATTATCTTAATTGTTTTTATTTTTATCATTCTTTAATTTTTCAGCAACAACTTCTTTATTTTATTAGGTTAAGCATTTCAAGTTGACTTTAAAACAAGTTTTCCAACTTCTTTTAAGCCCTCCTTGTGGGATTCGACCCCACACTTGTTGGTTTCTAATTTAATAGACAACCGTGCACTTGCAGTAAGATTTGAGATCAATCAACTAGCCCAAATTGGGACCGCATGTTTTTATGACTACATGGAGGTTATTCCTATATAGAGAATTATTATAAAGAGGTTTTACTATATATCATACGATTACTCATGTTTTAGTTTTGCTTGGTCATCAATTTTTTATTCATATATTTTTTAGGATTTTGAGCTTATATCCCTAAAACTAATTCTGATTATCAAAATAATCAAATGCAAATAATAAATTTAAAAAGGTCTAAAAGTGTAGAGCATGTTTTGGGGCAAAAATGCCCCGATCCCCCTTTCTTTTTCAAAACTCGAATGGTGGTTGCTGGTGGTAGAAGTGATGGTGTTTGTTCGATGGCTATTAGTGTGGACCTCACATACAGTGATACAGAAAGTCATTGGCAGAGATTATGTGCGAAAGTTTCTTTGTTGGGGATACCACCTTCTCAAGTTCAAACCCCCAACATCTAATGATGAAGATGAAGATGACGACTCCGAGATTCCGTGAAGAGAATATGAAGTTAGTGAATTGTTAAATATTTGTTATGGCGATATCAATGAAGAAAATAAACCCCAGTTATTCTTCTTGGTACAATCGAGAGGTTTGATCCATGAGTTAATTCTTAGAAATTCATGGATGGGTTAGTGAATTGTTAAAGAAAAATTAGGGACTTTGTTATTGCTGGTTATAAATCGAGCATCTTGCCTTTATCAGGCGATATTGATATTACTTGTGGAGACTCTGCCTATCAAGGGATTAATGGTTTTAACTGCTTCAAGAATAAATAAATAAAATCATTAGAGGATGATAAAAACCAACAAGGGGTAACGTAGGAGACATCTCCATTTTCCCCCGGCGGTAGAATTACCACTAAGCTTTCAATTAGCCTCTGACCATCAATCAAAATGTGAATAACTCGTCCTCTTCTCTTTGAAACACTGTACTGAGACAAAAATGGATTTTGAAGAACGTATAGGAGGTAGGATGGGTAGTTGGTCAGATCTAGTATGGATCATACATGGATGATAGTTGGAGTCGACGACTCTCCTAGGGTTCCTTCTGGCGAGTGTCTGGATATATGAAATTACAATGACCATTACATGTGATTTGATCAGGTTAGGAATAATCAACAAACCTCTCCATTTTTTACCAAGAGGCTCTGAACTATAAAGGTTGTGTCTCATTTGATCATTAGTCACTCAGAAATTAGAAACTGATTTTCATTAAGCAAAGAGAAAATGATTTTCATTAAGCAAAAAGGAATGAACATTCATTTGATCTTGATCCTTGTAGTGTGAAAAAGAGACTATATCGGATTTGTACGGGCCCCTTGATAATATCCATAGATGGTTTGTTTGTAAGTGATGACAAGGATATTCCAGTGTATTTCTCCCTCTGGATCAAAATAAATATGTTTTCGAACCCTCTATTTAAAATTCAAGGTGGAAGTTCCCGTGCGAATCTCGTCAATCACTTGTTCTGATTCTAAATATTGATCATTTCGATCTAGAAGAAAACTTTTTGGTGGTATAGTTACATATAGGTCCATATAGCATAAACAAGTCCTATACGTATGGGCTGAACCAAATCTTCATTGAATTTAATGTTTCCATTAGAAAGGCTAGTACATGTTCTGCAGTACCATATATGATTACTCCATAGTTATGAAAAGTTCTTAATGTTAGTCGAGTCCTGAGTTCCCCAATAGATTGACCCGCAATATTATTTACTACTTCTCCTAATTCGACTAGGTCACCATGAGTGGGACTCCGACCATAACATAGTCGACAGATCCAAGATGTACTTTTGCAAGTAACAGGGGTTTGATTAAATATGGGTTGTGCTCGAAAGATTATGAATCGATTCACAAGTCCAATCCCAATATCTTGATTTTGAATGGCAATGCATCGGGAACACACATAGATATATATATATAGTCTGCAAATACAAGACCGATTAATGTTTGTATAAATTTGTTTTCTGTTATCATCCCACTTTGAGGACTTACAGAAACACTTAAGAGGGTGTCACAATCTGTTCTACATAGGCACTTGTGTCATCTGCCAAGGAATCACTAGAAAGAATGGAACTTTCCACACTAAACAAGCCCTCGAGTATGGAACCAACATGGTATGGTATAATTAACCAAACAATAAAATCAAAACCCCAACAACCCAAACACCTCACCTCATCATCTCTCTTCTTTTCTCTGTTCTACTTCTAGATCTGTACAAGTCCACATTTTATTGATTTATTAGGCGTAAGTCCTTTACATTAGAAACCTTCCCAAAATTGTGGGTTTCGAAAATCAATCTTTGATCATCCACCTTTAGTATACTTAGGTAGGTTTAATTATGTTGTCTGCATGCTTCCCATTAACCTTATCAAGCCCAATCAATTCAAGGCAATTGATGATGAGGAAATTCCCATGTATTAGAGGCCATTCATAAGAGGAAAGTTGTAAATCCATTTCACTGCAGAATTCCCTGATCAATGTCTCTAGAACAGTTTGAGGCACTTGAACAAGTGTTGCCACCAAAGCCATTGACACAATTGAAAAATAAGGAGCTTGATGAATGCAAGGAAACCACACTCCATGGTGTAAACATGGAGGAGGAGATGAGGAGAAAACAAAGGCAAGCTAATCGTGAGGCATATGATGAAGATGATGATGCCTGATGGTGCTCAGAAAGTGGGATGTGCAACCTACCTATTGGGGGTTTTTGTGGCTTTTTCAGCCCAATTCGGGTTTTGGCCTAATTAAGAGATTCAACATTTTGAACCGGGATAGCATGGTTCCATCCCGATTGAAACCGGTCCAAGACAAACTGTTTCTGCCCAAAACATTCCTTTACCGTTCTGTCCCATTTCAGTGGATCGAGACTAGGACTGCTGCAAGCAAATCCCGGATTGTTCCGGACCATGCCCACCCTATTAATTTAGGTTAGTAAAATTTGTATCAAGTTTTTGGTTGTTGCTTATAACAATGCAATCTGTATCAAGGTTTATTTTCACTAGTTTGTAGTTTAGGTTTAATTTTCTTTGTTTAGGAAGAATATTAGGAATTTCTTGATAATTGGTTTTGTTTTTTTATTAATTTTTTTTCTTTTCACTTATTGCATTGTGATTTTTCTTTTCAGGTTGCGATTTGCGTGGACACTCTCAAAAGTTGGCGAGCTGTTAGGTGGAAAATGCTTCTGATCAACGGATAACCTGAAAGAGGTTCACACTGGAGGTGACTTCTCATCATCGCATCTGCGTGCGGTTTTTGTTGTGATTACTTGGTGTTTTGGTTGTTTTAGTTAATATTGCATGAAAATTTTAATAGTGACAGGATTGATTCGCAATTACCGTGCCCTCTCCCACGGATAGGTTAACCACTATTTATTTTTGGGTTAGGAACCTAAACTTTCACTATTTATAAGTTGTAGCAAGATAATTGTTTAGGACAGGTTTCACACTCATAGGAACCATATTTGGAAATTCAAAGCTTAAAGTAATCAAGTGAAGGAACATATCCTATCTTGGAATAGTTCGGGAACTGACATCACACTTTGAGCATAAAAGTGGAAAAAATGTAGGAACATATTTGTAGTGGCATATTGATAGGAAATTAATGTGACTGTCCCACGGTTAGGTAAATTGGATTTCAACCTTTTATTAGTAGCAAAGCTCTAGGGTGTTTGTCATTCATCTTTTTTTTGCGCATAGTATAGGTGTCGTTTAGGGTTCCATTGTTTTTATTTTTTTTAGAGCTAGATCATCTTCATATAGATGTTAGGTTTGCATTTAAAAAAAAAAACTTGAACCCTGTTAAGGAGTGTTAACTTTGAAACTCTGGTGTCCATTAGTTTATGCGTACCAGGGTGCGTGATTCTAATAGTAGACTAATCCGAAAAGACCCCAGGGAGTTCTTTGAAGTTATCGTTACCTTTCTAGGTTCCCCCTTCTTGTCTATTGAGACCAAGGAGATGGCTAAGGAAAAGCCTTTAAGGATTACTTCTCCCATCTTTCCAGCAACGCTCCACCTTGCATTGTCTTACCTGAGACAACTGCAAATAGCTTTGAACTCAAACCATCCATCATCCATATTTTGTCGTCCTTCTATTGTCTTGAGAAAGAAGATCCATATCTACATGTCAGAATTTCTTGACATCTATGCTACCCTTAACTACCCAAACTTTTCAGATGATTTGATCCTTAGGTTGTTTCCTTTTCTCTGAAATATAAGGCGAAGGCGTGGTTAAATTCTTTAGAGGCAGAAACCATCACAACTTTGGATGATATGTCAAGAAATGTTTTGTCAAAATATTTCCCCATTCACAAAAAAAATGCCCTTCAAAGAGATATATCTAATTTTTAACAAAACGAGGGAAAAAATTTGTATGAATGTTGGGAAATGTTCAATGAACTCATTGTTAAGTGTCCCCATCACGCATTTGAGAAATAGCGTATAATTCAATTCTTCCAAGACGCGTTAACCCTTCAAATCCGCCGTATGATTGATGCCACTAATGGTGGATCACTTATGAAGACGAATGCTAATGAGATTTGGGACTTATCTAAAATTCTTTTAAAAAAAATTCAGCAATGGAATTATTCAATAAAAGATTCTGATAGGCGTAAGGGTGGTATATATGAAGTTAGAGATACATCCATTCACTCCCCTTTTATCTCAAAGCTAGAAGTAGTTGTTA
The DNA here is from genome assembly GCA_963556465.1 of Berberis vulgaris. Lineage (NCBI taxonomy): Eukaryota > Viridiplantae > Streptophyta > Magnoliopsida > Ranunculales > Berberidaceae > Berberis > Berberis vulgaris. Next base: position 26,136,596 of record OY747131.1, on the reverse strand, counting down.
TGACTATGGCTCACAAAACTGATGCAATTTTGAATTTGTCTCAACATCTACCTCCCACGAATGTTTCATCTGAGGTTTGTGCTGCATTTTCAAGTGGTGCCTGCATTCTTTTTGTGCCTGCATTATTTTCGTTTATGCATTTAATTTCATGTCATGTATGTGTTTTATTAGTTTCTCATGATAAATTCACTATTCTTATGTTTTTTAGCTTTCACTGGTGGATGATCTCTTTGAAATTAGTAACGACATCACCATGGTAATATCACTATAACCTCATCTTTCTTTTTTCCCATCATTTGTCATGATTATTTTTTTATACATTAAGGACCATGTTTGGTTTAGGTTTGGGGGAGGGGTTTATGAGTTTTTCTGCAATTTTTAAAAATTTTGAGCTTAAATGTATTTCACAATTATACTGATTAATTACTATATTCTACTCAATCTCAATTGAATATTTAGATGATTATAAATATGATAACTGTGAAAAATCTTTGATTTGAAAATGCATTTAAAATCCTGAGTTCCTTTCCAATGAAGAACATATGCTTTGAAGTGTTTGATGCTTATAAATTTAAGGAATTACAAGCTAGCACTTGTCACATTGATATATTAATAGGAAGACATAAGGTTTGTATTATCTTTATGTTAAATATATTTCATGAGATTTTTCAACACGACTATCCTTGAACTTTAAACCAAGTCAACATTATTTGAAGTTGATGAATGAGACATTTAACTAGAAAGCCTTAGAATAATAGTGGAGACTTAACCCTTGTGAGTTTTGAGCCATTCTATTTTCTTTAAGGTTATTCAATAAACTTTTATTTTTTTTAGTTTGCATTATCTCGCTGATGATCTTATTATTCTTGTTTATCTTATTGATTGCTTTGAGAATGACATAAAATTGAATCATTACACTAAAACTTCTAGGTTTATTTAGTTGAGATGCCATAATGCAGACTAGAACTTAGGAAGTGATATAGATATTTTTCTTTGAACCATTTTCAAGCCTTTTAGCCTACCCAGTAATAGATATCTGTTTGCAGCCATTTGAGCCTTGGAATAGCTTTTTCTTTGCTAACCCAATCTTTATTGACTACTCCAATTTTGGAGTAATACCTCATATTAATTTTTATCCTTACCCAATTTCTCAGATAATGTGTATGGTTAGATATATTTTTGAAATGGGCAAAGAAAGAGTTTCAGTTAGATATTCTGTGAATCCTCAAAGTTTAAATGTTTTATTGTGAAACATGGGAAAAACATGTCATTGAGTAAAAAAAAAAGGAGAGAAAAAAATGAAGAATAATTAATGATGTACAACACTGATTTATTATTCAATGCTTTATGTGTCTGTTAAAGCGTGTATCCATTCTAAGAGAATTTTTGTATATCTTTTTTCATTTTGGTTAGCCATAATCCAAGCCTCATTACAACCTAATAAAGACCTAACTGATCTTAAGTAAAGGTTCGGTCCATGGATGCGGAGATTGAATAGACAATAACTATAGTGTTTGATTCGATATTTTCAAAAGTAATTGATATTCTTGTCCATGAGATCATATTCATTTCATTATTTAAAAAGTCAGTTTTTCATAATAATCATATGTGAGATGTTTATGTTTCCATAATTTACTCTTTTCCTCACATATAAAGTAAATGACAAATACCCAATCTCTAAATGCTTTATTTCTGGGTGACATGAGAGATTTGCAATCGAAACGTATTTTCTAAAGGCTATCTAGTTGTGTCTTTATTTGAAAATGGAGAATTATGTTGATAAGGTTATGCACACACATACTTATAGTTAAAAATGATGATGAAATTTATTTAACCTTTGAACACTATTAAAGTGTTATCAAAGTCTATTGATATATTATGGTGATATGTTAGTTTGTTGTTTTTCTTGAACTTTTTGGCAATTAGATGATTATTCTAAGTAAAATACAGGAAAGTGACCATGATTTAAATTTTTTTTTGGAAAGTAGATTTTCTTTTATTGAGTCAGTAATGTTTGTGGGAAACACTTCTGGAAACCCTCACGAGACTATAACTCGTCCACTAGAGGTAATCTAGGGGTTCAAAGCCTTGTTGCAGTTTAAGATATGCAATCGATGATGCCTGCAAAAGAGACTTAGGATTTTATTTTATCTTTGTTTTGCTCGAGGACTGGCAAAATATAGGTTTGGAGGTATTTGATATTCACATAATTTATACATAAATTACCTTATAATTTATATTTGTTATTGTTTTGAATATTGTATTTTACTCTATATTTCCCTTTCATGTTTTAATAGGATTGGGAGCTTAAATGATGAAATCGTATCAAAATGGAAAGTCAAATAACATATTTAGAATATCACATTTGGGAAATTAGGGAAACCTTCCTTTTTGACACTTTTAGAAACTTTCTATGTCATCACCCTCTAAACACATCTCGGTATTTTGGGCTTATTTTGAGCTACAAATATTAAAATCACATGATTCTTATGGCTATGGAAAGCTAACAGATAGGGCTACAATTATTTATTTACTACTTTCTCCAATTCTGCCAAATATATAGAGAACATCATACCACAATTTGACAGCCTGGCATAATCCGAATCCTAAGAAGAGACAACTTTCTTTCTTTTTTCTTTTTCTTAATTTACTTTTCTCCAAGCTTGGGAGAACGAGATTTGGAAGCTATGAATAAGAGCTTGAAAAAAGGAGTAGGATATGGAGTTGACGAAAGTCATCATTGTGGTCAGCACTGGCATGAGTATCTAAATCTTGTGCCAAAGCGAAGATGAAACCATGGGTTTCTAGAGTTTGTTGAAATTAAATCACTGTTTTTCATGGGCTTCATGTTTAGATACAATTAATTTATGAACATTGATAAATTTCTTTCATCGATTGTATCGGACTTGAAACCTAGACTAGTCGGTAGTTAGAGTATTATTTGTTAATATTCGAAGCATGCTTTAATTGATTATGTTAAACCTGTGATTGTGTGTGTCGTGGCAATAGAATTAATGCTAGGAGTTTAGAATTTTACTGAAATTAATTATGAATTTAGATTACTTTTTAAGGTTATTAACGATCACATCTTTGATGCAAGCAATTAATTGTTCATCCCTAGTGCTTCTCGCTTTATAAAAATAGTAAATTAGGTTTGAACAATTCTCGAAGAACCTATGATGGATTCAATGCTTTGGTTCACTTCTCAATTGCATTTTTTTTATTCAATTTTTAGTTGCTTAATTTAATTCCATTAGTTTATAATTTTTCAAAAGCTGTAACCCCCTTTTCAATTAGTTCAAATAGATTTTAATTTTCAATTGTTTCTTCAATCCTCGCTGGGTCGATCCGTATTTGCTATGTCTACCAGTTAGATAATCGTGCACTTGCGGTATTACCATAAAGTTAAATTAGCCTATAATTTAAGTTAACAAAATATGCATTAACATACCACAAGATGTTGAACTACTTCAACAAACGTCCGCGTGAGGTATCCAACATCTGATGTTCGTATAGTAGTATCAAATACCCCTTTGCGGGCTCTGTAACAGGAACTGATATATTTCGTTAAAGAGAGTCCTTCGCGTAAATTGCTTTGAATAGGTAAATGAATCATTTGTCCTTTTGGATCTGACATTAATCCTCTCATACCTACTAATTAGTGTACCTAAGATGCATTTATCATCTTAGAAGGACTGGATTAGAAGGATCAATTATCCTAAAATTATGATTCACTTCTTGTCGCACCAAAAATAATTTTGACTTCCCGGTAGCAACAGATTTTGCTAATGAGAATGTTTTTACCGCCGCCCAATACATTTTTTTAATGTTTTTATGAACATTCTTTTTTGACAGAGAAGTACGTTTATCTTGAATTGTCATTAAAAAATGAAGAGGTTACTCTTTATTATAGTTAAATGTGAAAGATTCCTATTGTTCAAACTACAATTTTTTTTATTATTACATACAATATCCACAGAGACAATATTCAAAATATAAATTATATTATGGCTCTTTATTCTGATATGTTTCGGCGGGTTTTACTGCTATAAAAATTGATTATCTTTTTAATAATAAAAGAATATAAAGATTCTAGCTTCATATCTCTGGATATTCTCGTTGTTTTACATATAACTTTCTAAAATTAATCGAAATGTTTCAGAACCCATCACTACTTTTTAAAGTCTATTGTAATTTAAGATTTATTTCTAGTAATTCTAATTGATGAAGAAAGTAGACCTTAAATTTTATTTTTTAAATTAGAATGAGTTAGTAGATGATTGGTTAAGAGTACATGACTTGAAAATAAAGAACACTTTTCGTACTTTCATATTTCAGTTATATTATAATTGAAGTCAAGGGTAACAAAATGATAGGTCTCCTAGAGTTCCCATGAACAAAATTTCTTTGATTGGTTGGAAGGAGCGTATGAAACTCAATAAGTTCAACAACGAATTAGTTAATGATTTAAGATAATTTTGTTAAAATAATGAGGTTTTTTTTTTTTTTTTTTTTCTGTTTATTTCGTTAAGTTCTTGGCAGATATTATGATTCATACTGGAATCAAGTATTTTTATTATTATTTTTATTTTTATTTTTGATATAATTATTTTTCCTTATCCTATAGATATTTCTAGATATATAAATTTTCCCAATAGTAATAATGAAATGGTTTATAATTTTATATTTTCTATCTTCCTAAATATCTTAGTTAATCACTAACTAGTAACTTTTTCCAATGACTTTATATTTTCATTTGATAAATGATAACTTCTTGATTAGAATAGTTGAAATACTTCTTTTCTTGAAATGATAGGAAATCATAATGATTATTGATGTAGTCGTTTTTCGCTTCCTGCTTTGACCTTGATTTGCATAAAGAATGCACGTGAGCCACAGACCACCGTTGTGGTGGTCGATGGCACTCTGATGCTAAAGTCAGACATGGATCTGAGGAAGGTGTAATGTTGTAAATAGGGAATTTGTTGCATACCTTAGCTTACCAACCTCATGTCTTATTTATAATGTCGGAGTCATGGTTTGACCAGGCCATCGATGGCGTAGTTTAGGGAAGAAGATTTTCGTGGAGATCCTTATCTATTTAGGAGTCATGTTGAGGATGAGAGTTTCCCTGTTAGCCTTGTGCTCCTATATATGTGGGAGGTGGTTCCCGTTTCGAGATTAGTCTGTAGATAGAATTCTCCATGTGTGACATATACTCTGGAATTTGCTTCCTAGTTGGAAGCAAAGAGCTGTTGTAATTGCCCGTCCGAAGCCGATCCTCGAGTTACTTGCCTTAGCAGGGCTTAGAGGTATTGAGGATAGCTGTGAGACATGTGGGTTTAGTAGGTTGTAAGAATTCGAGTCTGTCTGCTAGACTGCATTGGGCGGGCTAAGAACCACTTGGGCTGGATCAGTGTTGGGCTGACCCTAGGGCCTATTGTTCCTCAAGATCATCATGGCACGTGTACGACGCAGAGGAGAGACCATTTTGGTGTCGTCATAGGTGTCAGTGGCTGGGTAAGCATGTGTGTGTATGGCACGAACCTCTGACATTTGTCGCACTTGCGAACAATATCTTTGGCTTCTCGTTGCATTGTCGGCCAATAGTATCCTAGAGTTAAAACTTTGTGGGCGAGGGTTCTTCTGCCCGGATGATTTTTGCATATACTGTAGTGGATCCTTCCCAGGATCTGACTTGCCTCTGAAGGTGACAGACATTAGAGCAGGGGTCCTGTCACTGATCTCCTGTATAACTTTTTGTTTAGGAGAGTGTACATCGCTGCTATGCTTTTAAGTCTTTTGGCTTCAACCTTCTTAGTCAGTAAGGCTCCGGTTGCGATTTACTTGAGGATCAGAGTCATCCAATCCGGTGATGCTTCTGCAGAGCCATCATCTCTAGGTTCTTCTTCGTCGAGGCTCGATCTCTCTTGGTATTCATTGAGATCGTTTGAGACTTTGGTAGAGGTTGAGGCCTCTAGCTAGCGCGTCAGCTCTTTTTATTGTCGTCTTGAAGGCATTGTACGAGCTAAAACCTCTTGAACCCACTCATTGCGCAGAGTACGTTTTCGCGATAGGCTGTCATGCGGGGATCCTTGCTGTTGAAATCTCCTTTGACTTGGTTGACTACCAGTCTTGAGTCGCTGTATGTCGTTAGGTGGTCTATCCCGATCCCTAAGGCTAGCTTCAGGCCGGACATGAGGGCCTTGTATTCGACCTCGTTGTTCAAAGTGGGAAAGTCGGATCTGACAACTTTTTAGAGGGTAAAGCTGTTGGGAGAGTGGAGTGTGATCCCGACTCTACTTGCTTTTCCCGTTGATGATCCATCGCAGTGCAAGGTCCATTCCTGGATGATTAAATCCGAGGTATGATGATCTGTCTTTGGTTCTTCTCAACCGGTGAACTCGACGATGAAGTCTGCTAGTGCCTAGGCTTTGATGGTGCTCTTGGGGCATATCTTAAGTATAACTGCTCGAGTTCTATTGACCATTTCACCATCCTTATGGATAACTTTGGTTTATGCAGTACGGAAAGGAGCGGATGCTTGATTAGAACCGTTATAAAGTGGGCCTGAAATAGGGCCTCAGTTTCCTAAAGGATACGACCAGCGCCAGGGCTAACTTTTCCAGGTCTGGGTAGTGTGCCTCCACTTCCACAAAGGTTTTGTTGGTGTAATACACCGGTCTTTGGGTCCCCTGGTCATCTCGTATGAGGGCTGAGCTGACAGCGTGCTTGGAAATAGACAAGTATAAGTAGAGTGTTTTTATCCCAAACCCACTTCTGGTTCACTCCTGTCTTTCAATGTAATGGAGACGGGTTTATCCCATCTTTCAACACAATGGATTCGGGTCTATCTCGAACCCATTTATGGTTTGATCGTGTTTTTCAATGCAATAGAGACGGGTCTATCCCATCTTTCAACACGATGGATTCGGGTGTGCATCTGTATCTGATGATACCCAGAGTAGGCGTCCATGAAACTCATAAGGCCGTGTCTGGATGTGGCATCTACAATTTGATCGATACAGGGAATTAGAAAGTTGTCCTTTAGGCATGCTTTGTTCAAGTCAGTGTAGTCCACGCAGACTCTCCACTTTCCGTTTTTATTCTTAACAAGAACGGTGTTTGCCAACAAATCTAGGTATCGTGCCTCTTTGATCACATCAGCGTTAATCATTCTCTGCACCTCTTCGTTTATGATCTGATCCCTCTTCGAGGCCAGCTGTTTTTCTTTTGTCTTGGGTTGAGCTTCACCTGGTATTTATTGAGTTAGTTGAACGCTTCAGTGAGGTCTCCTATGTGGTCGGGGCTACGTAGGCTCTTGACCAGCATATCATCGATGTAGACCTCCATATTCTCGCTGATCTCTTTTTTAAGCATTCGATTTACCAGTCGTTGGTATGTAGCACCTGCGTTCTTTAAGCCGAACGACATCACCTTATAACAATATATCCCTCTTTCACTTACAAAAGAGATATTTTCTTGATCAGGGCAGTGTTCTAAAAATCGGCCTAGGCGTTTAGAAAAACGCCTAGGCTGGGCAGTTTGGGCGGGTCTGGGCGGCCTAGGCAGGGTCTGGGCGGCCTAGGCAGGGTCTGGGCGGCCTAGGCAGGGTCTAGGCGGTCTGAGCAAGGTTTTTTTTTTTTTTTTTTTTTTTTTTTAATAAGGCTGATTGCGTTCTTATTTTATTTTTTTCCACTTTTTTGGAAATAAACAATTTAATTAATTTTTATTCAATATATGTCTAAATGTAGCAAATGATGATTACTTAATGGAATTCTCAAATGATCTCCCGGTACCAATTCTATTAATGTAGATTTTATCAAACATGACTGAAGTTATTCATGCAATTTGTAGAAAAATAAAAGAGTAGGTTTGGATATTTGTCCACATTCAACTTTGTATAAAGTACCCATCATGACCAACTTCAGTCATTTGAGTTTTAATAAATTTTGTTCATGAATGTTAATTTTTCATGTTTTTAAATTTTGCATATGTATCTTGGCATTAAATTGGATGTAATTGATAAGGTATTATGCTTAACTTTTGTAAATTATTAAAGTTATAATACATAACCTAAGACTGCCTAGGCACCTGGGTGCTAGGCACCTTTTCGCCACCCGCCCACCCACCGCCTAGCGCTTTTTATAACACTGAATTCGGGTGTGCATTAATATTTGATTGTAGCCTGAGTAGGCGTCCATGAAGCTTAATAAGTTGTGCTCGGATGTGGCGTCAACGATCTGATCAATGCGGGTGAGTGGGAAGCTATCATTCGGGCAGGCTTTGTTCAGGTCTGTGTAGTCTACACACACACACACACACACTCCATTTCCCATTTTTTTTTTTACAAAAACGGTGTTTGCCAGCCAGTATAGGTATCATGCTTCCTTAATCATGTTCACGATGAATAACCGTTGCACCTTCTCATTTATGATCGCGTTTCTCTCGGGGGTCACATGCCTCTTCTTCTGCTATATGGTTTTCCTCGTGGGGTTCACCTTTAGGGGTTGAGTGATTATTGACGGGTCGATTCCCCCCATGTCTCGCATGGTCCAGGCAAAGATGTCTTGGTTTTGTTATAGCAGCTTCGTGAGTTGTTCCGCCAAATCCCTTCTCAAGCAGGAACCTATCTGGATATCCCTGCTGTTGAGAGGGCTATCGAGGTAGACCGTGATGGTTTCTTCCTCCGATCAGCGTTGGGCCCACCTCGAGGAATTACAAGAGCCTTGTCATCTGGGATAGGTTGTTCTCCCCTTGTTTCTCGGGCGAGATTGAGAGACATCTTGGTCACGAGTCTAGCTGCTAACTGAGAATCTCCTGGTAGCAGTGCCGTCATGCACTGGCATTCTCTGGCGATCGCCTGGTTGCCTCTTAACTTACCGATCACTTGGTTTATCGAGTACTTGATGCACATGTGTAGAGTGGAGATCGCCGCTCCCATTTGGTGTATCTAGGGCCTCCCTAGGACTGCACTATATGTTGAAGGTGCGTCGATCACTATGAACTCTTGAAACAAAGTTTGTTTAGTTGGCTTCTCTCCTACTACCACTATCAGCGGTAAATGTTTTTCGCCACTGAAATCGATCATCGGACGGTTATCGGGGGTTTGTACTTTTTCCTTTAGTTGCATCCGTGGAACGTGCGAAAAAATAAGATGTCCAATGAGCTTCCAGTGTCCACCAGGGATCTCCTTACTTCCCAGCTTGCAATATAGATCGTTATTACCAAGGCATCATTATGCAGGAGTTGGATGCCCTGGAAGTCTTCGTCTATAAATGCTAGTGGCATGGGGTGGTCATGCCTCTGGGTATGCGGTGCTAGTTGTTCACCGCGTATTGCTTGGACTCTCATATCTCTGAGAGCTCTTTTCTGGACTTGTTTGATAGTTTGAACTCGGAGTGGGCTCCATGAAGCACCCGTATTGCATCCACCGATTCTCAATTTCCCTTATGTCGGGGGATTTCTTCTTGGGCTCGTCTTTGCTCCTGGTTGTCAGTTCTTCTTCGATGGCGATGTAGCTCTGTGCTTCCCTCGCTAGGTCCGACATATTTGCTGGTGGGTCCAGAATTAGGAAGTTAAAGAACTTACCTTTCCCCAAACCATCTATGAAGGCCGAGACGATCATCCTGTCGTAACACACGTTGACGGAAGTTAGATCACTGCTCAAGTGTGTTAGGTACGCCTTTAGTGTCTCGTCAGGCTTATGTTTCATCTACTTGAGCGTCTTCATCGTCAACAAGATCTGTAGTATAAAAAGTGATATTTGATGCGTTTCGGGGCGCGTCAGTGCTGCTGCTATTTCGGGAGCGTGAGCTTGATGCCTGTACATTGGTTGAATTATCGAGAGCGGTGAAGTAGCACTAAGCTGAGCGTTCGACGTGTCCCCTCGTTCTCCATTGTTGTGTGATCTGGTGGTCACCATCTATTTGTATCCGGAAGAGAGATGATGCTAGTAAAAGGTTAGGAACTTTGTCATCCCCACGGACGGTGCCAATCTGATTTAGTCATTTTTGCTCCTTGCTTTGACTTTGACCTGCAAACCTGCTGACCTGCACAAGGAATGCACGTGAGCCACTGACCACCATTGTAGTGGTCGATGGCACTACGATGCTAAGGTCAGACAGAGATCTGAGGAAGGTGTAATGATGTAAACATGGATTTTTTCGCGTACCTTAGCTTACCAACCTCATGTCTTATTTATAGTACCGGAGTCTTGGTTCGACCAGGCCATTGATGGCATAGTTTAGGGAAGAAGATCTTCGTGGAGATCCTTCTCTAATAGGAGTCGTGCTGTGGAGGGGAGTTTCCCTGTTAGCCTTGTGCTCCTAGATATGCGGGAGGTAGTTCTCGTTCTGAGAGTAGTCTATAGATAGAAGTCTCCATGTGTGACATATACTCTGGAATTTGCTTCTTAGTTGGAAGCAAATAGCTTCTGTAATTGCCCGTCCGAAGCTGATCTTAGAGATATTTGCCTTAGCAAGGCTTACGAGTAATAAAGACAATTGTGAGACACGCGGGCTTAGCAGGCTGTACGAATTCGAGTACGTCTGGCAGACTGCATTGGGCAGGCTTAAAAACACTTGAGCTGGATCAAGGTTAGGCTGACGCTAGAGACTATTGTTCCTCGAGATCATCATGGCACGTGTATGACGCAAAGGAGGGATCGTTTTGGCGTATCATCAATTGCAATTTAAAATTACATTTGAACTCTTTGATATCTTGATTTAGTTATTAGTTGTTCTTTTAAAAAGAGATAAAAACCATTGAATTGGAAACAATTAAAATTAATAAAAATACAACAAAGATTTTTTAGATTCCCTTATATATATATATGTATATATACTGATAGAGATGCTATTTCAAAGATCGAGTCACGGGTATCTAACATACTTATACCTAAAGCCCACTCCTTCAACTTGTTCCAAAACTATAGGATTCTGCGTAGGAGTATGGAATGAGTCAATCATTCACTTTGGTATCTTATTTAACAAAAAATGGTGATATTGATCCTCCATCGATCACAAATTTCGATTTTTAGAAGCCCTTCCACCCCTTGGATAGATAGAGAGAGAGGGCATAGCTTTGGGTTTTTTCATATTGTCAAAGAGTTGAACAATGAAATCAGATGACGAATGCCTGATTGGGTCATATAGAACAAGGTTCAAGTCTGGCTGGAAGGGTTGTCGCTCAACGGTTAAAAGTTACTCTAGGGATAACAGGTTGATCTTCCTCAAGAGTTGACATCGACGGGAAGGTTTGGCACGTCGATGTCGAATTTTCACCACTTAGGGAGTAGTATGTTCCAACGGTTGGGTTGTTCAACCATTAAAGCGATATGTGAGCTGGATATTTTGTTTGGATGGAACAAGTCGGAAACATGTGTCCTGAAAATTTTCATAATTTAAATTCGTTTCCAAAATTAAAATTTTGGAATCAAATTGTAAATTTCGATTAAAATTTTTGGAAAATAACCTTTCGAAAATTTGAAGGTTTTTTTGGGAAAAAATTTGGAATTTATTTTTCAAAAAATGTATATTATTTTCAATTCAGATTTAAAATAGGGTCCAACACTAGTAGGCATTAACTAATTCAATTTTAATAATAAGATGCATGCAAATATACTGTTATAACTTCACAAAATCTTATTTATTTTTAAAAATCTGATTTATTCTAAAATTTTATATCGGAATACTTTGAAATGTAACAATAATTTTTTATTTTTTTTTGGCAATTTTCAGGTTGAGACACTTTTGGAAAGTTTTAGATTTATTCCATTCAGAATCAAATTGGAAAACATTTGGTCCAAAATATTTATGAAATATCGTAAATCGACATTTTTTAATTTAGATATTTTCGAATTTGGATTATTTTTTGAAACGGTCGGATTCAGATTTATCTTCAAATATCATTACAACCACATGAAGTAGTTGTTCGTGGGTGAGTCCCTAGTAAGTTTGAACGGAATCTAGTTGCTTATGAAGAAAAGCAATTTTGAAATCTAGAAGAGTCTTTGTGCCTCGAGGACACAACATTTGATTTGCCTTCTGTAAAAAACAATGAATCTCGAGATAAAATGTCTTATAGTAAAGTTAGCAACAATAGACTTTCAAGGCGTATCAGATTAAGCAAGGCCGAGATGTTGCGCTTTGATTATTCAACTTTAAAGGCTCTCCTAAATTCACTACTTTATGATCGCCAACTGCATGAGCTCAACAAAGAAGATTACGAACGTACTTTCCTTAATCATTGGATGAAGGGGCAAAATTTAAAGATCTTCATGGTATCAAACCATTGGTCCTCAGAAGTCACAGGCTCCAATCTCTTCCAACACAATCGCTTCCAGATTTTAAGTAATTTCCTCGTGCTTACAATGAAAGGGAGTGTTGGAATATTAAAAGCCACTCCAAATGTCCTTGCGCCTAAATTTTCCATGTGTTTATATCTGATAGTGTCCTGTGAGTTAAAATATAGTTGTATTTTGATACCCATCGATGTATATCATAGTCTCACACATTTGCTCTCTTCCGTTTAATACGTGTCTCTTCCGTTTAATATGCGATTAGATTAACCTTCTTTAAAAGTTTGAGATTTTAAAGAATTGACAATTTATCTTAAATAAAAATTTGACAAATGAGAATATAAACCTGAATGTAATTTCTATTTCAACATTACTTATTCAATACCTTACTCGACCATCACTAACTTCCCTTTAAATTTGGAAGAAGACATATAAATACACTTCTACAGTTTCGACTGAAGCAAGTTGTTATGAGACATAACAAACGTGACAATAGAATTTAAGAATTGATAACCCCCAATTCCAGGCAGCCAAAATTGATAACCCCAATTTAAGAATTGTAATGTCCCCAATTTTACACTTCTACCCCTTCAATAGATAACGTTTGTAGTTTTGTTTTAAAGAGAATGGACAAAAGCATAAAAAAAAATCAAGGCTGCCTAGACAAACTCATTGATAACTGATCATGATTCTACAAAATTCAGTATGACATAACTAAATTTGTAATGGATGCAGTGTCATGTCTACCTGTTTCTGTCAAGGCGTTGTCTTATCTGGTATCCATCTTATTACCAAATAGGTTGTTGATATCAGTTTGTCTAATTATCGAGGAAATCAGCGAGGGATGCTCCCTCGCACGTGCAGGAGCATTGGTTGTAAAAAAAAAGGAGGGAAATCAAAATTTTGGGGAAAAGAAGGGGGGAACGGTCTCTCTCCTCAAATCCATCTCGACAGAGACAGAGAAGAGAAGAGAAGAGAAATCACTCCCTCCCTCTCCCCAAACGAAGCCACCAAGGAAGCCCTCCCTCTCCCCAAACGAAGCTCGACAAAGAAGAAAAGATGAAGACGAATCGCCACCCCTCCCAAAAGGTAAAGCTGCTACCTTTGTTTTACTTTATTTTCCCTCTCATTCTCTCCCTCTTTGTGGGTGATTTCTAAATCTAGGGTTTCTACTAGATCTAGGGTTTCTACTAGAGCTAGGGCTAAAATTCTAAGGAACAATGATGGGGTTTAGAGGTATAACTTTACTCGCTACCTGAAATGGCATTGAAGAAGTTAAAAATGGTCTATTTCCATATGTTTTTGTCATCGTTTGTATTAATGATGTTGTTGTTGGCGATGTTAGACCTGATTAGTTCTCATACTTGCAATGTAGTATGTGAACTGCTTGGTTGATTGTCTCGATCACCATAGCTTTCGTTTGCTTGTAATTTTCATAGAAATATCTTTTGGGTGATTGGGAAATGTTTTGAGTTTGTTGTTTGTGTTAGTCAATGTTCATTGACCTTGTTCATTCTTAAAATTAAGGCTCTGCTAGGTGTACTATGCAACGGACGATGGTCTAATTCAAGGATGAAATCCACCGTCGAAAAGATATATATGTAAAAGGATACAAAGGAAAAAAAATAATGACACACAAAAGAATCAGGCCATTAACACAAATCTGGTATGTTTTGCAATGTGTTTTATGAATGTATATTTTCTTAAGTCAAGAATAGTGATTTTATTTACAAATGTCATTTGTAGGGTTTAGAGTGTATGCCTTATGTTATGCCTCGTGAAAGCAATGTGATGCCTCACGATTTACAACTTGGAAGAATTGGTCAATTCTACTCGCTCCTCTCACAGGTAAATATTTTGTATTTTGTATGTTTTTCTTTGTAGGGTTTGTTTGTTATTAATCTTGTTTATTATTTATTTTTGCAGCCGTCAGGTTCAAGCAACGAAATGGAGTATACAAACTATACGTTATGATTAGGTTGGTTAATCTTGTTTATCTTTCCCATATTGCTTATAAAAAAAAAGTTAGTTTCATTAACTTACTGTCCATGCTTAGGATGGACTTAGTGTGAAGATTTCAAGTTGCTTATACTTACTGTCCATGCTTACTGTCCACTGCCACTACTTAGTGTGAAGATTTCAAGTTTTTGAGTTTCAAATAGGATTGTGATATTGAGCAAGTTCATAATTATTTCTGTGTGCTAGTGTATGGGTGTGTCACATGAGAATGTGAGTGCCAAGAAAAAATTCTCATGTGCATGAGTAGTTTGCTGCTCACAGTTTCAAGCAGAAGTTCCCTATATGATTTTGAGAGTTCCTAGCATCCAATGCCTTATTTTGAGAGTTTTTAGATATAGGAGATGCAGGTTGCTGGCGTCCAATACCAGAAACTTGCATACATTTACGAATGAAATGTGAATGCAAGTTTCTGACATCCACAATTAGCATCCAGAAAACTGCATATACTTAACTATATATGCAGGTTTTTGTCCTACAATTAACTCATCACATTCATCTTAAAATGTTGGACGACAGAGACATGTATCCTTACAAGAGGTGGGGATGCATGGTTTGCCATTCAATTAGCTCATAACATGCATCTAGAAAATTTTAATGTCAGAAACTTGCATCCCTACGCGAGGGTATTCTCATGGAATCTTTACACTTATTTATGCATGTTCTACCAATTAATTTATGAAGAAGACATTTCGAAAAAATTTCTACAGCCTTTGAAAATTGGTTCCCATGACATTAATTGGAAAGAAAAAAAGAAGTCTTGTTAAACTGATTTCACACATTTTGGATAAGATTCTCTTTTCATTGCTGTTATAGTTACAAATAAGACATTTTCTTTTCATTTTGATTCTCAAGGTATTATATGTTTTATGTGCATTGAATTATTGATAATTAGTGTTAAATAATGGTAGAGAAATAAAGGTTGCTTATTGGTGCAGTTTTGAACATGTGGCCAGATTTATTCAAGGCAACTGTGGCGACAGTTCATTCATTGTACATGATATGGCATCGAGGTGTATAAATGAAGACTTTTCGATTATGTTTTGAAAATATGTGAATGTAATGTTTGTTAACTAATTTTGAGGTTCACTGGCAATGTAATGTTTGAGTAGAACAAGTTATTTGAGAACAACTTGATTGGCAATGTAATGTTTGTTGCCAATTATTTATGTCATGAAATTGTTGAAAAAACATTCAGATTGTTCTGATGTACTTGGCAGGTT
Organism: Berberis vulgaris; assembly: GCA_963556465.1. Lineage (NCBI taxonomy): Eukaryota > Viridiplantae > Streptophyta > Magnoliopsida > Ranunculales > Berberidaceae > Berberis > Berberis vulgaris. The sequence continues at coordinate 26,121,056 of OY747131.1, read as the reverse complement.
GATGAAAATTTTGAGCATTTGACCCATTTATGTTAGAGTTGCTCTGTTAGAGTTGTTGTTAGTTGCTCTGTTAGAGTTGTTGTTAGTGTTGTTAGTTGCTTGATAGGCCTCATATCAGGTTCACTTACACAAGAAGGAAGTATAAAACAATTCTCTGTTGCTACTATTTTCTATGATTGAAAGCTCCTTGTTCAACATCCTTCTTTGCTCATCCGTGTTTAGTGATTTCAAAGGAGATATGGAGTGTGTAAAATAAATTGATATAGGAAATCAATAGTGAAGAATTCATCTGACTTCTGGCCAGATACCATTCTAGAATTCATGCTGAAGAATCCTGTAAATCTGACATAAATGTATCACACTACATCCGAGCAGAAACATAACTTCAATCATGCAGATTCAAGTGCAACACCTAACATATCTATCTATTCATTTGTCTAAAATCTAGAACTCCTGACATAAAATTGTGAAAAAAAAAATAAAGAGAGAAAAAATAAAAATAAAGGCCCAACATGGACAACATTACAGATCCAGTATGAGATAAACTGCTCTGCGATTCCCTTTTCTGCAGTTGATGAAGCTGTACAAAATATGAAAACAAATCACAAAAACAACAGAGGCTGAATTTACCAATCGTTATTATTTACGAATCTGGTATCATTACATTAGAGCTGTACATATTACATTACATCATTCGGCCAAGAACTTAAAAATAAATAGTACAACTAAGATAATAATTACTGTTATCAAAGTGTTGATTAAGTCCCTCGTAACAGCCCAAGGATCGTTGTTCCCTTGGGTGTCATTTCTTTGATAATTGGATGGACCGGCTTGATTGTCAAAAACACGATCGTTAACCTTGACATCTTCGTTGTTGTTGAATTCCTCCGAATCTTGTCTCGCCGTTTCTTAGCGAACCCACAACGCATACGCTTCTTCAGCTTCAGTGACTGACCTAAACCCCTTGTAAGAAGCACCCCTATACCCTGATAATGCAGATAAACATGCTTGCCAGCTCAGGTATACTTCAGGTTGACGACCTCGATACATAACGTACGCTGTGAGTGCCATTCCTGCATTTAAAAATAAAATCAGAAAAACAATGCAATGCAACAAATAAGATTTAGAGGCAGATTAGCAAAATGTATATCTACAAGGTTTTGGAAGGCAGAATATGAAAGGCAGTTTGAAGTTTTACGTCAAACAAGGTTTGAAGTTGGCCCAGTAAGCTTTCAAAACCTTCAAAACCTTGTTTGACGTCAAACAACGATATATGCATAATGAAATAAACACGATATACGTCAAACACGATATACGCATAATGAAATAAACACAATATACGCATAATGAAAGGCAGTTTGAAGTTGGCCCAGTAAGCTTAAAAAGCAGTTTGACATTGTTTCATCTAATGTTAGTGACAAAAATATGAAAAACATGAACATATTCACGCAGAAACGAGAATACAGAAATGGGACACAAATTTTTACCAAACAATGACCAATGACCAATGTTCTAAACTTTGCTTTTTACCAAACAATGACCAATGTTCGGTAAAAAGCAAAGTTTAGAGCACTTATTGATGATCATTGTTTGGTAAAAGTAAAGTTTGGACCAGCAACTCAAACATCGACTTTATGTTCAATGCTTAAACAAGCTAATTCACACTATATGATTAAAGTAATTTAGGTTAGTCTACATTTTGTTGTTCTTTTCTTCTTCTTTTAGCATGACAGTGGTAGGGAGTAAGGAGTATACGGAAGAAAATTGGCTGTCTGCAAATGATCAATCATAATATCCGTTTAACCTTGTTCTAGCTTCTATAAATTAACTAATCATGATAGAAACTAGGTTTTCTCTCTTCATATAAAAAAAATAATGATGTTTGCTCCATCGAATAAGATTAAAAAAAGTTAAACTAAACTAATAAGATTTTTATATGGATTAAAAAAAAAGTGATAGGTCACAAGTTAAACTAATAAGATTGTCTTAAATGTGATTAGTTGGTCGAATTTTGTCTTGATTAGAATCAATTCTAAGTACACCAACTTCTGAATTTATCTGGTAATGCATTATGCTGTATGTTTCCCCTCTTTTTACAGTTGATAATCCATATGTTGGGAGAAATAACAGACTTTCAGGTTATCAGAAAAAATGAACATATTCACGCAGAAATGGGACACAAATTTGTTTTTTGAAAACCCCAATTCTCGACCCTAGATCTAGTAGAAACCCTAGATCTAGAAACCCCCAACAAGAAATCACCCAGAAAGAGGGAGAGAATGAGAGGGAAAATAAAGTAAAAATAAGGTAGCAACTTTACCTTTTGGGAGAGGGTGGCGATGGAGCTTCGTCTTCGTCTTCTCTGTTGAGCGGGAGAGGGAGGGAGTGATTTCTCTTCTCTTCTCTGTCTCTGTCGAGATGGATTTGAAGAGAGAGACCGTTCCCCCCTTCTTTTCCCCAAAATTTTGATTTCCCTCATTTTTTTTTTTTTTTTACAACCGATGCTCCTGCACGTGCGAGGGAGCATCCCTCACTGATTTCCTCGATAATTAGACAAACTGTGTTGATATATACGAATATGCTTGTAAACTTTCTAATCTAATCACCCAGAAATAGTGGTTAAGAATGATACAACAAATACTTTTTAAAAATTGTTAAATGGGTGACAGAGATTATGTGCAAAGTTTTCTTTGTTGGGGACATTACATTATCATGTTCAAATCCCAATATCTAATGATGAAGATGATTCCAAGATTCTGCGAGGAAAAGATAAAGTTGGTGAATTATTAAATATTTGTTATGATGATATAAATAAAGAAAACAAACCCTAGTTATTCCTCTTATTATGACAAATTTTTTTATCCAATAGTTGGTTCTTAGGAATTCATGGATGGGCTAGTGACTTACCATGGCATTTGTTATTTCTAGCTACAAGTCAGACATCTTGTCTTCATTGGAGATTTTAATATTATTTTTGGAGACCCACCATATCAAAGGATTTGTGGTTTTAATCGCTTCATGAATAATAATAATAATAATAATAATAATAATAATAATAATAATAATAATAATAATAATAACTCAACTGATATAGTCGTTTTTTGCTTTCTGCTTTAACCTTGACCTGCAAACCTGCTGATCTGCACAAGGAACGCACGTAAGCCACAGACCACCGTTATGGTGGTCGATGGCACTCCAATGCTAAAGTCAAACAAGGATTTTAGGAAGGTGTAATGTTGTAAACAATGAATTTATAGCGTACCTTAGCTTATCAACCTCATGTATTATTTATAGTATCGGAGTCCTGGTTCGACCAGGCCATCGATGGTGTAGTTTAGGAAATAAGATCTTCATGGAGATGTTTTTCTAATTAGGAGTCGTGCTGTGGAGGAAAGTTTCCCTATTAGCCTTGTGCTCCTAAATACGCAGAAAATAGTTCCCTTTCCGAGAGTAGTCTATAGGTAGAAGTTTTCATATGTGATATATACTTTGTAATATGCTTCCTAGTTGGAAGCAAAAAGTTGTTGTAATTGCCCGTCCGAAGTCGATCCTCGAGATACTTGTCTTAGCAGGGCTTACGGGTATTGAGGATAGTTGTGAGACATGTGGGCTTAGCATGTTGAAAGAATCCAGGTCCGTCTGGCGGACTGCATTGGGCGGGCTTAGAACCACTTGGGCTGGATTAGTGTTAGGCACTACAACACAAGTGCCCTTTAATAGAACTTAAATATAGCGTTTTTTCCACTTGTGTTATGAAAAGCCTTGTTTTAATAGCATTACAATAAAAATGCTACAGAATTGAAAGCGGGAAATAAAAACGTATGGCGCCGCTCGAATTTCACTTGAAAGTTTAGAAAATCCCTCGACTCTTTAACAAAACATGCACCCAATTCCAATTTCCTTCATTAAGGAATACAGGGAGAGGGTAGAGAGAGCGAGGGAGGGAGATCGATCCGAGAAAAAGCGAGCAAGTGAGAGAGCCAGATTCAGGGAGAGAGATCAAGGGAGAGAGCGAGGAAGAGAGATCGATCCAAGGAGAAAAAACGAGATCCATGGAGAGAAAGATTAGGCTAGATGGGTTTTTGTTAATTGTAGCCATAGATTTATAACTTCCTTGTTGTTGCCTAGTTGATTTGTTACTTGTATATGTTTCAGTTTGTTGGTACAATTTATAGAGAGAATGGAAGTGAAGAGAAGAGAATAAAAGAGGTTCTTGTTGTTGTTGTTGGTGATAAGAGGAATAGAGCAATAAGAAGGTGGTTAAGAGGGATTTATGTCGGTTGGTTATGATCTGATCATCTGTGGAGCTCAAGAGAAGCTCTGGGTTTCTTTATCTCCTTAATCTTTGTTTCTTCTTTTGTTGCTTATTTTAATGCTTGTTCGAACAGAGGTTACTGCTGGGGAGAAGGCTTTGTTTGCTGGACGGTTTAAAATCTGCAACCGATGCAGCAGGATCCTACATGCGGCCTAGATACTGAAGTGTTGTACGGTGTGGTAGTGCGAGGGCCGGTTGAAGTTGCAAGCACGAGGAGGCACTTAAAATAGGGAGGTGTACTCTGTTTTGGAGTTGCTAACTCTGTTTTTTGGCCCTTATTGATCCGAAAATGTGATTGTTCGCCACGGGGACGAATTGAGGCAGTTTTGCGGCTTTGGCTGAATTGGTTGGGCTGAGAAACAGAGGCGAGAAATGCAGGAAAGGCCAGTCCGGGTCGCGAACAGCGTGATCTGCTGGGCCGAGACAGGGTTGCTGGATGGTGGACTTCCAGATGCAGCAAGATTCCACAAGCGTCCTGGGCATTGACAGGTGCGGTGTGCGGTTTGGTGTGACAATGTGCGCGCTGGTTGGAGGTGCAGGAGCGAGGATGTGCATAGAGCAGGGAGGTATTCAAATATGGAGTTGCTAACTCTGTTTTTTTTTTTGGATTCTGCTTTATCTGCAAATGTGGTTGTTACTTTGACTTGAGATTTCAAGTCTTAATAGCCAGCTATGTGGTTTGGTTTACAGTCTTTAGATTGGGCATAAGGTTTTTGGTCAATCTTTTTGTTTTGGTTTTAATACGGGTAAAGTCGTAATGTACCCCCGTTTTTTGATTGTAAATCAATTTTTTTGATAAGTAATAAAGGTCTGGCATTCCATAGTTGCCCCTCCCCACTGGCATTCCATAGGCTCCAATTCCGCCTAGGCGCCTACCAACTTGGCAAGGCGAGGCGTCGTTGCTGCGGAGCCTTTTTTTCAATGGTAGAATTTTTATATTTCTAATTATTTCAGATTCTTATCATGTTGAAAATTTGTTGTGATTTAAAGTTGCTTCTATAAGTTTTATTTCCCCCCTCAATTCAAGGTACTTTTACAAAAAAAAAAAAAATCTAGGAGTGTCTTAGTTGCCCTAGTCACACTCCAACTTGAATAAGGTGTGGTGAAGCTAGTGGAGCGAAACAACATTGATTAACATTGCATGGACCCAAGTGGCACGTCGAAGGCATGCCACCAGGGAGACAAAAATAGTGAATTGTCGTGCCTAGTTATTGGCAAAAAAAACATAAAAAAGATGCAAATGATGGGAGGGTAAGTTATTATAAAAGCAATAATATACAGTCTAATCCATGCTTATTTCGTCAGAAACATGGAGTGACATGAACCAGCTCACCAGGCTAGCATGTGGTCAGATTCCTTCAAGATCAATGCCAGTCCAAATACTGGCGCTTCCTCGCTTGTGGAGATGGACTCGAATCTTGACAACAAGGTTGAACTTCATCTATTTGTGTTTACTAAATGTTAATGTTAGAACATATATCTCTAGTAGAAGCTCTTCTTATTCCAATTCTTTTAAATCTGATTTTCTAATTTCCCTTCTTCAGTCAGAAGATTTGTCTCAAGGAATCTTAGGATCTTTAAAACAGTATGATCAAGAAGGAAAAAATCCCATTGAGAAGGTAATGTTCGTTGGTACACTAAACTGATGATGTTCTTGACATTATTTCAGTTGAAATTTAGCTCATATATTCCAGTTTTTATATTTCAATTACGTAAGCTAGATCAAAATGTGTTTACCTGCTAAATTTTCCCTTCACAACGTGTAAGTAGGCATATCGTTTTGGGGATTAACAATGCCTCTCAACAAAGAAAGCACAAAGATGACTCCCTCATGCTACTATTAGTTATACATTTACCTGTGTTTTTACGTGCACATTACACGGGATACTCGTGGAACGGCGCATACCTTTTATTTAGTTTCGATTTCAGTTGTTATTCAGGATAACCATTTAACCATTTTAGAAAAAAATTTCTCTTTATCAGTTTCCTATTTGGTCAAAATTTATTTCTTAACTAAGACTATATTATTGTAAACAAGGTAAGAAGTAGTGTCAGCTGCTTATTGGACTTTTTATTGATGTCTACAAGCTTGTGTTTTGAAAGCTATTGTTATAGGTGTGAAAGAACACCAAGTTATTTTAGAGACTTCTATTTTTTATTATCTGTGTGTCTGTTTATTTTGCTTCTGCGTAAATTGTCATCAGTTGTGTTTATTTCTTTCTTGACTTTTAAGAGTTGTAGTGCTAGCCACGATTTTGTAATTCGCTGTTAGCAAATTTAAAATATGCCCTTGACCTCAGACGCTGTAATTGGACATGATTGTTCTTGCAGATGTTATGAATTATTTCAGGAGTTTCAATAATCTTAAACGTAATAGGCTCTATGTGATAAGCTGAAAATGTAGTTAGATTGTGTTAAAAATACAAAATGCATATGCATTCGTTTGCAAATTATTGCTGCTTATTTTTGCTTGTCGGACGTCATTGTTGCTTAAAACAAATAAAGGACCCCTTCTTTGGTTTTGATAATTAACATTTACTGCTAGGATTGTTTGTATATGATTTGTCCTTTGAAGTAGCTCCTAAGTACCATTCTCTAATATGTTTACACAGATATAAGGCCTCAATATGTAAAGTCCAGTTAAATTAAGGTCACTTGAGAAACACGAATGATCAACATGCATAACCATGAGCAGATGAAGACAAGCAGCTGCATGTCATTTCTGTATGGCTGGGTTTCAGAGCTTCGTACAATGCAGTTGTGGCGACAAAATGAAGGGAGCGTGGAACATAGAGGAATATGAGAAGCTTTGGGAGTTCTACAATCCAATATTTGTTTGCTCAAAGCGTCATTGTCCCTACTCCTGCAAGTTGATAAAGTTTATTCCCTAGATACCCTGAATATATTTACGACATCAAGATTTTCTGCATAAAAAAGACGTTGCAACCAATAGATTCTTTGGACCCAGTTTGCACATGCTGTGCAGAAGATAAAAACAGGTGATAATCAAGGATTACCACATCATAACACCTATTAGCATATCCATCGAATGTTCTAATGTCATGTCTTATATTGCACTCTTGTCACCCACTACTGTCGATTTTGGTGAGATATTTTGTGGGTGTTTGGAGGTGCAAATAAACAGTAATCTGCGTAAAAGATACGCCTAAACACTTGGAAGTAGACAGGTATGTCAATGAACCATACAGAAGGAAAAATTTTCATGGTCCCTGACAAGTTTAGTGGACATCTTTTTCCTAAGAAGAATGGGACTTACAACCATCTATAATGGAGAAAATTTGTCAGAATAATCTCCACATTGGAGAAATGACAGTGAGGGAAACCTTGGCTTTCTCTGCTAAATGTCAAGGTGTCGGGACTCAATATGGTAAGAAAATTTTCAATAGATGCACATAACTAAGATTCAAAAAGTTTATGATTTCATCCAAATGCACTAGAACACCGACATAATCGTGGTACTGAAAGTATGTGTTAGTTTTATGCCAGAACATAAAAAAAATTCAAATTTTGATCATTTGCAGAGATGTTGAAGGAGCTATCAAGAAGAGAGGTTGCTGCAAATATCAAGAAGAGAGGTGTCTTGGATCAATAAAATCCCACTCACTTCACTTCCCGTTCTTTGCAATCTCCCTGAAACTAATCAAGAACAATGGCTCAAACTATGATGCTCAGTAGCCATGCAGGGTTGTTGAATTTGAAGAGAGAAAACCAAAACTCTCTACTCCATTTACAGATTCAAAGACTTGTCAAGCCCAAGTCATTCTCACAACTGGAGCTCTCTCCTTCCTCATTTACAAACCATCAACAACTCTCCACTTCTTTGCCTTCCATTATTTGTTCGGGTACTAATATATAAACACCGATGCCAACTAGGTAAACTCTTGTTTTATCTTTTTCTTGTTCTAATTTAACTATCTAATCTGCCACAACTTTGTTTCTTGTAGCCGACACTTCTACAACATCACTCACAGCTTAAAAAGATGTACTGGCAGCCTTATCCCAGATCATTGATCCTGATTTCGGAACAGACATTGTTTCATGCGGGTTTGTGAAAGATATGAATATTGATGATGCCTTGGGAGAGGTAAGTAATGACAACCATGAAATTTTTTTCCCTCAATTATGTTGAAAAGATTACATACTTTGCCTTAGGTTTCATTCCGGTTGGAACTCACTACACCAGCATGTCCAGTCAAAGACATGGTAAATGAAAACCTGATCCCTTGTTTGATAATCAAGAGCTGTGTTTTCCTTACAAGTCTTGCTAGGTTGTTGTTGGGAACATAAATGGTTCAAGGTTGTATCAGTAAGTTTTGTGTTGCATGTTTAAGCTTGTCAACTCAACTCCTTTTGTTATGTTTTGGGTCATTGAAGGATTGCTGTAGCTTAATCTTAATGGAAATTTTGTTATTTTTCCTCTTTTCGGGAACTCAGATGGTCAAAATTCATTTTCTTTATTTGATGTCTAGGCTTCTAATTTCAGGGATGTAAGTGGTAGTAGCCTAGTAGGTGTCTTAAAGTGGGTTTCTTTTTAATCAATATAAACTCAATTTTGTGTGTAATTTATAGATTAATGCAGGAGACGCATGACAATGGTTCATCTTTTTGTTGAGTTTCTCTGGAAATCACTTGTTTATACCCAGATACTGCCGGTAAGCATTACTAGACGAAGGAGATTGATATCTGTAATACTTAATGCTTGGATTCTAGAAGTTCTATGTCATGTTATTTGTTGTCTCTTTTCTAGTTTTGGTCTTTGTCTTCTTCATTTTGAATCTGGGTAGTTAATGCATGTTTTTGAAGTCTTCTTTGTATCCATATGAAGTGTCTTCTTTCTGAAAATCACCTGGATGGTTATCTAAACTTCTGGTAGTTCTATTGTCTGAACCAAGTTTTTTATTTTGATTTTCTTAGTGCAAAGCTTTCATGATTTTCTTTGTATGATTTGATAGTATTATAACTTGGATGGAAGCTAACATCTTACAAATTGTCATATGGTGTTTGATTTACATTTGACGCCGACTCAAAAATGATGTAAATCTTCAACCTTCAACCTCAAAATTGGAAATAAAAATATGTTATCTATCGCACTTAACTATGAGTAATTTTTCTTGTTGGAGTCTCTGACACAACCAATTTATGAAGTTGCCTGCAATGAAATTGACAATCAACTATTATTGGTTTCTCAGTTTTGACAAATCACATTAATTAGCAATTAGATCCAAAGCAGCACCGTTATCATTTATATTATACTCTTGGATGAGCTAAAGCTATGTGAATTTTCATGTAGGGTCCATCTGTTTTGTTAGGAAATATTTGCCTCATGAACAGGGTTTCCTTGTCTCAATCGGTTGAAGGAATGGAATCTAATGAACTGCTGTGGACAAGCAGCTAGAGGTTGCCAGCTTGAACCAGAGCGCAGATCAATAAAAGTTATATGCTGGAGCTGGTGGCTATGAAGGTTCATCCTTTACCATTTGGATCATGTAAGTGGTAAATTTCATTTGTTGGTTTTATACTGTTAGATTCTAGATGAAAGAAAAATTCCAGCCATCCGATACATGTCATAGTTTTATATTATATAGAATAGTCAGGCCTGTGCAGGTACAATGCTGTTTTGGATTGTTGTACACTAGCAAAGATTCCACACAACACAACCCCTCTGATGCATGCTTTTACTCTTTATGTACCTCTATAAATACAATTTCCTTTGTAAGTGTCAATACACAAGAAGCCCAACCATTTCAACAAGGATGAAAACATCAAAGGTCCTCTGTCTTATCTTCCTTCATTATCTCTTCATCTCTCTGCTATCAACACAAGCAGCTCCCACAAATTCAAATGTTAGAACTTTCAGATGTTAGAACTTTTTAAGTTGAAAGACACCTTGGACAATTCAAAGTATGTTGTTTTGACACTTTGATTGAGCCATCAGATTAATTGAAAGTGCTTTTGCCTTGTTAACTTGTCAAGTTGTTTTTTTCCTTTTTTGTGAAGAAAAAGCATATGCGTTTTAATGGTTAGCATCTATATTTCTAAATTTGGCGGTAGGGCACACCTACATTGCTCTGGCATTTATTCATTCATGATCATATAGTGAAGATGGAGGTTTCACAACTTGGTTCGTAAAATGGTGTCCTTGATAATATAGGGGGTCAATGATTCTACATGGTTGTAAGGAAAAAATGTTAAATATGAATCCCCTCAATGTTTTTCCTCTTTTGAGTTTACTTTTCTTTTATATTTATCCATTTGGTTTTCAAAGGAAATGCAAATACTTCCGTTTGCAATATCCTAAACTTTAAATAACAAAAGGATGGCGATTTTAGGAATTGACTCCCAGAGGTGTAATTTTCGTTGTTCTTTTTCCTATTAAGAAAAAAGTACAGGGTTTTGATGATTAACATATAGTGTTCTGAATTTAACTGGGCTAATGGCCACCTACATTACTCTGTTATTTGATATATTTGTTCACAATTCACAATGATATAGTTAAGATGAAAGTTTCATTAGTTGGTTTTAGAATCCAGTTTTTTAAACTGTGCTAATATTGTTCTAAGACAACAGTTGTATTGGTTATCATCTTTAGCAATTGACAATACATAGAGAGTATTTACTCTGTGTTTAGTGACCTCGACTGGTTCTATGCAGTTGTAAAAAGAAAGAATGTTAGGATACAAGGTCCCTTAAACTTTGAACCCTTTTTAGTTTGCATTTCTTTTGGATTTTCCCATTTGGTTTTGGAAGGAAACACAAATATTTCTGTTTGCAGCATCCTGAACTTGAACTAACAAAAGGCTGGTGATTGTAGGAATTGATGCCCGGAGGTGTGAATTCCCCTGTTCGTGCCTTCAAATCAGTGGGTGGACAACCTATTGTAGTTGATTATGTGAAAGGCTGCCACATGTGGGATGTAGATGGCAATGAATACATTGACTATGTTGGTTCTTGGGGACCAGCAATCATAGGTCATGCGGATGATGAGGTATTTACATTTTCAACTTCCTTGTTCAATCTGATAACATTACATGTAAAATCATCTATTAGTTTATGGGCATTCATATTTTCATTATTTCTGATACAATTTTAATGATACATTCTTCTGGCTGGGAAACATTAACGTGCTTTTATAGTTATTTAGAAATATTTTTCTAAACCTCACATTTTGAATCGCCACTACTAGTTGTCTAATGAGAACCACTAATCTCTGATATGTGCTTTTGCCTCATACGCAAGATGATGGAAATTTCTATGGCAGAAAATAGTGAAAAAAAGTCCCTAGTAAGAACATCTGCAGTAGTGCTGACTGTCAATAGTTTTACATGAAAATAATGTTCCATTTCATTACTAATTCTATATGTAATGTATTAGCCACCACTTATCGATAAAACATACATGCTTTACATTTCTCATGTTTCCAAATGATTATAATGTTCACTTTTTCCAGAACTTGGACATCTCTGATGGGTCTGTACTGTACGACGTTGACGAGCCAACTGTTCGAAGTTTGAATGGATGCAGAGTTGCAGCCTTACTAATTCTAAATGAATATGGTACAGACATGATTGCAGACATAACAGGTTTGATATGTTGTTGTTTTGCATTGCTGATATGCTGCCGTTTTGCATTGGTAAGGTTGTGGTGATGTTGCTGAAATGTTGTTGTTTTGCATTGCTGATATGTTTTGGTTTTCATAGGTACACAAGAAGAAGCAGCTGAAGCCTATGATATTGCTGCCATCAAATTCCGGGGTCTGAATGCAGTAACGAACTTTGACATGAATAGATATGATGTAAATAACATAATGGAGAGTAGCACTTCTTCCATCATACCGTTTGGCATAGAGGCTGGCAAGAGGCGTTGTGATCAAGTTGCCGATTGGTCGAGCTCCTGCTGGAAAATGGAGCGCTCTGTTGAGATGGACTGATGAAGATGACTGTGGTTCTGTTGAGGTGGTTAAGGTGTTAATACAGGGAGTTGTGGTACTTTATATTTAGTTTTTTATTTAGGTTTTGAAAAGCTGGAAATGTTTTGTGACTCGATGTAATACAGATAGCTGATCTTTATTATTAATTTGATAGATTTTGTGACTCGATGTAATACATTATCACATTAATTATATTACTTCGCCTCCATTCAGGGAAATGTTTAAGTTTGGCACATTAAAATTTTTATTTTCTAGAAATAAAACTTATAAGATGTAATAAAAAGTCATTTGATAGCAAAAAAAAAAACCTGCTATGTATACTTACAATAGCGTTTTTGAAAAGCTATAAAAGGCCAACTTACTATAGCGTTTTAAAAACGCTATAATAGACCCTGGGTCTATTATAGCTTCGGCAAACACAACGTTTTCTAAAATGCTATGGTATCCTACCATAGCGTTTTTATGCCGCTCATGATGATAGAGTCTGAATCGTTGCTTGAGCCGCACACTTCATTAATTGAATGTGTGTCAGGTCAATGGAGAAGGGGGGGGGGGGGGGGGGAACCCAATCCCTATTTAGGTCTTCCTTTATGCTGATAGTGACTCTTATATTTTCTTTACTCTTAGAGATTTTGCTCTGTTCATCTTATGATTGAAAATATTGTTCATATTCTTCGTGGCTCACCAAAACCATCTTGATGAAGTGACTTTGGCCAAGGGCCTTGAGTTTTTCGAAGACAGATTGCTTTTTAATCGGGCCTTATTGAAATTTGGAAGAAGTTTTGGGTCCTTGAGGACCTGCCATTGTATGCTCTGAAGGATGATCAGACGCCAATGTTTCCACCAGCGGGATTTATCTGTTTGCACCACGGGATGCTCCAAACTGGAGTCTTCTTTTCTTGTCGTGATTTGGGACTTCTTGGATTTTCTTGGAATACCTCCAGCCCAGTTGGTACCCAATGGGTATAGAATCGTTCTTCTCATTTTGATTAGAGCGAAGGAAGCTGGCGTCTGCGTGACTCTGTGGATGATCCAGTTGCTGACTTTTCCTCGGCTGAACGATCATGCCATTTGTAAGATGACGTCGCTGGCTTGCTTTGAGAAATTGCCAGATGACTTCAAGTCTTGGCAGAAGTACTGCTTCTTAGCTCCTGCGTATTCAAAGTACTTCCAGTTCAAAGGTCGTTCGCTCGAATGAGAGCTTAAGCCACTTCGTAAGTGTAGTTTTATCTTCTGATTCCATTGCGCTAATTGCATGCTAACCATTGCTCGTGTTTCTTTGCAGGGAGGTTCCTTACCACTCCTCTTATCCCAGAGGAGTGAAACACTATAAAGAAGTTCCACAACTTGCTGACAAAGAATGTGGATGAGGTCATATGTACTACCAAATTTATTCACATTGGGCAGTGGGACAACTGGCATGAGGCCCCCATTCTTTACCGATCATCGCAAGTTAAGTATGAAGCTAGGCCCCTTCTAGAAAAAGGAAAGCCACTGGAGTTAAGGCTCCTGTTTTGTTTGACACGGAGGGGTTTTCTTAGTCACTTGCCTATTTTATAAGTTTGATGAAGTATCGTGTTAGGACTGGGTCATCTTCAAATGGTCCGCTCCAGTAAGTGAAAAGCATGAGCTTGATCGACCTGCCAGGGCGGAGGCCGAAGTGTCCGGCTGGGAAAGGAACCACCTGTGATTAACAGGGGTTGAAGATGCATCGAATCTTAGTGTCATGTAGGTAGGAGCTTTGAGCGAAAAGCTGATGTTGGCGGCTTTTACTGGTGTCTTTTCGTCTGAGACCATTCTACTAGAGGGTCCTAATGAGGATTTGCCTGAGGCTTTGGAGTCCAATCGTTCCACTGGTGAATTATCCGATAGTGGCCGAGGTGACACATGCCAAGTTTCTCATAGTCCGCATTGTTTCCCATTTCGCTCCAGGTAGCATCTCAGGGTGATGGATAGAGGGTCCGTTGGACAACTCGCTTCACTCTCTTCCTTCGAATTCTGCTAAGCCATTTCGCAATAAAGGGTCGGCTGTTGGCGACAAAGGAAAGGCTGCGGAGGAGGGCCTGAGAGCAATGGCGACTTCGAAGAGTGGTGCTTATGTAATTCCTCATCCGAGAAGCTCCATCCGGATGCGTGGATAAGTCTGTTTGCCTTGGACGTAGTAAATATGAGCAATCAGGTCTGACACCAGGAGGTTGATGTGGATTATGCTTTGAGAAAGCATATAAGCAGGCGTCATAGCTAGCTGATGGATCACGCTCCAAAACCCGATGAGGATACGTAGAAGGGCATATGGATAAGGGTTTAAAGTACCATATGCTAGGAATGTCTCACTTGAGCCAGGTGGTCGTTGCTGGGACGAAATTTGAGGCGGCTCTTGAAAGGGTGTACACCATAGAGCGTGTCTTCTTGAACATGCATAGGTTGTATTCTAACGCGCTTTATGAAATTGAGCTGCTGAGGAGAGGAGACTGGAATAGTCAGCCGTTGTTGTTGAGACTCAGAGGGTTCATTTCGAAGCCCATGAGTGTGACTTAGCAAAGGCGGTGTTCGCGAGGAACAGATTCAAGCTGAAGTTGGATCTGGACCGTCGTGACCTAGAGGTTGCGCAGGAAGCTGTGGCTAAGGTGCGTTATGAATTGCAGTCTCTCGTTTAGGAGAATGCCTTAAAGGAGTTGGGTTGTTCAGAGACAATAGTTGGAATTCGATGCTTGGGAGGCGACGAAGGCCGACGACCAGCTTAAACTAGAGGAACATGATCTCGGTGTTGTAAAGAGCAGCCTGACTATGGAGCAATCTCAGGTCGATGCGCTGACAGGCAAGCTAGAGCATTGGAGCGTGAACTTGCTGAAGCAAAGGCGCGCGAGGAAGAGTTTTTCTAGGAACAAGGAAAGTGTGAATTCCACTGGGTTGTACATAGTAGATTGGAGTTGCTGGCGCTGATGAATAAGGAGCATCCAAAATGGGACCTTGATCACTATAAGAAGATGTCGTATGTAGACTTATCAGTGGTTTCTGCATCGTCAGATGAAGAGGGTGATCCGGATCATGATGCTCAGATTGCAGCGCATACGGACGCAACTCCTATTCCCTCCTCCGTTAAGCTTAGCTCTTATATTTTTGAACCCTCTCCTAATGAGGAATAGACTTTGTACAATTGTACCTTTTTGCTTCAATTGTTAATGAAAACAGATTTATCTTGAGTATGTTCTGTATATGATTTATGCTCGGCTTCCTTATTGTGCACTTTTCATTTCTCCTTGTCATTTTACTTTGGCATAGGCTGGTTGGGTCAATAGTAAGTCAAGTGGTCTGTCTGTTGTTGAGAGTTCGACCATTTGTGTTGCAAGTGATTCAGAGCCACTGTTGCTTTGTTACATCCAATAGTAGGCATTCCGCGGATGGTTTAGAAGTGGGCTATGCTGCCCAGTTGTAGCCCATCTTTAAGGTAGGGGGCTAGTCTCACCTACTTGACTGTCAATCACGGTTAGCTAGCATGAGTAGAGTACATCCAATAGTAGGCATTTCGCGGATGGTTTAGAAGTGGGCTATGCTTCGCAACTGTAGCCCATCCTTAAGGTAAGCTACTAGGGGCTTGTCTAGCCTACCCAAGTGTCGGTCGTGGTTAGCTGGCATGAGTGGACTATGATAGTCGAGCTCATACGTTGTCTTTGAGCTAGATCGCTTGTCCCAATTAGGTTTCACAAGCTTAGGCTGACATTCCATGCATCACTCGTTCGCGTGTTGGCGGGATGATTTATAGGTTGGCATGAGTGGCCTTTGCTGATAATAGAATGTCAGCCCGTGTGAGCATGAAGACGCTGCCTAAGCTGTGATTTATCTATGCGACCGTTGTTTCGAAAGAGAAGATGGTTGCGTGGCGAACCGTCTAGGGCTCCCACCTTCCAAACCGTTTATGTCTAACCAGAGTGGACTATAGGTTCGAGGAGCGAGGATTCGGTGATCATGGTCTGTTGAAAAATGATGATCTCATGGTGAGTCGTCGACATCAGTTCGAGACTGACTAGGCTCCCACCTTTCAAACCATCTACGCCCGCGCATAACGGGCTACAAGTTTGGGGCAAGGGGATTCGGCGACGATGGTTTGTCGAAGAACAGTAGTCTTGTGGCAAGCCCTCAGAATCACTTTGGGACTGACTAGGCTCCCACCTTCCAAATCATTTACACCCATGTGCATCGAGCTACAAATTTGGGGGTTTTCGGTAACCATGGTGTGTAGAAGAGCAGTGGTCCCGTGGCAAGTCGTCGGAATCATATCGGGACTGATTAGGCTCCCACCTTCCAAACCATCTACACCCGCGCAGTGGGAGCTACAAGTCTGGGAGTTTTCGGTGACAATGGTCTGTAGAAAAGCAGTGGTCCCGTGGCAAGCCGTCATAATCAATTCGGGACTGACTAGGCTCCCACCTTCCAAACCATCTACACCCGAGCAGTAGGGGCTACAAGTCTGCGATTGGTAATTCGGCGACCATGGTCTGTTAAAGAGCAATGGCCCTGTGGCGAACCGTCGACATCAGTCGAAATTGACTAGGCTCCCACCTTCCAAACCATCGACACCCACGCAGTGGGGGCTACAGGTCTGGGCTTTGATCAGAAGTTGTCGTTACTAGTCATCACCAGCTAGGCTTACCTGATCAGGTTCGATGACCATTGTTCGCGAAGGGGGCAACGGTCCCTGGCGAGTCGTCGTCACTAGGCGTGATAGCACTGATTAGACCATCACTTCCTAAACCATCGACATCCACACTGGGTGGACTAGGTATCAAGGTGAACCGGAAGCCGTCATTGTCAGCCAAATCTTACTAAGCTTGCCTGGCTAGGTGGGGGCTTCACCAATGAAGGGCGTGTGAGCCTATATTCGCGACCGGAGTGCATTGTGCGAACGAGTTATTAAGAGACAAGAGTACCTTGACTCAGTTAGTGATATACAAGTTTGATCCTTGTGTCAAGACTGACTGGGGTTTTTAATGCTCGTGGCAGGCACGTGGTAGAATATTGTTTGAATAGTGGGTCGAGCCGGGCACGTAGAGTGAGAGCTAGGGTTTCTTGTACGAAATACGTTACGTGTACAGCGTGGATTGCATGGTAACACCCGTACGGTGCAGATCGCGGGACGGTTGAGTATCGGTCACTCCCATACAATAAATGGGGTTGTGTGCAGCCTCGTTGATGGGACGAACGTGGACTTGTGCAGTTTCCTTGGGAACCGCTGTCTCCTCGTTTCCCATAAGGTATTCCATGCTGACAGTTAATGCTGAAATGCCCGTTCGGTAAACCATTATGTCTATATCATGGTGTTTCTTCATCGTTGTAGGCATTATCTTCTGTAGAGCGTATCTCTTGTAATGTTCTTATTTGAAGAAAATGCTATGGGTTTTCCAAAGGCTGAAGGGTGATTTCAATCGTTAGAGTTTTTGAATGTTCTGACATTTGCACCGATGACTCACGTTGAGACTTGTTGTTATGCATGGTCATCTGCTCTGAGCGAGCACTTAGTTGGTTCACTGAGATCTCGTAATTTTTTCTCATGTTGCAAAGAAGAAGTACAAACTCCCTCCCAAGGGATGAGTCTGTCGTTTATTTGCATGCGCTTTGGTGTTACCTTGTGCCACTCTGCCCGCAGGTAGACGGTTCTTGCGGCTAGTTTATGGTTGATCGAAGTGTTGGCAGATGTTTCGTTGCTTCTGGGGGTGGTATCTCTGAGTCACCCTGAGTATCGCGCATGGGAGAAGTGTCCTCGCTTGACAGCACTATGAGACCTTGATTGTTTCGTCGCTTGCGGCCATCTTTGTATGTCCTCTTCTACCTCCTTCCAGAGGTCGGATGCCATTTGAGGAAGTCTGCAACTCGTTGCAAGGTCTGTATTGCCATTGTCGGGTCACTTTTTTGGGGTGATTTGGCGGAGCAACTGGCTGTTCTGTACTTTCAGCCCATTTTTGCACATTTGTCCTTGATCTTGGGACATGTTTCTCGGAGGAGTTGTTGAGCGAAGTTTACTTGGGATACCTTTGTTGTCGCTTCTTAGTCTTCTCATGTATTTGAACTGTTTAAGCGAGTATTTAGTTTATGTCGCATCGGATTTAGATGCTCGTAGTATGTAGTCTTTTATATCCGCCTCAGAGCGCCCGTTGTTACATCTTTCCAGTAATCAATAGAGTGTGTTTGCATAATTATTTTTTATTTCTTAAATGATTGCAAATCACATAAGCCTCTAAGAATTAAAACTACATTGACTATGGAAAGGAAAATAAACAACCGAAATAGACTAACTGTTGGCGGAAAAAGTCGATCCGGCCTTGAAGTGAATTTGCATGGCCCTTGCTGGATCTTTGATACTTTCAGCGAACTACCAACTCGCTGATGTCTCTGATGTTTTTGAAGAGTAAACCTTGCATGGGAGTTAATTTCCGCGCCGATGAAATGTCGAGGGGTGGTACTTTCATCTTCCTTGACGTCTCAGTTATGCTAGGTTGAAGAGCGGATTGTGCCTGTACTGCTTGATTGTCTCCTTTTTCAGAAATGAGCCACCGCTATTGGGATCTTGTGTGAGTGGAGTGATGCGTCCACAATCACTGGGTTTGGCTCTGGTTCAGATTGTGTTGTGGGATCCAGTTGTATCTGGGAACATTCTATTTGCTTCAGTACAACATATTGGTAGCCTCGTGCCATAGGCTGGTCCCCACATATCATTCTTTTAGATTGGTTAGCAGTGTACTTAACGCACTAGTGAAGGGTGGAGACTACCGCTTCCATCTAGTGGAGCCACGGTCTTCCCAAGATAAGGTTGTAGGTAGACGACGTGTCTACAACCATAAAGTCTAGGAACAAGACCTTTCTTAGTTGTGGCTCTCCTGGCACTACTGTTAACCTCATCTTCCCGATCGGGAAACATTTCTTCCTGTTGAATCCAATCAGCGGGTAGTCTGACGATGTCAGGTTCTCCTCCTTGAGGTCCATACTGCGGAACACATTATAGAACAAGACGTTAAGTGAGTTTCCCGTATCTACTAGAGCTCTCTTTACCTCCTACTTTTTAATAGAGACCAATATGACATGAGCATCATTGTGCAGTGCTTGGACTCCTTCGAGGTCCTTGTCTATAAAGGTCAAGGTGGGAATGGGGCTTTGTACCCTCGAGTGGTAAATCCAATGAGATGCTCCAAAAACTGTTATCTTTCTGTGAGTATTGATCGCTCGGTGGGTCGTCTTCGTCATGCGTGAGAATTCCAACAAGACATTGGCTTGGTCAAACGTCGTCATACGTGCGCGGTGGACTTGGTGTTGAGCACCCGAAGCTGTCATCATCAGTCGTGGACTGACTTAGCTTACCTGATAAGTTCGGCGATCATTTTCTATTAAAGAGCAATGATCCCTTGGCTAGTTGTCGTCATTGTGCGTGTGAGCACAGACTGGACTCCCACTTCTTCTGTCCTCGTCGCCCACGCGCAGTGCACTAGGCATTGGGCAGCAGAAGTCATCGTCATCAGTCGCAAACTGACTGAGACCTGGTACATTTGGCGGTCATTGTTTGTTGGAGAGTAATGATCGCCTTGCGAGTCATCGTCATCAGGCGTGTGAGTGCTGACTAGACTCCCACTTCCTCGGCCATCGTTGTCGCGTGCAGCGGACTAGGCGTTGGGCACCAGAAGCCGTTGTCATCAGTCGCGAACCAACTGAGCTTACTTGGTAAGTTTGGTGATCATTGCCTATTGGAGAGCAATGATCCCTTGGCGAGTCATCTTCATCAGTCATGTAAGTGCTTATTAGACTCTCACTTCCTCGGCCGTCACCGGCTGCGTACAGCGGACTAGGCTTGGGCACCAGAAGCCATCGTCATCAGTTGTGAACTGACTAAGCTTACCTGGTAAGTTCGGCGATCATTAACTATTGAAGAACAATGATCCCTTGGCGAGTCATCGTCATTAGGCATTTGAGCGCTAACTAGATTCCCACTTCCTTGACCGTCATCACCCACACGCAACGGACTAGGCGTTGGGCACCAGAAGTCGTCATCGTCAATCGTGAAGACAAAGCTTACCTGGTAAGTTCAAAAATCATTGTTTGTTGGAGAGCAATGATCTCTTGGTGACTCATTGTCATCAGGCGTGTGAGCGCTGACTAGACTCTCACTTCCTCGGCCATCGTTGCCTGTGTGCAGCGGACTTTGCATTGGCACCAGAAGTCGTCGTCATCAGTCGCAAACTGACTAAGCTTACCTGGTAAGTTTGGCGATCATTCTCTGTTCTTCCTCTAGAGCGATGTAGCCATATTTGCTAGTCGGTCCAGAGTTAGGAAGTTATAGAACTTACCTTTCCTCAGACCGTCTATGAAGGCCGAGATGGTCGTTGTGTCGTTGCACACGTTGACAGTAGTTAGATCACTGCTGAAGCAAGCTAGATACGCCTTCAGTGTCTCGTCAGGCTTTTGTTTCATCGACTTGAGCATCTTCATCGTCAATGGGATTTGTTGTATAAAAAGTGATTTCAGATCCGATTCGAGGTCCTTCGGTGTTGCTGTTTCGGGAGCATGAGCTTGATGCATGTGCGTCGCTTGTATCCTCGAGTACGGTGAAGTAGCACCATGCTAAGTTTCCGACGTGTCCCCTCGTTCCTCATCGTTGCATGATCTCGTGGTCACCATATCTTTGTATCCCCAAGAGAGATGATGATAGTGAAAGGTTAGGAACTTTGTCGTTCCCCACGGACGATGCCAAACTGATGCAGTCATTTTAAGGTCCCTTCTCTGACCTTGACTTGCAACCCTGTTGACATGCACAAGGAACACGCCTGAGCCATGGACCACCGTTGTGGTGGTCGATGGCACTCCGATGTTAAAGTCAGACAAGGATCTGAGGAGTGTGTAATGTTGTAAACAGGGAATTTGTAGCATACCTTAGTTTACCAACCTCATGTCTTATTTATAGTGTGTTGGAGTCCTAGTTCGACTGGTCCATCGATGGTGTAGTTTAGGGAAGAAGATCTTCGTGGAGATCATTCTCTAATTAAGAGTCGTGATGTGGAGGGAAGTTTTCCTGTTAGCCTTGTGCTTCTAGATACGCGGGAGATAGTTCTCATTTCGAGAATAGTCAATAGGTAGAAGTCTCCATATGTGATATATACTCTGGAATCTGCTTCCTATTTGGAAGCACAGAGCAGCTGTAATTGTCCGTCCAAAGCTGATCCTCGAGATACTTGCCTTAGCAGGGCTTACAGGTATTGAGGATAGCTGTGAGACACGTGGGCTTAGCAGGCTGTAAGAATCTGGGTCCGTCTGGCGGACTGCATTGGGCGGGCTTAGAACCGCTTGGGCAGGATCAGTGTTGGGCTGACGCTAGGGTATGTTATTCCTCGAGATCATCATGACACATGTACGACGTAGAGTTCGGAGTGTTTTGGTGTATCATCACCAACATTGGAGGACTATAGAAACCAGCAAGTAATGGATTTTCTAGACATTGTCAATCCCTTATATTCCAAATATAAATTCTTGAAAATTTTAGATGATATTGAAGTTTGCTACAGGTTCTTTGGGTTGTTATGTTGTAAGTTGTTTGGTTGCGATGAATTATCATGTGAAGTTAGGAGTTGATATTTTGTTCGGACGAAACAAATCGAAAACATGTGTTTCAATTTTTGTTCCAAAATTTTACAAAATTAAAATGCCTTTTCCAATTTTCATTCCAAAAATAGGAATCAAAATTTTCAAACAAAATTCTCGGAAAACTTCTAATTTTGAAGGGTTTTATTTTTCAAAAAAAATGTTGGAATTGATTTTTCGAAAATTGTATATTAGATTCAATTGAGATTTAAAAGAGGTCCAACCCTATTGGGCATTAACTAATTGGTGTATTCAATTAAAGATTTTAATGGATTTTGAAGGTTTTTAAAGATTTTTAAAGGATTTAAGAAATCCACATGGTTTTTTATGGATTTTAAAGGAGTGGATTTTGATGAATTTTAAAAGATTCTTACGGGTTTTTATGGATTATTATGAATGTTTTATTAGTCATAGGAAGCCATGAAAGAACACCGCCTACTGAAATCATTGCTTGAGACATGCTCTGCTAAAATCAGTTCCTCACCCAATTAATCCAATTTTTAATAGATCTCTACGACTTTTGGATGACATCCATTTCTAGAGAGAAAAACATGGATTTTTACATCAACCAATACCCAACTACACCCAAGTTTTTTTTTATACCTTTACTAAACATTATTGCTCTGAACTTAGCAACATCTTCCCACATCCCTTTGGTAGCACAAAAATTGGATAGAAATATACAAGTAGATTCCGTTTGGGGTTCAAGCTCGAAGAGTTCCCTTGCAGCCCTTTCTCCCATTTTCACATTTCCATGTCCAACTCTGTCCCAATTTTGATTACAAGATAATGAATCTACTTGTAATTTTTTTTCTTTCTAATAGGAATATAAACAATTCGATGGATTTGGAATAAAAAACGATATAGAATTTTCTCGAAAAGCTTTAGTATTCTTCTCATACATCATTATTGCAATAATGCTTAGGATGCTAGAGTATGGGAATTCCTTATTATCAAAACAAAAAACCTTAGAAGCTAATTGAAGACAGTGACATTTACAGTAAGTGATGATACATCAAAATAGACCATCACGATCGTACACGTGGCATAGAAACCCATCATGAGGATATAGCGTCCAGCTTATTGGGCCAGCTCATAAAGCCCAGGATGAATAAAGCCCATTATAGAGGCCCATACAGGGCCCACCAATGAGGAGACGTAAACAGAGCCCAAACTAGGCCCGAATGAATTAGAACCCAAATCAAGGCCCGACACAAGTTATCTTATAAAGAAGAGGAATGTTGCACCAAAAAAAGTCGTGGAGGGAGTAACGCCTCCACGAACGCATATCCAACAAGGAGACTGTTAAAAGAAACATCTCATTCTGTTGCGACTCACATGCTTAAGTCACGCAGAGAACTAACCGCGAACATTATAAAAGGTAAAGGAAACATTCGACACAGGTATGCAACTTTAACTGAGTTTTTTTCCAGATTTACTTCATTCTTCCAACAGAGTTACTGACTTAAGCATTGGAGTGCCTTTAGCCACCAAAAATTTGGTCCTTGAAAGTCTAACAATTATTTTGCAGGTCAAATTCACAGCAGGACGATTTTTTGACGCATCAGTTTGGCGTCGTCCATGGGAACGCCGAGTTTCCTTTCTAAACAATATACACAATGACAAAGCTCACCATAACCCAATAAACGATCAACAAGCCGTTAGAGCAAATGGTGCAGTCTGCAGATCCTCCACCCAGCAATGATCATGACAACTCTCCTACTAATAACAATGCATCACTGACAGCTTATGAAGAAGAAATAACCTGGATCTTTGGACCAGTAGCACCCTAAAATGCGAATCCACAACATGCAATGGCCCAAACAACCCAAACATCTGCTGACACTACCACGGATCCTCGAGTAGACTTACTAATGGCCTAGATGAGTCACATGACAAAGATGCTGGAGAAAATCACATAGGAGCGCATTCAGTCAGCTGATCATGTTCAAGCATTGCAACAACAAAACTCCACCAACCAAACTCTAAAAAGTGACGAAGTCCCAGCAGAACCCCAACCAGGAAACTTCGAAAGCAACGAGCTCCCTCGAGGCATGAATCCACTGTGTGACATGATGCTAACTGAAATCCCGTTCAGGATAGGAGTCACGGGTCCCAACATACTATACGAGTTAGCAAAACTGCCATTCTCCGATGCTCTCATAAAAACGACAATATCGAAAAGTTCACTCCGCCAAAGTTCGAAGTATATGATGGTACTACAAACCCAACTGATCACCTGAGACATTTCCATCACATGATGGCTCACATCCACAGCAATGAATTAGTTCAACAACCTACCACCAAGGTCGATAGATTCCTTCCAAGCTTTGGCCACCGCTTTTATCACCAGATTCATCGAGAGCGAGCAAATGAGGAAATGGCCACACTACCTTTTGCAAATCAGGCAAAAGCCCGAAGAGACAATACGAGAATATGTCACCCATTTTAACAATGAATTAACAATGATCGATGGATGTAGCGACGACATAGCAGCTGCAACCTTTGTGGCCAGACTGAAAAGAGACACCTTCTTTGATGCTCTTAACCTAGAGTCTCCAAAAGGCATGGCAGTCCTGCTAAAAATATCACAAAAACACATCTCCATTGAGGAAATGAAAGCGGCCAGGAGGAAAATGACCAAGAAAGAGAAAGTTTGTCGAGGAAACGAGAAAGAAATGAGGATAAAAGACAGGATGGCGGACAACGGGAGGGTAGTGACCAATCGAAGAAACATCAAAATGGCGAAATGAGCGATTGGCAACAACAAGAATCCGGGAAGCTACAGCCAACACAGCGTTGACAAGAGCGAGTAACGAGTGTAATGAAGAACACATACAAGCCATAAACAACCTTGAAAACAAGTCGAGCAAATATACTGAAGCACATAGCGAAATGGGACAACGTCAACTGGCCACAAAGGATGAGAAGAGATCCGGAAGGAAGAGACAAAAACAAATATTGTTCCTTCCATAAGGATCATGGGCACAATACCGAAGACTGCTACAAACTAATTGACGAAATTGAGCACTAGGTTTAAAAAGGACGACTTGACGAGTTCATTGGAATGTCAGACAAACAACTCGCATGGAAGGAGAAAACAATATATGCGGCGGGATCAAAAGAATAGCCCAGAGTGCTAATATACGCCTCACACTGCATAGATGGAGGAAACAAAGCACACAAAGCAGCCAAGAGAACTTCTCTTTCAAACCAAATTATATCAAAACAAGGATATTGATGAAACCTGACAAGTCATTTCACGAATGCACAAAACATGGAGAGGTTTGCATCAACCAACTAATACGAATCAAAAGATCCTTCTGACGGATGCAAGAGCAACAGACTCAACCAAACCTTGATAGTTGACACCAAACACGTAGCCAGCATCAGCATGATTAGACAATTTGGTGCTGACGCAAGCATGATTGGACAATTTGCACTACAAGAAAAAAAACCCAATTATAGCGTTTCAAAAACGCTATGGTAGGATACCATAGCGTTTTAGAAAACGCTGTGTCTGCCGAAGCTATAATAGACCCATGGTCTATTATAGCGTTTTAAAAATGCTATAGTAAGTTGGTTTTTTATAGCGTTTCAGAAATGCTATCGCAGACTATACCATAGCGTTTCTGAAAAGCTATTGTAAGTATACATAGCAAATTTTTTTTTTTTTTTTTGCTATCAAACGACTTTTATTACATCTTATAAGTTTTATTTCTAGAAAATAATAATTTAAATGTGCCAAACTTAAACATTTCCATAAATGGAGGCAAAGTAATATAATTAATGAGATAATGTATTACATCGAGTCACAAAATCTATCAAATTAATAATAAAGATCAGCTCTCTGTATTACATCGAGTCACAAAACATTTCCAGCTTTTCAAAACCTAAATAAAAAACTAAATATAAAGTACCACAGCTCCCTATATTAACACATTAACCACCTCAACAGAACCACAATCATCTTCTTCAGTCCACCTCAACAGAGCGCTCCAATTTCCAGCAGGAGCTCGACCAATCAACAACTTGATCACAACGCCTCTTGCCAACCTCGCTCAATCAGCAAAGTCCCTGAAAATAATGTATAAGACTGTCAGATAGTTAAGGGAAAAGTTAATAGAAAATTTTGTAACAAAAGTAACCATCTAAACAAAAATCTGAAGAAGCAACCAACAAGTTTTATAAAAGCAACGAGACTTGTCTTGTAAAAATGTCATAAAGGACTAGGTATATGCAGTCTCACCACGAACTAAAATATTTGTGACTCGAAGTAATACAGAGAGCTGATCTTTATTAAACATATATTGAGAAACCATATTTTTTTTCATATATTAAACAACAAAAAGACTCAAGTTAACAAAGGCTGCAAATGGCTAGGCAGTATGTAACATGATAGCCTATCCGACCAAGAGAGTGATAGAATAGTTCAATTACCTGGGACCTCTTTGCCAATAGTGGGTGGTGGGGAAGCATTTGTCTTATTCACATCACCAGGAGTAGTTTCAAACCCAGTAGGTCGAGTTCCAGAGGAAGCAAGCTTTTCGATAGCCAAAACAAATGGCTGTGGAACAGTATAATGTGATCGACCATTTCATGGAAATTTAGCAAGTAGATATAAAAAAAATTTACTTAAAATAATATGCAATGTACCTGATAAGTAAGCGGGAAAGTGCCCTCTTTGAACCACAAGATCGTAATGACTGCAGACGAAAAACACAGTAGGGGACATAGGATACAAAGCCGCCACCGGTATGTTCCTCCGGTTCCCGACTACTGCCACCCATGACAAGTGCATATCAGTGACAATAACAGTAACAGGCGACAGAATGCGGTCTAGGACCTGCTCGAATGGACCCTCTAATTTAGTCATGACAACTTCTACAAATCCAGGTATGTCATCAGCCCGAACCAACTCTGAAGGTATGACATTCAGGATGGTTTCAAAGCGTATGGAGGGTGGCATGTGAGCTGAAGCTAAGAAACCACGCCACTCCTCTGTGACTACGAAGGAGACTATGATGTTGTTGGATTTGGAGACTAGGAGCTTGCAGAGGTTCATCATGAGGTTCATCATGGGGTTCACCCAAATAGATAGAGAACAATAATTGGATGGACACACCGAGAACAAGCAGGGAAGAAAATAATTGAAAGCTTTTCCCACTTCCTCTATTCTCCAAATTCAGACAGCGGGTGAAACCTATAGAAGAAATCAACTAACAAAATTAAAGGATCTGTAATTGAATAAACTAATACCAAAATTATCAAATTTCATATAAATAAGCTTATCCCACTTCCCTTACTATCCAGGATCTAAACACAAATAGAACCAAAATATCATCCGTCTCTTATATCTACTACCATTTACGAAAATTAAATACTAGGTCCTAAATTTGAAGAGCTCACCTGCTACATTGCTGGCAAAACCTCTGCATCTGGTTCCCCACGAGTGCTTTAGTGGTCTTGTTATGAACCTCACAAACTTTGTGTCGACGGTGATAGTCCTTTGCACTTGAAAGATCTGCCTTACAGTCATCAACCTGACACATATGATAGGCAACATTACCTGGAGAACCAGATCGTACACGCTTATTGGGCCTTGCAGCAGGCTCCTCTATAGAATACAAGCTCCCCCTAAGTTTCAATGTCAAGTTTTCACCATCTTCGTCCACAGGCCTTTCAGTATTCACAGGCTTTGGTGCTTCTGCCCCTTCCTTCCTCTGTCCACTAGGTTCAATAACCATGGGCAAACTTACCATTCTCTGAACCTCAACATCAGATGGCTTTGCCACAAATCTCACACTGTCCCATTGCCAAACTTTAGGATCCCAACTACTTCCAGGATTCTGCAACCAGTGAGGTTGCTGTTGCTGTTGCTGGTGGTCATACATACGGTTTTGCCATGGTAGATCTCGCTTCTTCAACAAGGTTGGCGCCTCATAAAACGGACCAGGAAGCTGGTGGTGTATGAACATAGGATGAGCTACCTGTGTACCCACTTGTTCCATTTCTCCAAAACTGGGATTCCAAAAAATCAAAACAAACTTGGTATGATGATTCCAACTTTGAACAATCTTCTTCACTTAATGCAGCTTAGATCTCTATGAAAAACAAAAAAATATAAAATCAGCAAAAAATTGAACAAATTAATCAAACATAGAAACAAAGAGAAGCAACTAAAATTCCATTTAAACACACAACAACTCTCATTCAAACTACCAACAATTGTAATACAACTTAAATCCATACAATAAATAACAAAAATAAATGACAAAAAAACTTAACAAATCAACCCTAACAAACTTAAATCCATACAATAAATGCTTGTTAGTATTAGGCCCACATTTGTATCTCTTAGAAACTCTTTATTATCTAATCTGGCCACTTAAACTAACAAGTGCTCAATCATGCATCTTCTTAGACAAAATGTACAAGCAATGCAGGGAACAAACACAATGGCAGCAGTATAAGCTTTCACAGGTACACATGCATATCCTATTTATTTTTTTAGAGATAGTCGTTAGCTTGATGGCTAAATCACAACAAAATCTAACTTGCTCACAAGCAGCATATGCTACCAGACAGATCAAAATCTCCTTTGACTGCCTACGATACATTTCAGATTCATTATGCCTTGGTTTGAGAACAAAAATCTACTAATAACAAGCCGAGAAATGAAACACTACAACAAAACAGAAAAAAAAAAAGAACAAAAATACAATGTGGCATTGATCGCGTTTATGAAATGGAGGTATTATCAGATTTGACTTGAAAACAAAGAAGAGGGTGTATATTATAGCACCAATAAACCCTAATGTGAACTGACACATACCTTCTGTAGGAATGCATAGTTATGAATATCTTCAAAACTCTTAGATGATTTAACAGATTCATCCTTGGAAATAACCTAAAAAAACAAAAGTACATGCTCATTTAGCTTAATCAAGCTGTAAGAAGAGTTTGTCACTAAAATCAAATGTATATTAAAAAAGTTCAGTTAATTTACCCCAGTTCCACTGCATGGTGCATCTAACAACACTCTGTCAATTGTATTTTGTCCCAAGACCTTGGGGAGCTGTTAATTGAAGAAACATCCTATCAGGCATGAAATTCATGAATAATTGAATAAACATCCTACACGTAGTCTTGAAAAAGTTTGACTGCATCATGTGGTGTTTAGACACTAGGGCTTACAATCGTTATGATCAACAAAAACTGACTTTATGCAGAAAAAATTTTGAGGCTAACAACTGCTCGTACATTTTTCAGAGGTTTCTTTCTTGAAGCTTGAGGACGAACTTTTCTTCACCAAATTAGTTAGTATGATAGGATGTGCATCCTTAAGGTTAGGCATAGTTTCACTTAAATAAGGCGAGGGCCTCGCACCATTTTTTTTTTTTTTTTTTTTTTCAGTTTACAAATTGAAACTTCAGTTAAGGCTGGAAGCTTTTAAACCATGGATCAGCACAGTAGCATCCCACCTACTGGTTCAAAAGACATAATGAATGGAAAACTAAGATTTTCTGCCTTCCTAATTCGGAGAATGGTTTCATGTATTAAGCTAATTATTGAGATTCTGGCTGCATACAAAAAAAACCTAATATATAACTTCTTTTTAGTATTATCCAAGTAACAGTCATCCATTTTCTTGAATGAAATAACTTTATATACAGAATACCATACTGCATGGAACAACAGACTAGATTGTGACAAAGTTAGCACATACCACTATTCTTCATAAGAGCTGCAATGTATGTTGTTTTTCCACCAGGTGCTGCTCTGAAACAAGAATAATGCAACCTCGCATCATAATTCAAATATTCACGAAGGTACAGTAATGGATAGGATGCATCAGCTATCATAAAAATATTCTCGTTGTATGCAATAAAAATACGGGTTATGCACAAGAATTGTTTTTATCTTAATTCAAGGGCATCTCCTAGAGAATAGTAGGATTTCAGCTTGATACTCTTTCAAGGTCCAACTGTGTTAAAGAATAAACAAATAAACTAACATATGTTTTATTGGACATAACCACTATGTTATTTAACTGAAGTACTTACGCCATATCCACAATTCGCTCCCTCTCCTGAGGAGCAAGGGCCATGACAGGCAAGAATGAGCTAGCACTTTGCAGCTGTGAACAATGAAAAAACATTCTTAAGAACTAGACAAGCAGACAAGAATAGGGGACAACAATGGTAAATAAATAAATAGACATGATGGGCATCTGAATTACCATATAATGACCAGCCATATATTCCGGAGTGGCACCAATTGGCACTTGTGAATCGTAAACAACAAGTCCAACCTAAAAATCATGATATCAGCACAAATTTTCGATGCAAAACGTAAAACTGAAAGCTATATCAAGAATATGGTGTTAAATTTACCTTAGACCACTTGCTTAAAGGATCTAAGTTTACTCCTCTGTTTAAGAAAACATCAGCCAAATCTCTCCTCCGAGTCTAAAATAATAAGAAAGCAGTTAAGCGGTATGTTTATTACAAGAAAGATTTGAAACAATATTCAGAATAACTGTGTCTTTCTACCTTTAATGTGTTCATCCTTAAGCAAATAGGCCGAGGCTTTTCATAAGCTTCAATTAGTTCTAAAAGTTCTACAACTGGAAACATCTGTAGCCAACAGGAATGCGTATTAGATATACCCAAAGGCATAGTATCATTAATCAAGAAGTTCTGCTCTCTATTGAAATGAAAATTAGTTAATATTTGTTTCTATCTCTTAAAAAATTTTAAAAAATGACACTCCCAGTCCTCAATTCCTCATCTTAAGCATTTAGAATAGTATTTGCATCAATAACGATAATAAGTTACCTCCACTAAAACCCCAATCAGGAATTCATTGTACCCATAGTAAGAACTCAAATCTCTTTTAAGCTGTCCAATGTAGTCCTTCCTTGTTGCCCCTTCTTGTCTCAACGTCTTCAAGGAGGTGCTTCCTCTGACCCAGCAACACCAATCTCTCAAACATACTTCTTCAAAAGTCAGCTTCCATACAAATCTATTAAGCAAAAAAAAAATATTGTAACAATACAACAAATTGTGATCAAGCATGCAAAGCTAAGAGAATACAGACAATAAGAAGATAAACAAACCTTGCTTTTGATCATTGCAGGAAATTGACATTCATCACAAACTAGTATTGCATGCTGGATACCTGGAAGTAGTAGAGGAACAACTGATTCACACTCTTTAAGCTGGGCAGCCTCATCAATGACCAACATTTTCAATGGTTTCATTTCTTCTGTCTGTAAAGTAGACGAAGCCGATGCAGTGCAGAAGATAAGACAGGCATTTTGCA
Source organism: Berberis vulgaris (assembly GCA_963556465.1). NCBI lineage: Eukaryota > Viridiplantae > Streptophyta > Magnoliopsida > Ranunculales > Berberidaceae > Berberis > Berberis vulgaris. The sequence goes on along the minus strand of OY747131.1, from coordinate 26,089,848 downwards.
AACAAAATTCTTTGATCAAATTTGTATCACCAAACTCAGGAACTGAAAGCAAAATTCGAACGCACTTTGCTCTGTTGTTATGTACCAACTCAGACAATGTATTTGAGTCTTTATCACTGGAAGGAATTCAAGAAACAACCCAGATAATGTAAAAACCAGTAAAACACCAGGATTCGATCCACTCATATCTTAAGAACAAACAAATAAATTCAAGCTCCAAAAAGATCACAGGAGACTTACTCTAAAGCTCTAGTTGTGCCCAGTGCTACCTTCACACGGGCATTCCAGGTAAGTGTCTTGCTGTTATCATCAGTAAAGTGCAACATGTCATGCAGAGTTCCTATTCCAATATACTATACACCAGAAGACGCTGGCCATGCTCAGCCCAATATCCTACTAGTGCAATGATGTTTGGGTGTCTCAACCTCGACATGTTTGAAACAGTCATTGAAACAAATTTCCAAAAAAAAAAAAAAAAGATGACGCGCTGCCACTACAAGAACTACAAACACTTCATGGCCAAAATAGGGAGCAATAACAGCATGTTTTTGTTCCAGGAACAGGGTTCAGTAATAGGTTAGAGAAATGTCTGATTTTGCGGGTTTTCTATTTCAGGTTCAGTTTTTTTTTTCCGGAAACAGGGTGTGGTCTCTGTTTTGAGCAGTTTCTAGGCACCGCGGAAAGGTGCCATCTTCTCAGACAGACCCATTGTGAGATTAATAAAGGATGTTAATAAGTAGGTCCATACAAGATGTCTAAAATTATTCAAAGTAAACACACTTATTACATTATCATGTAATCTCAACTTATTTCATCCTAAGAATCTTGTAGGTCACAACATTCAAAGTAACAGATCTATTATCTGTGGAATTGAATAGCACAAAAGCAAGAAAACTCAAACTGGTAATGCCTAAATAGTTCAAACTAGGAATATGACTGCAATCATTTTGGCATGTAAAAACTATGATAACTAACTTTACAGGTGGTTACCTTGTCATTAGGAATACTCATCGTACATTGTTCAACTCCATGTGGCAGTGATATCCTTAGTTATTTGGATTCTTGCTCTTGATTGATGCTGGAGGTATTTCTCTCCAATGGCACATACATGGTATCCATGCAAGCATACCCAATTGTAAGTACTTGAACAACATGGACTAATCAGTGGCAAAATAACCAAATGCATTTAAAAGGAAAAAAATGTCAATAGGAAAAGTGGACCTGTGATTCGAACTGCTGATTTTTCAGTCTCCAATCTTCAGATTGTGTCCTGATTTCCTTTTGCAATTTGTCTCTCTCATCATCCTTTGAAGTTAAGCGCTTAATAAAACACGCTAAAGATTTTGGAGAAATCTCCTCATATTATTCCAAACAATCTCCTCATATTTATCTCTCAAAACTCTCTAAAAGCCTATTTAGATTTATACAACTCCCTAAAATGCAAATTCAATTGACATCTAAAGCAGTGAGACAATATTCTACAACATTACGCAACAACAGCATTACAACATTACATGTGCAACATTAACAACAACAGTAACAACATTACACAGTAACATTACAACATTAACATTCTTATAACATACGTACATATCCATGAATACAAGTCGATCTACAAAATTGGTAGTAGTTCAAGCATATATTCAGGAATTCAAGACCAAGAGAAATATTCATTCAAGCATGCAAATATATATTACAAGTCTCGATCAATGCTTACCGAAGCTCTAAATCATAACAACTTTGTCTGCTGGCCATGCTACTGTAGTACCAATGTCATCTTCAATAAATTCCAGCTCAGATGTAGGCCTCCAAAGAGATGCAGTAGGAACTTTTGGACTATCTACCCAAACTCTAATAGCATTAGGACCCGGGGGAATGTGATGAACAACCTGATTTGGATCACTTGAAGACCAACGTCCTTCAACAACTACTTGTCCCGAACCACTAACATCCAACAACTTGCAGCTTTTCTTTGAGCCGTTGTTCACACTCTAACAACAAGTCAAACAAGAAAATATACATTATACTGAGGAATCACTTTACTAATAGATTCATGAAGATATATATAGTTACTTTCATTATGCATTAGTGTATGCCAATCACATTTAACTTACCAAATGATATGATGCATTTTCGACTTCCTGATTTTCAGGTACGTTTTCCAGAACAACTTTGTTAGCCGGCTATGCTATCGTAGAACCAACGACATCTTCAATGCATGTCATATTAGATGTAAGCCTCCATAAAAATGCTTCATGATGTTTTGAAATATCTACCCAAACAATCATGGCATTAGGTCCAAGAGGAATACCATTGATCAACGCTTTTGGATCACTCGAATGCCAACGTCCTTCCACCATTATTTCATCTTTTGCACTCCAATCAAACAATGTGCACTTGTTCGTTGAATTGTTGTACTTGCTCTATCAAGAAAGAATGCATAAACAACATGAATCATATACACAAGAATACAACTATTTAAGTTACACAAATACATGATATAAATACCAAAGAAATGAATAATTATCTTGCCAAAGGCGTGTCAATATTATCTTGTTGAACAGAATCTTGATCAAGTTGCAAAATAACTCTCTCGGCAGGCCATGCTATCGATTTACCTTGAGCTTGTTCTATACAAGTCATACTAGATGTAGGCCTCCATAGGAAAGCAGCTGGTTTAGTTGGGATATCAACACAGACTTTGATTGCATTAGGACCCATAGGAATTTTATTGACAAGAGCATTAGGATTCCTTGATATCAAATGTCCTTCAGCAACGATTTCCTTTGTTCCACTCCAATCTAACAACTAGCATTTCCCTACTGACTTCGTGTTGGCACTCTGCAATTAATCAATACAAACATTACAATTGAAGCGAGTATAAATTGAAGAGTAATGTCACAATATTGAAACTAATTGTCGTACTATTGCAGATGTTTTGTCCTCTTCTCCACTTTGCTCAATCTAACAATACAGAAAATAGTTAATAAAAAAAATTCAATGACTAAGCTAGATTTTTACTTGATCACAACATATATCAAACTTGCCTTGTTTTTCAATAATATGTTCAACAATTCTCCAAATGTTGGATCTTGTCGTGCATGATAGTTTGTTGCTCTTGCATCTTGGCCACATGTTTGTCCTTAGTTTGAAGGAATGCCAATTTGCTGATGGTCATTCCTCTTCCCATTCCTCTTAGTCGTCCAGGTTTTTCATTTCCTAAGACTTTGGAAAGAGCATCTTCGGCCACATTTGTTGTCGAGTTAGATGGTGAATCACTTTCAGCTTCGATTAGCTTCTAAAAAACTATACAAAATTACACATAATTCTACAAAACAAATAACATTTCACTCACAATGGTTTCGGAAACTCCTGTATTTACTGGTTTACCGTTTTTCTGGTGCGCGACTTAATCCATACTTTAACCCTAGAAACTGACGATGGCTCTGTACTATTATTTTTCTATAGGAAAAATAAATTGATATTAGGTTCTGAAAAATTAGTAATTGGACCTACAAAATTATTTTTACAACAACATAAGAATGCATATGAATATGAAATATGTATCACCATATCTTCTGCTAATCGAGCCAATCCTTTGCGGCTGCATGTGTGTGGGATTTGCTTACGCCTGATTGCTTTATACTTATCACTTACAGCCTGAAATTGTATTACTTTAGCACGATTTTAAATGAATTATAATGTTTCACCATATATTATAATATTACAACTAGTTTTAAAACATACCTTAAATGTTGGACTAGTTTTTGTCTTGACGAACTTTATCCACTCTGCTCTACTTTGAATGTTTTTAAGCTGAAGCTCAAGTATTTCTTCCTCATTAGTTGCTTCTTGTATTTGGCTGACTAACCGTGATTTTGAGGCCCTCCATATACATCCCATCAATTTAAAAACGATAGCCTTTTTCCATTCTGTATTCAAGTAGAATCTTGCCTGGAGTTTATATAAAATTATCAGTAAGTAACTCAATACTGATAATTTTACTGTAAGAGTTCTATCACAACTTCTGTAAACTGAAATGTACATGTCATAGAATTGTAAGAGTTAATAATACCTTAATTGATCTCCACAAGATTACTTTTATGTCATTACCAAGCTTCCTCCAATCGCATAACGTTACAGGTACGTGCTCTCGTACAAGTGGGCCTAAAAAAGAAGACAAACTAATTGACCCCTCTCCACATGGTTCACCTTTATCAGTAAATTCAACATGAACTCGACTTGTAGGCTCTACAGCAATATCTTTCATTTTGGTTGGACCCCAAGCTTTCTTAACTCCTATCTAGTCTGCAACAGACTCTTGTGCTGCTGGTGCATCTTTTTCGACCACTTCTTTGGCCGCTGATGGTTGTATATGTTGGAGATTAGGTTCACGACTCTCATGTTGTTGGATCAAAGTCTCTTGACACGCTTCTGGACATTCTGATACATTCTTATCCATTCCTTCAGAGATCTTGGATGTTTTTGTCGGTATCAAAGCACGTTTCATTTTGTGAGATATGTCGTTCTTCTTGGATTCACCAACCATGGTTGTTCACCTGTTTAAGAAAAAAAAAGTTGATCATTTCAGTATATGTAATGCATTAATAACCTTAATCATATAATGAAAATATAAAAACAGACAACATATGAAATATGTGTAACTAATATATAAAAACAGAGACACCTTTGATAAAGCAGCAAAAACACAAGCTATATAAAGATGAAGGTTAAGAACATATATTACACAAATATGACCTCACAATTCTCCCTCACATATCTAACTTCACCACTAGACTCCTCAATTTCCATATCAACTTCTAGTGGTATTGAAGCTTCTGCACTTTCGTCATCGGCCTCTAACTCATGGAAACCTCTTGGTGGTGCCTTCATTACAACATACCAACTAGATGAATCATCTTCTCTTGAATAAAATACTTGTTTTGCTTGAGATGCTAAAATATATGGATATCTTGCAAATGATACTTGACTTTGATGGAGGTTCACGAGGGTAAATCCATCTTCAACTTTAACACCATTACCTTTGTTTCCCAATGACACCTAAAGACCGGAACATAGAATACATGATAGTCTAGTAATATTATATCTGTCAATATTCCATAGTAAGTAACCCAATCAAGCACTTGTGCAGTATCTTTTGCGCTTGCCCTACACATGCTGGTTGCCTCATAAATAATCCCACTGTTTTGGGTTTCCCGGTCGACATCTTTTGTGTGAAAACGCTGCCCATTGATAATATACACAGAAAAAGACAATGCACTATTCCGTGGACCATATGCAATCCATTTCAATGTGTCCGAGTCAGCTTTTGAATCAATAGAAATCTGTTAAAGTGCACAAATTAAATGAAGAGATACAAAGTAAGTAGTTATTAAATTAAACACAAACTAAGGTAATAAAAACCTGGAAGATTTCATCGAACCTTAGTTTTGATCCATTCTGCAAAATTTTCAATATGTTTATTCCAAAGTAAGGTTGCATCGCGTGTAAGACGTATGTTTGATTCTTGTAAAACCTCCAAGTGCATGCTAGTAGGAGAGAAAACTTAATAAATAAAATGGTTATGGTGTAACGATAGAGATCTAACATCTGTGAATTTCATTTTACTTACTCTAAATATGGATCCACCACCGCTGTATTCATCAACACAACTTGATGTGCAAGCTTTTTTTCTCTATCACTTAGTGTGATCGGTGTGGCTCTAGAAATTGGACGACCTTCCAGAATAACTTCATTCGCAAACTCATTATTGCGAACTTCTTTTTCCTCCACTTGTATTGTTTTTTTTTCAAAAATTTGCTACAAAAACTTATGCACCCTTCTGCAAGATATGATTCAGCGATACACCCCTCTGGCCGTGCAGGGTTCCTAACGTAATCTTTTAGTGTTTTCATATATCTGTACATAAATAACTTATAAGTTATTCAACATATTATGCTTCAAACAAAACTATTCAGACTAAAAAAAAAAGGAATGATTCCTTACCTCTCAAAGGGATACATCCAACGAAAATGAACAGGTCCACATAATCTAGCTTCTCTTCCTAGATGAACCGTTAAGTGTACCATAATATCAAAAAAAGGTGGAAAAAACCTTTCAAGCATGCACACAGTTTCAATGAAGTCTTCCTCCAATATTTCTAATTTCTTTCTATCTATAACACGCTGACACAACCTATTGAAGAATGCACATAACCGAAGTACTGCATTTCTAGGCCCTTTTGGAAGTAATCCTCGTAAAGCAACCGACAACAACTGTTGCATTAGAACATGATAATCATGGGACTTCAGGCCAATAACCTTGCATTCCTCACAAGATACACACCTCCCAATGTTTGAACAATAACCATCAGCTCCCTTGAAGTCATATAATCTCTAGCAAAATTTCTTCCTTTCAGACCTTGAAAATGTCCATGGAGCAGGTGGAAGGTATGTTCTGCTTCCATGAGGTTGTGGATGCAGGTCCTTCCGTATTTGCATATCTTGTAAGTCCTTACGAGCATTAACCCCATCTTTTGACTTTCCACAGTGCAACATTGTGCCTATAATGCTTTCACAAACATTTTTTTCGACATGCATTACGTCTAAATTATGACATAATGGAAATTCCTACAAAAACATGAACGTTACTAGTAATACTTATTTTTTTAGACCATTACTGAATATAAAAAAAAACAAAGCGATTAAAGACATAAAAACTAACCTCCCAATATGGTAAATCGAAAAAGATTGACCTTTTCTTCCACCTTGATAGCTCATCATGATCATCATCATCGTCATTGCCATCAACATCGTCATCACCATTATCATCAGCATCAGCATCATTAGCATTATCATTTCTTTTTCTTTTTTTCTTATGACATTTTCTAAAATCATTTGGAAAATTCTTAAGAGCCATAGAAATGTTACGACCAAACAAGATTCTAGGCTTCCTTCCATGTTCCACATTGTTATCAAACCAAACCTTCTTTCCTCAATACTCATGTGTAGGTGATAGAAATTTCCTATGACCCATGTATGCAAATTTCTTACTGTGCGTTAACCATCTGAAATGCGTATTTTTCCCACAATTAGGACATGCCTTTTTACCTTTTGTACAGCATCCAGCGAGGTTTCCATATGCTGGAAAATCACTTATGGTCCATAGCAAAATTGCTTTGAGATTAAAAATATTTCCACCAAACGCATCATAGGCCTCCACTCCATTGTGCCACAAATGTTGCAAGTCTTCTATAAGTGGCTGTAAGTAGACGTCTATGTCATTTCTAGGTTGCTTTGGACCCGGAATCAGTAGCGTTAACATGATATTCTCTTTCTTCATGCACAACGCAGGAGGCAAATTGTAGTTAACTAGCATCACTGGCCAACAACTGTAATTAGAGCTTAACATGGAAAAAGGATTAAAACCATCAGTAGAAAGACCAAGTCTAAGATTACGTGGATCAGCTGCAAATGATTCCCATTTATCATTAACCAATTCCCATGTTACGGAATCAACAGGGTGACGCATTTTTCCATCTTTGCTTTTATTATTAAAATGCGACCTTAAATCTGCAGCCATTTTATCAGACCTAAACATCCTTTTGAATCTTGAAATTATAGGAAAGTACCTCAAAACTTTAACTGGAATACCTTTTTTAATCTCTTTGGTCCTCTTATTTTTCTTCCATCTTGAAGCACCACATTTAAGACAATTGTCCAAGTCCTTGTACTCTTTTCTAAATAGACAACAATCATTCTCACAAGCATGAATCTTTTCATAACCAATCTCAAATGACTTGAGAAACTTTTTAACCGAGTAAAACGACTTCAAAAGTACATTGTCCTGTGGAAGCATGTCTGCCAATGTCTCAAGAAGCTCACTAAAACTTTTATTAGACCATCCACTTTGAGTTTTAAGTCGATATAAAGCTACAATGGCTGATAGCTTGTTATAATTTGAACAGTTCGAGTACAAAAGGGTTTCCGCATCTTTTAGTTTTGCTATAAAATCATCAACATCTATGTATTTAGTAAGCTCAATGTAGTCTTCATTAACAAACTGAGTAGGCTTCATATATTCTTCATCAAAAAAGTGGGCAGCTCTATATAAGTTATATGTCTTGTCGTTGCACATTTTTTCAGGAAAGGTGTCATCAATAATTATTTGCTCCTCATGCTCATACCAATCTTTACTTTGTTTGTACTTCGCATCCATTCCCCTTGTAACCAAATGTTCAACAACAGTACTGCCACATTGATGCTGTACATTGCGACAATCTATGCAAGGGCATAAGATCATTTTAGGATTTCCCAAGTTGTTTGTAACCATTTTCACAAAATTCCATGCTCCTTTCTCGTACTCATGATCAGCTCTATGACAAGAAAGACAAGAAAAATCCATTGCTCTAAGACCTCTGACATTTCTAATTCTATAATAAATATCCAACTACGCACAACTAATTTTGTACCTGTGAAGACCCACCCAACCTTTATCCAGCATCATATATTTTTGTAGTACTCAGCCCAACAAATTCTAAAATTCAAACAAATAACTACTTAAATCTTCATGGGGTAATTGAAAGTTTCATATATATATATATATATATATGCAGTACTTGAAGACATGTCCAATTTCATACTAAAGAGATATTCATATCCGTTCTGAAAGCATTACAAACTGGCAGCATAAATGTTAAACACAAAGACAAAAATTAAATTCAGACAATGCTACAGCATAAATGTGAAGAAGGGGTACAAATTGGACAAATTTTGGCCTTTTCACACTAAGTGAAAAAATGTTATTGTCATATGCTATTAATGAGCAATTGTTGTGTAGTAGTCAATGCCATCTTTTCAAATAAAGCATAATTATAATACGTTCAGCATATATGTTAGATACTTTTGAATGATACCCGCTACGACATCATTTCCTTGCATACATAATTATAAAACATTGTGCCTATATGTTAGAACTTGTTCACCAAGGTAGTCATAATTCAAGAGGATTGGTAGCTTAGCATCTTTTGCTGATAAACTCACTGAAGAACTTGTCAAAGTTTCAGATTCCTTCTTGACTTCGGAAAAAAAAATTTCAATTTCATACATTATTCTAAAGCAAATATTCAACAAAACCCTTATATTAATACTATACCAACTGTGTGGTTTATCCTCCAACTAGTAGGATTGCAAACTCTCATCCTGTCAATGGTTTTGGTTTGCAAATTGTTTGCTATATATATTAGCTTACTATAGTACAACCGACGAGTTTAATAATTGTATTTTTTTATTTAAATAATCCCCCTTGAAAACAGAAAGCTAGTTTAGACAACGAGATTATTTGGTACCTTCCAAATGAAAAATTAGTGGCCAGCGTTAAGTATATCGGTGATTAGAATATGCTTTGCTTAAGTAAGCATGAAGGATTAGAACCTTAAAGTTCTTGCCATCTGATGGAACAAAAAAATAAAATAAAATAAAACAATCCTTCAGTCAAGCAATTACTTACATTACAGAATCTCTTATCATTAGAGCTTCAACACTAACACACAATAACAATGAACCAAACAACACATTGTTCATGTCAACAAGGTGACTATAGAACTGTTTCAGAATTCATAGTCCATGTCTTCAATAATTCAAGAGTCCTTGAACCTTTTCTAGTTACCAAAGTCCATGTCTTCACATAAGTGGACTGCTGTGATATTTGTGCATAACTGGAAAACTGGCGATCTTGTTGAGGTTTTCGATGTTTATTTATGGAAGACGACAACAATTTTGGAAGTTATGGATGAGCATCGCTTTATGGTTAAGCTCAATCGGATGTCCAAGAAGTTGAAAGCTGACAGATCTCATCTCAGGGTTCCACAATCTTTGGTGTTCACTCAGTCTCCATTAATAGTTTACCCAAACACTTGTTTTTAAATAGCTGTAAGTTTTAATATTATCTCCATTATGTCCAATATCGGAATTATACAGTGAAGTAGTTCATAGTAATACCATGTGAAAATTATCCCATATCTGAATTGTTTTCATATTTCAAATGTAATTTTCTCTAAAATTTTCACTCACTGGTTTATATGGTGATTTTGGAATGGTTTTGATACTTTAAACCCACTTTACTTAGTTTCTCAGCTAGACTAAAAAATTCTTTTCTACTATTTTCAGTTAAGTGATTCATCTCAGGATCTAGTGAATGTCTCATCTCATTTTGTCTTTAAAAACTGCGCATATTTTGGTATGGAGTTTATAATTCTAACGCTCATTCATTTTGAGTTCTTGCAGAAGATTGTTATTCACCAGCAGATACACAGTCTGGTGTGCAGGAGTCCAACAAAATCTGCTCAAGAAAGTTGAAAAAGAGGGGCAGCTGATCTTTCTGGTCTTAAGCTGAACGCTGGAACAACCTGGAAAATGAGAGTAATTGAGAAAGTAGAGGACCACCATAAGAGGGTTCCAGTTCCAGAGCATTTGACTACATCATTACCTAATGCTGATGCTTCCCTGAACAGCAGAAAATTGGACAATCACAATTGGATTTGAAGGCACTCAGTCAAAATCAGAGCTTCTGCTGGAAGCCTATAACCAGTTGATGCTGACAGTAATTACTGCTCTTTTGGTAGTCGCAATGCTAGCAACAGTTCAACATTTTCAGACACAACTGCAAGCAGTAGTTCACAAACTTGGTCACGCTCATCTTCAACAAATCATGATCAAGGTAATGGCAACATTGCTGTTGAATCTTTTCACGGTGAATGTACAAAAGGGCAGACCCTTCAAATTGGAGACAGAAAAACACCAACCCATGAGTATGCACCGAATAGGTATCATCGTGCTATTTGGTCAATGTTTTCTTCTGGATTCATAACTTGGGAACAAGAGAGGATAATAACAAATCTCTGTATCAAACTCCACATTTCGAGGATATTTCAAGGTAATTCAAAGAGTAAAAAAAAACAACTTGAATTCATGTTTGGGGACCTTATTAGAACTTGTTCACCAAGGTAGCCATAATTCAAGAGGATTGGTAGCTTAGCAGCTATTTGATGAAATATCCCAATTTTTTATCGATATATCCCATCGATAACAGTATTTTACAGACCGCACTAACATGCAAACCACATTTATTGAAAAACTAGTTTACAAGCAACACTGTTGCCGTATACTTTTCACGTAGAATGTCACCCTGGTCACTGGTGAAAAATGACCCTACTCGAGTTGACTTGAAACTCGAAGTCAAGTCAATCATCTACAAGTCTCCCCTAATCACCAAGATACATTAAAAGAACACATCTTTATAGCCTGCTTTAGTTGACACCCACCCCCCCCCCCCCCCCCCCCCCCGCCCAAGACTTAATCAAATCACACCCAACCATGAATTCATTTGCTTCAAAAGCCATTAAGTTTTCCGCTTTAAAAAAGTGCCACCAAAATCTACTAATCCAATCACCAAATGAGATTGAAAAAGAAACCAAAACAATAATTCAACTATATACAACTTATTCAATTCAAGAATCAACTATGCATCATTTAATATGTAATCAACTCTTCTAAACTAGTCAAAAGGTGTAGCAGCTGAATTGGTAAAGTTGTAGCTGATGGAATCACACCGTTGACTCGAACCCAGTCGTCTACATGGGGTGGGGAGGATTAAGTTGTAGCTGATGGATTTTTTTTCCTTTCTTTCTATATGGATTTTTAGATTTGAGACTTGTAACTTCTAATATCAGTAGTTTGGGTTATTCGCAGTCACTCTTTCAGGTGCTTGTATTGTTTCAATTTTCATGTATTTTTTGAGAAAGAATAAATTAAAATACTTGGAAACCAAATGGGAACACAAATGACATACTAAAAACCATTAGAACAAAGCAAACTAAATGGGAACCAAACAACCACTAATCTCACAAAGCAATCTCATACTAAAAACCATTAGAACATAAATCAATTCAAGATTCGTACCTCAAAATTGCCTCTAGATGACTCGAAAACCGCTGGAGAGAATCTTGGTATTTCTTCCCCGATGGAGAGACTCTGAAATCTATTGCATCTCTCTCTCTGAATATACATACACATTGTCATTAATTAAAGAGACCCAAAAATCAACATCTCAATAAATTATAGAACAAACTACAAAATGAAATGCAATCACAGAATCCAACCTTCAATCAGAAACCCTAATTTGTGCAAAATGAAGGTGATGAAATAGTGAAGGAGTAGTGAGTAGCAGAGGCAGAGTGAAGTGGAGGCGAAGCGATGAAGTGACAGAGAGCGAGAGAGCTCAGGCGATGCAGCAGAGAGCGAGAGAGATCAGTTGACGGTAAGATGAGAGGTGATGGCGAGAGAAGAGCGAGAGAGATCAGGCGAGGCGAGGTGACGACGAGAGAAGAGTCGAGGTGGGAGAGCTGCGTTTGTGAGGGATAGGTGCGTTGCGTCTGTGAGGGAGAGTCGCAAGGGAGGAGATGAAAGCCTTGGTCGATAAAAATGCGCATACCAAAATTTTGATATCCCACTTTGTTTTACTGTGAAAATCAAAACGCTATCTTATGAAATTTCTTTGGTTTTGATAGCACAAGTCCAAAAAACGCTATGGACTTGTGCTATTATTAGTCTCTTGTGTTGTAGTGTTGGTGCTGATGTGAGCATGATTGGACAATATGGTGTTGACAAAAACACGATCAGACAGTTTGGTGATGACATGAACATGATCGAACAAGCCAACACTACTCAGCCATCGAATAGAAAAGCACCCTGAGTCTACCGATCACAACAACATATTCGACATACGAGGATAAAACAAAGGAAAACAAAGCAACAAAAACATCAATCTCGAAGGCTAGCAGAAGTAAAGGAAGACAAATCAAATTGACCAGCATAAAAGCCTTAACAGCTAAGGTTGGTGAAAACATAAAAAAAGGAATATCAATAAGATTACGAATTAAGAACCCTAATGTTTTGCATGAACAACATAACAGATACATCAAATAATTAGCCATACAGAGCAATCGACGACAAAAGTCGGATATATATAACTTCTGATCTGATCAACCACGAAGTAAAGGTTGGACACCCGAGTCAGCTTATCATAAAAACTTTGAGTCGACCAAGATGTCAGAAGTAAAGGTTGGCCACCCGAATCAAGTAAACACAAAAAACTTTGAGTCGACCAAGATGTCAGAAGTAAAGGTTGGCCACCCGAATCAAGTAAACACAAAAAACTTTGAGTCGACCAAGATGTCCACTTAACATAGTAAAAGTTGGACACCCGAGTCAACTTATCACAAAAACTTCTAGTCAACCAAGATGTTGACTTAACGAAGTAAAAGTTGGACACCCGAGTCAACTTATCACAAAAAACTTTGAGTTGACCAAGATATCGAGTTAACAAAGTAAAGGTTGGACACCCAAGTCAACTAAACACAAAAACTTCGAATCGACTGAGAAATCGAGTTAACGAAGTAAAAGTTGGACACCCGAGTCAACTAAACACAAAAAACTTCGAGTCGACCAAGATGTTGAGTTAATGAAGTAAAAGTTGGACACCCGAGTCAACTTTTCACATAACCTTTGAATCGACTGAGATGTCGAGTTAACGAAGTAAAAGTTGGACACCCTTGTCAACTAAACACAAAAACTTTGAATCGACTGAGATGTCAAGTTAATGAAGTAAAAGTTGGACACCATAGTCAACTAAACACAGAAAAAAAACTTCGAGTCGGCCAAGATGTCGAGTTAACGAAGTAAAGACACCCGAGTCAACTTATCACAAAAACTTTGAATCGACTGAGATGTTGAAATAACGAAGTAAAGGTTGGACACCCGAGTCAACTAAACACAAAAACTTTGAATCGACGGAGATGTCGAGTTAACGAAGTAAAAGGTTGGACACCCGAGTCAACTAAACGCAAACTTTGAATCGTCGGAGATGTCGAGTTAACGAAATGGTTGGACACTCGAGTCAACTAAACAAAAAAACTTCAAATCGACTGAGATGTCATTAACGAAGTAAAAGTTGGACACCCAAATCAACTTATCACAAAAACCTCGAATCGACTGAGGTGTCGAGTTAAGGAAGTAAAAGTTGGACACCCGAGTCAACTTATCACAAAAACTTTGAGTCAACCAAGATGTCGAGTTAACAAAGTAAAAATTGGACACCCGAGTCAACTTATTACAAAAACTTCGAGTCGACCAAGATGTCGAGTTAACGAAGTAAAGGTTGGACACCCAAGTCAACTAAACACACAAACTTCAAAGCATCAAAGACATCGAGTTAACGAAGTAAGTGCTCAACAAACAAGTTGACTGAACAAAAGAACTTCGAGTTGATGGACACATCAAATCAACGAAGTCAAAATTTGAAGAACAAATCGACATGATTCGAGGAAGTACAAGAAAAAACAATTCTTTGCAGCTAAACAGGAAGGACAGCGCTGACCTACCTTTAGTCGAATGACGAGCAAAAATACGAAAGCAGTTACAAAAGAATTCAAAACAAAATCCATGACAACTACAGCCGAACTAAAAAGATACAACAAAAGTTCATTTTTATTGATAAAACTACTCTGTTACATCTGGAGAAGGAGATAAGGAAGTTGAGGAAGAAACAGAGGAAATTACAGAATCATCACTCGCATGAATAGGAGAAGGACTCTCTTTAGGAGAGGAAGATAATAATGACTCTAAGGCGCACGAAGGTAGAAAAAGCAATGGCTCCTCGATTACTGGATAAACTTCTTCGATATCATTGTTCTCGAAAGCTTTTCCAGCCAGGTGACGATCTGGACAAATCTTTACCAAATCCTTCGATATAGTCAAAAAGCTCAACCCGTCCGTAAACAACTCGCTTCCAATCTTCGGCTTCGACTATACGGAACCTATCCTTGGCAACAACAAGTTCATTTTTTGCCATGGCAAACTGCCTCTCAGTGGTGGAAAGCATACCGAAAGTATCTCCCTCGACATCATCGAACGCAACAATTATCTGTTCCATTTGCCTCTCAGCGAAATATCACATAACGGATTGCTCCACTTCAGCACGAGAAGTTTCATCAAAAGTTGTTTTCTCAAACTATAACTCTTTTTCCACATCACGTAGACGGGTATAAACCCCATCCAATTTGGCTTTTAATGAATCAAGCTCAGTAGCAGATTTATCTTGCATACTTTTCGCCTCAACCAATGACTTTCGAAC
Source organism: Berberis vulgaris (assembly GCA_963556465.1). NCBI lineage: Eukaryota > Viridiplantae > Streptophyta > Magnoliopsida > Ranunculales > Berberidaceae > Berberis > Berberis vulgaris. The sequence continues at coordinate 26,074,659 of OY747131.1, read as the reverse complement.
AACCCCTCTAGCTTTCTCCAATTTCGCACATTGCGTTTTCAACACATCAAATTGGAAAAGAACATGAGAAAACACCAGCAACAATGCCACCAACCTCTCCAAAAAAGTTACTTGGTCACGACCAACTCGATAGATCGAGCCCATCATTTCTACATAGGCGAGATGATTCATCCCGTCCATTATCTGCTCAAGACCGTGATCGATATGATCAAACGGATCCAGTACGGGCATTGAAAGACTTCCACCAACTGCCCTCATAACATCCTGAATAGGATTCGAACGAGACACAATCTGAGCAGAACCACGATTAAAAAGTTGTTTCTTCCTCAAAATCCGTCCCGGGTCTACCGACAGTCGTCTAAATGGACTTGCAGACCTTGTAGGCTTTCTTTTTCGTGAAGCAGAAACTGTCATATTAACAGGAGCATCGAGATCCGTAACACACTGATCCAAGCTCACTTTCCAATCAATGCTAGCATCACTAACACCAGCACGAGCAGCAATGACCTCATCACAAGACTCAGTAAACAAAGCTCGTTCTGTTTCATTCATAGTGTACAAACCACTATCTTCCAGGATACCCTCGAAAATATATGCCTCCACAGGAAAACGGTGAAACTTTGAGAATCGGTCACTGACCCTCTGCTCATCGACAGTTAAGTGAATATTTTTCCGCCTGTTCGAGACTCGAAATGATCAAAAAATTAAATGACCTTGCAATTGTAAGTAGCTGGAGTTCACGAAAGGGTAAAACCAAGACTGTGACCAATCACAGATGTCATCATTAAGTTTTTTGAAACAATCTGGAGAGCGGAGGAAGCAAATATCCCTATTCACCAATAGACCAACCATCGAATGCAAGACCCTCACAGTTCAAAGAAATGTCGGATAAAACAGCCCTCGTGTAAGAAGAAACCATCACCTTCCAACCATTAGAGCCCATTTGAGTAGGGGGAATGCCCAAGAAATTCAGATACTCCCAGAACAACTTTGGAACCGAGAACTAAAAGCCCGAAGAAAACATGCATGAATACAGTTTTGTCCAAGCAGAATAATCTCTTTGTCAGGCGGGAGATTATAGTCAAAATGAAGATTGTCCAGCATCGCCAGAGAAGCTCTATTGGGAGAATAATGATCCTCACACAGAGTTAGCAATTTACCACTTAGCTTATCACCAACAGACATTGTTGAATAACATAGAAAGCAATGAAAATGAAGAGGATGAAGGAATGAGCAAACCCTAATTTCAAAGATAGTGTGAAGAGGGAAAACAATATAGTCATATTTCCTTTTATAAAGCTGAGCAATGAAGGGATGGCTCATGGGACAGTGTGTGATATATGATGGCTACACGAAATCCAAAAAATGTGTGCAAAAATGAATGGACAAGTAAAGAATCGAGACACCAACTCGCGGAAAGCTACTGACAACATTAAATACAAAGTAATGATGGAATTGAAAGGCAAATCGTCACGAAGTTAGTGGCCACGTCAACATGCCCACCAACTAAGGGGGAGTAGCTAGTGATACATCAAAATAGACCAACCATCATGGCCGAACATGTGGCATAGAAACTCATCATGAGGATATAGCGTCCAACCTATTAGGCCAGCTCATAAAGCACATGAAGAATATAACCCATTATAGAGGCCTGGAGAAAGCTTGCCAATAAAGAGATGTAAACAGGGCCCAAATCCAGACTCGACACGAGTTCTCTTATAAGAAGAGGAACATTGCACCAGAAAACAGTCATGGAAGGAGTTACGCCTTTATGAACGCAACTCCATTAAGGAGGAGACTGTTACAAGAAACATCTCCTTTTATTGCACATCACATGCTTAAGTCACGTAGAGAATTAACCTCGACCATTATAAAAGATAAAGGGAACATTTGACACAGGTATGCAACTTTAACTGAGTTTTGTCCAGATTTACTTCCTTCTTCAAACTGAGTTACTGACTTAAGCATCGGAGTGCCTTCAGCCACCAAAAAGATGGTCCTTGGCAATTTAACAATTGTTTCGCAGATCAAACTCACAAGAGGATAGGGTTGAAAATTGAACCATCGGTTCGGATTTTCATCTAAACCGTGAATCGAACCGTCTTTGGTCGGTTTAAAAATTTTCAAACCGAACCGATTCTAATTTATGGAAATTGAAACTGAACCAAATCGACTGAAATTGAACTAAAACAAAACCGGACAGAGTGGTTATTTTAAACATGTTATATTATTTTTATATGAAATATATCATATTTATTATATATACTCAGTCGATTTGGTTTTGTCTGTTAAAATCACATAGAAACCAAAAATCGAACCGATCACTTCGATTTTGATATTTTTTAAAACCAAAACCGAACTGAACCGAATTTAAACTAAACTGGTCGGTTCGGTTTGATCAATTTTGTTGATTTAATCAGTTTGGTCACTTTTTTGTTCAACCCTACAGAAGGACGATTTTTGGATGCATCAGTTTGAGATTATAATCAGAACAAAGACTGTCCAGCGTCGCCTGAGAAGCTCTATTGGGAGAATAATAAGCCTCAAACTGAGTTAGCAATTTACCACTTAGCTTATCTCCAACGAACATCGTTGAAGAACAGATAAATCAATGAAAATGAAGATAATGAAGGAATGAGCAAACCCAAATTTCAAAGATAGCGTGAAGAGGGAAAACAAATTTGTCACATCTCTTTTCATAGAGCTGAGCAATGAAGGGACAACTAATGCGACAACGTGCAAGATATGATGGCCACACGAAATCCAAAAAATGTGCGCAAAAATGAACGGGGAAGCAAAGAATCGAGACATCAACTCGCAGAAAGCTACTGACAACATTAAATACAAGGTAATGATGGAATTGAAAGGCTAACTGTTACGAAGTTAGTGGCCACGTTAGCATGCCCACTAACTAAGGGGGGAGTAGCTGATGATACATCAAAATAGATTGACTATCACGACCGTACACATGGCATAGAAACTCATCATGAGGATATAGCGTCTAGCCTATTGGGCCAGTACATAAAGCCCAAGAAGAATAAAGCCCATTATAGAGGCCCAAACAAAGCCCTCTAGTGAGGAGACATAAAGGCTCGAATCCAAGCTCGAACGAATCAGACCCCAAATTCAGGTCCGACACGAGTTCTCTTTTAAAGAAAAGGAACGTTGCACCAAAAAATAGTCGTGGAGGGAGTTACGCCTCCATGAACGCATCTCCATTAAGGAGGAGTCTGTTACAAGAAACATTTCTTTCTGTTGCGCCTCACATGCTTAAGTCACGCATGGAATTTACCGCGACCATTATAAAGAGTAAAGGGAACATTCGACACAAGTATGCAACTTTAGCTGAGTTTTGTCCAGATTTACTTCCTTCTTCTAACTGAGTTACTGACTTAAGCATCGGAGTGCTTTCGACCACCAAAAAGGTGGTCCTTGGTAGTCTAACAATTGTTTTAGAGGACAAACTCATAGGATGACGATTTTTTGGATGCATCAGTAAGAATCAACCAAAGTGTTGTAAATGACTATTGTTGATTCATCATCTAATTTAACAATATGGGCATGAATCCAAATGACAATATTCTTCATAGTGGCGTTTACCTTGTAAACAGAAAAATCAATGTGTTGATAGAAATAATATTTTTGTGAGGCATTTCATCAAACAAATGGGGTGCTTTAACTACACCATAGCAAAAAAAAGTTATGTGAAATGAAAAATGGGGTGCTTTAACTACAAAAAAATGAAAAATGCTTCAAAAATCACAAATCTGAAAGCCTCGTTGATATGTGAAATGTTATGTGTTCTACAGTAGTAGTTGTATGCTTGTATGGATATTAATGAGTCTGATTTCGACGGGGATGCATGGTGGAAATAGAGAGTACACTAGTTGTTTAGATATTCAACTATAGTATTTGTTCTTTTTTTCGCCTTTAATCGAAATAGTATATGCATGCAAAAAGAAACTTTTACTCCTTCCCTTTCCTAATCTTCTTCCTTGCTTGTGTACATTTTGCTTGCAATCAATTTAAAGCTATTGGGCACTGACATTGGATTTGGTATGAGGGGTAAATTCGTAAAAAGTGGATGATGGGTTCAATTGAGATTGAGATGGGGGAGTTTATTGATCTTCATCATAAAGAACAAAAATCCTAGAAGAATATAGAAATAGATAGAAGAATGAGGGAGAGAGGGGAAGGAAAGATAGAACACAAATCCGCTGAAATATGAAAGGGGAAGGTTGGATTTGAAATGACTCTTGTTATTTATACTCACTCACAGATCGTTCAAACTCCACAACTTTAACAAATCCATAAAAATCCACTATTTTTTTAATACCCCCGATATTGGAAATATATAGTCGTAACTTGTAAATTTTAATATGAACTCTCATTTTATTCATTTTATAATTGGACTATATTGTGAAATGCTCGAAATCAGCTCTACTTCGAAAATTCTAGGGGTCGAGGGAGGGAACGAGGGAAAGGGGCGAGGGATTGGTCGAAGCCACCCATCTGCCTCGAGATAAAGCGACATTGTACATCTCGATGCCGATGCACTTATCTCGAGGCAGAAGGGTGGTTACCGCCCATCCCTCGCTCCCTAGAAGAGCTGGCTCTACTTAGAATATCCATTACCAACACATGAAGTAGTTGTTCATGGGTGGGTCCCCAGTAAATTTGAGCAGAATGCAGTTGCCTATGAAGAAGATCAATATTTTAATCTAGAAGAGCCTTTTGTGCTTGGAGGAAACAACATTTGATTTGTCTCTTGAACAAACTATGAATCTCAAGATGAAGTTGGATTTTCACATGTTTTTATATATCTCAACATTTTTTTTTCCATACAAGACCAAATTTTTTTGGAAAAGTTTTCATATCTTGAGTGACCAAACCGGTAATAAAAATATGATCCTTGATATTTGGATCAGACTACAAAATTGATAACCATACTTGATCCGGATAGATCCAGTTACTATATTTGGTTCGAACATGGTTTTTCGACTCATATAAAATCTATAATAATTTTACTTTGAAGAATATTTACTTAAGGCACCCGCATAGTAAAAGTGGAATATGATTTTCAATATTTGATCGTATCCATACTAATCACCTACAATGAACGATTTCTCAGTTTGGATATTTTTAGAATCCATTAGTCATTTGAATTTTCGGTCGGTTGAGAATTTTAACGAAAATTGACTTTTAATGCCAACTTTTTCATAAAATTGACTATTTAGATACCGAAGTTAATGTAATGACTAATTTGTGCCTACTTAAATGACCAACAAAGACTCTTTGATTGACCTTGTTTAACTAATAAAAAAAAATACATTTGTCATTTTATACCAAATCAAAACCCATGTAACTAACTACTACTCTTTCTCTTGCAACTCTTTTCCTCTTTCAATTTTTCCATACAAGAACACCAAAGAAGAAATCTCCCCTATTTCCCCAATATGTTTTGTTGATTGATCTTTGGTTACTTAAATACTAATTGAAATCACTTCGCATACTCATGTTTTTGCTAAACACTTGCTCAAGTATAGTGAATGAAAAACGATTAGACTGAGAACAATTTTCCCCTTCCTTGATTTGCAATAAGAGTTGGATTTTCCTTCAGTTCAGTTGTTTATAAGCATAGTTTTCTATGATTTTGTTTCAAGTGACTGGACTGTGATATACTTATATTATGTTTTTGTTCAATTGTTCACGTGCACACAAAAAAAATCCTACTATATACAAGGGGTATAGAAAACATACCTATGAAAAGAGGCACCAAAAATTTGATGTGAGAACTTTGCACGTGATAATGAGTCTGAAATATGAATTTAGAACAAAATTTCAATTGCATTACTGAGTTAATAAATCAAATGTGAAAACCTTCCTTTGTTCTTTCTACTTTGATTCGTATATCACCAACTTACTTGTTATAAAAAACAAAGCATACAACCACGACCTTTGGTGTCATGTACTAATAGTCGTGAGAAGTGGTTGCTATGTGATGGTGTAAACATTTGATTATGATTGGGATAATACACAATAATCAGATGCATATGTGTAGTTTTTTTGTCCTTAAACTCTATAGTGAAACTCTTCTTCTATTCAGTTTTTCAAATAAACTTGTTGGGTGACTATAAAAGGCTTGAGCTTATGCTTAATATCAATTAGCATATCCTCTTGGTATTAATCTTTCATGGTAAAATTAGGTTGTTGCTTACAATGGCTAATACATCTCCACGGAGATTATTTTGCACTTGCTTTTATGGAGGAAAAAAAGTTGACATTCTCTGATGGAAATTATATAAAAAATTGTTGACATTCTCTAATGGAAGTTATAAATATGAGGGGGCCATTGAACAAGGATTTAACATTGATAATCCAATTGACTACAATTCATTTGTCATTGAGGTTTGTGAATGGCTTAGCATTGACCCACTTGGTGTTACAATCAAATACACAGTAGGGAACTATTATAGAAGTCGAAATATCTTGCAGTTGGAAAAAAACGCTCTCTGATTGGCGATTTTGTTAAACAAGGGTGTTTTGGTCCTCTTTGAATTGAAACAAATCTTGATCGTTAGTTCTTTTTGTTCTTCCGATCTGGATCGTCCAATCTATGGCCTCCCATCTCATTCATGGTGGCTCCTCAAGCAGCCAAGGGAGAGGAGCAAGCGGTTGGGGGTGGAGGCACCTCGATCGTTGATGGCAAGCCTCCAAAAAGTTTTCTTCAAGCATTGGGAATAGTAAAGAAAGGTGTTGTTGCGGGGGAACCAATGAAAGACAACCATTTTTGCAAGGATGGATGCCCGGCGCTATCTATGAAGATCTCGGAAGCCAAACGATGTGAGAGGTATGTGGAATCTTATGTTATTGTGCTTAAGTTTTCTAGCTATAGGCCTTCTCTCGAAGCTATCCGAGAATCCATTCATAGGTCACGGGGTGTTATAGGGGAGTTTACTATGGGTTTATTGGATCCGAGGCATGTTATTGTTAGATTCCAATCAGAAGATGAAATCAATAAGGCTTTGTCGCGGGACGCTTTCATGATTTGAGGAGTTAGATTCAAAGCATTCTGTTGGCATCAAGGTTTTAGCCTTAAGGAAGATCCGTTGCTAGCCCCATTGTGGGTGGATCTACCGCCTTTGCCTTTACAATTTTTCCATCCATTGTTTTTAAAGGAAGTTGGTGACTCCATTGGATCTTTTCTTAGAGTTGACGATAGTACTCTGGGTTTCACTAGACCCGGGGCGGCAAGGTTATGTGTGGAGATGGATTTATCAGAGGAGCTTCCTAATAAAATATGGTTGGAGTTTTCTGGTTCCACAGGTTTTTGGCAAAATATTGTATATCCTGGTTTCAAATACTGTGAAAATTGTGCCATGATTGGGCATACTTTTGAAGCTTGTAGGAAAAGATTGGGGATCCAAAAGGCTAAACAAAAGGAAGATGATAAAATTGTTATGAATGAGTTGAAAGAGGATTCCACGAAAAACCAATCCGTTAAGGAGAAGAGGTTTTGATCACTTCCGAAAGGCAAGGAATTCAAGCAAGTTTATAAACCAGTCAATAAGAAATCTAACAATGCTGCTGGAACAGAAGATGCGAGATCGAATATGGCTGGTCCGAGTGGTAACCAAATAGGAGGTGCGGGAATTGGTGGCGTTTCTAAGAAAATAGGCATCAAAAGCACTACTTTGAACAATTCTTTTGAAGCTTTAGCAAGTTTGGATCTACAAGATGGAAATGGTTTTGGCAATGGAAATATGCTTTCTAATTCGATAGTGAACTTGAAACAGAATTTAGAATGTCAGGGTACTAAAGATATTGAAAAGATTCCTAGTTTGGAAGGAGAAGCAACCGCCAAGATTGGAAACAGGTTGAGCAGCATTGCCAGTCTTGTTCCTGTTAATAAAGAAGTGGGATTGGTTAATGATGAGGCTTGTGTTGAAGAATCCCCAATGCCAGTAAACAAGGTCTTGGTTGGTTCGGCTTCGACAAAAGAAAATACTAATGTATCGAGGCAGGAAGAATGCTCATTGTCTAGTTTGAAGATAAATTTAATTTCCAAGTTTATGTCTGATTGTAGAGATGCGAGATATTCTCCTATTGTTTAGAAAGAGCTCTCCAAGCAGAGCTTCAGGAAGATACGTCTAGGACTGCTACTAATTCCAGGATGGTGGAAAAGGAGTCGATTGGCAAGCGGTCGAGTGTTTGTCTGGTTGCTGCGATTACTGAGGAAGTAGATGGCAACAGGATCCATGAGGTTGTAGATGGTCAGGTTGCTGCGATCACTGAGGTAGTAGATGGCCAGGTTGCTGCGATCACTGAGGTTGTTGTGATCACTGATGTTGCTACGATCACTGAGGCTGCTGCGAACACTGAGATTGCTGCGACCACTGATGTTACACTGGCAGCAAAGGTAGCGCTCGTTGGCAGCGAGGTTGCAGGTTTGATTGCACCTTTGGGAGCAGGATCCGTGAGCTCTGCTTGCATGGCTATAGGGAACGCAAGCGCTTTGGGAGTAGGGGCAGTGGACGTTTGTAACAGGGTTGCATGGGAGGTTGTTGTGGAGCCAATTCTGGCGCTTGCGCAGGACGCTAGTGAGGCCGTTCTTGCTTCATACATAGCCTCTGATCAGTTGCAGGATATTGAAGTTCATGTTGCTGTTATGGATGTAGGAGGCACGTTGAATAAGGCGATTTCTTTGATTAAAAAAACCCGTTGGCTTCGGAGAAAAAAAATTAAACATTGACACGCTTGCGAGCACCAGTGATGATAGTGATGACATTGGTTCGGAGTAGGAGGTTGGTTCGCAGGTAGTTTTGATTAGCGATTTGGATTTAGGCGCAGTGTCGGCGGGAGAGGCTAAGAAGAAAAAGAACAAGACAGCCAGGTTGGCGCACCCTCCGGGCACACGTCGTATGGTGAGGACGAATGGTTCTAAAGCCCACATCAAAAATGTTTGACAACATTATGTTTTGGAATGCCCGTGGAGTTAGTAGTAGAGCTACCAAATGCACACTTAAAACAATGGTTAAAGATTTCAAAGTGCGTCTCATTATGATTGCAGAACCGATGATTGAAGCTAGTCGTTTCTTGGAGGTTGGCAACAAGATTAAACTGTCAAGATTTACGTCTAATGAAGCACAGGGCGGTAAGATATGGATTTTTTGGGATTCTGATTTAGCAGTCGCGGTTCTGGATGTTTCAGATCAATGCATTCATTGTCAGGTAACTGCTTCAAATAATCAGTATTTCTTTATTACTTTCATATATGCTAAGTATACAGTGGAAGAAAGAAGACTCTATGGTCTCAAATGGAGTTTCTGGCGGCTCAATTCAGTGGCCCTTGGATGGTGGGAGGGGATTTCAATGCTATCGATAATGAACAAGATAAACTTGGCAGGAACACTCCTTCCTTGGTTAGCATGTCGAACTTTTCAGACTGTATTGAGGATTGTGGGTTGATTGATTGTATATTGGGCTGAAGTATAATTGGTGTAACAATAGGCGTGGTGGTGACCGTATTTGGGCTAGGTTGGATAGAGTATTTGTTAACTCTTCATGGCTTACCAATTTTCCCAACACGAGGGCGGAGCATTTTCAGCGCACGTTCTCGGATCATGCTCCAATATTGGTATTGTTTCCTATTCAGGCTAGGGCAGGTTTCTCCCCTTTCAGATTTCTGGATATGTGGACGACTCATCCGTCCTTTCACACCTTGGTGGAATCGATTTGGGGTCAAGAGTGCTCTAATAGGAAGGCCTTGGGTGTTGTGGACTTTAAAATTAAAGTTATTCGCAAAGAGCTTACTCAGTGGAATAAGGATATATATGATAATGTATTTAGCAGACTGAGGGCTTTAGAGGATGAAATGACCAAATGGGAAAATTATTTTATTTCAGGTTTGGAATCAAATGGCCGTTATGGATCTAATGTGGATGCTAATTGGGAAGTCAACGCTTGTTGTAACTTGATCAGATGTCAAGCAGAATACAGATTGGCTCTTAAGCATGAGGAATTGTTTTGGATGCAAAAAGCGGGGGAGAAAGATTATAAAGATGGGGATGCCTGTACCAACTATTTTTTGGCCTCGATCAAATCTAAGCAGAAAAAAAAATCAATCTCCTCTATCACTTTGCAGTGTGGCAGGGCGATATCTGATTCGGGGGAAATTCTTAGTGAAGCCAATAGATTTTTCCATCAGCTTCTTTCTTCTCAGCCAGCTCAAGGAGTATATGTTGACTTGTTGGATTGCATTCCTTCAGTTGTCTCGGTTTTGGAGTGTGACCGTATTGTTGCTAGTTCGTCTTTGCAAGAAGTAAAGACTGCGACCTTTGACATTCCAAGAAATAGCGCGCCAGGTCCGGATGGGATGACAACGGGTTTCTTTCAGTCTTGTTGGGAGGTGGTTGGTGTTGATAGTTGGAAAACGACTTTCTTTGAAGGTGAAGCCTTGCCTGCGGCTCTTTTGGCTAATTTTATTGCTTTGTTGCCTAAGGTGGACTCGCCAGGTTTTTTCTTTGATTTTCGCCCTATTAGCCTTTGCAATGTTATTTACAAAATTTTCAGCAAAATTCTTTGCAATAGGTTAGCCTTACTGCGTCCAGGTATGATAGGCCAAGAACATGGAGCTTTTGTCAGGGGTAGGTCCATTGTGCAAAACATTGGTTTGGCTCAGAAAATGGTGCGTGATATTCATAAAAAGGTCACAGGTGGTAATGTTGTGCTTAAAATTGATATGGAGAAAACATATGACAAGTTGGAGTGGCCTTTTCTTTTATCTGTGCTCAAGAGATTTGAGTTCTCGACTAGAGTCTGTCATCTTGTCTCCAACTGTATTGCTCATTGAAGATTCTCTGTGTTATGGCAAGGAGTCTATAATGGTTATTTTAGGTCATCCAGAGGTCTGAGACAGGGGGATCATCTTTCTCCCCTGTTATTTGCTATAGTCTCGGAGGTTCTTAGTCGAGGTTTAATGGGGGCCTTTGCTAGAAGTGACATTTGTTACTATTACACACCAAGACACTGCAGGCCTTTAACGCATCTTTTGTACACAGATGACACACTTATTTTCTAAATGGGAGAAAGACTTCCATTACAGGGTGTATCAGATTTTTGGTAAAATATGCGAGTATTTCTGGCAAAAAAATTAATGCAGCTAAAAGTTCTTTCATGGTGGAGGAAAAGGCAGCAGTGGAACGTGTGGTTGATATTAAGACTCTCACTGGATTCCAATTTAAAGGGTCTCCTTTGAAGTATCTAGGAGTGCCTATTTTTCAGGGGAGATGCAAGATTATTTATTTTGACGAGTTGGTTAATAAAATTCAAAGGCAGATCAGTGGCTAGACGGCTAAACTTTTGTCTCCAGGTGGGAGATTGACTTTGATTAAGCATGTATTGAGCTCTATTCCAGTCTATACATTAAGTGCCATGTGTGTACCTATTCAAGTAATCTCTAGAATTCACAAATTATTGGCGGATTTCTTTTGGGGCGATTATGAAGGCAAATCAAAAAAGAAATGGATCTCTTGGGAAAAAAATTTGTTTTCCTAAGGGTGAAGGAGGCTTGGGAGTTAGGAACCTTAGTATTGTCACTAAGGCCTTCACCTTGAAAGCTCTTTGGAGTGTGGTTAATTCTGATTCTCTGTGGGCAAAATACATGAGGTGTAAATACTGGAAAGACAGGGTTCCCATTTTTTATCAGCTAGAGAAGAATAATGCTTCGCCCTTTATGAAGGAGATCATGAAATTTAAAGGAGTTCTTGTTGGCAATAGTCTTTGGCGTATTGGCTGCGGAAATTCGAGTTTCTTAGCTTCAAACTAGAACACTTCTTCAGTTTTCTTGAGAACGGGTGGTTTGGAGGCTCAAGGGATATGGCCCACAATAGCGGAGGTTCGAAGTGGGGATTTTGACCTTGTTAGCCCCGAGGTGAGATTGTTGGCGAAATCTCTATTTGATGGTAGATTTCAGAGGAGCGAGCGGGACAAGGATTCTTGTGTTTGGATACCAGATCCGGATGGCCTATGTAGTTCACATTCGGCATATGAGTTGCTCCGTGACAAAAAAGGTATAAATTTGTTGTTTGACAAAATCTGGTTTCCCTTTTTGCCTTCTAGAATCTCTGATTTTGTTTGGAAGTTACTTTTAAGAGGCATTCCAATTGATGGGGAGCTCCGCAGGTGTGGGATCAGTATTGCGTCGCGATGTGTTTGTTGTGATTCTCATAGTGTGGAAACTATTAATCATCTATTTATTGCGGTGAGTTGGCTAGAGGTGTTTGGCATCATTTTGAAACCATTTTTTATATTCATATTAGGAGACCGGCGGAAATAAAAATGATTTTAAGAGTTTGGTTTGGGAAGTCGAACAAGAAATCTCAAGTTGGCTTACTCTATTTTTTAACACCCTTGTTCATAATTTGGGAAATTTTGAAGCAGCGGTGTCGGGGTGTTTTTGATAATGGAAAGCCAAATGTGGTCACAGTTATTCTCCTTGTCAGGAGGAGCATTCATTTGGAAAATTCCTTGTTTACGCCCAAGCGGGCGAGTGAGAATAAGAAACCCATTTTAGCTTTTGGTTTGCCTATCTCTTCTGTTGTTACAGAGGGAAATAGAGTGGTCTATTGGTATGCTCCCACGGAGGGCTCGGTGTCTCTTAATGTTGATGGGTCATCGAGGAAAAATAAGGCATCGGCTGACATTATTATCAGGAATAGTTTGGGCGAGTGTTTGGCGGCAAAACAAGTCGTTCGGCGGCAAAACAAGTCGTTCTTGGTGAAGGTTCTAATAACTTTGCAGAGGTTAGCGCGGTTCTGGTGGGGCTTCAGTTTGGGTTTTTCAAATGTGTGCATTCAAACTGATTCCAAAATTGTTTGCAGTTGGTTTTATGAGGACTTTAAAATTCTGTGGCACATGGAAAATGTATGGCGGGATATTAAGAGTTTGGTTTCACATATGGAAGTTATTTGTGTTCACATTTTCAGGGAAGCAAATGCGGTAGCTGACGCTTTGGCGAATAGAGCTCAGGAGGAGGGTGTTAGTCGTGTTTTTTGTGTCTCGAACCTTGCTCGCAAGATTGATGGCCTGGTCCATTTGGATAAGGTTCGTACCGCGTATATTCCTGTGCCTAAGTGATTGGGGGTGGAAAGAGGTGGTGGTTTTGTGCATGGTAGTCGAGCGGACAATGGCAAGCATTTTGCGTGCTTATTTCAAAGTGCAATTCAGAGCACAAAACATAGTTGCGCAGAAAATAGAGTGTGCGCCATTGTGCACTCTGTTTGGAGCCAAGATTGTTGACTCCTTGCCACGCGTACATTGGCAAGCAGTCAGAGTGTTGTGTCTCTGGTTGGCAGAGCACGAATCAGGTTGAAGGCTTGTGATTCTGTGTTGTGGAGCTGCTCTATTAGACAGCAGTGGAGCAGTGCTGTGTTGAAGCTGCTGGGAGCAGAGTTGCGGGGTTTTGCGCAGGCTGGAAAGTGGTTGGGCTGGTGCTGACTGTCTGCATCTCTTGAGTGCTTGCTTGGAGGTGCTTGCAAGCTTTGGTTTTTGCAAATTCGCCCGCTTGTTGTGTTGCATTTCAGAGACAATAGCCAATCTTATTTGTGCTACTTGCAAGCTATTGTGCTTGCAAGCCGTAAGGTTATTCTTGTTGCTATAGGTGGTATTGTCGTGAGGAGCTGTGTCTTGCAAGGTTTGTTGTGTAGTGATGGTTCAAGGGTTGCAAGGTCTGCTGGTGTTGCTGTGGTAGGACACTGTTTGGATTTGGGGTTAGTCATTTGGTTAGGCAATTTGTATAGATTGGTTTGCTTGGTTTTAATACGGGTAAAGTCGTAATGTACCCCCGTTTAGTTTTTAAATCAATTTTTTTATAAGTAATAAAGGTCTGGCATCCCATAGTTGCCCCTCCCCACCGAAGGTTTAATTAAAAAAAAAAAAAAAAAAAAAAAAAAACCTATCATAGAAAACTTTCTACATTTCACAAAGAAGTTGACTTCTCAAACTTATTCCATTTCAACAAGGATGGTGCAAACATTTAAGTTTTTAAAGATGATTCCATAATGATTTTCGTACATAATTCAAATCAAGGAGAAATTTTCCGAACAACTTTATACTAACTAGTTTTCTATCTTTAGTTACTAATTCATTTTTTTTCTCATACAGATGTAGTTCATTTGCTTTAGCCATGAATGCATCACAAGTGATACTTGATTTCGCGACCAACTTTATTGGTGCTAGAAATGCAAGCGACCTATTGGTGTCTAGTAGATGGGGAAGTGTTATCGAGGCGGTCGGTCAGAAATTCCTAGCAATGGCATTCGTGACAGTTAAGGAAGATCGGTTTTAATTAGTTTCTTATTGCTTTCAGGCTTTTGTGGAAGGGTTTTTTAGTGGATGTTGACCAATTTTATTTATTAATAGGACTTTCTTGATGGCAAAGTTTAAAAGGACACTCCTTGCTGCACAAGCAAGCGATGTAGAAAATGGAATGTATCCATTTGCTTTTGTTATTGTAGTAGGGGAAATGCTCAATGATTGGAATTGGTTTCTCCTGCATTAAATACAGAGTATGAGATTATTGTTACTTCAGAACAGGCATACGAATATCTTACGTGTAGTGAAGACTGCCTTTGGCAACTCACTGCATGCTTATTGTTTCAGGCATTTAGAGCTAAATGTTTTAGACCATGTACGTGGGACACACTTGAGTCTCGTCTCAAAAGATATTTTAAAGACTTCATTGTGGAAGGCTGCATGTGCTCGATTGCGTCTAGATTATGTGGAAGTAATGGAAACCATTAAAAACTCACACATGTATCTTAAGGATAGTCATCCTCAGCATTGGGTCGTGACAAAATTTCCATGTAGATGTTGGGATCAAATGACGTGAAATATGGCTGAGATGTTCAATAATTGGATCTTGGAAGCAAGGGACTTCCCAATATATGCATTGATTGACATCATCAGGATCAAGTTGATGACTTTGATTAACAAACGTCAAAAAGTGCAATGGAAGTGTGCAATTGGTCCTCGCATTGATCATGGGATGAAGGTTAGACTTCAGTGTTCAAGTAGTTTGACATTCTATCAACCACTGACTAGTGAGTATGAGGTTTGTGATGGGAAAATAACCATCGGGTTAATCTACCTGAGAGATCTTGTAGTTGTATGGATTGGTGGCTCAATGATTTGCCTTGCATCCATTCATGTGTTGTGATAACAACATTGGAAATGGATCCATATGAGTATGTGGGTGATTGTTATAAGAGGGGAGCATGAGCAGATTTATGCACATTCCATCTTACCAATAGAAACATGGGATGGGCGGTCAACTGTAGATGAAGCTTCGATAGATGATTCGATAGATGAAGCATCGATGATTCAATCTTCGGCAACTCGTGTAAGACCAAAACATCCAAAGAAGAAGCACATTGAATCACAAGAAGTACAAAAAAAATCGTGCATTGTCGTGGCCACGAGGGCCACTATCGAAATACTTGTATTCGAGCTATTTGATTTTATTGAGTGGTTCATTATATTTTTCTTTAACTACATTTTGAGCAATTATTTTACGATTTTTATTAGCTTTAAATGGTTGCATTAATTTTTTCTTCATGTACTTTCTCATCCTTTTGGTAATGCACTTTGAGCAATGGTCTTACAATTGTGTTGATTTCAAGTGGCCCCATGTGTAATTTTTTTAGCTTTTGTCTTTCAATCTTGTGCATTTGAAATGGGGTTTGGCAACCTGCCATACTCTTGTGGTTTGTGTGGTAATTTTTTTATTGAACTCTCAATTAGTTAACAATGTCTTTCTTTAGCAATGAAATTTTGGATTTAGCATAATATGCTCTTAGATCAAGTTTTCAGCTTCCTCCATAGAATATTGATAGCTAGAGCTTGGACTCAAGATCATATATAATCCTCAAACCCTGCTTAAGCTAAAGAAAACATACTTCTTTCTCAACATCTAATAATAAACTTTTATGTTTTATATTCCGAATTATTAGATTACTTCATTATTATGGCTTAGTAAGAAATAAACATGTATTGTTGGAATCTAAACATCCAAAGGTCACTACAAAAAAAATGGAAATCAGCCACGGCTCAAAACCGTCGCTGATTGAGTTAAAACCGTCGCTAAAAGTAATCAGCGACGGCACACCAACCGTCGCTATCCCGTAGCTACATTTATTGTCGCTATTTGATTCAGCGACGGCAAAAT
Organism: Berberis vulgaris; assembly: GCA_963556465.1. Taxonomy (NCBI): domain Eukaryota; kingdom Viridiplantae; phylum Streptophyta; class Magnoliopsida; order Ranunculales; family Berberidaceae; genus Berberis; species Berberis vulgaris. Next base: position 26,058,434 of record OY747131.1, on the reverse strand, counting down.
AACCGTAGCTAATTAGCCACGGCATACAACCGTCGCTAAAGTGTAAACTAAACCGTAGCTAACTGATGTTAAATTTAATATTTTTTATATTAGCGACGGCAATTTGGCCGTGGCTAACTGATTTTTTTTTTTAAAAATCAAAATTTTTTATTTTAGCGACGGCAATTTCGCCGTGGCTAACTGATTTTTAAAAAAATTTTAAAATTTTTTTATTTTAGCGACGGCAGTTTGGCCGTGGCTAACCGATTTTTTTAAAAAAAATTAAATTTTTTTTTTGTAGCGACGGCAGTTTGGCCGTGGCTAACCGATTTTTTTTAAAAAAAATTAAATTTTTTTTTGTTAGCGACGGCAATTTGGCCGTGGCTAGCTGATTTTTTAAAAAAATTTAACATTATTTTTATTGTAGCGACGGCATTTTAGCCGTGGCTAAATGTTATTTTAAAAAATGATTTTTTATATTAGCGACGGTTAGATTGCCGTGGCTAACAAAATAAAATTGAAAAATGATTTTTTATATTTAAATTATATTAATTTTAAAATTTAGCATATACTTTTTTTTTTGTCATTATATTAATTTAAAATTTTGGCAAATTATAAACATCTTAAACCTGAACAAAATTAAATTAATTTTCATATACTAAATAAATTGTCCATCACAAAAAAATACAATCCCAAATACTGTCAATCTCAAATTGAGATAACTACATAAAACAAAATTGTGATCGTCTATGGGACATAAAACAAAATTTTTACATACAATAATTGCACACAGTTGCTGTGAACAAAATTCCTTGATAGTAATAAATGCTCTCCCAAGGAACAAAATTCCTTGATAGTAATAAATGCTCTCTAGTCGCAAAATACACAACGAACAAAATTAGGCCCATATGATGACAGTGACAAAAGGCCCATAGCAACTTACCATTGGTGTTGAAGAGCAAGAACAGCACTGCTATGAACCAAATTACTAGACTGATTCCTACAACAACTTTGAAATCTTCTTCAAGTGATATGTTGATGTATTTCTGAAAATCAAATTTATTCGCGCTTTGGGGGACCAAATGTGCCTGTCAATCACAAACAACATCTGTTACTCAGTAAATCTATAAAATTCGTACAAGTAACTCACTTTTACGAAGGATAGGACTTACCATTATAAATCCATGTCTCAGAGTCAAATAATCGACCTTGAGGACAGATCGAAAGAACTGTCTAAAGAAGCATGCCTGAAACAATAAGCAACCTGCTGTTAGCTAGCTAGATTAATGTTGCAATAGTTTCGACTGCCCACTTATCTGCCAGAAAGGGTTACCAATTTATAGAATAATGTTTATATTCAGGAAAAGATATATCAACCAAAAGTCAAAGTGCTTACCTCTGGTACATGATGATCAATTAAGAAGCCAACAAGATCAACGCACTCTATCCTAGTGCGATTGTTTTTAGAGCGTAATCCCTCACAAATATAAGGAAATAGCTTTGGTGCTGAATATATGTAACAAATCTGTTTCATGAGGTCCCGCATTTTCTCTCGAACCTTCTCTATATTGTGTCCATCTGCAATAAAAGCAAAAAATAAAACAATGCACCTGCATTGAAGTCTACCCAAAAGCAATGTAAAAAACAGACCTTTTCCATCAAGCATGGAAGAAATGTTGCAGCTTCTGCTTCAGTTAGAGTATAACCCTCATCCTTCAGCACATTAAATAGATCAGGCAAGAACTCCAGCACCTGCTTGTTCCAAAATAAGTCAGTACAAGTATTTCCAAATAGTATGCAAACGCAATTAACAAAAGGAGAAAATACCTTCAACAGACAAGTTGTGTTTGACTCACAGAACCGCAAAACAAACCACCTCAAAAGTATATCAAGAATTTCAATTATTTCCTTTCCACTGGATGGAAGAGCCTGCCGACAAAAACAGATGCTTTATATTAAACTAATTTAGAATTTACAATCAAACAAGTATAATTACGTAGATGCTAATAAATAAAACCTTATGCAATATCTCAAGCCCGTCAACTTGCTTCTTGAAATCTGTGCTTAAAAGCCTCCTATGAACATCCTCTCTAAGGTATCTCATCATATCATTCTGCACAGGAGGTCTAACCATGAGATTAAATTCAAGTGAATGTAGACAAGCAAAGCCTTTAATTGTGATGTTGATTAGAGATATGGATACCAATACTAAAAGCAGAATACAGTGATGTTGGTTTCATTGGTAAGTTAACACAATTAGTCCTGAAACTAACAGGTTAAAGAAGCATAAGAGAGTTTGGTGAACATTTCAGTGGATAAAAATTTAAAAATCCAATTCTAAAAGTTGTTGGAAACACACGACATTTTTTAAACATAATTCAATAAAGCTGTGAAATTGCTTGATTACTTTATTAAAAGAACCACAGATTTACATACTAATAAACATGTGGCCATCATGTATAAAGAATGCTTTGGTTGTTATTGGCAGATCTAGTTTATGTAAGGGTGTGTATAAAATACCTGCTGCACAGTAGCAGGCACACCAATACAAAACTCGCAAACTGTCAAGGAACAAATGCATGGGATCATAATTTTGTAGAAGTTGCAGAGAGGGCACTATCAATGAGATCTCTTCTTAAAATCTTTCCTGCAGCAGACTTTGGAATGGCGCTGATAAATGCAACTCGACGTACCTTCTTGTATGGGGAGACCTGCAAAGTAGCAAAAAGAATAAAATGAAATGCAAACAATAAACAGGCTCAAGTACACAGTTAACAGTTACTAGGCTGATTCTAGTACGCCAATTAATAAATAAATAAAAGATGAAAGATATGTTGCCAACTTGCCACAAATTAACGAACGAACGAACGAACAATAGATAGATAGATAGATAGATAGATAGATAAAACAGGCGTGCCTATCCTCGTGAGTTATCTGGCTTTTTCTTTTTTTCCCCCTATTCTTGGTGAGGACGGAAGACGGGAAGGCTCAAACTTTGGATAGTATGTATAATAATGCTTGAAGTATAAAACAAAAATGGGAGGAAGAAAAGTCGTAACTTCTGCAAGAAAACATCATTTAGAGGCTTTGGCTTTTATATATGATAGTTATTCCTTCGAGAAAATTATAAATGCAAATTGATTCTCTTGGTTTTGGGAAGTACATATACCTGCTTTGCAACAAAATCCATAACTTGAGCTTCACTGAGAGTGCTTCCAGGTTTTCTCACTATGTATGCCATGGGAATTTGCCCCGCTTCTTCATCAGGATACCTATTATTGAATAATACAAAAAGAAGATTTCATAAATCAAGCAGGCTCAGCAAGGTATCAGCAAGCACAATAGTTGATTTTAAACGGACTGAATATGAAAAGAATAGCCAAGATGACATACTGCTTCAGGTCCAGAAACTCTCAATATTTCGCTTATGCACGTCTCTGCTGCTTTCCGAACATCCGACGATTTATCCTAAATAAAGATTGAATGTTAGAAAGACAAGGTCAACTTCGAAGTAGATTAGGAAACTTAAAAAGTTATGTCATATGCTCACATACCACCAATGCAGACGTAGTCGGCTTCAATAACTGTAAGGCATCAGATGAGTCCGTTAGTCCAGAAAGTTGCTTCGACAACCAATCGAAAAGATCCTTCCGCCCTTCCGCACCGATCTTGGTATCCGCTAAAGTAGCAGTAATGTATGGAACCTACAAATTCAAATAAGTGCATCATCCTGAATTGAGACCAGAATAACCGCATCCACGCAGCCGCAGAATATCAAAAACCGCATCCACGCAGCCGCAGAATATCAAAAACCGCAACCACGCAGCAAGTCAGGCCGCAGCACTCAGCAGCAGCAGTCCATGTCATCGCAGCCAGAACACAGCATCGCAGCAGCAGTCCATGTCATCGCAGCCAGAACACAGCATCGCAGCAGCAGTCCATGTGAACACAGCCAGAACACAGCATCACAGCAGCTAGCAGTCCATGTCATCGCAGCTTTGGACCGCAGTAAACGCAGCACCCATCCAAACAGAGAACACTCTGTTTTGCGACAGACTGCCCAGTCCAGTGCACACCCACCGTGCTGCTGCTCGTCCCCCTAATTGCAATCCTGTTTTGCAGTTCCCTGCAGTCCAAAAAACAGAGATATTCCCAGTTTAGAAAGCATACCAAGCACATTAGATTTGCATTAGATAACTACAACATACCAAGCACATTCCAGTTTTCAATCCCTTATGTTCATCACATAAGTGTGCCAGAATCATCCTTCATGGTGTTACTGATTCCTTCTGAGAAAGCGACTCTAACTGACTTGCATTTTTAACAATGTTCCTGGTGTGGACATTGTTTGGAGCAGGTTTAGGCTGTGAAAACATACATAATAATAGTTTAGAAGGTCTCTCTATACATAATAAACATACAGATAATTAACAAGGTTCCTGGTGACTATACCCTGTGGCCCCGACCCATTATGGCACCTATTTCTTAAAGACTTTTGAAACACTTTTGTATCCATATGATATTTCATTCATGTTTTGACAGACTCACAGTCATCAGTACACCTATAGAGGTTTTGAAATACAGAAATCACATCCCAAGAAATCAAGTGTCATTTCATAAAATGCAAAGTGGAAAAATACCAATTTATATTAACGGTCCTTCATCATTAATTCAAATACCACATTATGGGGTTTAACACGGCAGATATTTGATAGATGTGATTTTAATGGGAAAGAGATCACCTCTCCCAAAACACCAATGCATTTGAAACCTCCATGTCAATGTGACAGAGTGATCAAAATGCAAAATAATTCTAAAGTGCGAGGCCAAAACCCCAGTGCAATTATGAGAACTGAGAGCTGATAAAATATCACATATTTTCTGTAGGATAAATGTGCAAATCTTTTCACGGAAAATTACTTCTTCATATTGGTGAAAACGTATTCAGGGGATAATGAAGACAATTTCCATTTTTATCACTATAATAACAGCATTTGCATCTATAAAGTGACTGGCTGAAACAGATAATAAAGCACTGAACATGCGAAAACGATGTTGCACGCAGTATTATTTGTGTAACATTGTAAAATTTTAAGGTATATGAAAACCAACCCATTCACACCTCATTCTCTACTGTCCCATTTGGAAGCAATTTCACAACTTCATGTAGTTAAATGCATCTTAAGCCATAGAAAAATGAATTCTCTAGTTGTAAATCCATATACTTTTCTCAATCAAATGCATAAAACTGTCCCAATTGCCAAAGACAAAGTAACTAAACATGTTAAAGAGAAATTTACAACTAGAGATTCAAGTTTTAGAATACATACAGATGGTCAATCCCTCCTTACTCAATCCTTGGCTTTGATTGTACTTTCCATCCAATTGAATCCACTCAAAAGATCCATTTCTTGTTTTAAGTATTGTGCAGGAAAAGAACTTTGCCTACACTGCAGGTCATATATCACCTTTTAAACCATTTTGGCATAGCTTTCTTTTCTGCAGGTTTAGACTCTTTGACAACAGGGGAAGGGGCTGGAACTGGAACAGCAGGCTCGGGTGCAGATTCCTCAAACTTGATGGGTTCCGAGATAAGATGTAGGCCATTCAAAGACTTGATTTCATCTTGAAGGAAGGGAATGGAATTCTGATCTGTAGTCTCATCTCCTGCCAACAATGATTAAAGAAATTTTCAGACAGACAGTGCAATACATCTAAGGATCAATTCCCCGCATGTCTATTTATCAGAAGCTACAAGTATACAAAGTAATCAACAATGGATTACCCCAAATTCCTACAAGTATACAAACTAATCAACAAGAACATCAAATTCTACTCGCATTGAAAAATATTAAACAATATCAGAATTTTCTCTTTCTCTTTCTTTTTCATTTTTTTAAGGGCAAACCAATTATCGAAAGCCATGATCCACTCTCAAAGTTAATGGGCAGCTCCATCTTGACAGCGATTGTGAATAACAACGTTAAAGAGAACAAAATTTACCTTTTGGCAGCTCATATGAAAAATACACAATTGCACCAGGGACGAAGCCAGCAGAGTAAAAATCCTAATCTCATCTCAAGTAAATTCACAAATCTGCTGGTGAGACTGATGGCATACTCTTCCACATATTACTATCTGTATAACTACAAGAGTGCAAGTGTTGGAGTATGAGGTCATTTTCGTGTACATATTTTTTTTGTTTTTGGTCTTCAAAAGCACAAAGATATGAATGCTTTAGAGAAACAAATTTCAAATGAAAGAGAGATTTTGGCGTTCAGATGCATACCAGGTGATCTTGGCCAATGTCCACCATCCACCATGCACAAGTCCTACCATCCTCAATCAGAGGACCAGCAAAAGAAGTTGCCTGACTTAAATCATACCATGATGCAGTTAAGAAGCCAAGGAATACCATGAATACCCAAGCTACTATGTTGAGGCTGCAAGATCATACATGGAAATCAATTAGTACACCATGTTAAGCATATAAATAATAAGTGGAGGCATGTCTGAAGCATATAAATAACAAGTGATAAAAAATAATTACGCGAAATGCAATGTATCCAATAACTCCGTCAATTCGGTATGCAAAATTGCAATACTTAATGACTTACTAACTATAGGTGACTAAAGAAACAATCTTGCTTTAACCATTTTGAAGACTAATTTTCAACATGTCCAAGCTTAGTAGTTAATTCATATATATTATGTATGCTATGCTATAAACTTGATGAGATATCAAACATCAGTACACTGCTTTACTGTCTATTGATCTGTTTCTGTCTTCCACTCCCATCTCTCTAAATCCCCTTTTTCTCATCCAGTTGATCTAGTCACTAAACCCTCTCATGTTTACCTTCTCTGTTCTATTGTCTCCCTTCTATTTTCTCTCATTGCCCTGTCCAACTTAGGTCGCACTAACTTAGTACTAGCTTTCGTATACGTAAAAAAAAAAATAATAATAATAATAATAATAATAAAATAATAATAAAAAAATAAAAAATAAAATCATTTCGATTAGGAATAGTCTTGAATATAAATTATATTGAGCTATTATATAACTATAAAAGAGGACTTAATCATCACTGATCAACCTTTGCAAGTATTCGGATTAAATTCATTGTAGTTGGTCACTCTAAAAGGGACTAGCTAAGAACACAAAAGAAAGTATTCTACATATATAAAACAAGAACATAAATCAGAAATATTAGGCACCACTTACTTCTGTAGGCTGCAGCAGTCCCTGGGAAATCGGTTATCATTCCATCAATGGCTGATCCACTTCTCATGGCATATGTATTGATCTCAATTGTGGGGTATGACAAGTAGTCCCATGCTTGTGATGGAAATTCGTTCTGGAATAGAAACACGTAGACAGGGAGGTTGAATGAATGTAGCTTCTACACAATATGGGTAGCACCAGTGAGTATACCATTCCTAGACACAGTTTAAATAAAATAAAGGTGTATAGCTTTATCTTGGTTGTGGCACTGCAAGCTGAAAGCTAGAGTGCTTTGAACATTTCATAAATCACATAATAAAAAAGTCAAGTCCACTAATGCAGTGACAAAGGATGAAATGGCTAATGCAGTGATACATTACCTGCAGTGCTGATATTCCTGTCTAAGAGATTCAAGTTCTGACATCAAAGCAGGGACCTGCTGAGTATCTGTGTGTGTCCTCTGGAGATCTTGAGTCAGTTGTTGAACTTTAGCAAAGAGCTCCTTCTTGCAGTGACCAAGCTTTGAGCTTCAGTATGTGCCTGCTGCAACTCTGCATTAACAGAATCTGCTGCATGCAGATCAACTTCCATCTTAGCTATCTTATCCATGATGCCCCTCATATGTTGTTCCTTATCATTCTTCATAGCACCGACTTGGGCCTGCAACCTGTGCAACTCCTGTTGTGCACCAGCAAGTTCTTGCCTCAAAGCTACATGAGTAGCTGCAAGCCGCTGGTTCTCTGTTGCAAGCCTTTCCATCTCCATATGTTGTGTAGACATCTTATGTTCTAAGACTTCGGGGGGAGGCAACATGTCAAAAGGAGGGAACGGGCCTGGTGGAGGGTGGATACCAGGACCAAATGGATCAAGATGCATCAGTCCAGCACCTGGAAGAGGCCGCCTCATATGAGGAGGTGGAAGGAGACCTTTGCTTCCCATGTTAACCGATTAATGTCACCTGAACAATAAGACAAGTAAAACATAAGATAAACGGACGACGGATTGCCACCAATTGTTCATATTCATGCATTACAAGTGTCAGACCTGTTTACTGAAAGCAATAAGATATAAGAATTAAGAGAGACAAGGGTGACAATCTATGAATTAGCTGAAATTAGCAATTATTCTTGTAAAATTGTTTTCCTTTGATTTATATCAGCTTGTTGGATTGTTAATCTTTTTACATTATTGCCACAGAAGTTCTTCCATAATTGTAGCTTGGTAGCCATTTCATCCTTTGTCACTGCATTAGTGGACTTGACTTTTTTATTATGTGATTTATGAAATGTTCAAAGCACTCTAGCTTTCAGCTTGCAGTGCCACAACCAAGATAAAGCTATACACCTTTATTTTATTTAAACTGTCTATGAATGAATATACTAAACCTCTCATGTTTACCTTCTCTGTTCTATTGTCTCCCTTCTTCTATTTTCTCCCATTGCCCTGTCCAACTTAGGTCACACTAACCTAGTACTAGCTTTAGTATACGTAAAAATAAATAAATAAATAAATAAGATAATAATAATAAAAAAATTTCAATGAGTAAAGAAGTACAACCTTATTCCTTTGAGATGGAGGATCGATGTCTAACACCAAAATGATGTGAGAACCATCACTTGTGAAAGTCCTTATGAACCTTCTCATCCATTTCATCTCCACGAGCAAACTTCATACCACATATAGAACACGCATGCAAAGTTAAAACACATACAGAACACATGCTGCAAAGATTCAGATTTAGATGGCACTACTCAAATTTAGACACGGTAATAAAAACCAACCCAAAACGAATTAAAGAGCTAGGGGTGTCTACGAGGGAGCTCCACTAGCTCCCTGATCTGAGCCATCTGCTTTCTCACGTTCATTTACCTATGCATTCAGCAAATTGTTACTACTTTTCCAAGCAACCTTTTACAAGCATACAAATAGCATTCAAGCAGCATTCAGCATACATTTACACAATTGAAGCATACGATTCAACATACATTTCAGCATTCAAGCATTTCATCACTTTAGCATTCAAGCAACATTCAGCATTCAAATTAGCTATGGTTAAAGTTTAATTATTCATGTATTTAGGTGCGTATGGTTAAAGTTTAATTACTCACCCTGCTTGGCTGCGTCGCGGATCCCATTAGAGGTTGCATGTTTGACATGAATGCTCTAAATGCCTCCATATCATTGGTCAACGTGTCTACCTTCCGATTGGTTGTCTCCAGATTTGTTGTCGTTGTCTCCAACTTTGCTGTCGTTGTTTCCAAATTTGCTGTCGTTGTCTCCAGCTTTGATGTCGTTGTCTCCAGCTTTGCTTCAGTGGCTGCTAGCTTCTCCTTCGTAGCTACTAGCTCTTGTGCAGTTGCATCATGCGCTGAAACCAGCTGTTGCTTAGTAAGCTCATGTGATTGCACTAGTTCACGTACTTTGGCATTAGCTTCATCCCCCACTGCATTGCGGAGCATTGTTCGAGTGACGCCAACCCCATACATCTTGGCCCTCCCATGTCCATCCCCCCCCCCCCCCCATCACATCTCTAAACGCCTCCTCCCTATTCATTCCCTCTTGGCCATCTGTTGGCTGTGTGAGTTGTTCCATTTGCTCCTACATCAAAACAGATGCGCATACCCATAAACCATAAATGATCAAATACAGTTTATGATGGTTAACAACATTTGAACAACACATTAACTAGGTACATTCATATAATTCCATAGAATATAACGTACATATCTCCTTGCTGCTTCAGGCTGAGGGAATAATCCATCAGATAATGTGTAAGTTGCTTTGAACATTTGCATTCGATCTGGTTCTTGTCCATTTGGGTTTTTTTCTCTCTAGAATAATACAAATTACATTAAAAGAATATACATAAGCTAGTACATCTGCATGCATTAAGGGGTAATATATGAGCGGCATGGCACACAACATACATTATATATAGAAATTATTGGGAAAAAAAATTGTTACCTCTTCCTCCCATTTACGTGCAAATGACATGGTTCCACATCGATGAATCATTTTCAATCGGGCGCGATTTGATTTATTTTGTGCACTGACTTTCTGCATACAAACACAAATTCACAGTTACAATTCCTTTCAATCATATGAACTATCGTACTAGTTAAACTACAGTACTTAACATATACACCTTAAAATTTTCGCTCCTCCAGTACTGTACAAGCATCCGCCACTGAGCCTTATCCACCCCATCATCAGTGTGCTCATATTGTTCCTCAAGTGGTCGATCATACCTATGATATGCCCTGAACAAATTGTGTTTCCATTGTTTCCAACAATCGCAAGCTTTAGTAAGGACCCATCTCTGTCAAATTTTATAATAAAGTTTTTTTTAGTATAATATAATCACATGACGATATATAAAAACACTAATTATCAAATTTTAAACACTCGTCAAGATAGACAAAGACCTTAGTTTTGTCCGTACAGTTTTCGAATGAGAACTTTGCCTGTGACAAAAAAGTAGGATTCCAATAATTATCAAGCTACGATAAGTAATATAGAAATACGATTTGGGAAAATGTGCTATGTCGTATATTATTAAACTTGCAAGACTATTACCGATATTAGCTTCCAAATAGTGTCCTTCACATCTGGTGATATCTTCGGCCATTTGCAAGGTGAAAGAGGCACCTTACTTCCATCCCGTGCTATTATACCAATTTCAGTGGATACTTTTGCTGCTGTCTTGCCGATAGGCTGTCCAAAGGCATTGCATTTCACCACCATCAATTTTATATGGTTTGGACCATCATATTGATGCATACCCCTGCGTTTCTTATATCGTTGTACTGCAATTCCAATAGCACCAAAGTGAAATAAGCTATATATCATGAATATTAAAAAAAAATTCAATTTCCTCAAACTATGTCATATCTGGAAGAAAAAAAATTATACACTTGCGATAAGTCAGCAAACATTACCTATACGAACATTCACCATACCGAAAACCATTTTGTTTGTGGCCATCCCAATGATACTATTTGTTGGTAAATAATACGAGAATTATGCATCTTATATTTATAAAAACTTTTTTCATGGCCATCCCTGTGGTACAGTTCTGCAGCTAAATGTAATTGTCTTTTTCTCCCTTTAGATTGCTAGCCATCCCAACATATATGTCTTGGACACACCAGGAATTTTGCTTCCCGAATTTCTCAACATTGAGATGGGCTCTAAACTAGCCGTGACAGGTACTTCCATCTTTTGTGAATGTATACTGGCATGACTGATATTTCTTAGTAATTAATTTTGCCCATAGTTGGTTCTATGTTCAGATCAACCTGAGGATTCAGTGGTTTTATCACATCTATACTAACAAAAGCATCAAAAGCTTTAAACTTCTTTTATCTCTTAATTTCTATAATCTCACCAAATAAAGAGGGTGTTTTCAGTCCTTTTATTGTCCCGTTTACAAGCTGTTGCTCTGTTGTAGTCTTGAGAAGCAACCCAACTAGAAGAGGGATTGAGGGATCATGCTCCATTTTGAGCTAACTAAATATTACACGCTCACCAGCAAGCACTCCCTAAAACAAAACCCAATGAAAATCTCCAACAACCTCCTCGGAATTTATCTCTCCGCCCTTCCTTCAAATCCACAAAATCCAATCAATACCCAAAAAGTGTACCCAATTTTCCTTTGAATTTGACACAAGCTCCAAAGTAGTGTTGTATGAATGTACAACACCCCTCATCCCCGCTTCATCTTTGGTAGTAGTTAAAATACATCAAAAGTGTGGACGGTCTGACTTAATTCTACCATCCACATCTATTGCTATAGATGGTAAGAAGATTTAATAATTCATTAAATACCACTTGAGCTCCATGAAAAAGTTTTGCTAAATTTGAACATGTAAGGAATTTTACAAGTATATTTTGATTGTATGGAAGAAATTTTACAATCATACTATTACACTGAAAAATAAAGCTTGTGTATGTATATATGAAAACAGACTTGGGAAGGTTTAGACGTCTAGCTTGAATTCCTAGAAGAGTTCTACTTCCATCTTTAGACTAAAAGTCTGTGAGTTTGGAGTTTACAGTTCAAAACATGGCATAAAAATTTGCATCTTTACACTAAAATTTGCAAAACAATATAAACCTAAGTGAGAGATTCTACTTCCATCTTTAGACTAAGAGCCTGTGAATTCTACAATATAAACAATATAAACCTAAGAGTCTGTGATTTTATTTTTACTTACCTTGTTAGAGCACAAAAACCCTTGTTAAAGCACAAAAACCCCAAATTTCTCCCACCTTGAAGTTGAAGAAGATGAAGAATGAGATGATCTTCCTGGATGCAGAAGGATTCCAGGTCCCTCAGTAGGTGACGCGGCGCGGGTTCTTCCTCTCAGACCTTCTTCCTCTGAAAATCTAGGGTTCTTCCCTTCAAAATATGGTTCTTCCTCTCAGACCTTCTTCCTCTCACAGTTTCTTCCTCTGAAAATCGCGCGTTTTCCTCGCAGAGATTCTTCCTCTCAAAACACCGTGACGCGTTTTGTCAAACCTTCGTCCTCTCAAAATCGCTCTTCCAAACCTTCTTCCTCTCTCTGCGTCGTCCTCTGCAATGATTCTTCCTCTCACAGGTTCTTCTCAATGAATCTTCCTCTCACAGGTTCCTCTCACAGGTTCTTCTTCTCAGTGATTCTTCCTCTCACAGGTTCTTCTCCTCAATGATCCTTCCTCTCTCTGCTTCTCGATGATTCTTCCTCTATCCCCTTCGTCCTCTGCAATTAACCCTCTCTTCACAAAGCTTATAATCCAACGCGGGATACCAATTTTTTTTCGCGCCGAAAGGTTTTTATTTTGCGTCTTTTTTTTTTTTTTCTCGATTAGGGACGGCAAAAACCCGTAGCTAGGATTTGTAAATCTCAGCTACGGTTATTATACCGTGGCTAAGTAAAATTTTCGTCAATATATATTTTTTTCAAATATACACTTATGGACGGCATAAAACGTACCAAAGTGTTTTTATTTGTCAATCCCAAATAAGTAACAGGTGGAAAATCTTTCAGTGTGACTTTACCATCCAATTGACTCCTCGGTCAAATAAACTGCATGAAGTCCATCCAAATTCACAATTCATTTCCCATAATCCATCAACGTACAACTGATATCAGTGATAAATCAATTCAATAAAAACATTTGCCTTGGTTTCAAGGCCACGAAGCTCGACCTGAGTGAATTGGCTTTGAAGCCAGGGATCCGAAACAATAACACCCATAAAGGTACACATTTTAGTCAATGTTTACCAACCTGAACAATCCCACCATGAACAAACAAATAGCACACTATAAGGATCTCAAACACACAATGATAATAAAAATTCAGATCCAATTTCTTATAAAACAAAACACAATTGAATCAACACGTAAATGAAGAAATAAAACTGATTTGGGGACAGAACCTCGCGAAGAGGAAAGAACAGGAGCCGACCAACCCCTGATCAGTGAATGCCATTTGAAAACCCTAAAATTCCTTCAAGAATGGCCTCATGGGGTTGTTGAAAACTGTGGATTCTTTGTGGGTTTTAATGTTTTGCTTTGCTAAAAAAAAGGGGAAAAAAATCTACACAGGTTTGAAGAAGAAGAATAAGAAGATCGAGGACATCTAAATAAGAAGAAGGATCTGACCTAAAAAAATTGATGATGATGGAGTTAATCGAAGTCTTTCGGTTGAAATAAGAACTGGAGCTTTGGTTTTCTCACACCGTGGCTAATCTCTTTAGTGTTTAATATTTTATTTTATAAAAACCAATTAGGCACGGCAATTGGCCGTAGCTAATCTCTTTAGTTTTTATTTTTTTTTTAGCTAACAAATTTGCCGTGGCTAATCTCTTTATTGTTTAATATTTTTTTTTAAACCAATTGGCCGTAGCTAATCTCTTTAGTGTTAATTTTTTTTTTTTAAACCAATTAGTCTATGATGTTATTTGATCTGATCGGATGTTCTTTGATTTTTTTGATATGATCTTCTTTTATCTCATTTTCTTTGATTTGAACTTCTTTGATCTTCTTTGAACTCTTTTGATCTTTTTTGATATTCTTTGATCTAATCTTCTTTGATCTTCTTTTAACTTCTTTGATCTTCTTTGATCTGATCTGATCTTATTTGATATGATCTTCTGTGGTCTTCATCGATCTTCTTTGATCTGATATGATCTTCTTTGATCTTCTTTTATCTGATATTCTTTTATCTTCTTTGATATTCTTTTATCTTATTTGATCTAATCTGATCTGATCTGATATTCTTTGATCTTATCTGATCTTATTTGATCTTATCTGATCTTAATTGATTTGATCTTTTTTGATCGGATCTTCTTTGATCTTCTTTGAACTTATATTCTTTGATCTGATATTCTTTCATCTAATGTTCTTTGATATTCTATGATCTGATCCCATATTTTTTTATCTGAACTTCTTTGATCTCATCTTCTTTGATCTGATATTCTTTTAACTTTTTTGAACTTATTTGATTTGATCTTTTTTGATCTGATCTGATCTTATTTGATCTTCTTTGATGTTATTTTATTTGATCTTCTTTGATCGGATCTTCTTTTAACTTCTTTGATCTTCTTGGGTCTTTTTTTATCTGATCTTCTTTGATATTTTTTTATCTGATCTTCTTTGATATTTTTTTATCTTATCTTATATTTTTTGATCTGATATTATTTGATCTTCCTTGATCTGATCTGATCTGATCTTCTCTGATCTTCTTTGATCTGATCTGATATTCTTTTATCTTATTTGATCTGATCTGATAATTTTTATCTTATTTGATATGATCTTCTGTGATATTCATTGATCTGATCTAATCTTCTTTGATATTCTTTTACCTAATATTCTTTGATCTTCTTTGATCTGATCTGATATTCTCTGATCTTCTTTGATCAGATCTTCTTTGAACTAATATTCTTTGATCTGATCTTCTTTGATTTTTGTTGATCTGATGTTCTTTGATTTTTTTGATCTGATATGATCTGATCTGATCTTTTTTGATATGATATTCTTTGATCCCATCTTCTTTGATCTAATATTCTTTTATCTTCTTTGAACTTTTTTAATCTGATCTGATCTTCTCTGAACTTATTTGATCTGATCTTTTCGATCTTCTCTGATATTCTTTGATCTGATCTGATATTCTCTAATGAGTTTCCTAACCGGGTTGAAAGGCAATGGGTTATTGGTGATTTTATCCAGTTTATAAATATATAGCTATTTTCTTTATATAATTAAAAAAAATAATTAGCTACGGTAGAGAACCATGGCTATAAAACTCATTAGCCACGACACTTAGCCGTCGCTAAGATAAAAGAAGATCAGATCAGATCAAAGAAGATTAATGAAGACCACAGAAGATCATATCAAATCAGATCAGATCAAATAAGATAAGATAAGATCAGATCAGATAAAAGAAGATCAAAGAAGATTAGATCAAAGAATATCAAAAAAGATCAAAAGAGTTCAAAGAAGATCAAAGAAGTTCATATCAAAGAAAATGAGATAAAAGAAGATCAGATCAGATCAAATAAGATCAAAGAAGATCAGATCAAAGAAGATGAGATCAAGGAAGATACAAACAGATCAGATCAGAGAAGATCTAAGAATATTAGATCAAAGAAGATCAGATCAAATCAGATAAAAAAAATCAAAGAACATCAGATCAGATCAAATAACATCATAGACTAATTGGTTTAAAAAAAAAAAAATTAACACTAAAGAGATTAGCTACGGCCAATTGGTTTTAAAAAAATATTAAACAATAAAGAGATTAGCCACGACAATTTGCGAGGGCAACAAACCGTTGCTAATTGGTTTTTCATTTTTTATATTAGCGAGGGCAACAAACCGTTGCTAATTGGTTAGCTAAAAAAAAAATTAAAAACTAAAGAGATTAGCTACGGCCAATTGTCGTGCCTAATTGGTTTTTATAAAAAAAAATATAAAACTCATTAGCCACGACACTTTGTCGTCGCTAAGATAAAAATTTTAATATAAAAAAAAAGGTTTCATTGGCGAGATTCGAACCCGAGTGGCCTGAGTAAAAGCCAGTTCTCCTAACCGGACTGGAAGGTAATGGGTTAGCCACGGCACTTTGTCGTCGCTAATATAAAAATTTTAATATAATAAAAAATTTTCATTGGTGGGATTCAATTCGGGTTGCCTATGTGAAAGCTAGGTCTCCTACCCGGCTGGACGGAAATGTGTTATTAGTGATTTTATCCAGTTTATAAATATATAGCGATTTTGCTATATATAATTTAAAAAAAAATTCACATTTAGCTACGATATTTTGACCGTGGCTAACAAAAAAAAAAATTGTAAACGTTAGCTACGGCCCTAGTGCCGTCGCTATATTGGTTTCTTATAATTTTTTTAAAAAAATGCATTAGCTACAGTATTTGGACCGTGGCTAACAAAAAAAAAATTTATAAACATTAGCTACGACCCTACAACCGTCGGTACGTTGTTTTCTCATAATATTTTTTTTCTAAAAATCACATTAGCGACAGTATGTGAACCGTAGCTACTGTCATAATGTCGTTGCTACGTTTTTTTGTAAAATTTTTTTTAGAAAAATCACATTAGCTACGGCCCTCAAGCCGTCGCTAAGGTGTTTTCATATTTTTTTTTTTAAAAATCACAAAAAACCTTAGCTACGGCTGTATTGCCGTAGCTAATTAGTTTGATATATATTTTTAAAAAAAATCACGTTAGCTACGGTCGGAAAACCGTCGCTAAGCTCTTTTGTAATTTTTTTGTTTTTAAAAATTCACATTAGCTACGGCACTCAAGCCGTCGCTAAGTTCTTTTCATATATATTTTTTTAAAATCACAAAAAAACTTAGTTACGGCTGTATTGCCGTCGCTAATTAGTTTGATAAATATTTTTTTTTAAAAAATCACGTTAGCTACGGTCGGAACACCGTCGCTAAGCTCTTTTTAAAATTTTTTGTTTTTAGAAAATTCACATTAGCTACGGCACTCAAGCCGTCGCTAAGTTTTTTTCATATATATTTTTTAAAAATCTCAAAAAACCTTAGCTACGGCTGTATTGCTGTCGCTAATTAGTTTGATAAATAATTTTTTTAAAAAAATCACGTTAGCTACGGTCGGAACACCGTCGCTAAGCTCTTTTTTAAATTTTTTGTTTTTAAAAATTCACATTAGCTACGGCACTCACGCCGTCGCTAAGTTCTTTTCATATATTTTTTTTAAAAATCTCAAAAAACCTTAGCTACGGCTGTATTGCCGTCGCTAATTAGTTTGATATATATATTTTTTTTTAAAATCACGTTAGCTACGGTCGGAAAACCGTCGCTAAGCTCTTTTTAAAATTTTTTGTTTTTAGAAAATTCACATTAGCTACGGCACTCAAGCCGTCGCTACGTTCTTTTCATATATTTTTTTTAAAAATCTCAAAAAACCTTAGCTACGGCTGTATTGCCGTCGCTAATTAGTTCGATATATATATTTTTAAAAAATCACGTTAGCTACGGTCGGAAAACCGTCGCTAAGCTCTTTTGTAATTTTTTTGTTTTTAAAAATTCACATTAGCTACGGCACTCAAGCCGTCGCTAAATTCTTTTCATATATATTTTTTTTAAATCACAAAAAAACTTAGCTACGGCTGTATTGCCGTCGCTAATTAGTTTGATATATATATTTTTTTTAAAAATCACGTTAGCTACGGTCGGAAAATCGTCGCTAAGCTCTTTTTTTAAATTTTTTGTTTTTAAAAATTCACATTAGCTACGACACTCAAGCCGTCGCTAAGTTCTTTTCATATATATTTTTTTTAAATCACAAAAAACCTTAGCTACGGCTTTATGGCCGTCGCTAATTTGTTTGTTATATTTTTTTTAAAAAAATCACGTTAGCGACGGTTTTTGGACCGTAGCTAACAAAAAAATTTCTAAATATTAGCTACGGTCAGAATGCCGTCGCTAATGTTCGTATTAGCGACAGTTTTTACCCGTCGCAAAACGGTTAGCGACGGTTATGTTAATTTATGAACCGAAAACTGTAGCAGAAATTTTAGCGACGGTTTATTGCCGTCGCAAACCGTTTAAATAGCGACGGGGTGCCGTGGCTAATTTTGCTTTTTTTTTTGTAGTGGGTTATGTGTAATCAACTGGGTTGTCCCATAAATTATCTCCATTATAAGAGTACCAAACTATATACATCACTCTGTTTGTTCAAAATGAATGTATAACTTAAGAGCTACATGGCTGAAAACTTAAACAAATGTTAAAACATCTAAGCACTTTCTGTTCGTTCAAGATGCATGTATAATTAAGGCGCTACATAGCTGAAAACTTAAGCAAATGTTATAACATCCAACACTTTTAACCTTCTCTTAGAGTGATTGAGTCAAACAATATTTAAACACTACAAATAAGGTAACTTAAACTCTGGGAATCTCCCATGAACCCACTGCTCTAGGTTTCAAATGTAAAAGCATAAGCATCTTACAACTAACACGTTTAAGTAAATTAAAATGCATTGACAATACATCACTTTATTTAATCATAATTTAATAAGAGAATCATTGTTTTTTCCAAGGCATTAGCGAGTGCTAGCTTCAGAGTTGGTGCAACAGTTTTGGCTTTGGTTGCTAGTTAATCAAGTCCCCCATTGGCAATTTCACAAATAGCTACGTTTTTATTGCATGGCGCAAGACAAGATATTTGGCTTAATTCTCCTCATCTGCGCAGGATACTATGAATTATATAATTGTACTTGAGAAGGCTTCTAGCATGATCTGTGGACAAAGGACTTCAATCACAATCTCCAAGTTCATGTTCACATGAAATTTAAAGAGATCCATCAAAGCATTTTTTCAATTGAAATTGAAAGTGCTTATTCGCACAAAGAAAAGAAAAAAAAAAAAAAAAAAAAAAAAACAACAACAACAACAACAACACAAACGTGTGAATGACAAAGACGTGGTAGGGTAAAGATATCCTATGACTTTATAGGTTAATTTAGATTAATAAAAAGTCTTTGTTAGTCATAAAAGTAGGCACAAATTAGACATTACATCAACTATGATATTTAAATGGTATATTTTGTGAAAAAATAGGCTTTAAAAGTCATTTTCTGATTTTCTATCCTACTTACAAAAAAGGCTCCTACTTTTGACACCACCAATTCTGCTGATGAACACCACGACTGTCACGCCCCGATTTTTTCGAAGAAAACGAAAATCCCAAAATCCACGTAGGATTATCCGTTTCCCCCAAAACTCGGGACGTGAAAATTCAATAACAACATAAACAAATAGCAGCAACAACTAATCATGATTTAATTACTGAAACAAATAAAAGTCTAACCCGAAAACGACTGGCGGGGCTAGCTCACTAGCGAAACTCCAGTAACGCAGCTCAAAATCTTTAAACCTGAAAGGCTAATCGGCTACATTCCAAAAGGAATGTACCCAAGAAGCAAAAGCTCACTTGGGTCAGCAATAAAGCTGGTGTGAGAAATCTTCATTCAAAAAATCAATAAAATTGCGCGTGATAAACATCAAGCTAAACACAAACAATACACAAACACATCAACAGGTAGTTCCTCAATGAGGCAAAGGTGTCATCATCCTAATAAATAAATATGCATTATTTATTACTAATAAATAAAATTTATGAGTTATCAATCCTCATAAATGCAACAACAATACAAATCATAATCATATTAGACTATTATTGAAATATTAACAAAACACATTTTTCTACCTTTAGGAAGACATGTAGTTATCATTCAATGGTTGAATGAGCATTTAGTTTTTTCCTTTAAGGTAATCATGCACATACGCGGAAAAAAAAAATATCGCTTCTTTTCCACAATCGCACCATCCTCCTTGTGCCGAACACACCTCACCCAAGTGTGCCTCCCTTGCCATCGAAACCACATGGAGCGTACATGTTCCAAGTGGGGTGCCACCTCGAGGAACATGTCATCTCACCCGAAGTTCGATCACTGGCAAGTATTCTTCCTAAATCTACACGTACAACCGAACTCACATGGAACGGTGCACCGATATGCGAGCAAGTCCGCATACCCATAATAATATCACACGTATACAAGCAAGTCTGTATACAAAAATTTCTTTTCTTTTCACATTTTATTTTTCTTCGGAGTTGTGGAAAAGAGCATAAAAAATATCAACTAAAACTCAAAACTCATTTATGGTGACACTTTGTCAACCATAAGTAAATCAACCACAGTATCCACCATTCCTTTGGGGAGCAAGTAATATTTGACACATTTGCCAAGTAAGCATGTCACACTCTAAACTGTACAAACAAATGAATTTGGCAGCCAGAGTATTAAAAGTATTATCAGGCACTAATGTAACCGCATGAAACGTATGCTTATCATAAGCTCATATGCCAATTCAGTGTATGTATACTCTTCCTAATAAGCTTCAACATGAGTAAGGATAACAAAAATTCAATCTCTATGTGATCATGAATCAAGAACCATACAACTAAAATAATCAACTTGAAAAGAAAACAAGAACTCAATTTCCCAAAGATAAGGCACCACTAATGCTTAAAACAACTAGTGACTTGAAAGTAACATATAATCAAACAAGTGGATGGCATTTCCAGTTTCCAATTCACACAAAGTATATTTGATGTTCAAGATACTAAATATTGAAATCAGTGAATGGGTTTTTGCTCTATTGATTTCATTCTTGTCTCAATTAACTTTATGTGTAAAGCTTAAACTCATACCTATAACTTAAATCAATTGAGGTGGAATTTCATGGAAGCAACAAAAATAATGACGGAGGTACTCATACGTCTAAAATACTTTATGATGCATGGTCTAAAATGCATCAAACCAAAACTAGTCCAAAGTAAGGATGCAACTCAGGAAAGCTAATCCGACCCCAGAATGAACTAGTCTAGTCCATTATCTGGACTACTCAAAGTCTATATGGCTGGTGTGTCCCTGAATTAGACTCACTCACTCAATAGTTGTCTATATGCATAACAGATTTTCTCTTGCAAAGGAATTGGGATTTGGGACAAAATGTTTCTGGTGGCCATTATGATAATTTGAAAAGAGAGAGGTTGTTGAGTCCAAGCAAAAAAAAAAAAAAAAATATGACCTGGAAGACTTTTGTAGGGACATGGAAGCCATTGTGGCTTATTAAACTCAAACACCCCCTATAGTTATTAGTTGTTACTAGCCAGCCAGTCACAATTAATTAGTGCACATATGCTGCATGAACATTCCATATGTAATCATCTTTAATCCTTATTGCCTGTGAGTCAATACCCCTCTGCGTGCAAGAGACAAATGCACCCAATTCAGATCTAAAATTGTCAGTACAAAATTATTTCCTTATCAACAAAAAAATTAATCAGCAAGAGAAATGCGACGATTAGTAGTCAGAAATTTGTACAATAAGTCAAGGAAAAGAGAGAGAAAGCGAAGTAAGAAACACATCCAAAGTACGTGGATGTGAAGTTGAATTGGTTTATAATTGATAACAATACTGATGGTTTCACTTTCAAATGACAAAGTCTACAAGAACTAAAATGGAAGATGCAAAGTGAAAACTAATAGCATTGGCGATTTCTTAACTATCAGCAATCAATATAAGGTATTCTATAACACTTCGGATTCATTTCGATATGTGTCAAGCTATGTTTTTTTTATACATAAAAAATCCAAAACGAAACACAAAACTTGCAATTCAATCTAAAATCTCACTGTAAAGATGAATGGGATGGAGAAACTCACCTCGCCCTCAATTTATTCTTCCATTCACGCCACACAGTCAAGCAACATTCACCCTCGCAACACCCAAATCACAACAGAGCCACTATTGTCCACCCTCTATCCGCCATCTCGCTTCCATCTTCATCACCCTCACTGTCAGCCGCCATCGAAGAAGAAAAGAGAAGGAAGGAGAAAAGAAAAAAAAAGAGGAAGAAATATAGGGTTATTCTCTTTATAAGGTGGGTGACTATTCGCCCCCACCGAACTTTCGAATGCACCCACCCTCTTTCACAAAATAAAACCCTAATCATTACTTTCATGAAAGCCCAAACTCGAGCCCAAGAAAATTGAATAAAACCCATCAAGATTAGGGTTTACAAATTTTTTGCTAAATATACACACACTTTATCCTATTTAGCCATGACAAACAAAAATATTTTTCCAAATAATTGTGATTACAACATATGCAATAATTAATAAATAAATAAAATTTTATATTTATTTAATTAGGTGTGTATTACAATATATACAACTCAAAAGAATCTCGTCCCGAGATTCGATATAGGAGGGTAAGTAGGAAATTAATTATTAAATAAACAAACTACACATCACATGGACAAACAAATAGCTCATACGTATGCCCATAACTTAATGAAGACAATCACACAAAAATATAAGAAAATTCAGTAAGTACAAAAATTACGGGGTGCTACAATATATACAACTCAAAAGAATCTCGTCCCGAGATTCGGTAGAGGAAAGAAAGTTAAGCGAATTTCAAAAAAATACAACTTGTCAAACAAAAGAAGATTTTAAAATAAAATTTTCAATTGAATTTTAGTTGCATAATTTTTTTTATTGCCATTGGAAAAGTAGGGGTGTTACAATATATACAACTCAAAAGAATCTCGTCCCGAGATTCGCGAAAAGGGTTAACTAAAGATTCAAGATAACAAACCGCTACAAGAAAATGACACAGAATAATGTCATCCACTATTGACATTAAAATAAGTTAGTCATAGAAATCTCACCCTGAGATTCACGAAGAAAAAGAAATAATAATAAAAGTTCAAGGTTCACCCTTGTCACTTTATCTCTAGACAGTTACACTACCACTCTCCCATATCCACATTCCGAGGATCACCTAGACTCTACCCCAGCCTAGGCTAACCAAATGTTTTGATACAAAACTGTCACGCCCCGATTTTTTTCGAAGAAAACGAAAATCCCAAAATCTAAGTAGGATTATCCGTTTCCCCCAAAACTCGGGACGTGAAAATTCAATAACAACATAAACAAATAGCTGCAACAACTAATCATGATTTAATTACTGAAACAAATAAAAGTCTAACCCGGAAAGGACTGGCGGGGCTAGCTCACTAGCGGAATTCCAGTAACGCAGCTCAAAATCTCTAAACCTGAAAGGCTAATCGGCTACATTCCAAAAGGAATGAACCCAAGAAGCAAAAGCTCACTTGGGTCAGCAATAAAGCTGGCGTGAGAAATCTTCATTCAAAAAATCAATAAAATTGCGCGTGATAAACATCAAGCTAAACACAAACAATACACAAACACACCAACAGGTAGTTCCTAAATGAGGCAAAGGTGTCATCATCCTAATAAATAAATATGCATTATTTATTACTAATAAATAAAATTTATGAGTTATCAATCCTCATAAATGCAACAACAATACAAATCATAATCATATTAGACTATTATTGAAATATTAACAAAACACATTTTTCTACCTTTAGGAAGACATGTAGTTCTCATTCAATGGTTGAATGAGCATTTAGATTTTTCCTTTAAGGTAATCATGCACATACACGGAAAAAAAAAAAAAAAAATCTCGCTTCTTTTCCACAATCGCACCATCCTCCTTGTGCCAAACACACCTCACCCAAGTGAGCCTCCCTTGCCATCGAAACCACTTGGAGCGTACATGTTCAAAGTGGGATGCCACCTCGAGGAACATGTCATCTCACCCGAAGTTCGATCACTGGCAAGTATTCTTCCTAAATCTACACGTACAACTGAACTCACATGGAATGGTGCACCGATATGCAAGCAAGTCTACATACCCATAATAATATCACACGTATACAAGCAAGTCTGTATACAAAAATTTCTTTTCTTTTCTCATTTTTTTTCCTTCGGAGTTGTGGAAAAGAGCATAAAAAATATCAACTAAAACTCAAAACTCATTTATGTTGACACTTTGTCAACCATAAGTAAATCAACCACGATAACCACCATTCCTTTGGGGAGCAAGTAATATTTGACACATTTGCCAAGTAAGCATGTCACACTCTAAACTGTACAAACAAATGAATTTGGCAGCCAGAGTATTAAAAGTATTATCACGCACTAATGTAACCGCATGAAACGTATGCTTATCATAAGCTCATATGCCAATTCAGTGTATGTATACTCTTCCTAATAAGCTTCAACATGAGTAAGGATAACAAGAATTCAATCTCAATGTGATCATGAATCAAGAACCATACAACTAAAATAATCAACTTGAAAAGAAAACAAGAACTCAATTTCCCTAAGATAAGGCACCACTAATGCTTAAAACAACTAGTGACTTGAAAGTAACATATAATCAAACAAGTGGATGGCATTTCCAGTTTCCAATTCACACAAAGTACATTTGATGTTCAAGATACTAAATATTGAAATCAGTGAATGGGTTTTTGCTCTATTGATTTCATTCTTGTCTCAATTAACTTTATGTGTAAAGCTTAAACTCATACCTATAGCTTAAATCAATTGAGGTGGAATTTCATGGAAGCAACAAAAATAATGACGGAGGTACTCATACGTCTAAAATACTTTATGATGAATGGTATAAAATGCATCAAACCAAAACTAGTCCAAAGTAAGGATGCAACTCAGGAAAGCTAATCCGACCCCAGAATGAACTAGTCTAGTCCATTATCTGGACTACTCAAAGTCTATATGGCTGGTGTGTCCCTGAATTAGACTCACTCACTCAATAGTTGTCTATATGCATAACAGATTTTTTCTTGCAAAGGAATTGGGATTTGGGACAAAATGTTTCTGGTGGCCATTATGATAATTTGAAAAGAAAGAGGTTGTTGAGTCCAAGCAAAAAAAAAAAAATGTGACCTGGAAGACTTTTGTAGGGACATGGAAGCCATTGTGGCTTATTAAACTCAAACACCCCCTATAGTTATTAGTTGTTACTAGCCAGCCAGTCACAATTAATTAGTGCACATATGTTGCATGAACATTCCATATGTAATCATCTTTAATCCTTATTGCCTGTGAGTCAATACCCCTCTGCGTGCAAGAGACAAATGCACCCAATTCAGATCTAAAATTGTCAGTACAAAAATATTTCCTTATCAACAAAAAAATTAATCAGCAAGAGAAATGCGACGATTAGTAGTCAGAAACACATACTGATGGTTTCACATCCAAAGTACGCGGATGTGAAGTTGAATTGGTTTATTATTGATAACATTAATGATGGTTTCACTTTCAAATGACAAAGTCTACAAGAACTAAAATGGAAGATGCAAAGTGAAAACTAATAGCATTGGCGATTTCTTAACTATCAGCAATCAATATAAGGTATTCTATAACACTTCGGATTCATTTCGATATGTGTCAAGCTATGTTTTTTTTTATACATAAAAAATCCAAAACAAAACACAAAACTTGCAATTCAATCTAAAATCTCACTGTAAAGATGAAGGGGATGGAGAAACTCACCTCGCCCTCAATTTATTCTTCCATTCACGCCACACAGTCAAGCAACATTCACCCTCACAACACCCAAATCACAACAGAGCCACCATTGTCCACCCTCTATCCGCCATCTCGCCTCCATCTTCTTCCCATCTTTATCACCCTCACTGTCAGCCGCCATCGAAGAAGAAAAGAGAAGGAAGGAGAAAAGAAAAAAAAAAGGAAGAAATATAGGGTTATTCTCTTTATAAGGTGGGTGGCTATTCGCCCCCACCGAACTTTCGAATGCACCCACCCTCTTTCACAAAATAAAACCCTAATCATTACTTTCATGAAAGCCCAAACTCGAGCCCAAGAAAATTGAATAAAACCCATCAAGATTAGGGTTTACAATTTTTTTGCTAAATATACACACACACTTTATCCTATTTAGCCGTGACAAAAAAAATCTTTTTCCAAATAATTGTGATTACAACATATGCAATAATTAATAAATAAATAAAAATTTATATTTATTTAATTAGGCGGGTATTACAACGACCCCCTTTTTTGATGTGCTAAAGAACATCACCACCTCTCTTCCCCATCACAAACATCACCACCTCCCCCCGCCACTGCCATCCACACCTATCTTCCTCTTCTCTTTTGTTTCTACTTCTCATCTCTTCCTCTTCCTCTTCTCTTCTCCTCCTCACTTATAAGGAACAATCCCCTCCCTGCCGCTGGTCACGCCATCTTTCCCCGCCGTCGGTCACACCGCCCTTCCCTGCCCTAGCCACCGTTGGCCTCCCATCTTGTTATGTACAAAATGATACAGAGATGCAGATTGCCAAACCTTCCATTTTTAACAACAAAATGTCATAAATTAACAAACACAAATTGGCATTTAAGAAATACCCATTTGAAATCAATCAACAACAAACACATTAGAAGTAAAATCAATAGGAAAAATTAAGAAAGGATTAATACATCTTCGTAAGTTAGGTTTTGGCTTGAACATGTGAGTACCATAGGTTCCCAAACCAAGTGCTACAACTCTTGTTTTCACAATTTGGGTTAATACCCATTTGAATCAATTTTAAGTTGAATCAAACCAAAATCAATGGGGAAGGAGTAAGATAGGGTACTAAAGATGGCAACAACTTTGTGCTAGATGCGATGATCCATTGTTTTGCTTTTATTTGATTTCAGTCTTGGAAAAGGTTTAAGAGCCTTCATTCAAGATGTGCAACTCAACCCGACCATCCGTTCCTCTCCCCTTTTTTCTCCATCGCCCTCGCAGGAACCTGCTCGATGGCGAAAGAGAAAGAAAAAGGTTAATAAAAGGAAAAGAAGAGGAAAAAAATGAGAAGACGAAGAGAAGACGAGCATAAGAGAAAAAGAAGAAGAGGTGTGGCCGGGTCGACAAACGGGGCGATGGGGTGGTAGCAGGGTGAGCGGTGCGACCGGCGGCGGGGTGGGGGTTGTTCCTGATAAGATAGGGGAAGAAGAGAATAAGAAGAAATGAAAAGAATATGAAGAAATGAGAAGAGGAAGAGAAGGCAAACATAGGAGAAAAAAAATATGAGAGAAGAGGTGTGGTCGGTCGTTGAACGGGGTGAAGTGGTGTGGTGGCGGGCGAACGGTGCGACTGACGATAGGGCATTGCGGTGGTGGTGCTGGTGTTTCTAAAAGAGAAGAAATGGCGAGAGAGAGAGAAATTGAAGAAAATGGGTTAATATTGGTGGTGTCCAACAGGAAAGATGATGATGTCCTTCGGAAAGTAAGGGTAATGGTGTTCTTCAGCAAAATTGGTGATGTCAAAAAGTATTGGAAAAAATGGAAAAAAACCCTAGTAGTTATTTACTAATACTAGGGTGTCGACGCGCTCTACTTGTGCAAATATTCAGTATTTTTTTTTATTTTATTACAACTATTTAATAATAATAAATATTATATATAATTTGAAGGGCCTATGTATAGTTTATAAATAAATAAGGGGCTTCAAATAATTTATGTTATAGACATAAGTATAAGTAATCAATGTTTGAAAGAAATGGGAAATTTAAAAGCTAGATGTAAGGGCCTTATTTTTATAATTTATACATGATTGAAGGCTTCAAATAAATTATATTAGAACTTAAGTATAACTAATGAATATTTATGGGGCTGATTTTGATTGATAATAATTTAACATTGGGGTAGTAAATTGTAAAAATGTATAATAGACTAATAGTGTTTTGAGTTATTTCCCATTTGGCCCCCATTAGTTTATGACTATTCCTATTTAACCTGCATTAATTCTTGTATTCCAGTCTAACCCCCATGACCATGAATTCAACTGCGTTGACTCACAAATTCCATCCAAAAAATTTAAAATGGCCAACTTACCCTTATGCATGTGGTCTGCACAATGTTAGGGTTTAGTTACCACTGCTTTCTCTCTCACAAAACACAAACTAATTAATGGTAGAAGCAGATATGGCAATGGAGCCTATAGTGAGCCCTCATGTCAACAAGAGGAAGCTTGAAGGTTTGGAACCTCAACCCGTTCAAAAATCTCGTCCCGAACTAGTCGAGGATTCCGAACTTAAGCCCAAATAATAAACGTGGCAGCTGACTCTGTGAACAAGTAGGCAAGGAGCCAAGGAGCGTGTGTGTGTTGTTAATTTATTATTAATATTTGATGATAGATACAAACATGAAACTGAAAGCCACCACTACCACCTCCTCCATCATCTTGCCTTAAGTTTGCCCATATAAATTCCTTCCAAGTGTTCAACTCTTGTACCTTGAAATCCTCACAAATAAAAAACTTTTTCATCTCCTAAACTCATCCAAAAAAAAAAAAAAACCCCACCAATAAAGACCCTTAGACACCCCCCTTTGATGGAAGGGGAGTGTTGTTCATCATCAAGTGGTGGAAGTGGAGAGATGAGAAAGGGGAGACAGATGATGAAAGGATGAGGGGGATGGATAAACCATATAGGAAATAAGGATGATGAAGTAAGGGAAATGGGTGGCGAAAATAAGGAAACCAAACAAGAAGTCTATGATCTAGATGGGTTCTTATTCAACACCTATTGTTGCTGCTAGAGCCTATGATACTAATGTGTTCTACCTCAAAAGTCCTTTTGCAAGACTCAATTTTCTAGAGTATTTGGTGTAAGAAAAAAGAGAGCCACTACATGACTTGTCTACGGAGTCTATTAAGAAAAAGGCTACTGAGGTTGGTGCAATTTAGACTAGCCATCACCATCTTCCTCATCCTTCTTCTCAGCCCACATCTTGCAGACCATCTAAGAATCATACTTAAATGAGGAACCCTCTCTCGATAGCTCAAATGAAGATTGATTTAACCCTATCTCTCGATAGCTCAGATGAAGATTGACTTCATTCAGGTTCAGAGTTAGATCGGTCACTTTGAGGTGTGCACAAGGGTAAGTTGGTCATTTTGAAAATTTTGAATGGAGTATGTGAGTCAACATAGTTGAACTCACGGTTATGGGGGTTAGATCGGAATACAAGAACTAACGGGGGTCAGTCAAATAGGAATAGTCATAAACTAATGGAGACCAAATGAAAAATAACTAGTGTTTTTCAATCTTCCTTACAATCAGATAGGTATTTTACTATTCACAAAACATTGTAGACAGTCTATATGTCCTATATGGCATAAGTTGTCTCAGTGGCAAAACTTAACTTAAAACAAAAAACCCACAATGTCTTCCTCTCCGCAGTTTTCTTTCTTCTCACAAACCTCTAATTACTCTCTGCAATCTCCCCTCTATTTCTTCTCTCCCACCATCGACCACGCCCTCCCCCATTCTCTCCATTTCTCTGTGGCAGCAACTTAAAGTGCCTCGACACAAACTCGAACTCTCACCCAAACTTCTCCATGCATACACAAACTCACTCTCACACAAACCTCTCCCTTCTCCTCTTACGCAAGCAAATCTCTCACACAAATATCTCAAGGCTCTCTCTCACGTTGCAAAAACACCCGTCTCATGAAATAAGCAGGTGTCTCCATCTCTCACATAGCAAAATCATTTGTCTCACACTGCAGAAATCCATATATGCATCTGAAATCTGTAAGTAGCTGTTATCTTTCTTCTCACGCGGTTTTTTTCCTTTCATCCCTTTCATCTCTTGCAATTTTTTGATTCGGGGCTTCCTTTCACCCCTCATTTAATCTTTAGGGTTTTTTTTTTTTTTTTTTTTAGGTTGAATTATTTTGGTTGCCAATCTTTGTCTCTTATTTCTCCTTCTCATGCACAACTATCTATGTGCAATGTGTTGATTCCCTGCAATTTATGATTGATGGGTTAG
Organism: Berberis vulgaris; assembly: GCA_963556465.1. Taxonomy (NCBI): domain Eukaryota; kingdom Viridiplantae; phylum Streptophyta; class Magnoliopsida; order Ranunculales; family Berberidaceae; genus Berberis; species Berberis vulgaris. The sequence continues at coordinate 26,028,446 of OY747131.1, read as the reverse complement.
ATTATTTCGTCACAAAGGCACAATGGTATGGGTTGATTTGGTTTGTTTTTCTTTTCCCTTTCATCTCTTGCAATTTTTTAATTTAGGGCTTCTTTTCACCCCTCTTTTAATCTTTAATCTCTAAATTTAGGGTTTTTTTTTTACTTTGAATTATTTGGTTGCCAATCTTCTACAATCTCTGTCTCACATTTCTCCCTCTCATGCAGCTATCTATGTTCAATGCGTTGATTTTCTACAATTTTTGATCGATCGGTAGATTCACCAAACCAACCGATCAACCCCTCCCTCCTCCGCCTTAAATCTCTTTGTTTCAATTCCCTTCCCTGCCATCTCCTGGTAAGGTAATTTTCTATAGTTTATATGGGTTGACGTTTTTAGTGTCTAAAGTGAGTTGTGTTGAATTTGAGGTTTATTGTATTCATTTTCATCTATGTAGATCATTATTTGGTAATGGATATATTTTTTCGATTGGGGATATAAAACTTTTAGTTGCGAATTTATTATTTGGTCAAATTCATTATTTGCAAATTCCTTTACTAGGTGCGCAATTGACAATGCACCACATAGCCTTCCTAATTTCTTCTTACTGGGTCAAGTGTACTATTTTTCATATGCAAATATTCATCATCAAGACAATATATGTTGAAAAAATAATAAAACAAATTTTTTCTTTGTTTCACAGTCGTCAAATATGGAACCTTCTGAAATTTTATGAAGATGAACAATTTTGTTGTTGCATTTGTGTCTTCCTTGTGCATTCGTGCTACAACAAACATGTAATGTCCACTCGATATGGGTTAGTTATGCGCTAAGATCTATCAATGTCGTCGCTGCTTGCCCAAAAAAGTGGATTTATCTTCCATTAGAAAATTTTGCCTTTGAACCACTCCACCACCCCATGAGTTAACTGCTAAATTTGTTTTCAACATTTTTGGCCTTTTTTTTTCAGTGCACCGATTTGCTATTGACCAAGTACTCGAAAGCATATAGAGATATTTGCTGAGTTCAAGCATATAATAGGCAACAAAAGTTATTGTATAACTATATTGTGTCACACTCCTTAGTTAAGCGTAAAATTCTGAAAATTTTGACAAATGTCGCACCTAATTTTTTAATCCATTCATAGCTTGAATTATTAAACCTTTTCTTTTAAATGAGAGAGTGATCACTGAACTGAGACTGTCCCTTTGAAGCTTTAAAACTGAAGTTTTTACTAAAACAAGGGCTATAGAGTATAAATTCAAGTTCTCTAATAAAAGCAAACTATACCTTCTTACCAACACCCACATAGACAGATCTATATATCATCACGCTTATATATTAATCTATATATTTATTAGAAGCATGTGAAGCTCATTAAGTTGTTAATTACATACTAAATTAATTACTTATGAAGATGTTGCCTTGTCTTTGTTGAATTAGAAGTCTATGCGAAGGGAAACTATTGCATTTTCATCTAAAATGTGTGGTAGTGCAAATTAATCACAATATTCTACTTTTTTTGCTTAGTTAAGGTTTGGATTCAAGGGTTATGTTTATAAACAACTCATGTTGATAACTCTTTTCTTAGATATCATGTTATGATACATTTAAAATGTTTAAAACTTATTGATTTGCCAAACTTTAAAATAATTTCTTAGACCTCTAATCATATTTTTAAAAGTATGCATCATTGTTAAAACATTGTAAATTCTTTCAATTGTTTCTTAAAAACCTAAGGCTTCTAAATTCCATTTATTTTGTTATTTTCCCACTTCTATACCAATTGCATATTTGTTATGGATTTTTCCCCACATATGGTTTTTCATTCCACCTTTTAGTGATTGCTTTTGGTTGAATTGGTGTTGAATTGCATATTGAATCGCTTGTTTATAACTCAATTGTAAAGCTTAGGCTGCAATGTGAAAACATTACCTTTTTTTCTTTTTAGAGGTCACTCAACTTGCATTGTGCTTCACCGTAATTATGGACCACTTACTTCAAACAAACCCTACTCCAATATGATGATTTTCGAACAGGTACTATAGTAGGTTGATACTACTACGTCTTACTTTTAATTGGTTATGTCTCACATGTATAACATCTTCTTTGTTTGCAGGTGGATTCAGCCGTACAGGGAACCGTAAGAAAATTCATAGTTTTCCCATCATAATTGGACAATTTTAATTGGTTACTCATTTACTTATATGTTTGCTATAAATCAAATTTCTAGAACAACGGGGTGTCACATTTACAGTTCGTGATGATTAGGTTGATTCAAACTTGCCGAGGATGGTAAGAAATTTTCTTAATTTCTCTTTTCATTTTTTTAAGAACTTGCCAAGGATTTTAACATGTTATTCCTTTTTTTTAATATGCCAGGAGAAAATTTTTATAGACAACGACCTCAAGTCCAATGTTCCCAACCAGCAGGTTTTATTTATTTACGAATTTTTCTGTTTGTTTTTTCCTTTCCAATAATTCTAACAATATTTATTATTTGATCATTTATAATATATACTTATTATATTGTTAAAGTCAAATATGGGAAAGGGAAAAGAAAATGTTCCCGTAGACAATAACATTTTCAAGCGTGCGCTAGACCAATGTTTGCGATGAGAGAGAAAAAAAAATCAACCTATGTTAGACATTACATTGACTGCTAATGTGAATACTACAAAAAAGGAAAAAACCAAACTCCAATGCTTTGGGGTATGTACATCTGCTTCTTATATTTAATTAGCCTTACACCTTAGAAAAATTTAATAAATTTGTGTTTGTATCTTATTATGGAAAGACAAAGTCATTTATATGAAGTATAAATTCTTATAACAGGTTAATATATATATAAAAAAAAAAAAAAAAACAATGGTGGCGAAATTTTGATTTTTTTTTTAATTGTTATAAAGTATGTATAATTTTTACATTATTCAGAATATTACAATTTTTTAGGTGTAATGGTATTGTGTGTAAGTATCTTTAATTGTTCATAACATTGATTATCATTAGTCATTTATGTAAAGTATAAATTCTTATGACAGGTTCAGACATGTTCTAATACTAGCATATTACTCGTGCCGTTGGCACTCTACATATGTTCATTTATTTTTACTGTTAATTATCATACATTGGATACCCACATCACTATCCCCACCATTGCCTTCAATCAGTTCCATAAAACTATCATATTTTAGAATATTAAATTTTTTTAGAGTCAAACTCGGTTAAAATTAGAATCGATTGAATGTTCGGAGTCTTTGTTTGAATGTTCACTAAAATGTCCGTCCGATTCTTTGAAAAATATTATACTTAGTCATGAAAATTTTAAAAATACTTACATGTTTTAAAATAAAATACATATTTTAAAATTTAAATGTTTGTATTGATAATTGGTTTTGTTTGAAAGATCTTCAAAATTGCATTTCAATAATACCAAGTTTATCAAAATTCGACAATTATGAAAATAGTTGAAAAAAAATGAAAAACAATATTTTCTCTTTCCGCCACATGTACATTCCACTAACTTTTTTACATTTGTTTTACCCTTCTAGCATATTACCCGTGTCGTTGGCACTACGCATATGTTTATTTATATTTATTGTTAATTATCATACATTAGACACCCACATCACCATCTCCACCATTATCCTCAATCAGTTTCATAAAAATATCATATTTTAGAATACTAATTTTTAGAGTAAACTCAATTAACATTAGAATCGATTGAATGTTCGGAGCCTTTGTTTGAATGTTCAATAAAATATTCGTCATTTGTTTTAAAAAATATTATATATTTAGGCATGAAAATCTTTAAAATACTTACATATATTTTAAAAATAAAATACATATTTTGAAATTTTAAGTGTTTGTATTCATCATTAGTTTTGTTGGAAAGATCTTCAAAATTGCATTTCAATGATTCAAGTTTATCAAAATCCAACAACTACGAAAATAGTTATGATAGTTTTCATTTTGAACAAAAAAACACAATAATTTATCTCTCTACCACATGTATATTCAACTAACTTTTCTACAAATTTTTTCATTTTCTTTACCATTCTACAAGTTTTATATTTACAAACATGTCATTGTAGAGTATAAGAATCTCAACCCTCAACATCTTCCTAACTTTCAATCCTAGCCCTCTTTTATCTCCAATTTTCATTTGATGTTTGTCCCAGTCATCAATTAATAGTAAAACTCCTATGTGAATTATAAGATAGATTGAAAAAACAGGAAAAACTCTGTCGAAATTTCGATATTTTTGTAATTGTTCAAAAGTGTATAATTTTGACATTCTTCAAAATATTACATTTTTTTGGCTTAATGGTATTGTATGTAAGTCTATTTAATTGTGTCTGACATTGATTGCCATTAGAGTCATTTTTTAGTATAAATTCTAATGCCAGGTTCAAACAAGTTTTAATATTGAAAAACAGGGAAACTTTGTCGAAATTTCATTTTTTTAATTGTTCAAAAATATGTATAATTGACTTTCTTCAAAAGATGACAATTTTTTTGATGATATAATGATATTGTGTGCATGTTTCTTCGAATGTTCAACACCGTGTCTTATTACAAAACCTTTTTTAATATTGAAAATGATGGTTATATAGTGCGTTGTTAGAGCAATTTTTTGTGAATGCTAAATTGTGTGAAAAAAAATGAATGGTTGAAAAAATGCATCTCGAAATTCTTCTAAAATGAATGTGGCATTCTGTTTTCCCTAATGACATTTTGTTTCTTCAGATGTTGAGCTCTCTGTCACATTACAAATGCTTTTTTAGTACTAAAACTAATGGTTATACAGTGCTTTACTAAACTGAATGTGGCATCAAGTGCAGCCAAAATAACATGGGATATTTCTTAATGTTGAATTCCTTCGTTCTTATTTTTAGTTAATATGACATTTGGTAGAGATTAAATTTCTTAGCATATTTGTTGCGTTGATCAGTGATATTAACTTTTTTTTTGCGTTTAATGAGTATTAAAATTTGTTTCAAAGTTAATTCATCGTAAGAGTCTTTTTTTTTAAATGAAATAAAAACTCAATTGTGATTATTCGACATCCGTGAAGGTATGATGTATTCTGTAGTAGTGTCAACGACACGGGTATTACACTAGTTGAGTTACAAAATCCATTTATAACTTTTTACCCACCTTTTAATTTTTTTTCTTGTAAATACTATAGAATTGGGAGGGCAAAATGTGAAATAAAATTTAGAATCACTGTAGTTAGGGGTACTTTAGTTGTACCGTTATGATTAAATCGAGGTGTACTAGCTCCTGAGTTTATCTAGAGAGTCAGACACCTAGCACCGGATTCACGTTAGAAGAGATTCCCTTGCACATTTTTAGAAGAGAGATGAGATTTTGAGTTCTTGATGAGCTCTTTGTCACGATTATATACTCGTGAACCTTCCCCTCCTAGACAGCTTGGGCTTTTGGAAAAGTTTGTTAGTTCATGACATTCTTGAGAAGATCTTGAGGAGATATATCTTCTAAAAATGCAAGAAACCCTGCGCTAGGGGTTTGCTCTTAAGAATTTTTTACTAGCTTCCAGCAGAAATTCTAGCCAGCCTGGTGAGCTAGCCTGGTTTTCTGGCCTGGCTGGCTTTGTTACAATTTCACTCCTCCTCTTAAGTGATGTTTATGATTGTGTTTTAAATAGAATGAGTAAAAAGTGTAAAAAAACCAACCAAAACCAGGTTGGCTCACCAGACCGGCTAGACTTAGCTCCCAGATACTCTTTGTTTTCTTCACCAAAACCACACTAGCTTCCTTTACTTTCACTCGCTCGCTCTCTCCCTCTCTCTCGCTCGTTTTGAAACCCTAGAGAGAGATCGAGCAAACCCTAGCAAGCAAATCCCTGATAATCTCCTCCGCTCAAAGCTTCGATTGCCCCAAGTCAACTATCAGTAAGTTCTCAAATCCCCTTCATCTCTATCAGATCCATTAGTTTCTCTCTTCTATTTATATTAGTTATTGTAAAAGTTTTACTATAGATTTGAATCCATCTATAGCTTCTCTAGGTTTTACAGTTTCAATTACTTCTTTACAGTTGTTTCTTATAAATTTGATTTTATGATTCATAGTTATAGTTTGATACATGGTTATAGTTTGATTGAATCAGATTCAGATTGAAAAAATGGCTGGTAACGATTCCGCCCCCGATTCTCCTTGCGAGAGCTCGAAACCCGATCTAGATGGAAGCCTAACATCTGAAACCGAGAGCACAATCGGAACTATTGCTCGAAGAATCCAAGAGTCTCTTTCAATTGCTAAGAAGCACAAGTTTTGGGAGACCCAACCTGTCGGACAATACAAAGATCTCGGTGACACGAGCTTACCCGAAGGTCCCATCGAACCCCCGACCCCGTTAGAGGTAGTGAAGCAAGAGCCTTATAATCTCCCTGCTCTTTATGAATGGAGTACTTGTGATGTGGACTCGGAAGAGACATGCAATGAGGTTTACATTTTACTGACTAATAATTATGTTGAGGATGATGAGAACATGTTTAGATTCAATTACTCTAAGGAGTTTCTTCGTTGGGCACTTAGTCCGCCTGGTTATTTCAAGAGTTGGCATATTGGGGTTCGTGTGAAAGCTACTAAGAAGCTTGTTGCTTTCATTACTGGGGTGCCTGCAAAGATCCGGGTCCGGGATGAGGTTGTTACCATGGCTGAGATTAATTTCTTGTGTGTTCATAAGAAGCTTAGATCGAAGAGATTAGCCCCTGTTATGATCAAAGAGGTTACTAGGAGAGTCCACTTGCAGAATATATGGCAAGCAGTTTATACTGCTGGTGTGGTTCTTCCCACACCAATATCAACTTGTCAATATTGGCATAGATCGTTGAATCCTAAGAAACTCATTGATGTTGGGTTCTCCCGACTTGGTGCTAGGATGACAATGAGCCGAACTATAAAGCTTTATAAGCTACCTGATGCTACAGTGACTCCAGGGTTGAGGAAAATGGAGTTGCATGATGTTCCTGCTGTTACCAGGTTGCTTAAAGAGTATCTAGCAAAGTTTGTTGTCGCGCCTGATTTTGACGAGAAGGATGTGGAACATTGGCTTCTTCCAACTGAGAATGTTGTGGATAGTTTCTTGATTGAGAGCCCAGAGTCTCATGAAATTACTGATTTTTGTAGCTTCTACACTCTTCCATCTTCGATCCTTGGGAACCCGAATTACTCAACCTTGAAGGCTGCTTACTCATACTACAATGTCACCACTCGAACCCCATTGCTGCAATTAATGAATGATGCTCTTATTGTGGCAAAACATAAAGATTACGATGTCTTCAATGCACTGGATGTAATGCAGAATGAGTCATTCCTGAAGGAGCTTAAGTTCGGGCCAGGTGATGGACAACTTCATTATTATCTTTACAATTATCGGATAAGGCAGGCCATAAAGCCATCAGAGCTTGGGCTAGTGCTCTTGTAGTTCAAGCTCTTCTAAACACATGCTGATTTTTGTTGTGTGGACTTGCGGGGAAATTTCTTGCTGTTTATTTAATGAGGTGAGGGATACACTCAGTTTTGTTTCATTTTGTATTTGCAAACTGAGATGATACTATATTTTGTCATTTTACTAGACCAAAATTATCTCCGGCTCCCGAGTAGTCTAAGACATTTTACTAATTGAAACTTTCTGCCTATATTGTGATATTAAGGTTTCAGTTTGGAAAATTTCTACCAGTTTCGTTGTCATTTATTCTGCAATCTGTTATATGCTGTATGTATTTCTTACACATGCAGAATGGAATATTGCTTGAATATATTGCGTGAAGGAGATTGCCATACTTTTTGTCGTTGTTGTTGACATGTTCAAATTGTTTATTGAGCCGATGCTTTGTATTTTTATGCATAATTATTGTTCTAGGTCTTCACCTACTGGAGCTTATCTAGTCTTTGTGTTGCAACTATTTTCTTTGCAAATGCTTTTCATTCCATTAGTATGATAAAGACGCATTCAAGCCTCAACTGAATTTGTTTTTCTTCTGTGGTTTTTACACTACTAAAGTAGTCAACAAACTCTTTTTAGCAGAGAGAAACCCTACAATGGCAAGGCATTCATTCAGTAAGATTTTGATCCAAACACGTTTATTGGATTGTTAACTGCAATTTTTTTGATACACTCTTGTTCATTTGATTCAAACCAAGTGTTCTCTATTTAATCGATTCAGAAGTTGCTTTTCTATTGTTTAGAATGGTTGTTTGGCAACAAATCATAACAAAACAGTAAAACAGTCATGAATCAGAAAGTATTGCAAAAAGGTATTTTACGGGGTAAAGGTTTAAACAAGGGGTTTTTGATTTGGCACTTTTGTTTCTTTGAGGTAATCATAACCAGTATTGTTAAAATCGCACAAATTGGATTGATCTTTGAGTCGAATCGCCCCCATGTGATTGGAATCACCTTGTTGAATCGTTACACATCAAAATCGTGCAATTCAACTTTATATCATTGTACGGCTTCTTGTAACGATTCAACGATTCATGAAAGTAGTATATCGGGAAGAAGAAAAGAAAAGGAATGGAAGGAGGGAGAAGAGGAAGATGCATATATAAGATTAATTTTCGATAGATACAATTGTATGCTCCATATTGAATGAATTAGAAGATAACAACAAGAACAAAACGGAAGCGTACCTTGATCCATGATAGCACTTCAAGGAAAGGACAAGTTTTGATCTTCCAGTTGATAACGTATATTTTATGTATATCCCTCTGTAGAAGGGAATTTCAGAAGAACAAAACATACGCTCAACTGGGGATCATAACCCAGAAGTTATAACTGATGGGTTATCAATTATTCCAACTTACCAATTTTTAATTTGGTCCTTCATCAAATTAGAAATTTCTTAAGTGTATCTACACATTAAACTCATGACATTTTAATACCTTAGCCCAATTAATCATATTAGATCATAATTTATTTCGAATATACTTTAAGATAGCAATACACATTAAACACAAGTTGGATTTTTCTAACAATCTCCCACTTGAGCCACATATGTTACCTTAAAAAAAAAGTGTATAACCTAATGAGCTCAAAATTTGCTATCACATATGAATTGAAGGTATTTTCAAACAATCTCGTCCATTGACTATATAGCTATAGGCCCTATTTTATTAATTTAATTCAATTCAATTAATGAATTAGCCCACTATGAGTCTATTGCATATATACTAGATATTTATACTTTTAGATATAGAAGTATAAATATAGTATAGTATATATAAGTATATCATTCGTGTCTGTGTTACAACACGGCGATTATAAATGGTTCGAATGAAATCAAATGAGAAAAGAAATAAATAAAATTGAAATTGAGGCTGTACACCTTATTTCCTTGGGATTGTAGTTCAATCGGTCAGAGTACCGCCCTGTCAAGGCGGAAGCTGCGGGTTCGAGCCCCGTCAGTCCCGACCTAGGATCCGATGAATCCATCTCTCTGTGAAGAGGGGGGACAAGGAACAAGATCTTATTCCCAACAGGAGGATCCTTCTTTATTTTTTCTTTCCCTTTGCATTTCGCATTTCTCATCGAACACATACGGTAATTTCGATTAATTTAATTAGTACCGATTGATGGGGGAGAGACATGTAGATTGGTACAATTGTTGGTAGCACCATATCAGGATTCCAAGAGAGACCGTACTGGTCTGGGTTTTTCACTTGCTCCCAATCAAATGACATAGATCAAATGAACTTTCATCACATTTAGCACAACTAAATCCATCAATGGTCATGTATACTCATACAATCAAATGATATAGATCAATCATGGATGCGTAGCATGGAAATTATGTGTAACGTGATCTAAACATGCATATTTCCAATTGGTCCTATTTTAAACTTTATTGAGATCGAACTTTAACACAATAAACCAGAGTAAATAAACTGAATACTTTATTTCTGCAGAAAATATCCAAATACAAAAAATGTGTTCAAAATCTAATATAAAGCAATTAAATATACAAACTCTCACTAAACCAAAATATCCTCAAATGATATAACACCCATATGAGCAATGTGCTCATGAAAGACCTTGGGTGGTAATCTCTTAGTAAGCGGATCCGCAATCATGGAGTTTGTCCCAATGTGCTCTATGAAAATCTGTTTATTCTATACTCTCTCTTTCACAATTAGGAACTTTATGTCAATATGATCTGATCTGATCTAGATGAGCTCTTGTTGTTGGCATATAGAACTGTTGAGTTATTGTCATAATATAACTTTAGTGGTCTTTTAATACTACTCAGAATGCGCAGCTCGGTGACAAACTTTCGCAGCCATAATCCATGATTGGATGCCTCAAAACATGCTACATATTCTGCTTTCATAGTGGAAGAAACTATGAGTGTCTGCTTGGCACTCCTCCAGGAAATAGCTCCTCCAGCTAACAAATAAATGTAGCCTGATGTGGATTTCCTACTATCTTGGTATCCGGCAAAATCAGAATCAGAATACCCTATGATCTCCAACTGGTATGATTTTTTGTATGTGAGCATGTAATCCTTAGTTCTCTGTAAATATCTCATAACCCGTTTGGCTGATTTCCAGTGATCCATCCCAGTGTTGTCTATATATCTGCCCAGTATTCCAACAATGAATGTTATATCTGGATATGTACAAACAATAACATACATTAGACTCCCAACAGTTGATGCATAGGAAATTTTTGCATTTCTTTAACTTCAAGTTTATTCCTAAGGCATCGAGACTCGCCGGCGGCATGGTTACTTTCTTATGGTGTTGACCTGTAGGTCGCACCTTGTTGATAGGTTATGGGATCCTATAAAAACCCAGCTCGCTTTCCAAAAAAAAAGGACTGAATTTGTCTCTTTTAGCTACATAGGTGTCTCTTGGTTTACAATTTTGCATGCCAAATATTTTAAGCACATTTTCTATATAGCTCTTTTGCGATAATCCAATAATACCCCGAGAGCGATCTCAATGTATCTAAATCCCTAAAACAAAAGAAGCTTCACCAAGATCTTTCATTTCAAATTTCTTTGATAGAAATCTCTTAGTTTCGTGCAACATGTCTTTGTTATTAGTAGCAAGCAGTATGTGATCAACATACAAAACCAAGAAGATATTCTTACTCCCACTGAACTTATGATACACACAATTATCAACTGCATTTGTCTCGAAAGCAAATGAAACAATTACTTGATGAAATTTGTGGTACCATTGACGGGAAGCTTGCTTGAGCCCATAGATAAATTTCTTTAGTTTGCAAAACATATTCTTTGGGTCTCCAGACACAGTTTTCTGGTTGCATCATATAAATTGTTTCATCAATGTCGCTTTTGAGAAATGTTGTCTTAACTTCCATCTGATGTAGCTCAAGGTCAAAGTGTGCAACAAGTGTCATGATTGTCTTAAACGAGTTTTTCTTTGAAACTGGCGAGAAAGTCTTTTTATAGTCGATGTCTTCCTTTGAGTGAAGCCTTTAGCTACAAGATGAGCCTTATATCTCTCCATATTACCTTTTGAATCCCTCTTGGTTTTGAATATCCATTTACAACCAATGGCCTTTGCATTTTTAGGTAATGGGACAAGATCCCAAACTTGATTGTCTTGCATAGACTTGTACTCCTCATTCATAGAATCTATCCACTTTTGAGAGTTAGAATCCTGCATGGCTTGATGGAAGTTGATTGGATCATTTTCCATCAATCCATCATTTTCCTCATGTTCTTGGAGAAAAACCATGTAATCATCCGGAATAGCATTTCTCCTTTCTCTCGTGGATCTCCTTAATGACATTTGTCCTTGAGGTTGTTGAGTTTGTTCTTCTGGAACATTTACTTCATATTGAACAGGGAGTTGTTCAACATTGTATTGTTGAGGTTCCAGATCTGCTTCTTGATCAATGACAGGTATAGAAACATATACATTGTCAAAAAGAGTAGTAGGAGTCGAAACCGATTTCTCCTCAAAGACCGTCTCTTTCCTTATTTCTCCCCCCAAACTCATCATCCTAAAAAAATGTTGCAGTTTTCGTTTTAAAAAATAGACTTAATTGTGGATCATAAAATTTGTAGCCCCTAGATCACTCTGAATAACCAATAAAGTAGTTGCTTACTGTCTTATAGTCCAATTTGCTTTCATTTGGCCTATAAGGCCTAGCCTTAGATGAACATCCCCAAATGTGAAAGTGCTTTCGGTCTGTCCAAAGTTCATAAGGAGTCTTGGCAGTTGCTTTAGTTGGTACTCTATTTAGGATATAAGCTACTGTCTTTATTGCTTCTCCTCAGAGTGTGGTAAGGTAGAATGACTAATCATACTCTTTACCATATCCTTGAGAGTTCTGTTTCGTCTTTTAGCGAAACCATTCATGCTAGGTGAACCTCGCTTGGTGTACTGTGAGACGATTCCACATTCCTCTAGGAATTTAGCAAATGGCCCTGGACGTTGTTCTCCTGAACCGTCATAACTGTCGTAGTACTCTCCACCACGATCAAATCTAATGCACTTAATTTTCTTACTGAGTTGGTTTTTAACTTCAGTTTTGAAAAACTTGAATACATCCAGTGACTCTGATTTCTCATGAATGAGATAATGTTACCCATAACGTGAGTAGTCGTCTATGAATGATATAAAGTATCGTTGACCATTCCAAGAAGTCGTAGGAAATGGTCCACAGATATATGTATGTATCAATTCTAAGACGTCTGAAAATTTATTAGCACCTAATCTCTTTTGTTTGGTGCGTTTTCCCTTGATGCACTCAACACAGACATCTAAGTCTGAAAAGTCAAGTGAATCCAAAATGCCTTCTAACCCAAGTCGTTCAATTCTAGATTTGGATATATGACCCAAACGCTTGTGCCATAATTTTGCAGAATTTTCTTTGTTTAGCTTGTGTTTGGTACCCCGTGAATCCACATGCAAGGTTTCATTATATGATGCAATAGTATCAAACAAATATAGATTATCAAACATACTTAATGAACCAGTACCAACGATATTATAATTCAATAAAAGACTAAACTGATTGTTTCCAAATAAACATTTATAACTAGATCTGTCCAATAAAGAAACAGAAACCAAATTCCGTCTAAAGGACGATACAACAAAAGTGTCTTTCAAATCCAAATAAAAACTAGTTCTCAACAATAACCTAAAATGCCCTATTGCCTCAACATCCACCGATTTTTCATCGCCCACAAAAATGTATCTTTCAACATCATTTGGCTTTCGGTAGCTCAGGCAACCCTACATAGAAACACTTATGTGAGTGGTAGCACCAGAATCTAACCACCAAGTGCTTCTAGATACTAAACTTAAATTAACCTCAGAACAGACCAAAGTAAAGAATGTACCTTTCTTGGCACGCCAAGCATGATACTGACTATATTATTTCTTTCCATGTCCTAGCTTTCTACAAAAAGAAACATCCTTAATTTTCCTTAGGTTTCTTTTGCTCTAGACCCTTAGCAGCTTCATTTTTCTATCTTTTCTTGCCCTTATCCTTAGCGTTTTAGTTGCTTTCTATAGTCTATTTCATTTTCCAAACTTTTTTAAGAGTTAGACTCCTAGCGTCAGATTCGTGTCAGGAGAGGCTCCCCTACATGTTTTTAGGAGATAGATCTCCTCAAGATCTTCTCAAAAACTCCTAAAAAACTCAAGAATTCCTCGAGATCACCTCAAGAACTTAAGATCTCTTCTCTCTCTCTCTCTCTCCTAAAAATGTGCAAGGGAGCCTCCCCTGGTGCGGATCTGGTGCTAGGGTCCTAACTCTCTAGATAAGCTCTTCATTTTCTATGTGACATAGGCAATTGAAATTATTAAATGTAGTTTGAGATTGTAAATGTCACTTCGAAAGGTCTAATTGAATTGACTCATTCATTTGATGTCTTATGTTAATATAGTAAGGATGGTTTTGTATAATTATGTTTGTTGAGCTTAGCTTGGAAAATATGATTATAACTTCCACAGTGAGAATTATATGAGAAAATGTGCTTCCATGCAAGTATGCTTCCATAAGTTTCATGCAACTCTAAATTATAACGATGTTCGTAACATCTAATATGCAATGGGTGGTTATAAGTGAATGGTTGATGGACCCAAATCCACCACTCAGTAACAATGAGTAACAGTGGATTGCGTGTAATGATCTTTCTTAAGTGTCCTGTCACATGCATTACACACCTCATAGAGAGTTATTCTATTGACCAAATGGTGCACCTCTTATGGGTGAATAAATTATATAAAAGATAGTAATTCCAAAAGTGGTAACCACGATAATCACTCCAAAAGAGGTAGTCAAATAATCACTCCAGCAGAGGTGATTATAACAGTTACATTAGCAGAGGTAGTCATAACAATTACCACATGGTTCAAAGCTCCTGCCTGGTATAATAATAAACTCCCGCAAAGGATACTGAAAATCCTTCTAGAGATGATACTTGTCATATATGTAGTAAATATAGATATTGATCACATGTTTGTCATGCACCAATAAAGAAATATCGAGATTCCATTAAAACCAAAGAGACAACTTTGATACCATGAGAAGATGATAGTTACTATTCCTTTAGACAAAGCAAGCATCTAATGAAAAATCATGGTCTCTGATGTTTTCTGTAGTAGGTGTCAATTTTAGCAGTAAAAAAAATAGAGATAGAAAACATGCACAACATAAATACCTCCAAGTATAAGGCAGGTCCAACAAATGTAGCCATTAATTAAAGTAATCACCCCTGCAATGGTGGTTACCACCATATTGCTACATGTCTAATACTTGTTTTATGCACCACTTGAACAGGTCTAGAACACCTGCTACTTGTGAATCATTAATATCCTAGATGATGTTACATTAGAATATGTGTTGCTACTTGTGAAACATATGCACTATATTATGTTTTGTTTATTTACTGCATATATTTTCTTTGAAGGTATGGTTGGCTATAAACGATGGACAATCATATTTGTTTAATTGTGAGTGCCATTACTTAGAATTTATTGACAAGTCCGAACATTTTCTCAACACTAGCCTTTAAGACACAAAGGGTGTCTAACATAGCTGGACCTATGCAATTTCTTGACGGCTTTGGAAGAGTCCACCATTTATTATTGCAGTTTCTAACGGAACTTGCTTTGTTTCAACATATATGCATCACATCTAATGTTAGAAGTCTGAAGCTTACATTATAAATGAATGCATCAAGTTTGAAGCTTACATACGATATATATGCATTACATCTAATTTGGAAGCCTGAAGCTACATTAGGGATAATTTTCATTAACTTATTGGGATTATAACACTCTCAGAGTTGTTATATTATATACCAGAAGTTTATGCATGGTAATCATTCCGTTATACGTCTTCACCTAGTTGGAAGAGTTTTACTTATGTAGTCTAGACTACCCATAGTATTTAGGAATTTACAGTATTGCATATTATGAGTTTGCATAGTGTGACTCTATTCCCACTGTTAGATAGAGATATGGAGATAAAAGGGTGTGGAATTGAAATACTTCCATTTTGTCTCATCTGGACCCTAGTCAGCTATGAGTACACTTGCTCGAATTTGTATCCATGAAGGACAAAGTTTGAATAAGGCAGCCAGTGAATCTACGACACCCCAGAAGCGTGGTAGACACATGCTCGAATTTGTATCAATAAAGGAGAAACTTTTAATAAGGCAATTCATGAATCTATTGCACATAAAAAACGTGGCAGACCTATGGGTTCTAAAGATTCAACTCTTCAAAAACGTAGAATTTATAAAATTCATGCCCTAAAGCTCCTAAAGAAGCAATGCTTGAAACTTCTACAAAAGTTGTACAGACTCTAGAAGTTGTACATGATAGTCTAGAAGTAGCACGACATGGCGCTCAAGAAGAGGTCATGAAGCTCTAGTAGTAGCAGTACATAACGCTCATGAAAGAGGTTATAGCTCCAACAATAGCATTTTATAGTGCTCCTGAAGAGGTATGGCTCCAACAATAGCATGTCATAACGTTTCTAAAGATGTTATGTTTAAAAGCCTTGGAAGAGGCTCATGTCATTGTAGTGACAAAGAAAGCCCTGGAAGAGGCTCAGGTACCTGATAATAATGAGATCTCAATATTTTCATGAGAAATGTGATATAAAATCAAATGGTCGCCAATGACATTTTCACATATATGGTAGCTACCAAATTATCAAAGGATTAATGATACTGATATTAAACCATGTATCTGTAAAGTTGACAAATAAATGATTGGCCAAATGGAAATATATTGTCCAAAGTGGCATTGGGTCGGCCAAAATGGAAATATATCGTTCAAGTGAAATTGAGTTTCCTGGAGAAACGTGGTATATTTGAACCTATAGTACAACAAACACCTAAGTGTGTAAACTCTGTTGGATTCAAACGAGTGTTTGTAAGAAAACAAAATGAGAAAAATGAGACTGTCAGATATATGACAAGATTCTTGGCACAAGGGTTCCTGCTGCAACCCCACATTTGATAAAATATATTCTCAGTTATGGATATAACTACATTTCCATTTAGTATTGTAGTTTCTAAAATTTTGATATGTGAGTTATGAATGTCGTAACTACTTATGAAAATTTAGACACATATATTTATAAATCCCTGAAGGATTTGCTTTGTTAGATACAAATATTTATAAATCCCTTGAAGGATTTACTTTGCCTGAAGCAAAGCCATGAAATAATTGCTCAATACAAATAACATATGCTTTATAAGATTTGAACAATTTCATAAGAATGTAGTACAATTGTCTTAGCGAATATCTGTGTAAGAAAGGTTAAGCAAATTTGACTATATGTATTTCTTATGATATCGTGAGTTGTTTTTGTCATACTAGCAGTTTATTTAATAATATAACTCATATTGAACCTTGAAAATATTGTTTGCAATTAAAGACCTTCAAAAAAACTTTTGTCTCGGCCTGCAGATCGAGTAAAGTGCTAGTAGAATATTGGTTCATCAATCAAGGTTATTGATAAGATTTGTAACACTTTTGACATGGGACAAAACTCTCATCCACTTAGTATTTCCATGGTCGTTCGATTTTTAGATCTCAAGAAAGACTTGTATCAACCAATTAAAAGATATTTTGTTTTGTAGTACCATGTCCAAGTATTATTGGTGCATTGTTATTTTTTGCACCAAGTGCATAACAAGATATAATATCTTTCTGTGCATTTACTAGCAAGGTATAGTTTTACATAGACTTATACATATTAGCATGGCTTTACACATATATCTTCATGAGATCATTGATACGAATTTATTCCTATGATTTAACCAACTATTTCCACCTAGTTGACTATGCAGAATCAGGTTCTCTGTTTAACCCTTATAAGCAGGTTCTATATTTTGAGTTGCAGTGCAGTTATTTCTCGGAGGTCTATTAACAAACTTATTGATCGATCGACTAGAATATATGATGACAATCTTGCATATATTGTTTAAATATAAGAAGGCTTCATCAAAGGAGATTGAACGAAACACATGCCAATTAAATTCTATTCACATGAGCTTCAGAAGAACAATGTGATTGAAATTGAACAGATTCAGTATAGTGACAATCTTGCAGATCTCTTCATCAAATTGGTTTAGCGCCGATTTAATCATCCAAGTATTTCAAGTTTTACTATCATGAGGGGAAGTATCCAGAAATATAACCCCCTCCCGCGTATGCAAACATAAGTTTGTACGAAAGCATCCAGATGTATGCTATAGATCATATCAAAATATATATTAGTTGATTTATGCGCGTTGTACTCTTTTACCTTTGACAATGTTTTTCCCACTAGATTTTCCTATCAAGGTTTTAACGAGACAACATTACATAGAGCATCCTGAAGGATGCAAAAGTGGTGGCTATACTCTTTTTCCTTTGAAGTGATTTTATCCCATTGGGTTTTTCTGTCAAGGTTTTAACAAAGCACCAATGATGGTAATACAATCTTCATTACATAAGGATATATATTCATGTACTTCGGAAGAGACGTGAGTTTGAATGCCACTTTCAGAAAATTGTTACATGGTAATAGAGTGAGATGATTTACAATCTCATTCCTTTGTTGTGATTATCAAAGGGAGCATTCAATAACAGGGACTTCATATTCTCTAAAGACTTTATCAATTTGCACGTTGTACTCTTTTCCCTTCACTGAGGTTTTGTCCCACCAGGTTTTCCTGGCAATGTTTTAATGAGGCAGCATTTCGGGCATCCAACAAGACTTAAGTCTCTCGACAATATGCGATGAACATCCAAGAGGGAGTGTTCTAGAATAGTGTGGATGTCCACCTCATGTCACTACAACACAAGTGCCCATTAATAACATTTGTTAATATCGTTTTTGCTAAATACACTATCAAAAGTCAAATTTGAATGTCTCCAAAAATGAAAATGTTGTAAAACACTGGCGGGCTTTTTGGCGCTCGCTTCTTTCCTCTCTCGTTTTACTTAGCGCTCGACTTAGAACTCGATGAAACTCCTTCACCCTCCCCTCAATCTCGTCATCTCCCCCATTGCTTCCTCATCTCGCCATCTCCCTCCCTGCTCTCTCCATATCTCCATCTCCCTCACTGCTCCCTCCATCTCGCCATCTCCCTCACTGCTCTCTCCATATCTTCATCTCCCTCACTGCTTCATGAGACGCCATGGCTGGCAACGCCCTCTTCACCCATTACAGGTACTTCTTCTTGACATAAAATCCTATCTTTCATTGCCCATGAGACCAAACTTCTCAAAATTTCATTATTTGGAGAGAAAATTTTCAAACCCCCTTGCTTGAAACTGCGTTTTTAGGTCTAATTCCACATACCCATTTGTTAATTCTCTTTTATTTGCAGTATAAATTTGTGTTTTTGAATACCAACTTTTTAGTTTTTTAGGTTTAGATGTCTAATTCGTCATTTTTTCATAGACTTCTTTAGCCCCAAATGTCATATTTGGCATCTACAACTATAAAACCCTAATTTCTTTTAAGGTTACTTGAAAATAGATTGTAGACTAACAAAACATCAAAACCCACTTCACAAAATCTAATCTTGAAGCTTGTTTTGTTTAATTGAACCCCATTTAGAACGTAAAATTCCTGTCAGTTAGGTACTTCTCTTGTGTAGATTTGTTGTTTCACCATTGATGTTGATAATGTGTTTCAGGTGTTCTTGGTTTTGATGACAACATATGGTTCTGCAGCATTAGGGCAACTTTTCTTCTTTCATGTTGTTCTTATTCGAAAGGTACATGTTTATGAATGAGCAATTTCTTTTATTACTTTTGTTGTGATAATTGTGTATGATATGGTTGAAAACCTAGTTGCTAAAGGAAACATAAACACAGGCAAATCACTTTGTGATATGATGTAGAAGGATGTAAACGATAGATACTTTGATAAAAAGGAATTGGGAGACCACATTCTGCAGACCTCTATACAACTATAACTAGAGAAAATTACGAAGATTCATTGAGATTATATCGTCCAAAGTAAATGACAAACAAGTACTTCAGTAAAGAATTACGACAAAGTATTTCTTTACTCCTCTTATTATATGTACACTATGAAGGTCGAGTCCTACATGAAAACAATATGCTAATATTATTGTTGATTAGTTCATGATTTTTTAACAGATCTTTTTTCTGGGTAGTTCTTGAGCTGCAATTGAGAATATCCCAATCTTATAGCATTAAAGATTATGAGTGTTCCAAAACATATCTTCAACACTTTTTCACTATTTTCGTTAAGCTAAAATCGAGTGTGTACCAGCTTTTAGCATTTATAGAGTTATTGAAGCAGTTCATTTGCATCTTATAGATATCATTCTGAGCATGTCAGTAAAATTTTAGCATCATAGTCATGTTGTTCATGATTTGTTTTTGGCTTCCTCCTTAAATTATCTTTGTCTATCATCCATGTATCAAAATTTAATTCCAATTTCGATTTCAGGGAATGAGAACATATGACTACATTTTAGCAATGAAAGAACAAAACCAATTCATGGATATGGACCCTCGATGATTCATCCTCCTCAGATTTTTCTTCAGATGAAAGCAGTGACTTTGACTCACCAGAAAAACCTAGATTTATATCCCGGTTTATTTGCAGCGGAGGGCACAGAACAACTCAGGTTCAATATATTTAGCATCTAGTACTATTTCTCAAATAAACTGTGTGACCACCTAGGCTTTAACTAGACACTTCTCTTTGAATTTCAGGATCCAATGAGATTGTCCATAAAAATTTACAGATAACCAGATTCCTCCACCTTGAACAAGAAGCCAGGCTTCCGGGCAAGCATTGATCCATGGAAACTGATAAAGATGAGCAAAGAGAAAACTCTAGCAGCTGCAGAGAAGGCCAGAGAGAGACTCAAGAAACAAACATCGAGCACATAGAATGAGCTGAAGCCTCTGCCTCTAGAGATAAAGTATGGACCACTAATGAACCCAGAGAAAAAAATTGCATATTCAGGATCTGCAACAACGTCTGTTGCTTCCAAGGGATGGCTTGCATCACCTGTAGGAATGCTTTCAAGTTCGAGAAGGCGGTTTTCTGGCTCTCCGAGTATATTGGCTAGTGTGATATTTTCACCAAAACAGAAGTACCAGAACAGTTTTGAACGATATTAGTTTATTCAAGTAGAATTAGAAGGTGTTTGAGTTGAATCCTCAAATCTTTTTCAGGTGAAGAAGCGCAACAAGCATTGTAGGACTTGCAACCGTTGTGTTGAAGAATTTGATCACCACTGCAGGGTAAGAAGCTCGAGCTATTTTTCATAAGCTATTTTTATGCTTTATTCAATTTGTATCATTTGATAATTGATTGAAAATGGGTTTTGGTGTTTTTGTCATATAGTTAGACATGCAAGTTCAAACACGTCTCTTGTCTCAAACCTACTAAGCTAAGTTATTTTGGAGTCAATGCTAAAACTCTTAAATATAACATGTTATGTGTCATTTCCCAATACTCTTTTAGGGCTTTGATTGGTCAGGTTTCACCCAAGATCTAGACCGATTAAATCTGTGTCTAGCAGTATCGATCTCAAGGCAGGTTTTACATTAAATTATGCCCCATATGCATATGGTGTGGCACCCAATACATATCAGGGGTGTACTCAACCAGTAGGGTTAATAAATCCGAATTAGGAATATTCTCTCAAGGTTATTTAGGTTCTAACCACATTAACATATAAATATGGTAGTTTTAATTGGTGATTAGTGAAGAGAAGATATTTCTTTTCATCAATTATGTGCTTACAATCTAGTGTTGGACATCAGAAATTGCTAAAGCAAAACCGTTAGAAAGAAACATGTCACTTTTCATGAATTGTATTCATGTGCCTGTTAACAGTAAACAAATCATAGTGTCTGCTATATTACTCAATTTTCGCACTGGATCTAAGCAATGTGCACTGGTTTTAGGTGTTCAGTTTCTTGTTAGGGTTTCAGATTTGTAAGTTAGGAAACAATGTAGAAACTATGGATGATTCTTGATTGAGCATTGTTGACATGCTCTTCTGAATTCATCGTTCTTGGCGTTTTTACCTGATTATTGCATTCAACACAAATTGAATGTTCACTGCGGCATTGTTTCAGTTGATTTTTTTTGGTTGAATCAGGTGAACTTCTCATTGTTTCTAAATTTTGGTTTGGCTTAGGTTTTTTTTTGTTCAAATACATTTCATGTAGTCTCCAAGGTGAGTTTAAGTTGAAAAACTAGATTCTTTGCGCTTACTTGTTACATACTTGTTGACATTGCTTTTGAGCTTAATTTTGATGGAACGAAAATCAAATACTATCTCCCATGTTTTGGGTCATGTATTAATTTTCTCTGTTTTAATGCAACCCCAAGATTCAAAAGTTTTTGTTTTCTTTTCAAATTTAGTAGAAATGTCATTAATAAATTTCAGAAGAATGAGGCTTAGGCAAATTTAGTAGAAATGTCATTCATAAATTTCAGAAGAATGAGGTTTAGTTGATTAAACTTGGCCTTATCCTTTGGTATCAGGTAGCTCTTAAGTTTGTTTATCTGGGTATTGGGGCTGGCATAGCATCATTCTTCCGTAAGTATTTTGTTTTGCCTTGTCCTTTTGGCTTCTCACCATATAGCATGAAAACTCTTTGAACAATTGGAAGCTAATACAACCCATTCATGTGTTTTATCAGAGGTGGCATGTTGGATGGTCACAGGGGAGAGACAAGCTGCTCGAATAAGGAATTTATACCTGAAAACCATATTGAGGCAAGATATTGCTTTCTTTGACAAGGAAACAAACACAGGTGAAGTTGTTGATAGAATGTCAGGCGATACCGTTCTTATTCAAGATGCGATGGGTGAGAAGGTAAACATCTTTTACCACACAATACATATATAGAATTAATCATCTGGAAGTATGAGCTTAATAATTTCTAATCATCTCCATTTTTGAATTTACAGGTAGGGAAGGTAATACAACTGGTTGCAACATTTTTTGCAGGCTTTATAATAGCATTCATCAAAGGGTGGCTCCTGACCCTGGTCATGTTAAGCTCTATTCCTCCTATAGTGATCGCTGGATCAGCCATGTCCATTGTAATATCGAAGATGGCATCACAGGGACAAACTGCATATTCGCAAGCTGGAGTTGTTGTAGAACAGACAATCGGCTCAATAAGGACCGTATGTACTCATAACAAATCATCTTTTTTTTATATTGTCAATCATTTTTGTGCAAGTAAAAATACATGGTTTGTATACAGGTTGCATCTTTTATTGGGGAGAAGCATGCTATTTCTAAGTAAGAAAATGCTCTTAAGAATGCTTACAAGTATGGGGTTCATGAAGGCCTGGCCTCTGGATCAGGTCTTGGTACCATGATGTACGTTGATCGTATTATGCAGTTATGCTTTAGCCATATGGTTCGGCGGAAAGATGATTGTTGAAAAAAGATACACTGGTGGTGATTTCATTAATGTAATTCTTGCTGTGTTAACTGGCTCCAAGTAAGTGAAATCTGACTTCTTTATCTCTACAATTTTACTGATCAAATTCATCTCTATTATTTCTCAGACTTCACTATAAATTCTGTGAAGGAACCGTTTGCTCTAAAAAGCCAAACTGTTAGGGCCATGAACATTTTTTAATCAAAGGGTCTGGAATCTTGAGTGGTGTGAATGCCAGCAGTGGAGCATCTGAAAGAAACTCATCGGCAGTGCTCCTAAGTTGTAGTAGACCAAACTCTGGGCCTCAAAGTGTTGAAAAGGACATGGTTGTACTGATGGCTGCAAGAGCTTCAAGGTTAGAGAATCAAGATGCCACCGATGCTGCAATTGTGGCTATGTTGGCAGATCCTAAATAGGTAATAAATTTAAACAGTTGAAGATATTTTAATACTCAGTTCATGACCACAAGGTTACTTTGTTTACTTTCACATTGGTGGTTCCCTTGCAAATTTAATAATTTGTTCATTGTTTTCCTGCAAGGCCCGAGCTGGAATCAAAGAGGTTCACTTCCTTTCTTACATACACAGACAGTGCCGGTAAAATGCATAGAGTGAGCAAGGGTGCACCAGAGCAGGTACACAACTTTCAGTGCAACGGCTTTAATATTCTACTGTCCCACTAAAATTTTATCTAAAATAATCCTTCCTTCTTTTTTTGTTGGAATTCGCTATACGTAGATTCTTAATCTAGCATGGAACAGAGCAGATATAGAACGAAGGGTCCACACTATGATAGACAAATTTGCAGAGCGAGGACTTCGATCACTTGGAGTGTGGAACTCTCATGGTGACCACATTTGCAGTTGGAAGTCTTCAAGAAAATGCTCATGCAATCACTCCAAGAGGAGGACGAAAATGTAGTGAGTTACCTATCCTTTACATCTTCCAACACTCCTTGAAGCTTGGTTTAATTAAAATCGTTTAGAAGCTTGATCTACTTTACATCTTCCAATACATGATCTGCTTTGTGTTAAAATTACTTCATAGAAAGGTCCTTGCTGCAAACTGAAATTTTTTACCTGATGGACTAACTGTTAAAAAGTAACACAGGCTTTAGGCAAGATAGCTGATTGGTTCAGAAGAGCATTAGTTGTTGAACCTGTCAAGGGGAACTTGCGCTTCAATGGGTATTCTTCTTGCGGACAGGATGGTGGTGTACAGCTTCCGAGGGAGTATGTACTGATCAAGTTGTTTTCTTAACTAAGCCATTGAAAATGCCTTAAGTGACCGAATAACCTGGATATGTTTGGGAAATGTTCTTCATGAGTTGTGGTGCACTTGAAACTAAAATAATGAGTTAGAAACTACGCCATGGACATGCCAGTGAACTAGAGTTGCATATTATTCTTTCCTTAACACTTTTCTTATGACATGAAGTACTTGTCAATTGTTAGGCTAATGGTATCTTCCTTTCTTCTAAAGGTTTGTGGTCTGCCATAATCACCTTGCATGCTCATGAAAAGAAAAAATGGTTGTTATAGTTTATGTTTTTTGCTTGTATCATATTGAACTTATGCATATAATGTACTTCATGAGACTAGAATGAGGACATGGATATGTCCTTTGACCTCTTGTGGCTTTCTGAATCCAACTGACTTGAGAGAAATAATCAAAGGTTTGGACACTTCATGGTTGTTTCAGGCCGAGAAAGAGCCGATTTTGAGTAGCTTTTTGTATGCCAGTATTATGTCACATAACTGTTTGGAGCGTGCCTTGGAGTTTGCTCTTGCTAATCGGCTCCAAAACCCTGTACTCTTGGCAACACAACTGATTGATAATTTGATATATTTGATGACATAATGATGCATGATAGAGGTATTTAACGCTCAATTCGGCAAGATATGTAGGTAATGTTATTGCCATTTTGAGGCATCTGAGTCTCACCATGCTTTCTCATTTTCCGGTTTATACCTGAGATAATTGATGAAGCATGCTTTTCTTATGTTCTTTTACAGGCATTCAAAGATAGAGATCCTTTTTGTTTGTCATATTGTTGGGTATTACTCTACTTCAAGGTATGGGATCTAATTTGTGTAGTATTACTTTTACATAACAGATAGCCTATCTTAAAATGTCTTTGTCCTGGTAGAGAGTATATCCTATCTTAAAATGTCCTTGTCCCGGTAGAGAGACTCGTTGACCTGCCTAGTAGGCAAGGTTAACTTTTGTTTTGGCTTATCTATTAAATGTTTCCTCCATGGAGGTTTTTCTATGCGTGGGATATTATTAACTATGTACGGATTTCGATGCTTCAATCCTAGTTTACAAACAACGCCCCTGGTAGAATTTTATATGTCCCTTGTTTTGAGTTGATAAAGAATCAGATGTTTATTATTTTTACAATTTTATATGTCCCTTATTTACATTTTTGTTTTCTTGTTCTTTAGTTACTTACAAATTTAAGAACAAGAAAGGTTGTGATCAAATTTGGTAAGGACCCCAATGTGGAGTCTTGCTTCCACTTGCTGACTTTCCCCTTTCATTAGAAAGAAAGGGGGAAGTAGAAATTAAAAGTTAAAGAATAAAATTTTATAACAGTATGGCTCAAACGAAAGGAACGAAAAGCAATGCCACATGCTTCTTATTGTGCTAGTTAGGTAACAGTCAAAGATTTGCCTAGCTGGGAGGCCGCTAAAACTAGGTCTTTACAAACACCACCACAAATGCAGCAACCTAGGTAAGTAGAAATGTAAAACCACGTCCTTGGAGTGTCAGTGCTTTAGCTCCAGTGGATGCTTGAATGAACAAACAAAATGTTGCTCACGTCCATAATAAGTCTTTATGGCTAGGCTTTATTATCATTCTTTATTCTATTAATAAAGAATTTAAAGCATTCGTCCTTTCATATATATACAAACACATGGAATGTGATTTCAGTTTTGGTAAAAGTTTGTGGAAGGTATTTTTATCTGGTTTTAATTTGTTTCCTTAGACATCCCTTTGTGATCCTTATGCTGTGCAACATTTTCTTTCTTTATTTAAACTTGTTTATCTAACGAATCAAACACATGTTCTTTTGTTGTAGAGGGTGTTATTGATGCTGACTTAGTGCTTTTAGTAACAACAAGGCCTACAACTGGCAACACTCTTGCATGGGCAGTGGCATGTGAGCGTGATCAATGGGGTCGTGCTATTGCAGGTATGTAGCTTCCCTTTCGTAATGCATTTTCTTGTATGATATTCTGTTATTGTGGTTTATCTATGACAAAGTTGAATATGAACAAATCGTATATGCAGGGCATGTTAATGTTGCTCCTCGCCATTTGACTGCTGAAGCGGGGACCTTACTTTCAGCTACACTTATACATGAGGTCAGTGATCATCATATAAATGAGATAGAAGAAAGATGTACTAGGTATATATAGTCAGTCCTTTCTGTGGGCTCATAGGTAAAATTTTGGTACCATTCAGGTGATTCACATTCTTGGTTTTGATCCTCATGCATTTGCACATTTTAGGGATGATATGATTGTCCAATGTGCTTGATGAACACTCATCTTCATATATATAGTGCTAATTATTATGTCTTGATCTGTTTTTTCAGCTTATGCGAGAACAACACTCTTGATCGTAGCTTGATAAAGGGGAAGATCGTTGTCTGTGCTTTTGAACTCCCAGACCTTAGAAGCGAAAAAGCCATTTTTGTTAGAGAAGCGGGTGGTGTTATTGGCATGATTCTCATTGATCCACTGGGCAAAACCATCGCTTAATTTCCAGTTTGTTATCCCAAGTACCATAATTGTAATACATTATCTTATTAATTACATTATCTTTATTATTTGATAGATTTTGTGACTCGATGTAATACAGCTTATTAATTAATTACATTACTTTGCCTCCATTCATGGAAATGTTTAAGTTTGGCACATTAAAATTTTTATTTTCTAGACATAAAACTTATGAGATGTAATAAAAAGTCATTTGATAGTAAAAAAAAAAAAAAAAAAAAATTTGCTATGTATACTTACATAGCTTTTTTAAAACGCTATCGTAGCCTTACAATAGCATTTTAAAAACGCTATTGTAAGTTACCTACAATAGTGTTTTAAAAACGCTATCGTAGACTCTACCATAGCGTTTCTGAAACGCTATCGTGGACTCTACCATAACGTTTTTAAAACGCTATTAAAGGCCAACTTACTATAGCGTTTTAAAAACGCTGTAATAGACCCTGGGTCTATTATAACTTCGGCAGACACTCCTACCATAGCGTTTTTGAAACGCTATTAATGGGCTTTTCTAACCAACAAATTATAGTGATCAAATTTTGATATAATTAAATTTCATATAGCTATAAGTATTGCTCAGAATACTCCAAATCTAATTTCTATCTCTTTTGGATTAAAAAAAATAAAAAAATAGATATAAGTCATTAAAAATTTCTCTCATGTGCAACACAATTTTCCTGATTTATATATTGGAAATCAAATTACATGCATTGCACATCTTGTATGGCCCGGCCCTTTATTTTCGTTTTCTCATGCCTCTAACTTAATAATCTCTACAAATATTTTCTATTTCAAATCTATAAATTACATATTTCAAATACATTATTGTTATCTAAAACCCAATCCAAGAAGATATCAGCAAAGAAGGGAAACTTGTTTAACTAGATCTGCACACGTGTTCATACAAGACTTATTCAAAGCAGTCTTCTTTATGCTTGCCAAACTTCTCTTGGTTAGATCAATATAAAATTGATAAATCCCCAAATTGAACCAAAGCTATTGTGCAGCTAAATGAAAGTTTGAAGGGCGTTTTTGAAACTCCATAATTACCTCTGATCTTTCTCCATTTTCAAAGAAAACCCTCTTCCAGTTTACAGAGATATGAGAGAAATAAGCCTTTAGTTAATGGAGTTAAGAAATGTGAGAGGAAAAGGAGAATATAAGATGAGATGAAGAGACTGGAGGAATGCAGAATCCAATAACAAAACTCTTTTTTTTTTTTGTTAAAGATAACAAAAATCATTATTTATTTAGGGACATCATAATGATGTATAAAGACAAAATTGAACATGGGCTTGGCAGGCGGTGCAATTCATTTTGTGGTGTGGCAACCCACACATACGAGTTGGAAATAAGAGGCTTGTCTTTTATTGCAGATTAACCTAAACCATGAGCCCTTGTAGGCGACGAGGGAGGGGGTGTGACCCCTCATCCTCCTCGAGATTTGTGAAGAAACGCATCTGGAGGGGGGTGAAGGGTCACACCCTTTCCCTCGCCCGTTTCCTCGCCATTTAGAAAAAGCTCCTAAACCATAGAGGAAATTAACTTTTTGCATGTGATGTACTTGTAAGTATTAAGTAGATTAACACTACAATAAAAGTGTTTTCTATTATATGTTTTATAAAATTGAAACACCTACTACATGTATGTAAGTATGGCATTGATAATTGAAATCACTTCAAAGTGTGACAATATGACGGTATGGGGCACACCATCCGGGTACATAATGGGGTACATTCTTTTCAGTTTAGTTGCTTTCTATAGTCTATTTCATTTTCCAAAATTTTTTAAGAGTTAGACTCCTAGCGTCAGATTCGTGTCAGGAGAGGCTCCCCTACATGTTTTTAGGAGATAGATCTCCTCAAGATCTTCTCAAAAACTCCTAAAAAACTCAAGAATTCCTCGAGATCAACTCAAGAACTTTTTTTTTTTTTTTTTTTTGAAAGGCAAGCCGGTTTTTTAGCCTAGGATCCGTAACCTAGTCCCGAGATGCGACCTACGGGTCGAACACCACCCCAAAATAAAGATGCCTCCAGTGGGTCTCGAAGCAAGGATCTGTGGATCAAGTCCACAACGCCTTAACCAATCGACCACAGCCCCTTTGGCTCAACTCAAGAACTTAAGATCTCTTCTCTCTCTCTCTCTCCTAAAAATGTGCAAGGGAGCCTCCCCTTGTGCGGATCTGGCGCTAGGGGCCTGACTCTCTAGATAAGCTCTTCATTTTCTATGTGACATAGGCAATAGAAATTATTAAATGTAGTTTGAGATTGTAAATGTTACTTTGAAAGGTCTAATTGAATTGACTCATTCATTTGATGTCTTATGTTAATATAGTAAGGATGGTTTTGTATAATTATGTTTGTTGAGCTTAGCGTGGAAAATATGATTATAACTTCCACAGTGAGAATTATATGAGAAAATGTGCTTCCATGCAAGTATGCTTCCATAAGTTTCATGCAACTCTAAATTATAACGATGTTCGTAACATCTAATATGGAATGGGTGGTTATAAGTGAATGGTTGATGGACCCAAATCCACCACTCAGTAACAAAGAGTAACAGTGGATTGCGTGTATCGATCTTTCTTAAGTGTCCTGTCACATGCATTACACACCTCATAGCGAGTTATTCTATTGACCAAATGGTGCACCTCTTATGGGTAAATAAATTATATAAAAGATAGTAACTCCAAAAGTGGTAACCACAATAATCACTCCAAAAGAGGTAGTCAAATAATCACTCCAGCAGAGGTGATTATAACAGTTATTTCAGCAGAGGTAGTCATAACACTTACCACATGGTTCAAATCTCCTGCCTGGTATAATAATAAACCCCCGCAAAGGATACTGGAAATCCTTCTAGAGATGATACTTGTCATATATGTAGTAAATATAGATATTGATCACATGTTTGTCATGCACCAATAAAGAAATATCGAGATTCCATTAAAACCAAAGAGACAACTTTGATACCATGAGAAGATGATAGTTACTATTCCTTTAGACAAAGCAAGCATCTAATGAAAAATCATGGTCTCTGATATTTTCTGTAGTAGGTGTCAATTTTAGCTGTAAAAAAGATAGAGATAGAAAACATGCACAACATAAATACCTCCAAGTATAAGGCAGGTCCAACAAATGTAGCCATTAATTAAAGTAATTACCTCTGCAATGGTGGTTACCACCATATTGCTACATATCTAATACTTGTTTTATACACCACTTAAAGAGGTCTAGAACACCTGCTATTTGTGAATCATTAATATCCTAGATGATGTTACATTAAAATATGTGCTGCTACTTGTGAAACATACGTACTATATTATGTTTTGTTTATTTACTGCATATATTTTCTTTGAAGGTATGGTTGGCTATAAATGATGGACAATCATATTTGTTTCATTGTGAGTGTCACTACTTAGAATTTATTGACAAGTCCAAACATTTTCTCAACACTAGCCTTTAAGACACAAAGGGTGTCTAACATAGCTGGACCTATGTAATTTCTTGACGGCTTTGGAAGAGTCCACCATTTATTATTGCAGTTTCTAACGGAACTTGCTTTATTTCAACATATATGCATCACATCTAATGTTAGAAGTCTAAAGCTTACATTATAAATGAATGCATCAAGTTTGAAGCTTACATACGATATATATGCATTGCATCTAATTTGGAAGCCTGAAGCTACATTAGAGATAATTTTCATTAACTTATTGGGATTATAACACTCTCAGAGTTGTTATATTATATACCAGAAGTTTATGCATGGTAATGATTCCGTTATACGTCTTCACCTAGTTGGAAAAGTTTTACTTATGTAGTCTAGACTACCCATAGTATTTAGGAATATACAGTATTGCATATTATGAGATTGCATAGTGTGACTCTATTCCCACTGTTAGATGGAGATATGGAGATAAAACGGTGTGGAATTGAAATACTTCCATTTTATCTCATCTGGACCCTAGTCAGCTATGAGTACACTTGCTCGAATTTGTATCCCTGAAGGACAAAGTTTGAATAAGGCAGCCAGTGAATCTACGACACCCCAGAAGTGTGGTAGACACATGCTCAAATTTGTATCCCTAAAGGACAAACTTTTAATAAGGCAATTCATGAATCTATTGCACATAAAAAACGTGGCAGATCTATGGGTTCTAAAGATTCAACTCTTCGAAAACGTAGAATTTATAAAATCCATGCCCTAAAGCTCCTAAAGAAGCAATGCTTGAAACTTCTACAGAAGTTGTACATGATACTCTAGAAGTAGCATGACATGGCGCTCAAGAAGAGGTCCTGAAGCTCTAGTAGTAGCAGTACATAACGCTCATGAAAGAGGTTATAGCTCCAACATTAGCATTTTATAGTGCTCCTGAAGAGGTATGGCTCCAGCAATAGCATGTCATAACTTTTCTAAAGATGTTATGTTTAAAAGCCTTGGAAGAGGCTCATGTCATTGTAGTGACAAAGAAAGCCCTGAAAGAGGCTCAGGTACCTGATAATAATGAGATCTCAATATTTTCATGAGAAATGTGATATCAAATCAAATGATCATCAATGACATCTTCACATATATGGTAGCTACCAAATTATCAAAGGGGCAATGATACTGATATTAAACCATGTATCTGTAAAGTTGACAAATAAATGATTGGCTAAATGGCAATATATTGTCCAAAGTGGCATTGGGTCCGCCAAAATGGAAATATATCGTTCAAGTGAAATTGAGTTTCCTTGAGAAACGTGGTATATTTGAACCTATAGTACAACAAACACATAAGTGTGTAAACTATGTTGGTTTCAAACGAGTGTTTGTAAGAAAACAAAATGAGAAAAATGAGATTGTCAGATATATGACAAGATTCATGGCACAAGGGTTCCTGCTGCAAACCAACATTTGATAAAATATATTCTCAGTTATGGATATAACTACATTTCCATTTAGTATTGTAGTTTCTGAAATTTTGATATGTGAGTTATGAATGTCGTAACTACTGATGAAAATTTAGACACATATTTATAAATCCCTGAATGATTTGCTTTGTTAGACACAAATATTTATAAATCCCTTGAAGGATTTACTTTGCCTGAAGCAAAGCCATGAAATAATTGCTCAATACAAATAACATAATTGTCTTAGCGAATATCTGTGTAAGAAAGGTTATGCAAATTTGACTATATGTATTTCTTATGATATCGTGAGCTGTTTTTGTCATACTATCAGTTTATTTAATAATATAACTCATATTGAACCTTGAAAATATTGTTTGCAATTAAAGACCTTGGAAAAAACTTTTGTCTCGGCCTGCAGATCGAGTAAAGTGCTAGTAGAATATTGGTTCATCAATCAAGGTATATTGGTAAGATTTGAAACACTTTTGACATGGGACAAAACTCTCATCCACTTAGTATATGCATGGTAGTTCGATTTTTAGATCTCAAGAAAGACTTGTATCAACCAATTAAAAGATATTTCGTTTTGTAGTACCATGTCCGAGTATTATTGGTGCATTGTTATTTTTTGCACCAAGTGCATAACAAGATATAATATCTTTCTGTGCATTTACTAGCAAGGTATAGTTTTACATAGACTTATACATATTAGCATGGCTTTACACATATATCTTCATGAGATCATTGATACGAATTTATTCCTATGATTTAACTAACTATTTCCACCTTGTTGACTATGCAAAATTAGGTTATCTGTTTAACCCTTATAAGCAGGTTCTATATTTTGAGTTGCAGTGCAGTTATTTCTTGGAGGTCTATTAACAAACTTATTGATCGATCGACTAGAATATATGACGACAATCTTGCATATATTGTTTAAATATAAGAAGGCTTCATCAAAGGAGATTGAACGAAACACATGCCAATTAAATTCTATTCACATGAGCTTCAGAAGAACAATGTGATTGAAATTGAACAGATTCAGTATAGTGACAATCTTGCAGATCTCTTTATCAAATTGGTTTAGCGCCGATTTAATCATCCAGGTATTTCAAGTTTTACTATCATGAGGGGAAGTATCCTGAAATATACCCCCTCCTCGGGTATGCAAACAGAAGTATGTACGAAAGCATCCAGATGTATGCTATAGATCATATCAAAATATATATTAGTTGATTTATGCGCGTTGTACTCTTTTACCTTTGACATTGTTTTTCCCACTAGATTTTCCTATCAAGGTTTTAACGAGACAACATTACATAGAGCATCCTGAAGGATGCAAAAGTGGTGGTTATACTCTTTTTCCTTTGACTAGATTTTATCCCATTGGATTTTTCTGTCAAGGTTTTAACGAAGCAGCAATGATAGTAATACAATCTTCATTACATAAGGATATATTCATGTACTTCGGAAGAAATGTGAGTTTTAATGCCACTTTCAGAAAATTGTTACATGGTAATAGAGCGAGATGATTTACAATCTCATCCCTTTGTTGTGATTATCAAAGGGAACATTCAATAACAGGGACTTGATATTCTCCAAAGACTTTATCAATTTGCACGTTGTACTCTTTTCCCTTCACTGAGGTTTTGTCCCACCAGGTTTTCCTGGCAATGTTTTAATGAGGCAGCATTTCAGGCATCCAACAAGACTTAAGTCTTCAACAATATGCGATGAACATCCAAGGGGGAGTGTTCTAGAATAGTGTGGATGTCCACCTCATGTTGAGGTGGCATCATGTAGAGGCATAGGGTGGCATGGGATGTCATGAGGTGTCATGTTATAACATTATGTTATTTGCCTATGAATAGGATTATGATACAAAGAGTAGAGAGTGAATTAACTAATCTAAATGATGAAATGCACAAGGAAATAAGAAGAGAATAACAGATGATGACAGAGATTTCCATCTCATTATACAAATTATATCTTCTTCACATTTGTGGATTCATGAGGCTCATCTTCATTTTACAACAAATATTAGATTCCTTGTGATTTTTTCAATTTTGGATATACCTCATGGTGGAGTATATTTCAGGGCTAACAGTAAAACCTCAAACTATCCAATGTTATGATAATACATGGAATGAAACTAAAAATGAATCACCACCGCAATAATATTGTTAACATGTTGATCATTCAATAGCCAATTTTAAATTATAATCATGGCAAGTCATTTGTCCTATGGTCATTGATAGCAATTATCAATGGATTTTTATATAGACAATATACATGAATATAAGCCTAAATCATCCTCATGAAATTTAGTTCATGATTAATAATACACCAAAAGTCTTAAGGTCTAAAATTTTCCAACTTAGTTCAAGCTCAATAATAAGTCCAAAATACCCATGAAGGTCAATAAACTATACTTTAGTAAAGAAAAACCAACAAATAATTTTACGATAACAATGATAAAGTCCAAAATAGGAATCTAACTGAAAACTAATGTGTTGTGGGTGCAACAAAATTTGTTTGTACCATTGAAAACATGAACTTATGTTGATGTGCAACAAGTCATAATGGAAAAAGAAATGATGTTTCAAGGAGTGGCGAAAAGATAGATGCCTAGAGTCTAATGAGCTCTATAAGCAAGTTAAGAGGTTGAGTAGGAAAGTAGTAGGAGAAGCGAAAAAAAAACTGAGATATGATGATCTGTATAATAAGCTAGGTATAAAGGAAGATGAGAATGATATCTTCAAGATAGCTAAAGCGAGAAAATGAAAATCTAGGGATTTGAGTCATGTTAAGTGTGTTAAGCATGAGGTTGGAAGAGTTTTAATGTATGATAAAGCTATTTTAGATAGATGGATGGATTATTTTTGCAACTTACTCAATGGGACACATGTAGGAGGTTAAACTTTGAGGGGTATGCTTCATAGAAAAGGAAGCATCGCGTATCAAAGAGTTAGTGCTAAAGAAGTAAGAGAAGATTTGTAAAGAATGAAGACTGAAAAGGCAGTTGGACTAGATGAAATACAAATTGAAGCGTGGAAATGTCTGGGCGAAGTTGGGATTTAATGGCTAACTAGGTTTTTTAATAAGATTTTGGAAACTAGAAAAATGCCAGATTCATGGAGGCACAACATCGTTTCACCAATTTATAAGAACAAATGGGATATTAAGAACTGCTAGAACTATAGAGGGATAAAGCCTATGAGTCATACAATGAAACGTTGGGAGAAGGTCATAGAGCAAAAACTTAGGTGTTTAACCACTATTTCGGAGAATCAATTTGGATTTATGCCTGTAGGTCTACTACGGAGGCCATATTCTTGCTTAGGCAAATTATAAAAAATATCGAGAGGAATGTAAGAATGTGCATATGGTTTTTATGTTGATTTAGAGAAAGCCCACGATAGAGTTCCAGGGAGTTAATTTGGTGGACGCTTGGAGGGAAGAAAGTGTTTCAATATTATGTCGATATCATTAAGGATGTGTATGAAGGAAATGTAACAAGTATTCGCTCAGTAGGCAGGATGTCCAGTGAATTCTCAGTATCAATAGGACTACATCAAGGGTCTACCTTAAATCTATACATCTTTGCTTTTGTCATGGATGAGTTGACTAGACATCTTAAAAAAGATGTACCTTGGTGCATGTTGTTTGCAAATGATATTGTTTTAATTGATGAGACTAGTAAAGGTTTAGGTCCAAAATTAGATAGGTGGTGGGAGACATTAGAGAGCAAGGGTTTTACAATTAGCAGTTTGAAGACAAAATATGTAGTTTGCAACTTTGGTTGTGAATCACGAGGGATGAGTAATTAAATTGAGAGGCGTAGAGTACTCACATAGGGGTTTAGAGAACTTAAATTTACGACTTGCTTAATGTGCACATCCTCGTAATTTATTTTGATGACATACATAAAACGCACGACACAAGCCAAGTCATTATATAATAATTTTGGAAAAATTATGATATGTTTTTAGGGCACGTCTTTTGAATGAGTCATGAGAAGTTCCAATATATCGCCTACTTATTTTTGCCAAGATTAACTTAAAACACCAACCGCTCACGAAAACCAAAAAAATCTTGCCCTCGGACATAACTCAGTTCATGGAGCCTTCCACTGTCTCCACGTCCCCCAACCTAAGCCCTAATTGACCAATGTTCATAGTAAAGAGAAGACAAAAGAGAAAAGAGGAAAGGCAAGAAGAGAGGAGCTGTTGCAAGTAGTTCCGCTGCTAGGTGCTATTCTGCAATCAGATTTGTTGTGGTTGCAAGGAGTTGCTTGCTATTGTTGTTTGAGTCAGAGGATATCTCGCTTGATCCTTAGCCCAAACCGAACCGATACCAAATTAGGTGTTGTTAGATCGAATTGAAAGAGAAAAAAAATGAGATTTGTAAAAAGAGACAAACGAACCTTTCCTTTCCAGCGAAAAGGGTTGATTAGTAGGTGACTGAAACTTTTCTTGAGTAATGAACAACCCAATTCAGAGAAACCCTAGACCTCTTTATTCTCCTGCTTTTGAATGAAGTCTCCCTACGCTTACATAAACCCTTCCGTTATCTCAACCTCAAGGTATGTACTCCATTGAATTTGGGGTTCAGTTAGTTGCAAGTGTTTGGTTTTCATGTCTTATAGTTTGTAATCAATCTCAAGCAAGTGTTTTTGGTGGATTATTTTCAGGAAAAGAGAGACGAAGATTGTCAAGATGGTTGTTTTTCCTTCCTGGAGTTATTACATTTGGTCTTGGAACTTGGCAGATCTTCAAAAGTCAAGACAAAGTGCGTTCTTTTCTTTATCTTTACCAACTTTTAAAGATTTTTTCATATGGCTTTTCCATTTCTTGGAAAGCTTAGTTTCATATTATGATTGTATCAAAACCAATCTTTTATTGTCTGATCATAGATAGGGGCAAAAGAGGTGTGTAGTGCACTATTGTACACTTGTACCTAGAGGTAGAATTCTCGAGATTCAATAGGAATAGTTGGTTGTAAGATGAAATTCATGAAGAGGAGTTTGTCAACTGCAAGGGATTAAGAGTGGAAGTTATTATTAATGATGATACATCAAACCATACACGTGTCATGATAATCTTGTCAACAGAACAAAGCAGGCCTGATTGCATGCTCAATCCAGTGAGGCCCATACAACATCAAGTCCACTATTGGCAGATTTCAGAACGTTGGACCGGAATTGCAATGAGCCACTAAGCCCACACGTCATGCAGTCAAGCCCAATACTCATAAGCCTTGATAAGGCAAGAGTAAGATATGATAAGGCAAGTATCAAGGGAATCGACCCAAGACAAGCAAGCCAACTATACGTCGGTTTCGGCTAGGAAACAAATACTAGAATATAGTCGAGTAAGGAAACTTTCTTGCATTGACAACACTAAAAAAGGAAAACCTCTCCCGCAGATCTAGGAGCACTAGTCGTATATGGAAACTATCCTACATGGACAGTTCCCAACTAGGAAAGGATCTTCAGCAATATCTTTTTTCCCAAACTACGCCACCAAAGGCCTACCTGAACAAGGATTCTCACACTATAAAAGGAAAATAAGGTCGATGAACTTAAGCTATGTTACAAAATATCAATTTACAATTTTAAGCCTTATCTAACTTAAGCATCAGAATGCCATTGGCCACCGCACGGCGGTCCTTGGCTCACGTGTACTACTTGTGCAGGTCTAGGTAAGTAGCGAGGAAGGAAAACATGAATCGACTACATCAGTTTGGCATCATTTGTAGGGAACGACTCAGTTCCTCAGAAAAAGCAATAGTACCACCTTTCCCAGAAAACCAGAAAGATGGTGACAACTAGGTCACACAACAATGTAGATCCTGTGGAACCCTCAAACGCTCAAACTGGCAAAGCACCACCCGCTTCGGCGCCACCACCACCTCAGAAGAGACCTTCTCAAACCCCCACACCGGAGGCAGCCACGAAGGACCCAAATGCACCAAATCGCATAAGCGCTGGGGTACTCAAACAGCGGAACCCTCCACCTGCAGAAGGAAACCGCGAACAGCGAAGAGCCTAGTCCCCAGTGAGCTCCAGGGAACATGTTCAGGAAAGCCTCGTTGCCCTAGCAACTTCTTAGTAGACTAGAGGTGGAGGTGCGGCCAACAGAGACCCAACATCTAGAGCCGATAGACACGTCTCGTACAACCCTATTCGGAAAGGGGCCACAAACTTAGACGTGTTGTTTAACCTCATGGTCCCTTCGTTCATGGATTGTATCATGGATGAACCGCTGCCAAAGAATTACACACCACCAAAACTTGAGTTTTACGACGAGATAGGAGACCCGTCCGATCACTTATGCCACTTTCAACACGCTATGGCACTCAAAGAAGGGTCTGATGCGATATTGTGTCGATCATTTCCTTCCAGCCTGAAGACGTCAGCACTGACGTGGTTCCACAGCCTCCCTCCAAAATCTATTAATTCATTCCGGACATTGGCAATGGCGTTCCCCACACGCTTCTTGGGCAGCCAATGGCTCAGGAAGGGCCAACATTATCTGCTGACCCTAAAGCAAAAACAGAATGAGACGTTGAGGGAGTACGTCGCTCATTTTAACAATAAGTTGACCCTCATCGACGGCTGTAGTGATGACACCGTCGTCACGACTTTCACTTCGGGAGGCAAGTTTTACGACTTCCTTACTCTGGACCCTCCACCAATATGACAAACTTGCTCGGGGAAGCCCAGAGATATATCACTCTAGACTATATGGTAGCCACATGGAGGGAAGCAGAATCAAAAAAGAAACCCTCTGTCCCCAGGAACAAGAATGAGGGAAGAAAAAAGTGGACGATGGCGGAAACAAGAGGAAACACACTGATACCAAGACCGATTCGGGTCGCACAAGGCAAGACAAGGCCTCGAATTATGTCGGGTCATAATCAGTCACACCTTTCAAC
This sequence comes from Berberis vulgaris, assembly GCA_963556465.1. Lineage (NCBI taxonomy): Eukaryota > Viridiplantae > Streptophyta > Magnoliopsida > Ranunculales > Berberidaceae > Berberis > Berberis vulgaris. Next base: position 25,989,926 of record OY747131.1, on the reverse strand, counting down.
AACAGTCTGTCCGAAATCCTTGATTTCATCAAGGATTGGGAAGAGCTGAAATGGCCGCCTAAGCAGCGAGGAAACCCTACTCTGCGTGACAATAGTAAATATTGTGCCTACCACAAGAAAGGCGGACACGATACTGAGGATTGCAGAAACTTCAAAGGAGAAGTCGAGTAATGGATCGGGAAAGGAAAGTTCAAGGAATTCCTAGGCTCGGACGGGAGGTTGGGCCAAGAAAAGGAAAAATAGACGTTGTCAAGGAGATTGAAAATGAAGCTCTTGGCATCATTTATGTCCTCCACGGGGTTGGTTCTGAAAGGGAGCAATCTAACAGTTCCCACAAAAGGACACTGACTAAGATGCAGACACCATCTCAGTATGAGGACCAAGAAGTGCAGCATGCACGAGTTCACAGCCCGATCCCATCACTGACGTTTACGGAAAGGGATCTCCAGTGGGTAAATTTTCTTCTCCAGGGGCTAAATTCTCTTCACAATGATGCCCTGGTCATTTCCGTCCTCATCACTAAGAGGGCCTTGGTGGACACATATAGCTCACTCGATGTCATGTTCTTCAGCGCATTCCATAACATGCAACTACAAGAGAAAGTCTTAAACCCCACAACATATTCTATGGTCAGATTCAGCCGAGAAAAGCGCTTCCCCAGCGGGAAGATCAATCTAATGGTGGTGGCAGGAGAGCCACAATTACGAAAATACCTTGTCGAAGAGTTCATGGTGGTTGATGCTCAATCCACCTACAATATTATTCTGGGAAGGTCTTGGCTTCATCATATGGAGGCAGTGGTTTTCACTCTACACCAATGCATAAAATATACAGACAACCAGCCCCAAGGAACTATCCGAGGAAATCAACCTGCAGCAAGAGACTGCCATTATGCAGCCTAAAATAGCTGAATTGTTTCCTATTACAGCTCGAGCACATAAAACCAACATGTCAGGCACCGGGCCTAGACAAAATAGGAGAATAACTCTCTATAAGGGTGCAGGAGCCCCGATAACCAACGTGCAGCTATGCGGAGAGCCAGAATTTAGAGATAGTAGCGCAATCCAAACTAATAAAGAGCTAAATAACAATACTTATGCAAATGGGAAACTACTCCAAGAGTTGTTAATCAACAAGAAACTGCCCACCATCACGAAGTCCACTATTTTGTAAGTTTGCTAGATTTAGCAAAGCAAAGCACTTCGCTAGAGAGATTATGCAATCCAAGCCAGAACCATATGAGCCTCCTTCAAGGGCGGATTAGTTTAGTCCCTGATCGGAGTTAAATTATTTTATTGCTTTGATTTCGTTTTTGTTTATTGTTTTTCATTTCAGTTTAGAAGAATTGTTCATACAAGACAAACTGAAGAAATAAAACAGATTTTATTGATTCCAATGAGAATTGTTGCAAAGCTTGTTGACCAACTAGTACATCAGTTTATACACTACAAGTATTTAAGTCTGATGCAAGTATTTGTCCGATGAAACAAGCGTTGATATTTCGATCTGCTAATCCGTCTCTAGAAGAACAAGTGGTGAAAGTAAAGCGTCTGCAAAAGAAGATGAAAGATTGCGCTCAATTCATTGCTTCATCGAATCACCTTCCATTGATGATTTGAAAGTAGCAAGCAAAGTACTTGAAGAAAGTTGCGAGTACTTCCTCAATTCTTTGCTCCGCCATTCTACCTCTTGAAGCGAAACAGAAGGAAGCCACAGAAAGCTGATGAAAACATCCCTGGGCAGCAGATCATCGAGGTCTCATAGTGCTGCCAAATGAGGACAACTCTCAAATGCGTAATGCCTAGGGTGACGCAGAGATACCACCCTAGGCACGAGAGTCATGACCTCCAACGCTCCCATCAACCATAAACTCGAGTCGAGAACTATCACCCGACAGAAGTAACAGATAAGAGAGTGCTTGAGCACCAAAAGATGGAAGACAAACTTGACCCCTGAAAGAAAGTTTGTAACTCTTCTTCACAATGTAAGAAGATATTACAAGATCTCATGAGATAAATCAGGTGCTCACCCAGATCAGGCGGCATAGCATAATAGCAAGTCTTATTAAGACTCATCGGCGCAAATGTTAGAACATTCGAAGACTCTAGTGAGAAAGATTTTCCTTCAACCTCTGGAAAACTCAAAGCAGATTATCTGGTAAGATGCATTTTATTAACATGATCTACTATTCTCATTGTAATACTTGAATGCAGAATAACCAGCTTATATATAGGCATAACGGTTTACAAAGCAGCGTCAACCAACATTTACTTCAGCATTAAATGCCGTATGAGAAATCGGGAGAATGACGGTTCCAATTGCAACTGCACAAGTCCACTTCTTTCGAATTAATGACCCTGCAAGCAGCCCCATTAACTAGGGGGAGTAATCTATATTGAACCGTCTCGCAATATGCGTAGTATCCCTGACACGCTAATCCACAAAGATTTTTTTTCTAATTAGGCCCTTTTACTAATGGGCCCATGCTTATGCCCAGCCAGATCCGACCCAGCCCATGCAAAGGAACAAACAACAAATGCCCTGAGCGCCCGTAAAATAAGGAGCGCACCTACAGAGTATTATCATTAAATTTAGGCATCAAGTTTATTATTATTCCACTACTATCCATTAAAATCGATCAATCTATTAATAGTCCGATCAATTGATCTGATTTTGGAATCAGACCGTCAGGCGAACTAAGTAAGTCAAGACACCCAAGTCAGACTTACACGCTCAAGATCTTATTCTGACCAAAGCTTAGTCAGCCCCGACTCATTACAATTGCTTCTGGTCCTTCTAACACCTAGCCCGCCAAAGCGGACAACGATGAGTTAGAAAGTGGGAGCTTAGTCAGCGTTTGTAATACCTGATAGCGATGGCTTGTCAGGACCAATGTCCAATTGTAGATAATGGTCGCCGTACCTAACCAAAGCTTAGTCGGTTTTGACCTATGATGATAGCTTTTGTTACGCTCTAACCCAGTCCGTTAAACTAAATGAGTTTTATAGGTTTAGAGAGTGGCTGATTAGTCAGCTCTCTGATACCTGATTGAGACGACACAAAACATGTCCCCACTGTTTGTTAAAAAATTAACTCAACCACTTACAAGTCTTGCTACACTACACGACACGAGTCTAGGGTGAAGTTGAAGCAGACACAACACGGTCATGTGAAGTCGACTTCACAGGTAATTCAACACTTGCTGGGGATCATTGTCCAAACATGGTCAATAGTGACTGAACCCGACCAAAGCATAGTCGGTGACGACCAACGAAGATGGCTTATGTTCTGCTCGAAGCCGAGTCCGCAAATAATGGATTCTTACAGCTTAGAAAGTGGGAGTCTAGTCAACGCTCTCGATGTCTGATTAAGATGGCTTGCCATGGGTCACTAATCGTACGCAAACAGTGATCACCGAACCCCGACCAAAGCTTAGACAATGGCGCTGATGACGATGGTTTTGGTCTGCTCGAAGCCTAGTTCGCTGCGCGCGGATTCTAAGGGCCTAAAAAGTGGGAGCTTAGTTAGTGCTTTTGAAGCCTGGTGAATAAGGGTTGCCAAGGATCATTGGCCAACTACAGACAATGATCGTCGAACCCCGCCAAAGTTTAGTCGGAACAACTGACGATGATAACTTCTGGCTCGCTTCAATTCCTAGTCCGCCACGAACGGATCAAAATGGATTGGAAAGTGGAAGTCTAGTTAGTGCCCTTGACACCTGATCAAAATGGCTTGCTAGGGACCACCATGGTCGTCGAAACCTGACCCTGATTTAGTCAGTCATAATCTGCGATAACAACTTCCAGTCCAACCAAGCCTATTCTATGAATAGCAGGTAAAGACGAGCCAAAAGTCTGGTTAGAGCTCTTGTAGCTCGACTCGAACGACTTGTGAGGACTATTATCCAATCATCTACAATGGTGCACGTACTGGGACCATATTCTAACTAATTCACTTACAACAACAACAACAACTGCTGGTTCAACACACAACCAAGCCGCCAGATGAAGGGTGTATTATATTCCTCGATCTCTTAAGGGATTCTAACCAGAATTGCACAAACTATTGCAGCACATGAAATCAGAACTCTCACAAACATATCAATCATAAAGCTTCCTGGTCTAGCGGAGCCTCTCGTCTGATAATTAATAAGACAAAGCAGGTAAATGCTTGCAGTAAAACAAAGGTAAGAATGAACACGTACACAATACTATTCATTTGAAAGCAAAAAAATATATATACAAGGTTCACCACTCATCAGGCGGAGAGTCAGATACAACAAAATCGGACTTAGCAGGGGAAGAAGTATGAGACACATTTGTACGTGCTGCCTCTTGATCCCCTTTATCAGGGTCGCCCTCTTCTTCAGAAGAATCGGAGGCCATTCCAAACTCTACATATGAAATCTCTTTATAACATGAGAGATCCCAAATGGGATGTTCCTCCATCATTAGATGCAACGGCTCCAACCTTCCATGCACAACACTGCTGAACTCAAACGTGCCTTGGGCCTTAAGAAGCTTCTCTTCACGCGCTCTGGAATTGACAAGCTCTTGCTCCAGCCACTCTATTTCACCTGACAGCATGTCAGTCTTAGACTGCTCGGCACCCATCTTATCATTAACGATACTCAGTTTATTCTATGCTAGAAGGAACTATTTTTCAGCGGTCCACACACTCTTGGCATTAAAATCAACGTCGGTCTTCAACTGCTGACATCGGACAGTACATTTAGAGTCCTTCTTGACCCTCTCAGCGTGCAGAGCCTACAGTTCAGCCTACACTCTAGCCACAGTCTCACAGGCAAGCTGCAAGTCACAATGGGCAAGGTTGAATTCATTTTTTAACTGATCCCGAGCGAACCTTCTGAGTCTCCGACCCAGTACACCAGGACTTCGCTCTAGTATCTGAGTAAGCTCCAAGTTGCTTCCTCAATGACTCAATCTCCTAGAGAGTGTCTGAGTGTGACTTATGCAAGTTTGCAAAGACTCCCTCCATAGTTTACATTCTCTCACGAGCGGCCTCAACTTCAGTTCCAGCTGCGGCGACTTGATTCAGGTATGACATCCCCAGCATGGGAGGTTTCTACCCTTTATCCATATGCTCCCCCAGTGTCTTTCCCACTGGCTCTAGAGAATAGTTCACACTAGCTAGTCATTCCATATGCTAATATGTTTCATCGAAGTGTATCAAATATCAACCTCCTAATGCCAAGCTTGGTTGCTCATCCTTACTATGTCTGGAGCAAATAGACTAATCTGCGCATATGGATGGAGATCCTTCAAAATCGGAATCCTTCTAACATCACCCTTGGATGTCTTCACTGCATTAGGGCCCTCATCACCAGTTTTCCCTTTGCCCACAACAATCAGCTCTCTTTCACATGCCGATTCAGAATCAGTGGGGAAGAGGGAAGCGAGTTATTCCTTGGTCCCGACGTTAATTCAATATGAGGTCGGGAACAAGATGGAGCATAGTACGGGTGACAAAAAGGACACTCTTCACCATGACGTAGATGATCGGACAATTCTTCAACGGGTACATGATCCAGAAAAAAACGAAGCTCAAAGTCCTATATTGAAAATGGACGACCAAACGAAGCTTCCACGCCCGCCTGCAACAACATTTTATTCAGAAACTCTATCTGCTTGGTACTCAGTTTGGTTACATCCTCCATGCCCACCATTTGCAGATACACCCTCTCCAAGTCAAGAAGGGAAATAGGGACCTTGGCCTGATCATCACGCCCCTCGGAAACAACAGTCTCATTCGGCACTTGCCCGACAGCATCACGTCCTTCAGACGAGGCCAAGCGCCTGCGTACGGGTCTAGGCAAAACACGAGACCTCATCAGATGCACAGGAAAAGAAAGCGCCTCATTTATTTCTTCCCTCCTTGAAGGACTTGGAACCTTAATCTTGGAAAGTTTCCTCTTCCTTGAAGCAGGCACACCTTCGGGTTTTGGCTTCTTTACCCGAAAAAAGAGTAGGAGCCACATGGCAATGAACCCACAATACGTTGTGCTCGACATTAGAAGATTTAATGACATCCTCTATCGACAGACGAGGCATGTCGCAAAACACATCCAAAGTTGCTTTATCTTTAGCAGATAGTGGCAAAGTTGGGAATTTCCTTATGAAAATAACAAAGGTAAACCTAATATGCAGTTAACACAAACAAGACAAGAAAAAGGGTTGAACTTACTTAGTAGTCTGAATTCACGTTCGATCGGACGACCAACAAGCTCAAAGTACATCGAGTCCGCAAGAGCCATGAAACAAAACTTCTGCCAAAATTTGAAATCATTATTGCAATGTCAACACACACACTGTGTGCTCATTTATCCGAGGGAAAATAAGCAATTGAAGCGCTCTCAAAGACACCCGGATGCCAACATTCTTAGCTCTAATCAGAATGACAATCCCAGTCCTATACCCATTCGGTACCAGTTGAGCGGGAACAATGCCAAGGTACACTAGGAGCTTCTAAATCTCCTTGATAATAGGAAAGCATACACCCGATTGAAGCATAGCTCGATAAAGACAGATAAACCCCTCAGGAGGAGACAAAGGTGTCAGATAGGCGCCCAGAGTGCAGAGCACCAGATCATCAGGAATCTCGTATGTCTTACGGAAGACTTGCAGATCCGATTCAGAGAGCAACCTCTCCTCAAAAACTTGTGGCCCTTAGAGAATAGTTCTTCTGAAAGTTGATTCAGACCCGCCATGATAGATAGCACAAGCTTTCGAATACGAAGGTTAAGCAAAGTCAAAAGCACAGAAGACGATACGGCAAACAGAATCTCTGAGATAGAATGAGTAAAGCGGCTACACTCTCCACAGGCATGAGATCTATATAGAAAACAAAATTTTCGCATTTCCATCTTTCGAGCTGACGCATGCCCAATTAATGAAACTCACCACCCGAGGAAAAACTCAAACTTAACCATCATGACTGCACAGTTGCTTCATGAAATGACCTAGTGGACCGATAAGACGGCCCACCAACTCAAGGGGAGTAGTTGATGATACATCAACCGTCCTTTGATCAACACCGTACATGTGTCATGATAATCTCATCAACAAAACAAAGCAGGCCTTATTGCATGTTCAATCAAGCGAGGCCCAGACAACATCAAGCCCACTATTGGTAGATTCCAGAACTTTGGCCAGAATTGCAATGAGCCACTAAGCTCACACGTCACGCGATCAAGCCCAATACTCGTAAGCCTTGATAAGGAAAGAGTAAGCCCTAATAAGGCAAGTATTTAGGGAATCAAGCCAAGATAGGCAGGCCAGCAGTACATCGGTTCTGACTAGGAAACAATACTAGAGTATACGCCGGGCAAAAAAACTTTCTTGCATGGACAACACACAGAAAGGGAAACCTCTCCCACAGATCTAGGAGCACAAGTCGTGTAGGAAAACTATCCCACATTGCCAGCTCCCCACTAGGAAAGGATCTCAAGCAAGATATCTTTCCCCAAACTATGCCACCAAAAGCTTAGCCGAACAAGGACTCTCACACTATAAAAGGGAGATAAGGTCGATGAACTTAAGGTACGCTACATAATACTAATTTACAATTTTAAGCCTCTCCTAAGCCTTATCTAACTTAAGCATAGGAGTGTCATTGACCGACACACGGTGGTCCTTTGCTCACGTGTGCTACTTGTGTAGGTCTAGGTAAGCAGCGAGGAAGGAGAGCAGAATTGACTACATCAACTACTATCAAATATTTAGCATTAGATAAGGTTTTATTTATTGAGGCAAGATAAGTCATCCGCAAAACACAGAATGTCAAGATACTATTTATCCAATGCTATAGAAATTTAAGCACTTTAACTACAATGTATTATTGGGTTTGAAATCAGTGTGATGCATTGATCCATCAGCTGAAAGATTTCATATCACTATGGTAATTCTAAGTTCCTCACCTTTCTCTATCGCGAAGAGTTCTTGGCCCTGTTACTTTGCTTAACCTATGTTATCTCATACCTTTTTTAGCAGTATGATGCTTGGTCTTTTGTACCTAGGATCTTGTATTTGACTCAAGTTTCTTCCTTTCTGTTTGGAGCTATCAGGAATCTGAGATTTTCTTTCATATAAAGAATTTTGTGCTAATACTCTCTAGTACACTCATCCGATGCTTGTTCGTTTCAAGTAGGAACTTAAGCCAGTGCCTTCCTTCTTGTTTAACTTCTTTCTTACTTTTGTCAACTTGAACTTGGATGGAGACTTCAAGGTTTTTATTTGATCACTAACTTCATTACTCTATCCCCTCATTAGGTTTACATTGTTGTCAAACTGTAAGTCCTCTACTTGATATATCATTCCATATGCGTAAAAACTATTTCGCTCTTCTAATCAATCAACCAACAAATCCTTGAGTTTGTCTTCCAATTATGAAGATTCAGAATTTAACTATCCAGAACATTCAATAGCTACAACAGTTTAAATTTGATATCTAGCTAGATCCTGAACCATGGATCTAGATAAATTTTCCTGTCAAAATCAAACAAACAGCCAAATTATGAATTTCTCCAGTTAAATAAGAGATATTAGATTTATTGATTTTAGATATTTAAGATGTGGTGTATGGACTTTGGAATTCTTGGCAGAATGTCTTGGTCAGTCATGTCCTAGAGATTTGTCATCTGGTGAACTTCATATTCCTTTAAATTCCTTTTAAGTTGAAAATTCCATTCTTGAGCATAGGAGTCCTAAAAGTCACTAATTGTACCCCATTTTATTGTTAGAGATATTGTAAATAACAGAAAAAGAATTCTTCAGAGGCTGAAGAATCTATTGATCATTGATTGTACCCCATTAGTTGGACATACCCTTAACTAATTTTTTTTTTCCTAGTTTCAGTTCTTAGGGCTAATAAAACCCTACAACTATAAGACTACATTTTAGTAGTTTTAGGACTAGGTTGGTCTCAAGTTTTAGTAGTATATACCCGATTTGTGCTTATATGTTTTTTACACTTTTCATTTTAGGGCTAAGATTTTGTGTACAGGTTGGTTGTGTATGTCTATGACTATTTAGTGAAAAAGAATTTACAGGCTTCAGCAAAAACATTTCAAGCTAAAGGGAAAGTGTCTTTTAACACTGTTGGTAAGATTGTTGAGGCACTTTGAAGCTCAATTTTCTTTGGAGTTTTGGAAATTGCAATGTCTTTATAACTAATTTTGCCATACTTACCTGATTATTGGTTTTTCATGGGTTTCTAGCTAGTGATGACCTAGCGGCTTTCTCTTTGAATGGAGGTCGGTCTTTTGGTGTTCCAGAGATATTTTCATCCTAGTGCATCTTGAACTTAGGTTTTTTTATTTATTTATTTATTTAAATTTTTTTTATGTGGCTCTTAATTAGATAAACTAGGCTTAATGATGTTCAATTACTTTTTTATTATGTGATTACTGGTATTGGACATGATAAGTATATCTTTGTAATTAAAGCTGCATTCTTACTTGTCATTGTTTCATTTAATTTGTTAGATCCTTGTATTTGGTTTTATCATAGGTATTAATTAATTGATGTAGGAAGTTCATAGTTGGGTTAAGGATAGATCTAAAAATCTTATTATTCACATTTCAGCTTGAATGATTTTATATCATAAAAAATCTATGTAATTTTGGGCAAAAGTTTATAAACAAAGCAAAACAAGGGGAGGTCGATGGTGTTAACTCATAAAAATCTCATTGTATTTCAACCTGGCACTTTCAGACATTATCAGCATCTGACTTGCGTGACCCAGAAATATACGTTCTGATAGCAGCCAAGTTGAAGGAATTCAATGGTCTTCATATGCCTTGTCCAACAAATGTATTCTGGGACAGATTGAGTTACAGGTCACCTTAGTTCAACATCCTCTTCGCATGAATGTCATGAACCTGGATTCTTATTTTCCTATTTTATGTTACTGGCTTACTGCTGCCAAGCGTTTATCTTCTCCCAAAGAGGCTAAGGAGTTTCTCTTAGATTCCCTGGAGCAAAAATTGATATACTGGAAGAGGAGTTGTCAGCGAAACACCCACGTGTCTGCTTCTGTCATATGGATCTGCAGTATGGGAATAGTGTAATTCTAGGGAGAGAGGGAGAGAGAGCAAGGGAGGGCCTCCCTCCGCCCAGGGAGGCCCTCCCTCGCTCCCTAGCAAGGCTATTGGGAATATCATGATTGATGAAGAGACCAAATTAGTGACTATAATTGTAAGTTTTCTATACCAAAAGCATTATATTGTATTGTTTATGTATGTATGTATATATGTATGTATAAAGTTCACAGTAATATCTCTCTCTTCTGCTTGATCTTTTGTGTTCAAAATACCCCCCTATTTCAGTCAAATACCTGGTTTCTAGGTTTATGAAATTTAATATATTGTCCTAAACTATATTGGTTATTAAATTCAGACTATCTGACCTCATCCTTCTAAGTCAAATACTTCCTTTCGCCTCTAGATATTTTTTGTGCTTTCAGTAAAAACTTGCTAAATACTGATGAGCCGTCCTAGGAAGTATCAGACAGATCTTAGGTCAATAAGTTTATCTTATCCTTGAGCTCGCCGATTACCTAGATTTTATACTGACAAGAGAGCAATATTAACGTAATACTTGTATTCATGACCTATGTTCCGCTTTTTAACAGGTTTTTGAATATGCAAGCTATAATCCCGTGGCGTTTGACATTGCAAATCACTTCTGTGAAATGGCAGTTGGTTATCATACTGAAAACACCTCATGTTTTAGACTATGATAAATACCCAGGTCACTTAATGTTTGATCTCTTTATATTTAATTGTTTTTTTTTTTGTATGAGTAATAACGAGTTGCAGCTTGTGCATGCTAAAAAGAGATGGATCCCTATGCTTAACGAGACTTGTCTGGCTCACTGTGTAACATATATTGAAGAACGTTGAAGATTTGTTCACGCGTATCTGACATTTTCAGGTTAGTTGATTGATAATAGGGTCCTGGATACAGACTATTTACCTTTTTCATTCATTTGAAAAATCTTTTTTGTTTCTTAAGTATTAAATATTGTAGACTTACTATGCCAGTTGATGATACATCAAACCATCCTCTGATCAGCACAGTACACATGTCATGATAATCCCGTCAATAGAACAAAGTAGGTCCGATTGCATACTCAATCCAGCGAGATCCAGACAACATTAAGACCTCTATTGGCAGATGTAGCATTAAGCCCAAGGGTGGATCTACTTTCAAAATAGAAGCAGCAAATTGCATAAATGCTGGAGGCACTCAAACAGCAGAATCCTCCACCTGCAGAAGGAAATCGTGAGCAACGAAGGGCCTAGTCTCCACAAAGTTCTAGAGAGCATGCTCAGAGCACTGCCCCAACAGCTTCTCAAAGGACCAGAAGCGGAAAAGCTGCCAATAGAAACCTAACGTCCAGAGCCGACAGACACGTCTCGCACCACCCCATCCGTAACGAGGCCACAAACCCAAACGTATTGTTTAATCTCACGGTCCCTCCATTCATGGATCATATCATGGAAGAACCACTGCCAAAGAAATATACACCACCAAAACTAGAGTTTTATGATGGGACAAGAGACTCGTCCGATCACTTGCACCACATCCAACACATTATGGCGCTCAAGGAAGGGTCTGATGTGATAATGTGTTGTCGTTCCTTTCAAGCCTGAAGATGTCAACATTGATGTGGTTCCATAGGCTTCCTCACACGCTTTGTTAGCAGCCAACGGCTCAGGAAGGGCCCGAATTATCAGCTGACCCTAAAGCAAAAATAGAACGAGACATTGAGGGAGTATCTCACTCGTTTTAACGATGAGTTGACCCTCATCGACAGTTGTATTGATGACACCGCCGTTATGGCTTTCACTTTGGGTCGAGAAGAGGCAAATTCTACGACTTTCTTACCCTGGACCCCCAACCAATATGACATACTTGCTCAGGGATGCCCAAAGATACATTACTTTGGACGAAATGCTAGCCACCAAGAGGGAAACGGAGTTAGAGAAGAAACCATTTGTCCTCAAGGACTGGAAAGAGGTAAAGAAGAAAAAGGACGATGACAGGAACAAGAAGAAACACACAGACAGCGAGACCAATTCGGGACGCACAAGGCAGGACAAGGACTCTAATTATGTCGGGTTCAGGTCATTCACTCCTCTCAATACCAGTCTGTCCAACATCCTTGATTCCATCAGGGATTGGGAAGAGATGAAGTGGCCGCAAAAGCAGCAAGGGGACCCCGCTTAGTGCAACAACAATAAATATTGCGCCTACCACAAGGAAGGCGGACATGATACCGAGGATTACAGAAACCTCAGAGGAGAAGTTGAGTACTGGATTAGGAAAGGCGAGCTCAAGGAGTTCCTAGGCTCGGATAAGAGGCAGGGCCAAGCAAAAGAAAGAACAAAGATGCCAAGGAGATTGAAAAGAAACTCCTGGCGTCATTTATGTCCTCCACGGGATTGGTCCCTAAGGGGAACAATCTAATAGGTCCCATAAAATAACACTGGCCGAGATGCGGACACCATCTCAGTATGAGGACCGACAAGTGACACATGCATGATTTCACATCCCGATCCCATTACTGACGTTTACGGAAAGGGATTTCCAGGGGGTACATTCTCCTCACAATGACATCTTGGTCATCGCTTCCTCATCGCTAAGTGGAGGTAAAGAAGACCTTGGTGGACACTGGAAGCTCCCCACTGAATGTTCTGTTCCTCAGTGTATTTTGCAACATGCAACTACAGGAGAAAAACTTAACCCCCGCCACCCACCCCATGTCAGATTCAGTGAAGAGAAATGCTTCCCCATCGGGGAGATCAACCTAATGGTCTTGGCAGGAGAGCCACAATTAGGAAAGTACCTTCTCCAAGAGTTCATGGTGGTTGACGTTCCGTCCACCTACAAACTTATTATGGGAAGGTCGTGGCTACATCATATGAAAGCAGTGGTCTCCACTCTGCACAAATGCATAAAATATAGAGCCAACCAAGCTCAATAAATTATTTGAGGAGATAAACTAGTGCCAAGAAACTGCCATTATGCAGCCCTGGAGCAGCTGAATTATTGCCAATTGCAGCTCGGGACCACAAAACCAACATGTCAGGCACAAGGCCTAGACAAAAAAGGATAATCACTCTATGAGGGCGGAGGAACCTCGATAACCAAAATGCAGCTATGCGAAAAGTCAGAAGTCAGAGCTAGCAGCGCAATCCAGACTAATAAAAAGCTAAGTAGCGATATTTCAACAAACATGCACCTACTCCAAGAGCTGTTAATCAACAAGGAACTGCCCGCCAGCACGAAGTCCACTATTCAGTAACATCGTTAGCTTTAAAAAAACTTCACTAGAGGGACCATGCAATCCGAGCTAGGATTATTCGTGCCTTCTTCAGGGCCGTAGTAGCTCAGTCTCTGCTCGGAGTTAATTTATTTGTTGCTTTGATTTTTATTTTTATTTTTAATTTCAGTTTGGAAGAGTTGTTCGTACAAGACACATTCCAGAAATAACATTTTATTGATTGCAATGAGAGTTATTACAAAGTTTGTTGACCAACTAGTACATTAGTTTAAACACTACAAGTATCTAAGTCCAATGCAAGTAAACAAGGGTAGATACTCCGATCTGCTAATCAACCTCCCGAAGATAAGGTGGTGAAAGTAAAGCGTGTGTGCGACAGAAGGCGAAGGAACACACTCAATTCATTGCTCCATCGAATCACCTCACAAGGGTAGTACTTGAAGAAAGCTGCCAGTACTCCCTCAATTCTTTGCTCCACCAATCTGCTTCGTGAAGAAAAATAGAAGTAATAGAAAGCTGACGAAAATATCCCAGAACAATGGGATCGTCGAGGTCTCACAATGTTGCCAAGTGGGGACGCCTCTCAAATGTGTAATGCCTGGGGTGACATAGAGATGCCACCCCAGGAACAAGAGTCACGACCTCCAACGCTCCCATCAACATAAACTAGCCGCAAGGACCATCCCTCGACAGTAGTAACGGATGAGAGAGTACTTGAGCACTGGAAGATGGAAGACATACCTGACCCCCCGAGAGGAAGTCTATAACTCTTCTTCACAATGTAAGAAGATATTAAAAGATCTCATGGGATCAATCTGATGCCCACCTAGATCAGGCGACACCGCATAATAGCAAGTTTTATCAAGACTCATCGGTGCAAATGTCAGAACATTCGAAGACTCCAGTGAGAGAGATCTTTTTTTAGCCTTTGAAAAATCCAAAGCAAACTCTTTGGTAAGATGCATTTGATTAACATGCTCTACTATTCTTATTGCAGTGCTTGAACACAGAATAACCAGCCTATATATAGGCGAGATGGTTCACGAAGCAGCGTTAGCAAGCAGTTCAACATTAAATGTCGTATGGGAAATCGGGAAATCGGAAAAATGACGGTTCCAATTGCAACTGCACAAGTCCACATCTTTCTAATTAATGACCCTACAAGCAACCCCATTAACTGGGGGGAGTAATCAATACTTAACCGTCTCGCAGTATGTGTCGTATCCCTAGCACACTGATCCACAAAGATTTTTATAATTGGGTCCCACCACTAATGAGCAAAAGCTTATGTTTGCCAGATCCAGCCCAACACATGCAAAGGAAAAAACAGCAAAGGCCCTGAGCGCCCGTAGAATAAGGAGCGCTCCTACAGATTATTATGACCAAAGCTTAGTAAGCTCCAACTGATTACAATAGCTTTTGGTATGCTCTAACACCTAGCCTGCCAAAAGCGAACGACGATGGGTTAGAAAGTGGGAGCTTAGTCAGCGTTTGCAATACCTAACCGCGATGGCTTGCCAGGGACCATCGTCCAATTATAGATGATAGTCGCTGAACCTAACCAAAGCTTAGCGGTTTAGACCTATGAGGATAGCTTCTGGTACACTCTAATGCCTAGTCCATTAAACTAAATGTGTATCAACGATTTAGAGTGTGGCAGCTTAGAACTCTAATGCCTGATCGAGATGGCTTGCCAGGGATCATTGTCCAAACAAGGGCAATAGAGACCGAACCCGACCAAAGCTTAGTCGGAAATAGTAACGACGATGGCTTATAGTTGATGGAGTTTTTATTAACCTAAATTAATAAGCTAATAAACCCTACTTGTAATACTGCAAGTGCACGACTGTCTAATTGGTAGACAGTGGCAAATACGGGTCGATCTCACGAGGATTGACGAGACAGTCGAATTCTAAGACTTATTTGAATTAATTTAGTGTTGGGGGTTACAGCAGATGAAAATTACTAAATTAAGAAAATGAAATTGACAACTAAAATTAAACTGATAAGATGATAGAGAGAGGATCGAGACATCAAATCCATCATAGGTTCTTCGAGATTTGTGTAATCAAAATTATTGTTTTCAAGAATTAACATGACTAACCTAAAGATTAATCCAAGTTCGCAATTGATTTTAGCAAAGGTATAAACCCCTAGTATTGCGTGTCTTCTTACGACACACACAATCACAGGTTTATTTTAACTAATTCTAAACTCCTAGCATTGCATGTCTTCTACGGCACACACAATCACAGATTCAGATTAATTGATTAAAGCAGGCTTTGAATATCAATAAAGGGTACTTCTAACTACCGACTAGTCTAGATAATTATTTCGAATATAATCGGTGAAAGCAAATTATTGAAATTCAGAAATCAACTGTGTTAAACGTTCAAGCATATAGAAAACAATAAATTCAAATACAACAAACTCTAGGAAACTTTGTGGTTTCATCTTCGCCTCGGCGTTGGGTCTAGAAGATCATCGTGGATGACATCACAGCACTGGTGTAGGTGGAATCCATCTCAACACGAATGTGAATCCCGAGAAAAAAGCTGCAAATGCACAGTGGTGGTACATAGCAGAAATCAGGGTGCGAATTGCGAAACTGTTTGAAAAACATTTGTTTCCCGCCAAAAATCACGTGCTCCTCTAGTCTTCGTCTCCAGCGAGCCGCGCCGCTGCTCCTTCTTCCTCCATGCTCCTCGCGAGCTCCTATTTCCTCCGACCGGCTCCGGTACCTGCAAAAGAGAGAGAGATGGAAGAACAGAGAGAGACGTGAAAGAGAAACAAAAAAAAGAGGGAGAGAAACAGGGGAGGTGCTCACTGTTTCTGCTCCTGTCGCGGTGGTGGTGTGCGAGCTGGTGCGCCGCTTGTGACGGTGTTCGTGAGAGAGAAAAATAGGAAGGAGGGCCGAGAGATGGCGGTGAAGGCGAGGCTCGGCGGTGTGGACGGTATGTCTAGCTCTGTCACGATGTGGAACAGGGTGGTGGCGGTGGTGGTTGTGTTGCGCTGCTTGTCACGGTGATAACAGGGGATGAGGAGATGGAGTGGTGTGCGTGGTGGTGTGCATGGTTGTTTGCGAGGAACGGGGAGGTGAGGACGTGATGTTGGCTTTGTGCGTGATGATGGGAGAACGCAGGGACAGTTGCGAGGTGGATTTGCGTGATGAGAAGGTGATGAAGAAAAGGCATGTGGAGGTATGACGGTGTAGTGAGGACGTATTGGCTAGGTGAGGTGGTGATGGCGGGAGTATCGCACTGCTGGTTCTCCTATCGAGCGAGGATTGCCGGCAAGGTGGATTGGCGTGGTGGCTGGAAAATAGATGAGAAAAACACTCGTAGGAAAAGAGAGGGAGCATTCACTAAGAATGGGAAAGACCTAAATAGGGTTTTCTTATTTCCTTAGGCTTGGGTTCTCCAAAAGGCGTTGGGCTTGGGTTTCTAGATTAGCTTTTTGGGTTTGGGCTTAGGTTAAATTAGGTGAATTTGGCTTATTTGGGTAAGGTTTAGATAGGTGACCCACTAATTTGTACCACCATTAGAACCAACCAATTGATCATTCCTCAAATTGTCGCCTTAATGCGATTTCATCGTTTACGCTCAAATTCCTACAAAGACATGAAAACAAAATAATTAGAATAAAATATAATAATTGAAGCACTAACATATATAAATTAAGGGATATATTATGTAATAATTACGTGACTATCAAATACCCCAAACTTATATTTTGCTAGTCCTCGAGCAAAACAATAAAAATAAAATTCTCATTCACTTTCGCAAGAATCATCGGTTGCACTTACCTTAAACGTGCAACAAGGCTTTAAACCGCTAGATTACCTCTAGTGGACGAGTTATAGTCTCGTGAGGGTTTCTAGAAATGTTACCCACAAACATTATGACTCAATAAATTTTCAAAACATGGTAACTTAGTCACTCTATCTATTATCCTCAGAGTAATCATCTAATTGCCAAAACTTTCAGAAAACAACTAATAATGTCAGAAAAATATATCAACGAGTCTAACAACGGTTTAATAGTATCCAAGGGTTTGATAAATTTCATCAATTATTCTGAACTCGAAGTGTGTGTGTGCATAGCCTTATCAACATAACTTTCTTTTTTCTCAGTAAATATACAACTAGATAATCTTTGGATAATATGCTTCGACTACAAATCTCTTTTGTCACTCAGAAATAAATCACTTAGAGATTGGCTAGTTATCACTCAGTTTATATGTGAGAAAGAGAATAAATTATGGAAAAAATATGATCTCATGGACGGGAATATCAATTACTTAGAGAATGTTGAATCACACGCCATAGTTCTTGTCTATTTAATCTCCACATCTATGAACCAGGCCTTTACTTAAGATCAATTAGGTCTTTATTAGGTTGTAATGAGGCTAAGATTTTGGCTAACAAGAATGGAAAAGGATACGAGAAAATTCTCTGAGAATGGATACACCCTTTAATAAACACGTGGGGCTCTGAAGGATAAACTAATGTTGTACACCATTAATTTTTCTTCCTTCAAAATTTTTCTTCATATATATATATTTTGACATACTTTCCCTTCTGCACAATAAAACATTTCAGTCTCGAGGATTCATAGAATATTTAGTTTCAGCTCTTTTTATTTGCCCATTCCAAAAATATATCAACCATACGCATTCTAAGAAACATTGGGTAAGGATAAAAATAGTATGAGATATTACTCCCTAACTAGAGTAGGTAATGGAGATGGGGTTAGCACAAAAAAAGTTTATTTAAAGGCTCAAAGGGCTGCAAACGGATATTTATTATTAGGTAGGCTAAAGAATGGTTCAAAGAAAAAAATTCCCTATATCACTTCCTAAGCTCTAGTCGGTATTATGACATCTTAACTAAATAAAACAAGAAGTTCTAGTGTAATAATTCAATTTTAACACCATTCTCAAAGCAATTAATAAAAGAAACAAGAATAATGAGATAATCAACGAGAAAATGCGGACTCAAGAAAAGTCAGAGTTTATTTAATAACCCTCAAGCAAAATAGAATGTCTCGAAACTCACAAGGGTTAAGTCTCCACTATTATTCTAAGGTTTTCTAATTAATATCTTACTGATTAACTTCAAATTATGTTAACTCGGCTTATAGTGCAAGAGTGGTCGAGTCGAGAAATACCATGAAATATATTTAACTTAAAGATAATATCAAACCATATGTTTTCTTATTGATATATAAAAATGACAAGTGTAAGCATCATTTCCTAAAATTTTTAGGCATACTTGAAAGCACATCCTCTTCATTGGAAATGAACTTAGATTTTGAATGCATTTTCAAATCCAAAAATTTTCACACAATCATAATTAACTATGTATTCAATGGAGATTGAGTAGAATACAATAATCAATTGTGAAATACATTTTAGACCAAAATTTTTGAAAATTGCAGAAAAAACTCATAAACCTCACCCCCAAACATTTTCCTCAATGTATAAAATGATGATTATGACAAATGCAGGAAAAAGAAAAAGATGAGAGTTAGAGTGATATTACCATGGGAAGTTTTTACCAATTTCGACAAAATCATCCACCAATGAACGCTAAAAAACATAAGAATTGCGGACTCATCATAATAAATTGAAAAAACAATATAGGACACAAAAGAGTATACAAATGAAAAAAAATAAAAATTACATGTATCAGTTGTAAGTCAAAATTGTTACGGAGCTAACGAGTATGAGTGAAATGCAACTAGAAAGAACTCGAAAATCAATCCAGACTAACTGTAATGACACAACTGAAGCTAGGCTGCCTCCTAGGAGCGTTTGGTTTAACGTCGTCAGCCCGACATATATTCTTCCTCGTAAATGATGTATCATGAAATGACATAGTGCACGATATTGATTAGATCATATAGCAACAACCGAAAAAAGTTGAGGATCCGTCCAACATATAGTAGCACCCACATGCGACACAATGTATACTAACACATCCCTAAAATGATGAAGACGCCATGCAAAATCATAGAGAAAATGCATACAAACCCACGGTGGTAAAGAAGTCATAGGGATCTGAAGCAGAAAGTCGTCACCAACATGGATATCCAGCAAATGACTCTTTCCTACTCCTAAAAAAATACATCCTATGTCTGGTGTCAAATCCGAAGATTAAATGTGTTGGACAATAGAATGGTCAAAATTAAAATCATCCCTTAAAAACAAGGGATCCACATAGGTAGCGTCAATCACTATTAAAGGGATGGAAAACGGTATGTCTATAGATATATCAGGTGGTACAGGCTCATCATAACAAAATGAGTTGCACAAAGATGATGAGCTAGACAGCTCAACAGCACCCCCAAACCTGAAATCAACACTACCTATGGGATGTATTCTCTCCAAAGAATATTGATGATCAAACTTCATGTAAAAGTCACTAGGAGGACGTATGTCAAATGGGTCATCATGAACAGGCGGAAAAGGGAATGGGTCAAAAAGCCCAATAGTATCAGCATAAGGGTTCAGTTTTGACTCACTGAGTGGAAGGAGTTCCACTTTAGGCTTCCATGTGTAACCCGGATCCATAATAGGGGTTGAATAAAGGAAATCATTCACTTCCCTAATGGAATCATCAATATCGAAGTCTAAACCGAAGTGAGTCAAACATGCTGCTAAGGAATCATCTGATACAGACTGCAATAAGGAATTCTCCACCGAACTCTCAATCATGTCAACTTCACAAACATCCTCGAGCTCGGGAGGTTGTTGACTAACATTAAAAACGTTGAGTTTGACGGTCATGTTGCCAAATGAAAATTTCATAATTCCATTCCTACAGTTAATAATGGCATTGGATGTGGCCAAAAATGGTCGACCTAAAATGACTAGAATGTGACTAGAGGGATTGTGAACAGGTTGTGTATCAAGAACTATAAAGTCCACAGGGTAATAAAAATTTTCAACCTTGATAATCACATCCTCTATAACACCACGGGGGACTCTGACAGACCGATCTGCTAATTGCAGTGTTACTCTAGTCGGTTTTAACCCACCGAGACCTAATTGCTTATAAACAGAATATGGCAATAAATTAACACTCACCCCTAAATCCAATAATGCCTTATCTATCACATGATCACCGATAATACAAGAAATAGTCGGGCAACCAGGATCCCTATACTTAGGCGGGGTTCTGTGTTGAATAATTGAGCTCACTTTCTCGGTGAGTAAGGCTCTCTTTTGCACATGGAGCTTCCGCTTTTGTGTGCAAGGATCCTTAAAAAACTTGGCATAGTTAGGAACTTGCTTGATAGCATCGAGTAATGGGATATTTATGTGAACTTGTTTAAAAATTTCCTTTACGTCATTTACACTTGTTCCTTTCTTTGCCGGAGCTAACCGTGATGGAAACGGTGCCCTAGGCAAATAAGATGCCTGAGTGGGGTCAGAGTCAAGAGGCACATCTTTAGAAGATGAGGCTTTATCAGCCTCCTTGTCAGATGGAGATGCAACCTTCGTTGACTTAGACGGAGATGCAACGACACTCGAATCAAGCACTTGTACCCGATTGTCAACATGTTTTCCACTCTGAAGGGTAGTAATAGATTGGACATCTTCATGGTGTGACTCAGATGTACTACCAATTTCGAATTGACCCTTTGGGTTTGGAACAGGTTGACTAGGAAATCTCCCTAGCTCTTTCTCCAAATAGAACTGAGTAATCTTACTCACAGCTATCTCAAGTCTATTGAGGGCTTGAGATTGGTGTTGAGTCGTGGCTTTCAACTCAGATATGTCCTTAGAATGCTGTTCAATTATACTTTCTGAGTGCTGCAAAAACCGATTAACCGTTTCCTCTAAACTTGATGTGTTGGATCGAGGAACTTGGTTATGGTGGGGCCTAACAGGGCTAGGGGCTTGAGGAGCCTGAGAGACAACAACAGGTCCCCTTTGGTGTGGGCCATGGGTCCAGGAGAGACTTGGATGTTTGGCAAACCTTGAATTGTAATAGTTAGGTTGCAAATTATTGCCAGGTCGCTGCATCACATTAAAAGAGTTGACTTGCTCAGCATAGTATGCAGGATAATCGTTTTGCAAGTCACAATTAGCTATTGAATGACATGGACTTGAACATGCAGCACGGACTTCAGATGAAGCGTTTGCGAGAAGTACATGTTGACTCAAATTCAAAAGTGCATCTATCTTTTGAGTCATGGTCATAACAGTCGTCTCTAACTTTGAGGCTGAAGGGGGTTGAACAGATGTATCTCTAACTACATATAGACCGCCCTTACGCCTATCAGACTCCTTTCTAGAATAATCCCATTGCTGAGAATTTTCGGAAAGCGTCTCAAAGAATTCCCAAATTTCACTGACACTCATCTTCATTAATGACCCACCACTGGTAGCATCAATCATACGACGGTTTTGAGGGGTTAAACCGTCTTGGAAGTATTGAACTAGCCGCCACTTTTTGAATTCGTGATGGGGATACCTGACAATGAGCTCATTGAACCTTTCCCTACATTCATAGAAATGTTCACCCTCTTTTTGTTGAAAATTAGATAAATCTCGTCAGAGGGCATTCGTTTTATGAATGGGGAAGTATTTTGTCAAGAACTTTCTTGACAACGCATCCCATGATGTGATGGATTCTGTCTCTAATGCATTTAACCTTGATTTTGCCTTATCTTTCAGAGAAAAGGGAAATAACCTAAGATAGACCGAATCATCAGAAAAGTTTTGGTATTTTAGGGTAGCGCAGATGTCAAGAAATTCTTTGACATGAAGATAAGGGTCCTCTTTCTCAAAACCATAAAAATAAGGCAGCAAATGAATAATAGATAGTTTGAGTTCAAAACTGTTTGCATTTGTTTTAGGTAAGACAATGCAAGACGGAGCACTACTAGGAAGAGGGGCGAAGTAATCCTTAAAGGCCTTCCCCTCAGCCATCTCAGTGGATAAGGACGATGAACCTAAATAGGTAATGGGGACTTCAAAGAACTCTTTGAATTCTTGTCGGACAAGTCTACTCTTTGAATCACGCACCCATGTATGTATAAACTACTGGATAACGAAGGTTCAAAGTCAATACTCCTAAATAGACTTCAAAATAATATATATATTTTTTTATTTTATTTTTTTTATGCAAGCCTAACTGCTATATGAAGATGACCTAACTCTAAAAGATAAAAACAACGAAACCCTAAGTAGGGATGGCAACGGGGCGGATTTGAGCAAATCCATCCCCGATCCGTCAGGAATAACGGATCCCCCAATCCGCCCGCCAATCCGTTTACAATTTTAATTAAAAACCGTAACCGCCCCGTGCTAATCGGCGGATCTCCACCCCGCCCCGCCAATCCGTTTACGATTCTGTTCCTGGATTGCTAGATCTTATTCCACTTCCTAATTTTATCCATCTAACTATATATTTCATTCATTAGATCAGTAATACAAAATTATAACATAAAATTACAAAGGATCCATACAAAAATTACAAAAAAACATACAAAAAAAAACGATCTAAAGAATGATCTGATATCAAATCTGAGATCAAATATCTAATTACAAAAAACCATACAAAAATTTGCAAAAAAAAAAACTAAATTTCGATCTAAAGATGAACTGATATCAGATCTCAGATCTCTCAGACAGAGAAAAGCGGGGAAGGGAGGGCTTCGAGTGAGAGCTTCAGATCTGAGATCTCTCAGACAGGGAAAGGCGGAAGGGAAGGATTCGAGTGAGAGCTACAGATCTGAGATCTCTCAGACAGGGGAGAGCTTTGAGTGTGAGAAGAGAATGAGACGACCCTTCGGCCTCCGCCTTCGCTGTGAGAAGGAGAAGACCCTTCGGCTTCGAGTGTCCGTGAGAATGAGAGGAAGGGACGACGACGACCCTTCGACCTCCGCCTTCGTTGTGAGAGAGAAGAAGGAACCTTCACTCTGAGAACTTCTGGCAGTGGGAAGGAGACTAGACGAAAGTGAATAAGGGGAAAAATGGAGAATGTGAGATGAGAGTGGTTTACCCCTTTATATAGTCTAAGGGTATTTTTGTAATTTCACTTATTAAACGAATATTCGTGGGGCGGATATGGCCAAATCCGTATCCGCCCTAATTAATAAACGGATACAAATTGAAAATCTGTATCCGCCCCAAGATCCAGGGACCCTTTACCAAATCCGCCCAAACGGGGCTAGTGGGACGGATATCCTTGAAAATCCGCCCCACTGCCATCCCTAACCCTAAGTGACACCTAGATGATGCACAAACAAAATAAATGGCAGACGGCCTTAGAGTTTTCCTTTACTAATGCAGGGCTGATATTCAATTCAATTTACCTAACCGTGGGAGAGGCACGGTAATTTCCTATCAATCCGCCACTACAGAGTTGCTCCTACCTCTTTTTCCACTCTCTAGCTCAAAGTGAAATGCCAGTTCAAGAATTGTTCCCAGATGGGATATGTTCCTTCACTCGACCACTTTAAGCTATCAAACGTCCAAAGAGGGTTCCTATGAGCGTCACACCGATCCTAGAAAATTATCTTGTTACAAATTTTAAATAGTGAAGGCCTAGGTTCCTAACCCTAAAATAGATAGTGATTAACCTATCCGCGGGAGAGGGCACGGAAGTTTCAACTCAATCCAGCCACTATTCAAATTTGCATGCAATACTACCTAGAACAAGCTAAACACAAGTGATCACATAGAAACCGCGTGCAGATGCGGTGGGTAGAAGTTACCTCTGGCGTGAATTTCTTTCGGGTTACTTGCAACGCCGGGTAGAAGTCAATTTCTGAGAGTTTCTTCGCGAATTGCAATATTTCACTTCATTCCCACTTGAGCTCCTATGTGTGTGACCGCTGGAAAAAAAAATGCAAAAAAAAAAAAAATTCAAACTCAAGCAAATAAAACAAATAAGAAAATTACTCATAACACTATTCCTAAAAAGAAAATTAAACCTAATTTATAAACTAGCAAAAACAACTTTAGATTTCGATTGTACCGTTACAATCCCTAGCAGCGGCGCTAAAAACTTGGAGTTTTTATTAACCTAAATTAATAAGCTAATAAACCCTACTTGTAATACCGCAAGTGCACGGCTGTCTAACTGGTATACAGTGGCAAATACGGGTCGATCCCACGAGGATTGACGAGATAGTCGAATTCTAAGCCTTATTTGAACTAATTTAGAGTTGGGGGTTACATCAGATGAAAATTACTAAATTAAGAAAATGAAATTGACAACTAAAATTAAACTGATAAGATGATAGAGAGAGGATCGAGACATCGAATCCACCACAGGTTCTTCGAGATTTGTGTAATCCAAATTATTGTTTTCAAGAATTAACATGACTAATCTAAAGATTAATCAAGTTCACAATTGATTTCAGCAAAGGTATAAACCCCTAGCATTGCGTGTCTTCTTACGGCACACACAATCACATGTTTATTTTAACTAATTCTAAACCTCTAGCATTGCATGTCTTCTTACGGCACACACAATCACATATTCATATTAATTGATTAAAGCAGACTTTGAATATCAGTAAAGGGTACTTCTAACTACCGACTAGTCTAGATAATTATTCTGAATATAATCGGTGAAAGCAAATTATTGAAATTCAGAAATCAACTGTGTTAAACATTCAAGCATATAGAAAACAATAAATTCAAATACAACAAACTTTATGAAACCCTGTGGTTTCATCTTCGCCTCGACGTGGGGTCTAGAAGATCATTGTGGATGACATCACAGCACTGGTGTAGGTGGAATCCATCTCAGCATGAACGCGAATCTCGAGAAAAAGGTTGCAAATGCACTGTGGTGGTACAGAGCATAAATCAAGGTGCGAATAGCGAAACTGTTTGAAACACTTTTGTTTCCCGCCAAAAATTGCGCGTTCCTCTGGTCTTCGTCTCCAGCGAGCCGTGCCACTACTCATTCTTCCTCCGTGCTCCTCGCGAGCTCCTGTTTCCTCCGATCGGCTCCGGTACCTGCAAAAGAGAGAGAGAGAGATGGAAGAACATAGAGAGAGACGCGAAAAAAAACAAAAAAAGAGGGAGAGAAATAGGGGCGGTGCTCCTTGTTTCTGCTCCTGTCTCGGTAAGAGAGGGAAACATGAAGGAGGGCTGAGAGATGGCGGTGATGGCGAGGCTCGGTGGTGTGGATGGTCTGTCTGGCTCTGTCGCGAGGTGGAACAGGGCGGTGGTGGTTGTGTTGCGCTGCTTGTCACGGTGATAACAGGGGATGAGGAGATGGAGTGGTGTGCGTGTTTGTTTGCGAGGAACAGGGAGATGAGGACGTGATGTTGGTTTTGTGCATGATGATGGGAGAAGCAGGGACAGTTGCGAGGTGGCTTTGCGTGATGAGAAGGCGATGAAGACAAGGCAAGTGGAGGTATGACAGTGTAGTGAGGACGTATTGGCGAGGTGAGGTGGTGATGGCGGGATGACCGGTTCTCCTATCGAAGCCTATTCTGCAAATAACGGATTTCGGTGGCTTAGAAAGTGGGAGGCTAGCCAACACTCTCGACGTATGATTAACATGGCTTGCCAGTGGTCACTACTCATACACAGACATATATTGTCAAACCCTGACCAAAGCTTAGTTAGTGGTCGCTGATGACGATGGCTTTGGTATGCTCGAAGCCTAGTTCGCTGCGTGCAAAATACAACGGCCTAGAAAGTGAGAGCTTAGTCAGTGCTCATGTAGCTTGGTGAAGATGGGTTGCTTGGGATCATTGGCCAACTACAAACCATGATTGCCAAACCCTGCTAAAGTTAGTCAAAACGATTGACAATGATAACTTTTGGCTCGCTCCAATTCCTAGTCCGCCACGAATGGATCAATGTGGGTTGGAAAGTGGGATTTTAATCAGTGCCCTCGACACTTGATCAAGATGGCTTGCCAGGGACCACCATGTTCGCCGAAAACCCGAGCCCGGTTTAATCAGTTATAACTGGCGATAACAACCCCCAATCCAATTAAGCCTATTCTACGAATAGCAAGTAAAGACGAATCAAAAGTCTGGTCAGAGTTCTAGAAACTCATTCTAGATGACTAGCAAGGACTACTATCCAATCATCTACAATGGTGCATGTGTTGGGACCACAGTCCGACTAATTCGCTAATAACGGCAACAACAACTGCTGGTTCAACAGACAGCCAAGCCGCTAAACAAAGGATGTATTACACTCCCTGATTTCCAAAAAGAGTGACCAGAATTGCACAAACTATTGCAGTGCAAGAAGTCAGAACTTTCACCAGCGGATCAATCATAAAGCTTCCTAGCATAGCAGAGCCTCTCGTCTAACAACTAATGTTGAAATAAGAGAAAACAAGTAAAAGTTAGTAGAAAAAACAAGGGGAAACAAACCTGTGCAAAGTACTATGCATTTGTAAATTGAAAAGAGAATACAAGATTCATCCCTCATCATAAGGAGAGTCAAATACAACAGAACCAGACTTAGCGGGGGAAGAAGCAGAAGACACATTTGTAGGTGCTGCCTCTCGATCTCCCTCATCAAGGTCGCCTTCTTCTTCAGACAAATCGGAGGCCGTTCCACACTTTGCATATGCGATCTCTTTATAATAGGAGAAATCCCAGTCGGGATGCTTCTCCTTCATCAGAAGCAATAGCTCCAACATGCCATGCATGACTCTGCTAAACTCAAATGTGCCTTGGGCCTTGAAAAGCTTCTCTTCACGTACTCTTGACTCGACAAGCTTTTGCTCTAGCTGTTCTAGTTTGCCCGACGACAAGTCAGTCATGGACTGCTCGACACTCAGCTTATCATTAACGATACTCAACTCATTCTGCGCCAGAAGAAACTGCTCTTCAGCGGTTCGCGCACTCTTGACTTTAAAATCAATGTCGGCCTCCAACTTCTAACATCATACAGTCCATTTTGACTCTTTCTTGATCCCTTCAGCATGCAGAGCCTGTAGCTCAGCCTGCACTCCAGCCACAGTCTCACGGGCAAGCTGCAAGTCACGATGGACAAGGTTCAATTCCTTCTTGAACCGATCCTTTGCGGACACTGCCCCAACCATGTCGAACTCAAATTCTTCCAAGCGAACCTTTTGAGCCTCCGAGATAATGGACCAGGACTCCGCTCCAGTATCTGAGAAAGCTTCTAGTTGCTTCTTCAATGACTCAATCTCGTAGAGAGTGTCCCAATATGACTTCTGCAAGTTTGCAAAGACTTGCTCCATAATATACACTCTCTCACGAGCGCCCTCAACTTCAGTTCCAGCTGCAGCCACTTGATTAAAGTATGACATCCCCAGCATGAGATGTTTTTGCCCTTTATCCATACGCTCTCCTAGTGTCTCTCCCACTGGCTCTAGAGCACAGTTTGCCAACCAGTCATTCCACCTGCTAATATGCTTCCTCGAAGCATAAGAGATGTCAACCTCCTGATGCCAAGCTTGGTTGTTCATCCTTACTACATCTGGAGCAAAAAGACTGATCTGAGCATCCAGAACAGGAATCACCCCAGCATCGCCCTTGGCCATCTTCACTGCATCAGAGCCCTCATCAACAACCTTCCCTTTGCCTGCAACAATCGGCTCTTTTTCACGCGCTGATTCAAAATCAGCTGACGGGGAAGAGGGACCGAGTTAATCCTTCGACCCGTCATCAATTCAATATGAGGACGGAAACGAGATGGAGCACAGTACATGCCACAAGAACGAGACCCTTCACCATGGCGTCGATGATCAAACGATTCTTCAACAAGTTCATGATCCAAAGAAAAGCGGAGCTCAAAGTCCTTTAAAGAAAAGGAACGACCAGACGAAGCTTCCAAATCTGCCTGCAACAACATTTTATTCAGAAACTTTGCTTGCTTGGTGCTCAGTTTGGTTACATCCTCCACGCCCACCATTTGCAGATACTCATCTCCAAGTCAGGAAGGGAGATAGGGGCCATGGCTTAAGCATCACGCCCCTCAAAAATAACAGTCTCGTCAGATACTTGCTTGACAGCGTCACCTTCTTCGGATGAAACCAAGCGCCTACGGACAGATCTAGGCAAAGCGCAAGACCTTTTCAGATGCACAGGATAAGAAAGTGCCTCATCTGTTTTAGCCCTCCTAGAAGGGCTTAGAACTTTGATCTTGAGAAGTTTCCTCTTCCACGAAACAAAAACATGTTCAGACTTTGGCTTTTTACCCGAAAAAGAGTAGGAGCCACATGCCAATGAGCCCACAGTCCTCTGCGCTTGAAATTAGAAGACTCAATGACATCTTCTACCTCTAGATGAGGCATGTCACGAAACGCATCCAAGGTTGTTTTATCCTTAACAGAAAGTGGCGAAGTTGGGAATTATCCTGCGAAAACCACAACAGGTCAATCTAATATGCTATTAACACAAGCTAGACCAGAAAAAGAGTCAAACTTACTCAGTGGTCTAAATTCACACTTGACCAGACGACTAGCAAGTTCAAAGTATGTCGAGTCCGCAGGAGCCTTGAAACAAAACTTCAGCAAGGATTTAAAACCATCAGGCGGGTTGTCGAAACAGTCTGGCGACGTCAGCACAAACACAACATGCTCATTTTTTTTAAGGAGAAGTAAGCAATTGCATCACTCTCGAAGACACTCGGACACCAGCTTCCTTAGACCTAATCAGAATAGCAATTATAGTCCTATACCCGTTTGACACAAGTTGAGCGAGTGCAATGCCGAGGTACGCTAGGAACTCCCAAATCTCCTTGATAACAAGAAAGCAGACATCCGATTGAAGCATACCTTGGTGAAGACAGATAAACCCCTCAGGAGTGGACAATGGCGTCAGATCGACGCCCTGAGTGCAAAGCACCAGATCGTCAAGAATCCCGTATGTGTTACGGAGGACTTTCAGATTCAATTCAGAGAACAACCTCTCCTCAAAAAATTGTGGCCCTTAGCGAAATTCTTCAGAAAGTTGATTCCGACCCGCCATAAAAGAAGTACAAGCTTTCGAATATGAAGTTTAAGCGAAGTCAAAAGCACAGAAGGAAATACGACAAAGCAGAATCTCTAGGTCAAAAGAGTAAAGAAGCTACACTCCACAAACAGGAGATATAGAAAACTGAACTCCCGCCTTTCTTTCTTTCAAGTTGGCGCACGCCTAATTAATGAAACTCGCTACTCAAGGAAACAACTCAGACTCAACTATCATTACTGCATAGTTGCTTCATGAAATGACCTAGTGGACCGATTAGATGACTTACCAACTCGGGGGAATAACTAATGATGCATTAAACCATCATCTGATCAGCACCATATACGCGTCATGATAGATTGCATACTCAATCCAGTGAGCTCCAGATAGCATTAAGCCTACCATTGATAGATTTCAGTACATTGGACCCGCATTGCAATGTACCACTAAGTCCACACGTCACGCGGTCAAGCCCAATAATCGTAAGCTCTGATAAGGCAAGAGTAAGCCATGATAAGGAAAGTATCTAGGGGATCGACCCAAGACAAGCATGCTAGCAGCACATCAGTTCCGATTAGGAAACAAATACTAGAATATAAGTCATGCAAGGAAACTTCCTTGAATGGACACTACACCAAAAGGCCTGTTTAGCTACGGGGAGGTGGCCACGGCTCTAAGCCGTTGGTTTATTTGCCACGGCTAAAAACCGTGGCTACAATGGCCAACGGTCTAAAACCGTGGCTAAAAAATAAAAATCGTGGAAAAGGCCCACGGTTTTAGACCGTTGGCCTTGTAGCCACGGTTTTAGACCGTTGGCCAATATAGCCACGGTTTTTTACCGTAGCTATATTTTCCAACGTTCTAAAACCGTTGCTAAAAAACATCAAAACCGTTGAAGAACTCGAGTGGATTTCACGCGGGCGAAAGAAATTTCGCGGTCTGGGGAAAACATTTGGCGCTCCTGCCTCCATTTTGGCTCATTTTCATTTTCATTTAAGAGGTTTAGGGTTTTGTAAGAAAATCATTTTGGCTGAAAAAGCTCGAGGGGAGAATCGAAATCACAGATCTGTTTTTGTGTTGATTGCGGTGAAATCAGAAATCAGAGAAATCTCTAGCCATCGACCTCGACCTTGCGGTGAGAAATGGTTTTGTAAGAAAATCGCATATATGTTTTTGGCTCAAAAGCTCGAGGGGAGAATCGAAATCACTGATTTTGTTTTGTTGTTGATTGCAGAGAAATCAGAAATCAGAGAAATCGATCGAAAACTCTAGCATCGTGCTGACTTGCAACGTCGACCTCGAGCTGTGGTTCGACCTCGTGCTGAGTTTTGAACTCGATCTCGACCAGAGGTAATACCCATTTGCAATCTCAATTGTTCTGTTACATTTAGGTTTATGATGAATGTTTGGTCCATTTTCACTAATAAATGGGGAAATTGTGAATGACTTCAAACAAGGTTCTTCAAATCCCTGCTCATTTAAAAAATAAAAAAAATAAAAAAATTCGTGGTTCCAATGGAACATCTAATGGTATTGTACCAATGCTACGTGTCTTCAATGACACTGCTCGTTATGTTGATCAAGGGGGAGGCAAGATGAAAGGTAATGTGGTGCTTTTCTTTGCTTTTGATATGTAGTAAAATTCAGTTTGTTTGCAATGTTTGCCTTATTAGCTCTTGTTTTGTTCATGATATGTTTAGGTGAATTTTCTGTGTATTTGGAGCCATGGCATGCAGATATCTGTGAGTTTTTAGATCTTAGGAAGAATCATGGAAAGGTAAGATTTGTTGTGTTTGGAATTAGTTCTTTTTTTTTTAATATATTTTTGGTTATTTTTTGTTCTAGTTTAATCTTTCACTTGAGTCACCACTCTAATGCACATTATCATTGTTTTTGACCCAAGGCTTAATTTGTTTTATGTTCAGATGTTCTCCCAAGAAATGTTTTGTTTATTCTGTAAGAAATGGTGCCGTCAATCTAGTTCAGTTGAGGTTATTTACCTTTTATCACTGTTGTGAACAAATGTATGACAAATTTTACTTTGGGAATTATTTGTTACCAATGGGTTTTTGTATTTTGCCCCTTTAATCTAATAGAGGTCTGAATTTTCTGAATGCATGTGTTTTTCCAAGATGCTCAAAACTCTAGGCACATTTTTCACTTGATATTGTTTCTATTAAAAAAATACTCAGTTTAAAATGTGGTCTCTAGCTGAGAGGCTCTCTTCTAGTACAAAATCCAGTATAAGCTCAATTGACCCATATGCGAATAGGAAGGAGTAAGTAACAAGGATGTCGGCTTGTGTGTCAGTAAGAGAAGTAAATGATGGGAAGTTGTTCGAACATTGGGTCAGATACCTCACTGCTAAAAGTATTTTCAAGTGTTTTTTAATGTTTACATAGCCAACTTCGCGAAAATCTTATTTGAGGAACCTTAGGAACTCTATGGAACCCTTGCTACCTCCATTTTTCTGCCAGATTTTCAAGTACCTAAGTAATATAGATGTTGAGGATAGCAGTTAACTCTGCTGTGAGTTACCTTGCATTATTGTCAGAGAGTCCATTTGTTTGCCATTGTCTGTTGCCAACATTGTTCTTCTGTAATTGATGTTATCAGGAAACATTGTCTCCAGCTGTGTGTTTGCAGCTCCAGTGTAAGTCCATCTTCCTATCTTTTGCCTAACTGCATTTTTTTTTTGTCCATGTACAAATTAGCTGAGGTTGTGGGTGCTGATCACCATTATTTTCATCTCGTGCTCGAATTTAAAGTTTGGTCCTTATAACAGTGACCGTACAAAACTGAGTTGCATCTGTTTTGTTGTCTCTCTAAATAAAATGTCACTGTACATTACTGATGCTTTCTCATGGCTATATGACATTTGAAACCTAAGCCAAGTCATGCATATAACAATTTCCTATAAGATTTTTCTACTTTAATTGTGCTGAAAAGTGTATATAGGAAATGGAAAATGTCCATGGAAGGACCTATTTTTGGGTGTTTTGGCTGTTTTTTTTTTCTACTCAGGTTGTTTTGGCTGTTTTTTTTTCCTAATAAATTCCTTTAAATTCTATTGATATGAGAAACAAAATACAGATGATGCATATTGTTGTTCCTACTCTTCTTAATTTATTCAAATAATAAATTTTGCTTCACTTTGAAAATAATCTTTTGATGTTATTGGTTTTTGCAGGAAAAATGGCTTCCAACTTTAAGAAATCTTGTTTCTCATAATAATGACACTTTCAGTCACAACTTCCAAGATATGGCTGATGCTAAACACTGAAAATTGGTAGTGTTTTGAATCTTTATCTCCATGTCAACTCGGCAATGTTTTGGCTTCACCTTTTCTTATTCCTTTGATAATCAAATCAGTTTGACTTGTATTTTACAGGTGTTGGAAAGTCATGCCTTCTTCTGCAGTTCACTGATAAACGCTTTCAGCCCGATCATGACTCAACTATTGGTATTGAATTTGGAGCAAGGATGGTAACAATTGATAACAAGCCAATAAAGCTGCAAATATGGGATACAGTATGTCCACCTCTTCCGATTGTCATTATTATTTTTATCCTTCAATTCTGTGCAGGAAATGGTTGAACAAAATTGGTTTGGCCTATTGTACTTATATTGAGACTATTGTTATGGCTAAGTCACTAGACTTAAAACACGTCTGGTGAAATTAATCAAAGTTTTAGGTTTCAAAGCATACATACAAAAAATGAAGTGTCGCATGGAGTTCTTGCAGGGTTTACTAATATGTCCTACAATTAAGTTTTGGTTGGTGCCAGTTTAACATGTTATTTTACTCTTTGTGGTAGTTAAAATGATGGGTTTGAAATGATAAGGGATAATAGGAGGAGGTGAACTTACCTCTTTGTAACAGAGATACAAGAATAATAAAATGATGGAGTTGAAATGATACAATATGTAATTTGTTCAATTTTCTAAATAGTTCATCTGGGTATCTGTGGGTCATGGAATGGATAACATGCTATGTGCGCTTCACAGTAGTATAAATATCTTTTGCTGCAAAATTTGATTGTGCTGCATTAAACCCTGAAATATTATAAACTTGCTTATCTTTCATTGTGGGATCTTTTACCATTTTGTTTTTTTAATGTCTGAAGTACCTTTGCACTATCAGGCTGGTCAAGAATCCTTCAGATCAATTACAAGGTCATACTACAGAGGAGCAGCCGGTGCTTTGTTAGTGTATGATATTACCAGGTACTAGA
This sequence comes from Berberis vulgaris, assembly GCA_963556465.1. NCBI lineage: Eukaryota > Viridiplantae > Streptophyta > Magnoliopsida > Ranunculales > Berberidaceae > Berberis > Berberis vulgaris. The sequence continues at coordinate 25,956,463 of OY747131.1, read as the reverse complement.
TGTACACAAATCAATACATCAAGGCCACGTGTGTGTTAACCAAGTTCTTGACTTATTCCTTTTCTTTTCATAATTATGTAAACCAAAAACTAGTAAGCAAAATGTAAGTATCAGTGGTTGTATGAAAAATTGCTCAAAAAAGAAATTGCAGTCTTGTAATCTTTGCAATTGGAATTTGTTGCATATTGAAGCTTTGACTAAATTAAGTAGGTCTTTGGTTGAATTTCAGCTGTTGATAGCATTTCTAATAACCGGCTTCTGATGGTTCTTTTTACTCAGGAGGATCTGGATTTCTCAGAGTCAAATGGATATTTTCAATTCCCATCTGATTATTTGTTGGGTTGTTTATCAATAGTGACGTTGAAATTATCAGGTTCTACGTTAATATTTTCTAGTACTTTCACTGGTCTAGGATCCCTTAAGACTCTTGTTCTTACAAATGCTTTAATCAATGAGAAAACCATCCAAACTGTCCTGGATAATTGTCTATGTCTTGAGGTTTTGGAATTATATAAGTGTCAGGGCCTATTCAATCTGAATGTTTATGCTCAGGGCCTATTTAATCTTTGTTTGAGATATGGGGGGTGTTCTTAGATTGTGGAAGTTCAAGGCTTAGAGTTGGGAATCTTTTATACGCTTCTCTTGTGCTATTTTGTGGAGTCCATGGATGAATAGAAGCAACACAATCTTAGAATGATATGTTGTGGAATTTTGTGTTTTTCAGAAAAGTCTTGATTGCCTCTTTAAATTGAAGAACTTAATATTGTCGTCGCTGAACCTATACATGTTGTGGTCGTCCTTACTGTGTGCTATATAAATTACTGTATCGGGGATATGATCTGATTTACTTCTGAATCCATTGACAGTGTTGTTGGATAGCATCTGACCCATTTATATCCAGATGGATTCTATCAGACAAGCATCCATTTAGAAACATAGGTTCCCCTGCTCTCTTTAATTTCTTCTATTTTATCAAGAAAAAGTAATATCTCTATTAATGGCAATGATTATGTATCAACAAACAATGCTCTCTCTATGTCATGATTATGATTCATAACATGTTCTTTCACTTTTAGGTTTTTGTTCTGGCAGATGATGTCTTGAAGAACGTTGAGTATGATGCTTTGAGGATTGTTTTTAACAAGTTCCAGTCAGTTGTAGCGTTCATACCAACAATGGCAACTGTTTTATCTCCGGAGGTATTTTTCCTTAGTGGTACTTTTAGCATGGATTTGTCTGTACATTGTCATTATCTGATGCTTGCTTGATGTAGATTATCGAGAGAAGCTGAAACTGGTGGAAAGCTTGGTGAGTTGGATTCATATGAGATAGAGGGCGGTGAGACAAAAGCAAAGATTCTTCAGAACTCAGCTGAGTTTCAATTTTCTTGTTAATGGGTATCTTTCTCTTTTAACTTTCTTAGTTTCTACTTTCTCTATTTCAGAGCTCTGACTCACTCTCAGCTCCGATTTTAGGGTTCTTCTTTCTTACTTAGTACTGCCTCCCTGTGTGGTTATTTGATCCCCTGAACTGAACTCAGTGTCCTTTTGTTGATTCTTCACTTTTTAATACTTCATTTATGTTTGTGATTCTGAGGTACTTGGTTTGGGTTCTGGGGTGATCATTTAAGGGAAGATCTTATGTACCCACATTGAACTTTGGTTGTGTTTGAGCGCAGTTTTTGTTGTTCTTTTTGGGCTTTGATTTGTTTGTCCAAGATATATTCATGTTGATTCAAATATATAAAAAAAATCAGAAGAGTAATCTTGCCTTGTAGTATCACCTGTGTGCTATATGTATAACCCACAGATAGATGCTTACATAAGCACGAGATAATGACAATTAATATCATGTTAAATCATTTATAGAAAAAGAACAAATACATCTACTGGCGGCGAGGTGAGCCTACCATTAAGACCAAAAAATGAGTTAAGATGACATACGCATAAGCAAACAGGTAATACTTTCCACAAGTAATAGCCCTTAGCATCCTATTGCTATCATGTGGATTGGGAAATATTGGTGTTTAGGACCTTAATCTTTTTAAGGTCGGGATTGTAATTTTTTACAGTCAAGTTTTAATATAATTTTTACCTTTAAAAAAAGAAAAAAAAACATTAAGTGAACAATTTGTTGTGCAGGATGTAACATTTTTATCATGCAGCTGTTGCAGTGAATGCAAATCTTCAATATGCTGTGACTGAAGTGATGTCACTCTCTGAAGAAGTTTCCGCTTCATCAGGAAATGGAAAAAGAAGTATTGGCAATGTTTTGAAAAATGATCAAAGGAAGCTTTTCCTCATTGTGGCAGCAGATCTTGTTCCCACACTGGAATCAAAATGGGGCGTGAAACTCGCAATAAAAAAATTACTGTCTGGTTCAGATCTTGAAAATTGCAGGTCTGACAATTAAAAGTTTATCTGTTCTTGCTCCTTTCATGGAATTTGTACAGCTGAAATTTCAAGATAAACTAGGAATCTGCATTGTTTTGGATCTCTACCATGCATGCCTCTTCATGGCATCAGATACATTCATCCAATAGATAACAAGGAGTGCCCTGTTGTTATTGGAGGAGACTACATTACAACAGAGTCTGGAACTGGATTAGTTCATACAGCCCCTGGTCATGGTGAGTTTATTCCCTCTTTAAATACTGTTCAAGTAATAATGTAGGCATTCCATTTCATATCTTTAGTGTAGTTTATGAAAATATCCTACTAAGTGTTCTCTTTTGCAGAACATAAGTATCCATATGACTGGAGAACCAAGAAGCCGACAATATTTAGGGCAACTGAGCAATGGTTTGCTTCTGTGGAAGGGTTCCGCCAGGCTGCTATGGATGCAATTGGTCATGTGACATGGATTCCAGCACAGGTATTGCATATAATCATTTCTTTCATTGCTTGTCTAATGCTTCATAATAGCTCCTACCTCAATGTAGAATTCTTCATCTTGGGTGCATTTCTTGTTTTGCTTCTCCAGGTTTTAATGGCAACCTTAAATTTTGGTTTGCACACAACTTCTTTGACTTATTTTATTTCATTTTGGGGAAACTAGCTGGAAGATTTAGAAAGAAAGAAAGTAACTTGTTGAGGGAGGCCATTGTCTTGAGATAACTTGTTGAGGAAGGGGGAGCAATGAGGTAAGAGGCCCACATGGGTGTTGGTAGGAAAGAATATCATGTAATATTATGAGGATTTCAACGTTGAGAACCAAATTTAAGATGCATAGTGTTTCTTAGGTTTGATGAACCAATAATGAACATTATTGGTTTGGTTAGTGTCCTAGCATTGTGGATTGCACCGAGCGTTACTGAACATAATACTTTTTAGCCATTGGCAGCATCTTCTGGAGCATTCTAGTTAATGTTTATGTTTACATCTCCTAGTTTCTCTATCTCTAATGTCTCATTACTACTACACAGGACCCCGCCCTTCCCTAGTCAGTTAACTGGACTCGAGCACTCTTGTTTCTGCAAAATTGTCTTTGCTCAATTGGTACCCAATTTATATAAAATACTTATATAGTGCAATATCAAGAAGTGGAAAATCATTTCAATTAGTTGGGTCTTGTCAGTGTCGCACAAAACCTGAGCCAACACGAGATAGCTCAAGGATAAATAGGATAGATGAAATGCACAATGGGAATAACAGGAATGATGTTTCATTTGGCTAAGCTTGATGGAGTTGCTTTTATGCCTTTCTAATGCAGGATTATATGGCAAAACTTGAGGTGAGTTTTTCTTCAAACGGATAGTATGATGCAGAAGCATAGCTTCTAATATTATTAGGTCTATTTTATGGATATTTAAGATTTATTTTTTATTTTATTTCTCAGTTATAATAGGATATTTAGGAGTTATTTCAGATTCAAAGTCCAAACTTTTTTATGAGCAGGGGTCGTGCTTAGCCAGTTTTTGTATGTTTTGGGGTCTTTTAGGTCATGTTTTCTCTGAATAAGGAAGAAAAATGTGACTATCAGTTTTGTTATAGTAAAGGATAAAAATCTTCCACACAGGAAGAAGCAAACACAAAGGATCTTTTTTATTAATCAAATCCACCAGAAAATTAACCGTATTTACGAGTAAACATGACCAAATAGCTCCAAAGCATGCTAAAACTGTCTAGACATGACCCCTAAGCTATTAATATAATAACTTGAAAAAAATTGTACTCGAAATAAAATCAACCTCTTAACAATTTTGGAATGAATGGAATTTCTATAAATCTATTAATTTTGAAATAAAAAATCAACCTGTAAATATTCTTAGAAAGGACAATAATATCAAATATTAGCAATGCTCCTGCATCATACTCTCCCCATTTAAAGTATATAGTAAAATATATAGTGCTTTGCTAGTAGGATATGATAGTAAAATAAATTAACTATTGCAAACCAAAATATATCAATTTATATGGGTTTGGTGATTGATGAATTTTCATGATAAAATTAATTCTTAAATCTGCGAACATTAGGAAATATATTATGATAACTGCTGTGGCAATTTTTCATTTCTATCTGACCTCTAGTTTGCAATTTTTCATTTTTCTTTACATTTATCTATTCAATGGCTGTCACTTTCTCTTTGATGATATTACTTGATATCTTGCAGGAACTGGAGGGGAAGATATGCACACAAATTGGGTGGCCTCAAGGTTCTTAATTCTTACTGGATCAACGAGGTTTTTCAGATAATTTCTAAATGCTTTTTTTTTTCCTTTTTTTTGGTTTTTTAATTCCTTGGCAAGTTATGAAGCATGTTATGCCTTTCACAGGACTCGACCTACAAGTATTATGAGATAATCCTGGCTGATGCTGCCCATAACACAATTAGGAATGATCCTAGAATAAACTGGATCTGCAATCCTGTCCACAAACACAGGGAACTTTGGGGGCTCACATCTGCTGGAAAGAAGTACAGGGGACTGCTGCAAGAACGTGGATCAAAGCTCCAGCGTAGGTACACCATTCAAGCAGTTTTTGATGATAGACATGTTGCAGTGTTGGCAGACCTCACCCTGGAACAGTGCACCGAGCTACAAGGTACATCAATACAAAAATATTAATGAAAATTTGAATAAAGATTGCATTATGATGAGCAAAATCAGTTGTTAAATTTTATCTTTGTACACACAGAGATGAGCAGAAAGGTAGTGAACATGGACGATACAGGGTACACCCAGAAAATGATGAAGTACGACTGGAAGAAGAAGGTGGGTACGTTCTTGCCAGATAAGCAATCTACTGTAATTAGCTCCATACTCTTTATGCCACTGGCAGGGGAGTACAATGTTGGGTCAACCACAGCGAGGTCCATGGCCTGGTTCTCTTCCGCAGTTTCATCCGGTGCTCCTCTCATTTTTGTAAACATCCAGACTGAACAAGTTGTTGCAACCTCGGTAAGTACTAATAGTTTCTTCTCTGACGATGTTCTTGACCACTCTCTCAGATTGGCATAAAAGCAGAATGGCGTGCCCATCATGGTCGTCTTGTTCTTTTCTTGGGAAACAAAAACACATCTTTCACTTGTTTCAGTTCAGGCCCTGATATTGCTTCCTCTTCATCTAAATATAGAGCTTTCTAAAGTACCTGATACTATTCCTCCAAGAGCACAGGTGAAGATCATTACGAATTACCTAAATGTCGTTTTATGTCATTGCAATGGTACTGCTTCTTATCTTTTCTTCCAATCTCCTGTATTTGCAGGTGCAATGCCCACTTGAGGTTGCAAATCTTCGTCCAAGCAGGGATGTAGCTGTTCTAGATTTCTCTTATAGGTTTGGAACTACATTGGTACTGTGCTCAGCTTGAAATTTATCTGTTCGCTCCTCTCTTAGCTAGGGTCTCCTAGTTCTGTTTTTCATTGTTTGTTGCTTCTACACAGGTCAATCCCAAGCTCCGGCTTCCAGCTGTCTTAAATAAATTTATGCAACATATATCATTAACTGCTGAAGAATTCTTCCCACAGTGGAGGTCACTTTCTGGACCACCTTTGAAGCTACAAGAAGTGGTATGATTCTCCTGCTATTATTGTTTTAGGAATAGTAATTCTCTGTTACCTAAAGCTTTCATCTTCATCTTATCTTCTTTATGCTTCACGGGTGCATCTGCAGCATAGAATCTTAGTTATAATTAGGATTATAGTTTTTTTTTTCCTCCCCCCACTTATTTTTGTTGAGGACCATGTCTCAAAGTTTATATTTGACTGCCTAAGAACAGGAAATCTCACCTCCAAAAGAGCATGAGTTGATTAAACAATCGTGACTTCCTTGAGCTGCTATGATTTGCCATGCAGACTCATAGGAGTGGTGCAAACACGTCCTACTATTATTTAATTATTTCACTTGATAATGCACAATTTTTTCAAGGTGTATTAAACTACAGCTACTCAATAACTTTATTCTTTTCACTGTGTGTTGGTAACTACTTACATGGATCTAATGTTCTTTGATCATCTGAAATCGTGATTTGATGGTGCCTAAAATATTTGGGCATAAGACCAAATCTCTGTTAATTATGAACTATGATAGTCACCACAGAGATCTATTTTGTTTGACAATATTATTTACTTGTAACCTCAGCTACCATTAAGCTGGCTAGGCGTGATCAAGGTACTTTCTTCATCAATTGTTGGTATGACTAATCACGTGAGTGTTATTCAAGATGCTATTGGGGAGAAGGTATTGTTTATTGCATACTGTTAGCTTTCGAGTGCTCATTATACTTCCTTGTGTTACATTTGTTTTCAACAATTGGGCTTTGATAGCATAACAAGCCTTTAACATGGCGATGAAAACTTTTTTTATATATGCTTTTACCTGCATCCATTTATATTCAAGTTATGTCATTAACTGAATTATATGCCACTTTTTGTTGACTTAATTATCTTATCTTCGATTCTTATTGTTTTGTTTATTCTTTGAGTTTTCATGTATCTCCAGTTTTTCATGTAATCAAGTTCTTATCTTACAGAGTGAAAAGCAATCAAGTTGGTGTGGACTTGAAGAGAACAAGGACCCGTGTAGTGATCAATGCTATCTCCGGGTAACTTTTGTCATGTCTAAGTTTAAAATGCATACTTCCATGTTATCACTGTTGAAAATGAAGCTTAAGATCAACAAAATGGTTATGATATACTCTTCAGCATGTTATAACACCTCCAATTCTAGAGGGTACATCACAAGGAAGGCTAACAAGTAATTTAAGAAGTAGTTTTTATGTGTCAGTGAACTCCATTATGGTTATGGTTTCCGCAGTCTTCACAAGCACACACATACACACTAATATACCTGACATAGTGACAATGGAAAAGGTAATTCATACGACTTTCCATGCAGTTTTTTTAAGAGAGTACCGTAAGTTTATCTTATTGTAGCATCTTTGTTAAGTTTTTCTACGGACATTTTGTGTTGTAAATGTTACTTTCAGTCTGCTGATATGTTTGTTGCTGTGATATGTTCAGGGTATTGGAAATGGCATTCCACTTGGTGCTGTTGTTACAACCCCTGAGATTGCACAGGTCTTGACGCATTGTAGTTACTTCAACACCTTTGGTGGAAATCCCGTATGTACAGTTGTTGTTTCTGCTGTAATGAATTGTGAATGATGTAATGAATTGTAAATGTTGCTGCTTTAATGAATTGCTTGAAAGCAATTGCTGGAATTTGCTGATCAGAGGTTGTAAATGCTGTTTTTAAATTTAACAAAAAGTCATATTAAGTTTTATTTACTTGATGCACGTGCTGAATTATACTTACCTATAAGATGTAATCAAAAGTCATTTGATAGCAAAAAAAAAAAAAAAATTTTAAAAAAAAAATTTTTAAAAAATTAAAAAAAATTAAATTAATTTTTTTTTTTTTTTTGCAACGGTTTAGAACCGTGGCTAAATATTGCAACGGCTCAGAACCGTGGCTATGACTTGCCACGGCTTAGAACCAAGCCACGGCTTAAAACCGTGGCTAAAAATTTTGCAACGGCTTAGAACCGTAGCTAGGACTTGCCACGGTTTTAAGCCGTGGCTATTACTGGCCACGGCTTAAAACCGTGGCTAACATGTTTGCAACGGTTTATAACCGTGGCTAAATCATCAACTGTTCTCGAGCATAAAACCGTTGCTAATATTTTTGCCACGATTTTTAGCCGTTACTGAGGATTTAGCGACGCCTCTACAACCCACGGTTCTAAGCCGTGCCAATGGGTTACCCCCACGGTTTAAAACCGTTGCTAATGGGCATTTTTGGTGTAGTGGGACAACACTCACAAAGGGAAACCTTTACCGCAGATCTAGGAGCTCGAGTCGTGTAGAGAAACAATCCCACATGGACAACTCTCAATTAGGAAAATATCTCTAGCAAGATCTATTTCCTTAAACTACGCAACCGAAGGCCTAGCCGAACAATGACTCCCATACTATAAAAGGGAGATAAGGTCGACGAACTTAAGGTATGCTATAGAAACCCAATTTACAACTTTAAGCCCCTCCCAAGCCTTATCTTACTTAAGTTTCGGAGTGTCATTGGTCGCCACACGGTAGTCTAGGGGTGTCAATTGGTTCTTGAAAATCGACAACCAGCTGAACCAAACCAAAATATAACCGAATAAGCCCAAACCGAGAAAAACGAAACCGAACATTAGAAAACCGAACCTGAGTTGGTTCGGTTTTGGTTTTTGTTTTTCACACATCAAAAACAACCGGACTGAATCGAACCGAACCCTTCCCCTTCTTTTGTTTTTAATCCCCTAACCCTTTCTTTCTCATTTAATCCCTTACCAACCCACTCTTATTTAAATTCTCACCCCATTCCAATGCACCCCACGTCCCCATCTTCTCTCTTAACTCTCACTTTCTCCTTTTCTTAATCCCCCATTTAGAGAAAGAGTTGAAAAAACCTACATTCTCTATCTTATTTAAGCCCCACCCACCTCTCCCTACCTACCCAACTTCTCTCTATTTATTAATGTCCTCTTTTATCTTTTTTAACCCTTTTTCTCTCTCTCTATCCAACCACTTGCAAGTTGAGGAGGAGAGACAGAATTTGACTCAATCTTGTTGAAGAAAACCAAACTTTTCACTTGCTTGCTTGCAGCAACGAGTAGCAAGGGCGATGACAACAACTTCGACACTTCTAATTTGATAAAAAAAAACCTTCTTGCATGATGAAATTACGAGACTGGTGGAATCGTCATCAAAGGTTTCGGTCTTATTTAGATCATCACATGGGTGTTGTGGAGATAGATTAAGATGCAAACAGTGCAGTTATGGTTATAGATTTATGTATGATATTATAATATTGTGTATATGAGAGACAATGCAATTTCTTTTTAATCTTATAAAATTATCAAGAGAAATAGGCAAGAAAAAATTGAAAGAATTCTCTATAAATGAATAGTCGGAGCCTTGAAACTCTCTTTGTGTTCATCTGACATTTGCTTTCCCTTTACTGCTTCTCATTCTCTCTCTTTTTTATTTTATTTGTACTCTCTCTATCTTTGAGTTTTCATCCATTGCAAACCAAACTTCATTTCCTTATTTCCATGCTTTGTAGCTTTGACTTATTCATTTTGTGCTAGAGCCAATTTGGTTGTATGTAGCAGCAGAAAATAAACAAATAAAAAAGAAAAAGAATAAAAAGGGAAAAATCAAAAAATAACTAAACCTATCGGTTTGGGTTTTGTTATTTATTTGATAAATGTGGAAATCGAAAACTGAATTCTTGGTTCGGTTCAGTTTGGTTTTGGTCCAACTTTGAACCAACCAAACCGATTAACACCCCTACGGTAGTCCTTAGCTCATGTGTGCTACTTCATACACAAAAAAAAAACAACTAACTACCGGGTAATTTAGTCAAGATGATAAGACCAAATAGAACCAAAAGAACTCTCTAGGTTTGATGATTTATAATTTATAATATACTTTGATGTTTACAGGAAAAAGTAAAATCAAATTGACTTCAATTACATTGAGTATGCGAGGCAGTGTTTTTGTTACATTCTTCATGGACCCAAATGATATGCTCACTTTTTATGTCGAATGAGTTTTTTTTACCGCCAACCTACTTGGTAAATTCATTATCCTAGCATTATTTAGTACAACTTTGTCTATACTGACCCACCGGTCACATGTTCTTTAGATTTTATTTTATTTTTAACATTCATATGTATTTTTTATTTTAATTTTTAATTTTTGTGTCATATTATATATATGTATATTATTTTAACAAACCATTTGACGACATGCTTTCGACATCGTCATTCGCAATATGACGTTGTGCATTACACGCCCTCAGGGATTAGTTAAGTCGTGACCAGCACGTTATTATTCATCAATCATGTTTTTCCCAATGACATTCAAAGCACGTTGTTACTTAACCTTTTTAACGACTTGTCATTGAAGGCACTTGCGATGTGCAACTTAAATCGTCGTACATATTAGAGACTTGTGTAAAACCTTTAAGGACATGATTCGACAACATAAAATGCACGTCGTAGAATGTACCACACCTATTACAATCCTTGATTCCTCGACGTGCAAATGGACATCGTCATAAGCATCAGAGGACGTGCAGTGCACGTTATCACATCCCATATATGTAGTAGTGGAGGTTCCAGAGTGTTAAGTCTTTTCGATATCTAGGATCTATAATTCGAAAGAATTGAGTTATTAGAGAAGATGTAGATCATAAGATTGATTGGAAGAAATGGAGAATTACGTCATGAGTATTATATGATAGAATGATGTATGCAAGGTTAAAACGGAAATGCTATTAGACAATTGTTCGACAAACCATGCTTTTATGGTTATGAATGTTGGGCTATTATGAGAAAATATACACATAGGATGGCGGCAGTAGAAATGCGCATGTTAATATGAATGTATGGTAAAATCCGTAAGGATAAAATTAGGAATGAAAGAATTAGAAGATACTTAGTTGTAGTGTCCATGGAGGACAAAATTATAGAAAGACGTTTAACGTGGTTTGATCACGTGCGGAAGAGATCAAGCACGACGCCAATTAAAAAATGTCTAGATTGGCAAGTTAGTGGAAGGTGTAGACGGAGAGGACGACCATTGAAAACTTATGAAATCGGTGAAGGATGACATCCTTGAGCTTGGATTAGGCAAAGATATATAAGAAGACTGTATTGCTTGTCGAACCAAAATACGTGTAGCCGACCCCGAGAGAATCAAAACGAGTGCCAAACTCTAATATGTATAAACTAATGAGTGTCAAACTCAAAATAACTCTTGATATAAAACACAGAAAGGATATTGAAAAAGTTATTTACTAGTTTCTAATCAAGATTCAAGTTTCAATTTTGAAAACTAAATTCGGTTTTACAAAATCAAAGAATCAAATAGTAGGTATAATTTTCTATTATTTATTTTGTCTTCAGAATCTCATCTATTGGGCCTCCATTGTTCCCTAGACCAACCCTACTCAGGTAGTCTTGGTTTTATTATTTGGGTGTACAAGGAAATGTGTCGACCACATGATTAATTTATGGTATGTTTCCTTACTTTTCCTTAGCTTGACCCACAATTTCAATGCATAAACTAGAAATCTTCAATTTTTTGGGTGGGGACACAACGTGGTTCCACCCGTGTGGAGAGGATTTGAGCTAGAATAGAAAATGCATGGTGCAAGTTGAAGTTGAATTTATTATAGAAAACTTATATATTCTAATTATAGATTATAGAAACATATATATATTTAGGATATTCTAATTTCATATTTAGGTAACCTAGAATATTTTCTGTAAGATTGTTTCTATATTCTGTAAGATTGTTTCTTGTAAGACAAGAAACCCTATTGTATATATACCCCTATTGTGGGATGAATCAAAGACATACAAATTGAAGTATTTCTTTCTACATGGTATCAGAGCCTTTGAACTTGTTTTGCATTTTTTTTCTTATTTTGAATCCCGAATCTCGGAGGACACCAAATCGTCTCCCTCCATCCCATCATCTCCCCTAACAGTCATACACAAGTGATGGTGAACTAAACCCTAGCCGCCGCACTACCACTGTCCCCACGAGTTCTTTTTCTTCCTCCTTGACTAAATAAAAGGTTTTTGAAATAAGAAGTTGGGGCTTCCATCACTATCACAATTAGCTGAGATTGCCATCACGATCTCAATTAGTTGAGATTCTTCTTAGCTGCTGCAGCTGTGATCTTCGCGCGAAGGAGTGGAGAACTCAGCCGGTTGTGGAATCCTGCTAGCAAAATCAATCTCATATTCTAACGTTCTCAATCTAAGCAGCAACAAATGGCTTAGAAGTAGCTAAGAGTCTGGATCTCTTGTTTGCAAGGCTCTCACTGTGGCGTTCATGTTGTTCCTTATACCTGGTGGCAAGCAGCAAAGATCATTGATGCTAATTTGTCCTCCTCTGAATTCGCTGACTCTGACTTGTTGCTGAAACTGCATTGGTCTTCTTCTTGCTGCTAATCCTTCTTCTTGTTGCAGCTGCTAATACTTCAATTAAAGCAGATCCTTTTTTTGCTTGCGAGAATTGATGAATAAGAGGATCCTCTATTTGCACCCGAATCCTTTACTTAGTACCACTACAAAAAAAATCTCCCTGGCTGATCTATTTCTCTCACACAACAGAGCAGAAGATCGCTTCACACATCCGAGAAGCAATCCATCGATCACGATCAGATTCTGGTTTGTATCTCTTCTTATGCTATTCACAACCCAGCCAATAGTCGATCACACCATGCAATCTTCTTTTGCTAATGTAGCACAATCAGGTATGAATGATAACGTTATTTCGAATAGTACATGGATAATTGATTCAGGTGCATCTGATCATATGACAAATGACCCTAACCTTGTGGTAAATCTTAGAGCTTCCTCTCACAATGTTGTCTCTACTGCGGATGGTACTCCAACTCTGGTTAGCAGAGAAGGTTCCATTGTGTTATCTGATACCCTAACTCTTGAATCTGTCTTAATTGTTATATCACTAGCTTATTCGAACACTTGCATGTATTGTGACATTCTATCCATCTTTCTGTGTGTTTCAAGACATTCTGACTCGGCAGATTCTTGGTTATGGTGTTAGAAAGGGGAAACTGTACTACTTGGATCTGACAGAAATGGGAGAGAAACGCAAGAATCTTTTGGGGCAAGCTAATCAGGTCATTAGGGTTGATAATGCGAAGGAGGTAGTATGGTTATGGCATCGTTGTTTAGGACATCTGTCTTTTCGTTATCTTAAGAAGTTGCAGCCTCATTTGTTTTCGGTTGTTAGTGATTCAGAATTTCATTGTGACATTCGTGAACTGGCCAAGAGCCATCGTATTCCATATTCGCCAAGTATTCATAGATGTCATGTTCCCTTTATGAAAATTCACTCTGATGTTTGGGGTCCTGCAAAAATTCTTTTTCTTTCTGGAGCTCGATATTATGTATCTTTTATTGATGATTGCACTCAGATGACCTGGGTGTCATTACTGAAAAGAAAAAGTGAGGTATTTGGAAGGTTTACTGATTTTTACAAAATGGTGGCGACACAGTATCAACAATCCATCAGAGTGTTTCAATCTGACAATGGTGGAGAGTTTGTCAATGGCCTTATGTCTGAGTTTTGTTTGTCAAATGGAATTCGTCATCAAACCACTAATTCTGATACTCCTCAACAAAATGGTTTAGCAGAACGAAAGAACAGGCAGTTGTTGGAAGTTGTTCGTGCTTCCCTGTTTGGCATGAATGTACCTCGATCCTATTGGGGTGAAGCTGTGAAATCTGCAGCATATGTTATCAACCGTACTCCATCACGAGTAATTGAGTTCACGAATCCTCATCAGAAGCTTCATACACTTTTGTCCATCCCATCTATGCCTAATTTGGAGCCCCAAATGTTTGGGTGCACAACCTATGTCCACATACCAAAACAACACCGGACCAAGCTTCATCCCCGTGCGAAGAAATGTATTTTTGTGGGTTATGCATAGCTCCAAAAGGGGTACAGGTGTTATGACCCGCTCACTGACAGAATGCATATATCTCTTGATGTCTCATTCCATGAATCAGAACCATATTACTCAGGGGGAGTCTCCCAGTCTTCCCTTCAAGGGGATAGCGATAGTGAAGGGAATCCTCGTTCTATTGATGTCCTTGAAGAATTGGAACATTTGGAGGAACAATTTGAAGTGAAGGGAACAACAGAAACTGTTCCCGCAGCAGCAGCAAATGACTTGTCTCAAGAGATAGACACTTCCAATGGGCAGACAATTGACCACTTGGTTCCTAGCGATCAATTCCCTCATGAGATAGAGGATGAGGATCAAAATGTATCTGAAACACACACACACGACATTCCCCCTTCTACATCAGCAACTGAAGATCTCTCCCAGAATGATCCACCTCAGGTACCTTTAACCTCTAATGAGTCTTCTGTGTTAGAAAGGGTTGAACCTAGGAAATCACAAAGGGTTACTAAGGGAGTTCCTAAAAAGCAATATGAACCAGACATCAAAGCCCAAGCTAAATACCCTATAGCTAACTTTATGTCTAACCATAGGATTTATGAGTCACGTGCACTTGTTATTAATCAATTATCTATTGTATCTATTCCTAGTAACGTGCAAGACGCATTTAAGGATCCAAAATGGACAACAGCAATGAATGAAGAATTGGAAGCTCTTCAGAAGAATGTCACTTGGGAGATAGTAGACAAGCCTGTTGGAAAGAAGACTGTAGGATGTCGTTGGGTGTTTAATATGAAGCTTAATGTAGATGGAACTATTAATAGATACAAAGCAAGATTAGTTGCCAAGGGATATACACAGCGCCATGGAATTGATTATGAGGAGACTTTCGCACCTGTGGCGAAGATTAATACTATCCGAATTTTACTTTCACTTGCAGCAAATAAAGATTGGCCCTTGCACCAACTTGATGTGAAGAATGCATTTCTCAATGGAAATTTGGAGGAAGAAGTGTATATGGATATGCCTCCAGGCGTGAAGATTAACCCAAGAGACGCTGGTAAGGTGTGTAAATTGAAGAAGTCTTTGTATGGCCTGAAACAATCTCCAAGAGCTTGGTTCGAAAGATTTTCGAAGTCCATGAGAGCTTTTGGGTAAAAACAAAGCAACTCTGACCATACCTTGTTTATCAAAAACAAGAATGGTAAGATTACAGCTCTAATTGTGTATGTTGATGACATGATCGTTACAGGAGATGATTCGAAAGAAATAAATGATTTGCAAACGTATCTGTTGAAGGAATTTGAAATGAAGAATCTCGGGCAACTGAAGTATTTTCTGGGTATTGAAGTTGCAAGGTCGAAGAAAGGGATTTCACTTTCACAAAGGAAGTATGTTCTTGATTTGCTCGCTGAAACAGGGATGTTGGACTGCAAACCAATAGAGACACCCATTGAGATGAATCATGGACTTGCTATTCTTCCTAATCAAGTCCCTACTGATAAAGGGAGGTATCAACGTCTTGTAGGAAGGTTAATTTATCTTTCTCATACTAGATCTGACATTGCTTATGTTGTGAGTGTTGTTAGCCAGTTTATGCATTGTCCTAGTGAATAGCATATGAATGCAGTCTTTTGTATCTTGAAATATCTGAAGATGGCGCCTGGTAAGGGATTCTTGTTTAAAAAAAATGAATTGGAAGTTGTTGGATACACAGGTGCGGATTGGGCTGGTGATAAAAATGATAAACACTCTACATCAGGGTACTTCACTTTTGTTGGTGGGAACCTTGTAACTTGGCATAGTAAAAAACAGAAAGTTGTTGCTAGATCAAGTGCAGAAGCTGAATCTGACATTGCTTATGTTGTGAGTGTTGTTAGCCAGTTTATGCATTGTCCTAGTGAAGAGCAAATTAATGCAGTCTTTCGTATCTTGAAATATCTGAAGATGGAGCCTGGTAAGGGATTATTGTTTAAAAAAAATGAATTGGAAGTTGTTGGATACACAGATGCGGATTGGGTTGGTGATAAAACTGATAAACGCTCTACATCAGGGTATTTCACTTTTGTTGGTGGGAACCTTGTAACTTGGCGTAGTAAAAAACAGAAAGTTGTTGCTAGATCAAGTGCAGAAGTTGAATTTCAAGGTATGGCACATGGAGTTTGTGAAATGTTGTGGATCCGTAATGTCCTGAAGGAATTGGGTTTCAAGCTACAAAGGCCTATGGATTTACATTGTGATAATACCGCTGCTATTCAAATTGCACATAATCAAGTTCAGCATGATCGAACAAAGCATGTGGAGGTTGACCGCCATTTTAATAAAGAGAATCTTGACAGGGTATCTCAGAGGAGCAATTAGCTTTCCATTTGTAACAGGGTATCTCAGAGGAGCAATTAGCTTTCCATGTGGAGGTTGACCGCACATAATTCGCTTTCCATTTGTAACCTCAGAGGAGCAATTAGCTGATGTTCTTACTAAAGGGGTATCTCAAAAAGTGTTTGACAGCTCAGTTGACAAGTTGGGCATGATAGACATCTATGCCCCAACTTGAGGGGGAGTATAGAAAGCTTATATATTCTAATTATAGATTATAGAAACATATATATATTTAGGATATTCTAATTTCATATTTAGGTAACCTAGAATATTTTCTGTAAGATTGTTTCTTGTAAGACAAGAAACCCTATTGTATATATACCCCTATTGTGGGATGAATCAAAGACACACAAATTGAAGTATTTCTTTCTACATTTATGATACATGATGCAGTGAATTTAATGAATTCAGCTTGAGAATTTGATACATAATTAATAATTAGGGTATATTTTAGGGATATTTATACTTTAGGTCCCAACATTTGTACCAATAAATGTTTTATGTCCTTGATTTGTCCACACTAGAGTCTGGGTCTCTTGATTGCATCGGTCTCCTAATGATTCGAGATTTAAGTAGGAAATATGTCATGTATGCCAGTAATATTAGGTAGGAGAACTATAGGCATATAAGATGCGAATCTTAGGTCTGAATAAAGTGAAGAACAAGTTTATCTATTAAGTGTGTGAGTTGACGATAAATATAGCTAATGAGAGGGTGCCATTGAATACAAAATTAAGAAATTTTCCTCTTTGTGTCTTGAGAACATGCTAACTTCATTCATGCTCTTGAAGCATGCTAAAGCTATAAATGTCTCTAGGCAAGAGATTAAAGACACTTTGCTTGCACCTACTTCTTCATAAATATATTTGAATGTTTTTTTTATCCTATAAGACAAAGAATGTCCAAAAGTTCAAATCACCAGTTACACAAGAGAGTGTGCACAAGCATTAGGAGGTGCGTATTTGGTTAAAAGGTCAACCTCTTATTAAATTCTCTTATTTAATTAGTTGAAAAATAATTATGCAAGTACAAGAGGAACCATACAAGGGATCTATTTGAAAATGCAATATCACAAAATAGTAAGACCTCTACAAGGCGATTTTTTCTTTGAATTTTTTTTTTAAATAGATACAATTTTCTAAAGACTCATTCAATATTGATTTTTAAAGTAGAAACTTGAAACTTTTAAAAACACCCTTTTTCGAAACTTTATATGCAATTCTCTTCTAGTCCACCTTTTGTCACGAGTGCAAAAGGTTTATTCTCCCTTACTATGTCATCCTACGGAGGGCACTAATTAGCAGATTAGGGACAAAAGATCCAACATGTCAAGGGAGACAAATTAGGGTCAATAAGGAGTCAAACCAATAGGCAATAGCCATACTCATGAAAACACGTTAATCATGCATAACTAATTATTTGGAAGTGATTGGGGAAATGAAATCACATCATATAATATTTAACTAAGTATGGAATTTGGTTATCTCTAGTCGACCAAGGGTGAAAGTTTTAGATTTTTTTTTTTCTGAATTTGGTCTCAATTTGATTTATGAACTTAGGTTTACTCAAGACATTTCCCCCTTGTAAGATAGATTGTCACAAACTATCGGGTATCATATTTTATAATTCCACAAAATATGTGACATTGTCCGCGATTTGGTTCCAACTGGTAATGGTGTATTTGATAACACACCCAAAAGTAGGGTTAGGGGTTTCAAACAAGAAAACCTAACCAGTCCCATTCTGTTCTAATCTCATCTAGTAGTGAACTTTATTCTGCTAAATCCAATTTAAATATTTTCTAAACCGTATACATCATACAAATAATTATTTACAATTATTTATCTTTTATTATTACCTCAATATATATATATATATACAAACATCCTTCTTTTTGTTAGAATCTCTTGGAGCCATGGAGATGATCAACTAAGGTTCCATTAGGAACATAGTTTATAAACAAAATATAAGCCCTTTTGGTCACGGCAATACCCATGTAGCTTAATCAAATTCGGATGATCAATAAAAAGCAGAATCAATATTTCATTACATCATTGAGGTTGCTTTACCTATTGTTTGGGCTATATGAAGCTTTTCACTACTATAATAATCCATCGCACAATTGACTCAAGTAGGTAGGAGATTCCCCGACTAGTATCAATGCAGAAACAACATTATTCAGTCTTCTTCATTTTGCAAAGATTTTTCTCCTTTGAACCAGTAAATTAGTGATGCAATTTATCCAACCCCAGGAAGAGATTTCTCTAATAAAATTTTGAACACTATATTTTTATTCATCAACACAACCCTCTTCTTGGATCTGCAGAGATAGTCCAAATCGGATTGTTATATAGTGCACTCTCTTCATTTGTAGAGATAGTCTTAATTTTTTCTTTAGTATCCAAAGATTTCAACTATTAAGAGTGCTAATTCAGTAGAGTAATCACGTTGTTCAGAGAACAATATATCTGTCTTGAAAGTAACTAGCTAGAAATGAACAATGCAAGGTAGTTGTCATTGTAGCTTTCATAGTTCATAGTTGGAAATATTAACACGATTATCCGAAATTATTAGCCTAACGATATGACGCCGAATTTGTATTGTCTCATACCGACATCAATCGGGAAGGTAAGGGAGGATACCAATTTCAAAAATTCATCAATCCCATACTGTCCAATATCGAAAGTATTACAAGGATGGTAATGGATGGATGATATCACTTCCATACCAAATAGTCTCGAATCGGGCCCACCCCCACTAAAGAGTTAACATTTTTTTCTCTTCAATTCGTAGGTATTTTTTGGGGGGACTTTGGTGCATCTCCTCAAATTTCTCACACACTTTTTTCTCTCTCCAAAATGTATTCACCATACTAACCTCATTTCACTTGGTATCTGTAAACTAAAGCAAATTCATTTGTTTGCGGAGTACTCCACAAGTTTTGGTGCTTGGTAACACTTTGCAAATTTTGGTTATTGAATTAATTTACCAAACATTCGTGTTTTTCTTAATAAAATTATGCATTCTAGTCCCCACTTGGTATGCAGTAATCATTAGTTTACGGCGGTTACACTTTTAGTATGCTTGGTAATGCTATTGTAATAAATAACTTTCACAAAGCAATGCAACATGTCCATCATTTCGTGTTTAAATTGAGGAATTCTAATGCAAGCAAACTTCTCTTGAATAATAATGCAGAGCTTAAGAAATCTAATTTATCTACAACTCTCCCTTCTCTCATCATCTCTCTCAACTGTCCCTTTTTTTACTTTTTTCTTGCCACCCGCTAGGAACTATACTCTTCCCCTCCCCCACTCGCACTTGTCAGTCTCACGAGAGTTGTACCATCGTTCTGAAATTGTATATCTCTGCAAAAGAATATTCTTTCTAGAAGAATATGAAGACGATAACTAACTTTTTGGTTTTGGGTTGGGTATCCAAAAGGTTTTTAAAATCTCTTGTGCTCACATGCATATCTCCCTATCTTTAGTCTTTTCTTCTCATGAATTTCATGACCTTAGATCCTCCTTATACGTCTCCTTTTTTCATGACTAATTAGTTCACAAAGACAAATAAAGACGCTTTCTCTGTATAATCATTACTAGTATAGTACCCGTGTCGTTGGCACGATAGAAAGTGGGTCGTGGGATTAACTGATTAAGTCAAACTTGGTTTTTAAAAAAACATATTTAAAAACCGCTACAGTGAATTCTCCATAAACTTTAATTTTCCAAAATATGGACTTCAGGGTCTTTGTTTGAGTGCGCCTTTAGATGTCGGTCTCATACCTTGATTAATACTGAAAATTACGACGTGAAATGCCTTAGAAATTTTCTTGAACACTTATGACGTTAAATGCATATTTTAAAAACTTTAGTTTTGTATTGATCATTGGTTTCATTAGAAATATCTTCAAAAATGCATTCTAACAATATCAAGTTTATTAAAATCGGACAATTAAGTAAATAGTCATGACAATTTTAATTTTGAGAAAAAACACACAAAAATTTCTCTATCCGCCACATGTACATTCCACCAACTTTTTTTTTCACAATTTTTTCATTTTCTTTGCCTTTTCTACATGCATTATATTTACAAACATGTCATCATTGAAAATAAATCTCAAGCCTCATTACATTTCTTAACTTTCGATCCTAGCCAGATTTTATCTCCAATCTTTAGTTTATCCCAGACAACGATGAATAGTAAAACACCACTCTGAAATGTAACATAGACTAGGGTATTCCCCATGCCTTCGACACTCAAATTCAGTCTGAACCTTTAGATGCGTGATAGTTAGAGTGGGGCATAAAAGTTAAAAAAAAAAAACTTCTTTCTCCATCCTCCCTCTTTGTGATCCGTTAGATTCTTATGTTTGGGTAAATCTCAACCGTCTTTTATCTCCAACCTGAAACACCATTCTGATTTGTTTTATAGATTAGGGTATTCCCCGTGCCTTCGACACTCAAATTGTTTTGGTTATGCATAGGAAAATGTGTGTGATGAGAGAAGAATTTTCAACTTTGGCTAGGGGTATGTAAGTCCTATGTGAACATAAATTTCAGGCAAACACTCTCCCCTATATGTGATTCGTTAGATATTTAAGTTTGTGTAAATCTCAACCGTCTTTTATCTCCAACCTGAGACACCATTTTGATTTTTTATATAAATTTTCAAAGATATTTAAAACATTGTTAGTTGGAGATAATGGCTCTCCTAGATACTAATTTTGCTACAAAGTGGTAAAACGATGCATTCCAAATTTAATACAACATAAACTAATGCAGTTGAATTAAGTTGCAAAATGCATGTTTTGGAGCATACCAAGTGGAACCCTAATGTTGACAAGAAAATCATGAAATTGCTTTCGTAGGTGCAACTCAACATTTCAATTTTCAATAGCCACCATCGTGTTTTTACAGCTACCACTTCACTCAACAACCAACCACACAACTGCTAATACCATTCTATAAAATCACCATCACCACCTTGACAACCACCCTCATCGTGACCACTGCCACCACCATCTCCTTTACAGCTACCGCAACTACCTCAACCACTACCACTGCCGCTAATACTACCACAAATATAATATCTTAACCACACCCACCTTCACAACCACAACCACCTTAATCATCACCACCACAACCACCTCTACCACCACCGCTATCACTATCCCAAGTACCATAGCACATACACTACCATTTTCACAATCTTCACAATCACACTCTAGTTAACACCAAAACCACCATCAATCACCACCTTCATAGCCGTGACCTCCACAACCACCACATCTACCGCCACCACGACCACATTTTCATAGTCCCCACCATGTCACAACCACCACAATCACATTACAACCACCTCCACTGCTACCACCATTTCACAACCACTGGAAGCACATTACAACCATCTCCACTGCCACCCCGACCCAACACTACCACGTCTAGATAAACGAAATTCAGTGAACCTTGCATTGATTTTCTTGAACTACCACCATGTAACCACAATTTAAAGCATTGCAAGCTATGTTTTCAAAACGCTCCCATTAAAATATAAATAGAGAGAAAGAGAGGAAAAAATAAGAAGTAAAGAGCATGAGGTCACATGTGTCCCATTCCATCCCTATTTCCTTTCACTTTGGACACACCCACATATAAATTAGCGGTGAGCATCCCATCTCGATTCCGCCCAAAAATTTTCGAAGTCTTTTTGTGATTGACCAAACCCACCCCGTCTTGTCTTGACCTACACTAGGATGGGATCGGGACAAATTTTTTTAATCCCGCCATTCCGTCCTGAACTTATTTATTTAATATGTATGATTATTAATTTAAATATTTTAATTAAGTCTGACTTGATTCTTGACGTTGTTGATGATCATATAATTGTAGTATTAACTATTTCAACTTATTTATTGATGTAGTTGATGTTTAAGAATTAAATCATTTAATATTACGTTATTGAATCATGTTTGGTGTGAATTGTAGACTTCAATAAATTTGCTATTGTTGCAAAATTTTTTAGTATGAGTTTGTCTAGGCACCTAAGCTTTAAAATCATTTTTTTCAGGCTATGATGTTTTTATATCTTTGCCCATTTTCTTTAAAACACAATCGCAAATATTATATACCGAAGGAGTAGAAGTGATTATAAAGCTTGACTGCCTAAATTGGGGAATAAAAAAACCAACACAAGCACAGCCCTCTAGTGCTGCTGCTGCCAACAGACGGACAAACACACAATGGAATCAATTCAGAACACTTGTTCAACTGCAGCAGCAGGAGCTACAAGCGTTAATGGAGTGGAGATGATGAACAATCAAGCAGCAGCAAACGAACAACAACAACAAGTAGATGAATCATCTTCATCGAAACGAGAGAAGAGTCTAGACCAAGTGATCGACTCCATCGACAAAACCCTCGGAATTCTCCACCAGCTTCATCTCACCGTTTCCTCTTTCAGTGTCGCCTCCCAGCTCCCTCTCCTTCAACGCCTGTAAGCAATTCAATCCACTCTCATTCTCTTCCTTTCTCAATTTTGACATTTGGGTTTTTTTATTTTTTATTTTTTTCTCGTTTGTTGCAGAAACGCCCTTGTGGCCGAGTTGGATAACATGCAGAAAGTTTCCGAGAATTGCAACATTCAAGTTCCCATGGAGGTTGTCAGGCAAGTCCTCCCCTGTTGTTTTCTGAACTGGGCTTTTTTTTTGCTGCCTTAATTTCTTTGTACTAGCATTTCAATTGACATTTAAGGAATTGGGTGTTCGTTTTTTTTTATCGAATATCTTCTGTATGTTTGGATTTTTAGGAAATTGTTTCATCCCTAAACTTTTATTTGTACTGGAAATGCGAAATTAAGTATCTTTCTGTTTTCTTTTATTTCTTCTAATATATCTAGATTTCATGTTTTGACTGGAATTTTTGGATTATTTATTTATTTATTTTGGAAAAAGAGTTAAATTTTATAACATGCAAGGAATGGAATACAGAATGATCTCGACAGATATATTAGAGATCTACTACATGATTGATCCAATTTGTAGGAAAATTTTCAAACCCTAGCTGCAGTTCCATACACAAGCAACGACATCCACCAGAAATATTCTCATGATGACTTGTTTCCTTTGAAAATTTTCTCATTTCAACAGTAGCGTAAGGTACACACATCAGTAATGCATGTCGTAGGACCTCCATTGATTTTAAAACACAAAGGCATGGCCCAAGAGATACCAAATATATTAAAGAAATGACTCCAAACATCATGTTGAGGTGATCTTTAGCAAGGAATGGATTCGGATTTCATGAAACAATAAATAGTTGGTACATTTACGAAATATTTCGAGAATCTTCGGTTACATTTGGAAAAAGTAAATTAGTGTAAGAAACATATAGAAAAAAAGTAGTAGAAAGGCAAGATGTACTCTGATGAGTCTGATCAAAACATTTACCACATTAATGATGCCTAAAAACATTAATACTCATACAAATATGACACATATACCACTTCATGATAAAGAAACCATAACTTTCACAGACCCACAGAAGTTCACCTAATTCGTACATACTACATAAGATCCTTACAAAGTCACAAGGGAGTCATAATGCCATACATAAATACATATTAGTTAAGTGTTGTTCAGACAACATAATAAGCTTTCAATACCGAAATGAGGTTATAGCTAGCTCAAATGAATGGAAACTGAAACCTGCGGACAATACATAGCTATAAATGTTTTCATGGTCCATTCTTACGAACTTGTCATCGTTCCACCCCTTCTGACTATGATTAGTGGATGATGAATCATATCGTCTTTGTTAGTTTGTTGTTATATTCCATTGACCCTTACTTTACCAAAAAGATAAATCATATCGATCTAAAAATACTCATATACTCAAAGGTGGATTAAAAGTAATGAACTACGTGTCAACAAATCCACACTAATGGCGAATTTTAGGGGAAAATGTTTTGATCGAGAAAAGGATTCATAGGAGAAAATGTTCTCAACTTTTTATGATTTTTTTTTCCGAAATATCAAAATTTTATAATAAATTTACAAAAAATGCCATATCAAGTTTCGACTTATTAATTTTGGTACATTGGATGAAATAATTTCATGAAAATTTTAAACATTTTGCGAAATCACACTCCTTGATCCCTAAATTCCTAAATTCTTCTTTCCTTTTACAAAACCTGCAATTCCTCCTGATCAACACACCTGGCGAGTAGGAAGATATTCTAGACCAAACTCTACATAAAGAAACCGTTCAGCATTGGATCAAGTTGTCTAGCAGTTTGGAAAAGAAAGTATATTTCCATAGCAGGACTCGTGACCCTCATCAATGGTACTTTTGCAAGCTTACCGGTCATTATGATCCACGACCAAAATCCCTAGTTCGGTGGCGAATGAGATCAAGAAGATCTTCAGAATCTTTGTATGGGGCACCTCATCGGCTACTAAGAAATATCACTTAGTCAAATGAAGCATAGTCTATAAGCCTAAAATCCAAGGTGGTCATTTGTAGAGAAAGAATTCAATAAAGCGCTCTTGGCCAAGTGGATTTCGAGTTTTAATATGGAAGAAAACTCTAAGTGGAGGAAATTAATGTTGTATGGACAAATCGCAGAGGTGGTATACAAAACAAGTTAATTCTATTCACAGGTGCTCGATGTGGAGGGCTTAACCTTAAAAACAAGTTCAAAGCTAATATCTCTTTCGAGGTTAATAGGGGACCATTTTGGGAGGACAAGTGGGCCGTTGAAGTCTCTACAACAGTTTTTAATGACATTTTCAAAGTTTGTTTGAAGAAAATGGGTCTATGGTTGATTTTAAAGATAGCTCCTCCAATTAATGGTAGTGTTTCTCAAGAGCATACAACTTGGAATTTGCAGCCTAGAAGGAACTGGTATGATTGGAAAGTGCCATGAATAGCTGAATTGGTAGGAGTTCTTCAAAATCATCAGTTCAATGATGGTGCAGACAATGGGTTTGGGACAACCAGTCAAAACCCTTATTAGTTTGAAGCTGCTTTTGAGCTCTTCTTTTCGAGGACCACTAACCAGCAGGTTCCTAATGGGTTCAATTATAATGCTAGACTTTTATGGATCAAGTGAGTCTGTCCTAGGGCCAATTTTCTTGTTTGGACAATTGCTCAAGGTTGCACACTCACTATTGATAATTTAGCCAAAAAAGGTCTAATCATTACGAATTGTTGGTCATGTGTGAGTTGCAGTCGAAACCCATTGCCCACTTATTTTCTGGGTGTCCTTTTTCTAGAGAAATTTGGGAAGTTTTAGTTGTTGATTGTGGGGGTCATTTGCCTACAGAGTAGCATCCTCACTTTCTTCTTGGTGCCAACAATGGTGTGACCGATCTTTCACCCATTTTGGAAATTGGTTGTGGGACCACTACTAATAGCCACTAGAGCAACAATTTGGAGGGAGAGAAACCAAGAGTATTTGAGGGAAAGAAGCTTGAAGTGCATCAGGTTATGATGAAGATTAAGCAGTGGTGGACCCAAGATTTTAGTCAAGGAAGGGCAAAATGGTGAGGGATTGTTGATTATTAATAGGAGTTATCAGGGGGCGAAGTTAGAAAATTTTGTACTCTGGACCAAGGATTGTGATTTTGCAAAATTTCATGAAATATTTCTTTTTTTGAGGTCTCGAAATTTAAAATGTCGAAAAAGAAAAATACGTTATTTCGATGAAATATTTCATATTTTCTTTATAAATTTTGACATTTTTCTGTAAAACCTAAACATTATGAAACAAATTACATTTATAGAGATACTTAAGTATTTAGGCTTCATTTTATGTATTTAATGTATTTATTAGGTAATTTACTTGCATCTTACTTTTCCATACATATATATGTTTGACACGCAAAATTTTTATGTTTTTCTATATAAAAAGAAATATTTCTTAAAATTAGGAGACCGAAATTACATTGAAAAACAAAATCACAATCCTTGCCCCGAATTGATAATTTGACAACAAATTTCTATTAACATCTGCAGTAAACACTAAAATAAAATTCAAATAAATATATTACATATTAAATTTGCAAAATAATTAAGATAAATATGGAAGTTTAATTAGAAAATTTTGAAGTGTGCAAACATAATAAGATCCTAATTACAAGCTTATAGGAAAAATTTGGCGGAGGATTTATGAGCCAATCAAACCTACAAATTTTATATGAGTTGAATAATGATATATATTTTCAATGAATTCTATAGTTTGTTATCTTAGATTTTAATTACAGGTTTTTTTGGAGGATTAATTTTATGACATTGTTTTTTGTTTGGGTTTCATAGTACTTGTGAACAAACAAGTCTTTATTAAACTATAAATTTTTTCTTTTTAATGCATTCATATAATTGCATAAAAACATTTTATAAAATTTCTTACACTTAAAGGGAATCAAACTTGGGTCATTAGTAAAGAAGTTTTAAACAACAACCACTGTGCCAAAGAGTTGATATGTCCTATACTGAATAAAGTTTATAATATCGTCTTTACATTTATATTAAAAAATTTCAAAAATGTTATGAACATATATGTTTTTTTAATTGGGGTGGGGGGGGGGGAGGGGAGAGCTGCCCCCCTCTGCCCATTTGTAGGTCCGCCCTTGTGATCAAGGGGACTATTTGATGTTGGGGTACACTTGGGGCATCCAATCGATGTACCCTTTTCTAACTTTGTTTTGACTTTTTCAATTGTTTAATTAGCATGTTTTGTGTCCTGTTTGTATGTGGGTATGAGTCCCTCATTCGTCTTATTTATTAATGATATATTGCAATTGTTGTTTTATTGATTAAAAAAAAACTAACTGATCAAAATATCCTTTTCACCAACTGCCCCC
The DNA here is from genome assembly GCA_963556465.1 of Berberis vulgaris. Classification (NCBI taxonomy): domain Eukaryota; kingdom Viridiplantae; phylum Streptophyta; class Magnoliopsida; order Ranunculales; family Berberidaceae; genus Berberis; species Berberis vulgaris. The sequence goes on along the minus strand of OY747131.1, from coordinate 25,929,277 downwards.
CATAGGAAACTCTTGGAACACGAGATGATGATGGAGTAGCCAACTTGTTGCAAAATGAAAACACTGTGAATTGTCGTCCTTATGCCATTCAAAGTACACCTACCCTCCTCCTCCCTGAGGGACTTGGAGTTAATTTGTGAAACTAAATTTTCCATGTCCACCACTTCAATATTATTGTGATCCTTCCAAAAGTGGAGGTTCCATCCCATCCCTACAACCCCATTACCCCAAACAAACCAGCTACTCCTGGAAAGATGCAAACTCTAGAGTCTGGAAAAAGGTTACTTGTAGCATCCCCATCTAATCATCATACCAAAACTTCAACCTAGCACCATAGGCTTATTGTGAAGGATATCCCTTTACAAAACTCCATATGTAATAATTGTCTCAAGACTCCAAGGATCCAAATCCGTTTCACTAGTTATGGTTTGGCATATTCAGATCCAATCAAGGATGCACCGACTCTCCGAAAAACCCCTGAACCACGCGTCAAATACGTGTCGTACACGAATTCGCGTCCGACACGCGCTGGACACGTATTGGACATGGGGTCAACGGTCAAAATTCGTTGACTGGGTTGGACACGGCCTGGATACGGTCCGGACACGGTCCAGACGTAGTCAAAATTCGTTGACTAAAATTTTTAATTAAACCTCGCCCGATCCTTCCTCCCTCCTCCCACACAACGACAGATAGCAAAAAAAAAAATCGAAAAACCCTAACTCACAAACCTTAACCCAGATCGATCGAGAGACGGAGGTAGAGAGAAGAGAGAAGAGAAGTCAGAACAGAGAATCATCGATCGATTTCGACTGACAAGAATCGATCGATTTCGACTGAGAGGACTGAGGAGAAATCGGGTTCGACAGCGAGGATTGATTGATCGGCAGGATCTATGGCGTCCTCATCAACACCAGGTACGTTCGATCGATCGACAGGATCGATCGATTTCGTTTGTTTGTTTTTTGTTTTTTTTTTTCCTGCTATAGACTCTGTTAATTTTTCCTGCGATCATGCGATTTCATTTTCTTTTCCTGCCCTACGATTCCTTTTTGCGATTTTGTATTTCGTTTATTTTTAATTTTTTCCTGCGATTCCTTTTTTTTTGTTTTCCTGCCCTGCAATTTTGTATATCGTTTCTTTTTTTTTTTTTTTTTTTTTTTCTTGCGATTCATTCTTTAGCTGTTTTTTCTCTTTTCTTTCTCCATGCATGAAATACTTCAAATACCCCATATTGAGCTTGCACCTATTGGCTGTGAAAACTAAATAAGAAACTAAAATTGGTTTTAGGCCAAGTAACTGTAGATGATCTTTGGAAGCATGTGACAATATTAAGAAGACCAAGTGAAGGTGGGGGAAACCTTAGATGGAGATGTAATTGATCCGCTAGTTGTTAATGAAGAAGAGATGTAGCCGCCTCGCTGGTGAGTTTTTGAAATTATCAATTTACATTTTATTTACATTATCAAGTTAATGAATTATATTGCTTATGCTTTATGAGTATGACTTGAGCAGTTGAGCTTGACTTTATGATGCATTTGTAAATTTGAATGAATGAATTTGAATGTTTTATTGATATGTTTTATGTTCTTATGAGTTACAAAAAAAAATACATTAAAAAATTAAGTTTGACTGTGTCGCCGAGTCATATTTTTTTGAAAATTGCCGAGTCGCCGTGTCGTATCCGTGTCCGAGTCCGAGTCCGTGCATCCTTGGATCCAATATTAATACCTTTGTAAGTTTTGAGGACAATACATGTTTACGGTTTAAAAATAGTTATTTCTTGGTCAGTCGAACTCATTCATTTATCGCATCTCGCATGTAAATATATATGTAGGATGAAGTATTTTTTGGAATGAACTCAATACCAATAGTTTTAAGTTCAATGCAAGTGCAAGAACATTAATATGCATTTAAGACAAGTACAAATGTATTGTAGAAAAAAAATTACAAATTGGATGTGGATCCGATTCTTGAACCAATTTCTTTTCTTCGGATCAGATCTAGATATGTATTAGTCTAGCTCCATTAAATCTCTTAATGCTATGTATTCGGTCTTAACTCATGTCATTGCCAGCCTGGCCCTACTCATGATAAGGTCTAGTGGGAGGCCTTGGGATCCACCTAGACCCTCCCTATCATCCTTTGCTTGATAACTCTTTTCCAAAGGCTATTCTCTTTAACATTGGGCCAAAGCCATGTCCAAGCAGGGTTCATTCATTCTTTCAAATGAATCGAAACTATGAATACCACTTGTGCCCCTCTAGCTTTCACACCTCCCACTTCACCCCATGATACGAGTAAACGATTCAGAGTGCCCCTCTAGCTTTCACACCTCCCACTTCACCCCATGATACGAGTAAACGATTCAGAGCTAATGCGAAAACAATAATAAAAAGAAGATACAATAAGAGTTTTTCAATCCTTGAACTTAATTATTAGAATGAGGATTCCAACTTTTCAAGAATAAACTCTCATGAGGCTCCCACCTTTGCTAACTAACAGATTATAATACTTTTGAGAGCAAACTCTTAAGGTTGCTTAACAAGCTCTCCAACCTCACAAAACAAACTCTTTAAACTTTGTTATCTTATTAACCAACAAAGATTACAATACTCTCTCGAGAAAAACTCTTTGATGGATTTCTCCCTCAAGAACAAACTCTTGAGGCTTTCTCTCAAGAAAAACTCTGTTGAGAGCCCTACTTACAAGTTATGGGTCTACAACTCACTAGCCTGGATCCTCTGGATACTTTGGAATTTCGTGGATGTCTTAAATACCTTGAACCTATATACTGAGACACTATATATTGGCTAAACAAGTCTAAACCAAACAACGAAAACTATTTTAGAAAGTATTTTCATATTACTTTCCTTGTCCCTCAAGGAAAACTTTCTTGTTTTAACCAAACAAGGAAAGCTTACTGCTAATAAAAAAGTGTTTCCATATTATTTTCCTTATCCCACAATGAAAACTATCTTGTTTTAACCAAATAAGGAAAACCTACTAATAAGAAAGTGTTTTCATATTACTTTCCTTGTCCTTCTAGGAGAAACTTTCCTTATTCTAATTTTCTAATTGACTCAAAAAAATTTCCTTATCTTAATTGAAAATGAAACCTAATCCATATAGAAACTTTTCTTAATTAATCACAAAGCTTCTAAGAGAAGATACTCTTGTATCATATCACCCCATGCAGTTCCGAAGCCAGGAATTCCATGGTAGGGGGGAGCTATTGAGCATAGTTAACTTAATGTATTTCATCATCATCAAAGCCCATTCCCGATACTTGAATCAAATAAATTATATGTTGTTAAGATTGATCTTCTTGTATATGTTATTTCATGCAACTGGAGTGGTAGCTTAGTATATAAAGGGCTCGTTGTTAAGAAATATCTCATATGATAAAATTTTGAAAGAGAAACAAATATATAGAACTGAATCTTGTGAATTGATTTGGAAAATTTTCCAAGTTCTAAAAATTAGGGATTTTAGAATACCCCCTAGAAATTTGACATAAAAATGAGCGTGCAACTTATATTTCTGAAATTTTTTTTTTTGTCAAAAGATTCCGCAATTTGAATTTTGAACATGAGAATCTCGGCAAGAGAGGCAAGCAAGTTAGGAAATCATAACCTTTTCATCAATCATGGTCCAAGGACAAACTGGAAAAATTAAAATATGTTCATACAGGAATCCAACTATCTAGGGGTATCTCGAATTTCTCGTCTTCCAAGATCGAATAAGTGTTGGGGTATGTTTAAAAATCCCTAATAATTAACAAGTTTATATACCTTCATAGATTTTTTGAGCTCTTTGGTTGAAAATTTCCAAATCTGATAAGATCTAATGAAATTTGATTTTTCTTAGCACTTGAATATGAGTATATGAGGCAAAGTGTTAGTTGAGGATTTGACACACTTAGATATGTGGAAATTTAGGATGTGAAGATTTATTTGCTAACCTTGGGGGTTCGTTACTGCTTAATAGTAGTAGAAGAAAAATATGGGACTCACGTATTAAATGAGGTATTAAAGAATGCAAATTTAAAGAAATTTCAGGGAATAAAAACAATTTATAAAATTCAAATGGCAATAAAAATCATGTGACTAAATAGCTATTTTATAAATTAGGATTTCTAAAGTTGAGGCAACAGAAAATCATTTGGTGGAGCTTAGGGGGACTAGAACCATTTAACAGAGCGGTGCCGTTTTAGGCTGTATGTGGCTCTGTCGGTTTGCACCTGACCCCATGAAAACCTCTGGAATATTGACACCTTTCTGTAGGAAGTTGCATAACTTCTGACTTGTTGGCAATGATGATGAAGACAAAAGGAAAAAATGGAAGTTAATAGATAGAAATATTAGAAAGTATACTAGAGTGAGTCTCCCTCCTTTTGATAAAAGTTTAGGTTTTCCATGTGGCAAGTTCATTTTCAAGAGATTCAGTCATCGGATTTCTAGTTTGCTTGGGTTTTAAGTTAGCTCCCAAAGGAAGGCCAAGATAAATGGAATGAAAATAATTGACCCTACCACTGACTTTTGCCAAGTCCCCCGATTCCACACCTTCTCCCCACCTCAGATATCACACTCATGGCAAAGTTAATCTTCAACCTGCATGGCATTCCAAGTAGCTTGAACTGGAATTTATCAAAATCCATTATCATGATGGTATCCCAAATGAGTCACACAACGACCTTCCCTCACCTTGAACCCGGAAGTGGCCCTACTCCCTGGTAAAGAGAAAGTAAATGGTCTCCTTGGCAGATACCCTTCCCATTGTTTTATTAATCTGTAGGAGATTCATTCAGAAGGACAAAAAGGCGAAAAGTGAGATGATGAGATGCATGCTTTAATCCACCCAACTTGTTTGTTGCAAAATCCATTATTCTCAACATGTAAAAGAGAAAATCCCAATAACATATTAATATTAATCAATTTTTTTCCACAAGGACACCATCAAGGATTTTCCCCACTTCCACAAAAGCACCTTGGAATCAGAAATTGACTTCCATGTATGCCTTCACCATTCTCAGTCTCACAATCATCTTACCCAAACTTTTGACACCCTTCCTACAAACCGAAGGATACTTATTGGCCTAAAGTTTTTAAGAAAAAAAGCTCCATTTTTCTTGGGCACAAGCGTCCCAAGAGTACAATCGAGCCTCCAATCAATGAAGGGTCTCTTACAAAAAATACCAACAGTTCTTGAAAAATGCTATTGAGACCCAGGCACTTTAATCCTGCTAGCCTGCTGCTGACAAGTTCTTGAGTTTCTATTGGCATCAGGTGTATGTGTATTTTTTCTCCTACTTTAGCATCTTATGTTAATTTCTAGATTTACATGTTTATATGGATTTGGGGAACTTGGGATCTGTCTCTTTGCTCTAACTTATTCTGACAAGTTCTAGTTTTTGAATGCTTGTTTAGGGCATTTGATATGCACTGACCTTCTTATGTTCTTGTTTGCAGCTTGTAACCTTGTTGTGAAATCAACCCAAGCAATGAAAGGAACAAGCAACAACTCTGATGTGGAATACTGATGCAGAAAGAAGTGGATTCAAGCAATATTGCAGAAAGAAGACAAATTGAATAGGATTGATTGTAGAAAGGAAGATTGTATTGTATTGATCAATTGTAATGACAGATACAAGAATGTATTAGCAATTTCGAGATTGCAAATCTCCTTAAGAGCAGTTCGAGATGCTCCACTCTCCTTGAGCAGTTTGCTCAATGTACATTTATTACAATCAATGGATGAATTCTGTTCTCCTCATGTATTCTTATTTATAGACTAACTGAGCATCCTCATGTATTCTTATTTATAGACTAACTGAGCAACAACATCTGTTAATACTAACAGAGCACACTTAACAGAACTGACAGAATATACATTATAACCTCTAACTGCTGCTTTGCCATACTCTTTCCAGAATTCCTAGCATCAGCATCTCCTAACAGAACTGCAGAACTGCCAATCATCATTATTAACTTCTCCCATTCTCTCAGCATTATTATCCTAATATCAGTATCAGCATTCCATAACAGCCTTGAGCATTCAGCATTCCTCATGCAACATTCAGCATTCCTCATTCAGCATTCAGCATACCTCATTCAGCATTCATCATTCAGCACTCCTAGCAACTTCACAGCTGTTCATAGATGTATTCCTTCTCCTCGTATAGGTAAATCTGATAGGAGGCCGAATCCTATCAATACCCCCGCCCAAAAAACTCACCTTGTCCTCAAGGTGGAAAGAAGGAAACTGAGTCTGAAATTCCCGAAAATTTTCCCAAGTGGCCTCAAAAGCAGGCAGCCCACGCCATTTAATCAACACTTCCAATGTCTCAGAATTTTCCCCAGTCCCATAACGCATGTCAAGCACCGATTCAGGCATAAACTCCACGTCATCTTCACTGCTGAGTTGAGGAGGAAGAGGAAAAACCTGAGAACAATCACCACGAGCACGTCACAGCTGAGACACGTGGAAAACAGGATGGATCCGAGAAGAAGAAGGAAGAGCCAATTTATAAGCTACTGCCCCTATCCTATCCAACACCTCAAAAGGTCCATAAAAACGAGCAGCCAACTTCTGATTTGCACGACGAGCCACTGTGTGCTGCCGATAAGAACGAAGCTTCAAGAAAACCCGATCACCCACATCAAAAACTTCATCCCTGCGAGATTTATCCGCCTGCGATTTCATACGTTGTTGCGCCCGCAGCAAATGCAACTTCAAAGACTCCAAGATACGATCCCTGTCCAATAACAGTTGTTCCACTGAAGACACAATAGCAGAGCCAGTAACATACCTCAACAGGGGCGGGGGATCCCTGCCATACAGAATTTTGAACGGTGTAAAACCAGTGGCGGAGTGCGTAGAAGTATTATACCAGTACTCAGCCCAATGTAACCACCGCAGCCATTGCTTGGGTCGCTCGGAACAAAAACACCGAAGGTAAGTTTCTAAACAACGGTTGACCACTTCCGATTGTCCATCCGTCTGTGGATGGTAAGCTGTACTATGCTTGAGTTTAGTGCCCTGAATTCGGAATAATTCCTGCCAAAATCGACTCAAAAATACCTTGTCTCTATCAGATATTATCGATAATGGTGTCCCATGAAGCCTACCAATCTCCTTAGCAAAAACCTCAGCTACCTTCGTTGCTGTGTAGGGATGCTTTAAACCAGCGAAATGTGCATATTTGCTGAGGCGATCAACGACCACCAATATAGTATCCGCCTGCCCGGAACACGGTAAGCCCTCTATGAAGTCCATGGTGACTTCATCCCATATTTGAACTGGTAGTGGAATAGGCTGAAGCAAGCCAGCTGGAGACATGGCCAAGGACTTGTTGCGTTGACAAACGGCGCAGTCACCAACCATTTTCCTGATACACGCCTTCATCCCGACCCAAAACACTTCCTTAGCAATCCGCAAATACGTTTTAGTCTCTCCGGAATGACCCCCAACAGCAGACTCATGAAACTCCTTAAAAATCAGAGGGATGAGAGAAGAAGAACTTGGTATAACCAACCTGTGTTTGTAGTGCAACAGATCATGGATCAGTTCATACCCAGGAATATCAGAACCTTGCAACATGGCCTGTGTCTTACGTTGAATCTCAGAATCATCCAAAATTTCCCTCTTAAGCACATCCCAATCACGCCAAGATGGTAAACTCATTGGCGACAACCCCGGAGATAACGAAATTCGAGAAAGGCCGTCTGCGGCTGCATTCGATGAGCCCGTCCTATATTGAATTTCAAATTGATACCCAAGTAGTTTACATACCCATTTTTGATACTCCGAACCAACGACCCGTTGTTCCATCAGAAATTTCAAGCTTTTCTGATCAGTGCGGATGACGAACTTTCTGCCCAATAAATAAGCCCGCCATTTCGTGACCGCAAACACTATCGCCATGAGTTCTTTCTCGTAAATTGGTTTGAGCCGTGCTCTCTGTCCCAAGACTTGACTGAAAAATGCTATGGGATGTTTTTCCTGCATCAGGACAGCCCCCACCGCATACCCCGAAGCGTCCGTCTCTACGATGAACTCCTTAGAGAAATCCGGCATTCGTAAAACCGGAGCAGTAGTCATGGCGCGCTTCAACTCCTGGAAAGCACTCTCAGCTTCCTGATTCCACGCGAAACCATTCTTCTTCAACTGAGAGATGAGTGGCCCCGCAATTTGACTATAAGCTCTGATGAACTTACGGTAATAACCCGTAAGACCCAAAAACCCCCTTAATGCCGTGATATTCGTGGGTTGCGGCCAATCCAACATTGCCTGAACCTTTGTCTGATCCATGGAAACCCCATCAGCAGAAATAACATGGCCCAAGTATCCTAATTTTGAGCTTCCAAATTCGCACTTCTTCCTGTTTGCATACAAGGAATGTAGTTGCAATAGACCCAACACTGTCTCCAACTGTTCCACATGCTTCTCCAGGCTCGGACTGTATACCAAGATGTCATCGAAGAAAACGAGCACAAACTTGCGCAAATAAGGTCGAAAAATCGCATTCATCAGCGCTTGGAAGGTGGCCGGAGCGTTGGAAAGACCAAAAGGCATTACGAGAAATTCGTAATGACCTTCATGGGTGCGGAAAGCCGTCTTAGCCTCATCCCCAGCTCGAATTCTGATTTGATGATACCCTGACCGCAAATCTAATTTGGAGAAGATTACCGCACCATGAAGTTCATCCAATAGTTCATCAATGACGGGAATTGGAAAACGGTCAGGCACCGTCTGTTTGTTCAATGCTCGATAGTCGACAAAAAATCTCCACGCCCCATCCTTCTTCTTGACCAAAAGTACCGGGCTTGAGAAAGGGCTGATACTAGTTCTGATGATGCCAGCTTCCAACATTTCAGCAATTAACCGCTCAATTTCGTTCTTCTGAAATTGAGGATACCGATATGGACGAACATTGATCGGTCCTGTTCCTTATTGCAGAATAATTTGATGCTCATGACCCCTCAAAGGTGGTAGACCTGAAGGTAACTGGAAAACCATATCATACCTTGCCAAAACGTCATTCAACTCCTTGGGAATTTCTGAAAACTCATCAACCGTTGAAGACAAACATCCCAGTTCCAGTAATATGCCTTGACCTTCCTGCTTAATGGTGCGAATCATGGTTTTGAGGGAAACCAAACTGCGGCCCAAAGACGGATCTCCTTTAAGCGTGAGTGTTTCCGCACCAACCCTAAATCTCAAAACTTGATCCTTCCAATTTATGAAAGTCATTCCCAATTTTTCTAACCACTGAACGCCCAAAATCACGTCTGAGCTTCCAAGCCCTAATGGAAGAAAATCATCAACAATCTCTATCCCTTGCAATTTTAACTCCACCCCTCTGCAAATTCCACTTCCTTGCACAGAATCTCCTGAACCCATAGTAACACCATACACACCTGTGGAAGATATGGGTAACTTCGCTTGCTCAACCACTTTATGCGAAATGAAGTTGTGGGTGGCACCACTGTCGATCAACACAACCACAGATTGGCCCGATATAGCACCAGCAAGCCGCATCGTTTTTGGATTTGTCAAACCAACAACAGAACTCAAAGAAACTTCTACTCCGCTACTGATCTCGACCACATCGAGTTCCTTCAGATCTTCACTTCCCTGACTATCCTCTTATTCTTCTTCACTTTCGGCCTGGGCAATAAGAACACTGATTTCTTTCTTCTTGCAGCGATGACCCGGCGAATACTTCTCATCGCACTTGAAACATAAACCTTTCGCCCTCTTTTCTTGGTATTCGGCATCGGAAAATCGACGAATCTCACCTCTCACAGCCGTTTGTCTCTCATTTTCGATCGAAGAAAACGGCTGGTTGAACTCTCTGTTTGCAGAATGAGAAGGTTGCCCTAAAGAGCCATTTGCAAAGGTTCTTGGGCTATTCACGGGTCTTTGATTGTAACCCTGAACATTTTGTTTAAAGAAGCCCAAAACTCTTTGTTTCTCCTCAACTCGTTGGGCCATATCCATGGCCCGGCCCAAGAACCCGGGATCTAGCATTCTCACCTCAGCCCGGATGGAGGGTTTCAACCCGTTTACGAATTTGCTGAGGTATACCTCTTCATTCAGGGATTCCAATGGAGCAGCATGGGAGACGAATCGCCTTCGATATTCCGCCACAGATCCTTCTTGCTTCAACGCGAGGAATTGCTCACACAATGATCCTTCTTGTGTTGATCTAAATTGTTTCAAAAGCAATCCTTTGAGTTCTTCCCAAAAAATGATGGGTCTACGCTTGCTTTCCCACTGATACCAAAGAAGGGCATCACCTTCGAATGCAATCACAGCGGCTTCAATCTTTTCATCATTATTGTAGCGATTGATTATAAAGAATCTTTCAGCTTTCATAATCCATCCATCAGGGTTTGATCCTTCAAAGGTAGGCATCTCTAACCTTTTAGGTCTCTTATCAAATTGAAACCCTTGTGAAGAAGATCCACCCATTCCACCATTTGGACTATGGGTTTCCCCATTCATTGGAGGAATTTGCTCTTTCTCATTTGTAGAAACAGTTTTCGGAGGTTCTTGTTGCCTTTTTAGCATCAATTCCATCATTTGTTTCAATTCTTGGAAATTCCCATCCAAAGAATCCATTTTCCCTTGCATATTAGCCATAGATTCTTCCATAATTTCCATTCTCGCATTAGTGTTAATCCCCTTTCCAGCCATCTCACAGGATCTTGAGTGCTCTGATACCAATTGATATGCACTGACCTTCTTATGTTCTTGTTTGCAGCTTGTAACCTTGTTGTGAAATCAACCCAAGCAATGAAAGGAACAAGCAACAACTCTGATGTGGAATACTGATGCAGAAAGAAGTGGATTCAAGCAATATTGCAGAAAGAAGACAAATTGAATAGGATTGATTGTAGAAAGGAAGATTGTATTGTATTGATCAATTGTAATGACAGATACAAGAATGTATTAGCAATTTCGAGATTGCAAATCTCCTTAAGAGCAGTTCGAGATGCTCCACTCTCCTTGAGCAGTTTGCTCAATGTACATTTATTACAATCAATGGATGAATTCTGTTCTCCTCATGTATTCTTATTTATAGACTAACTGAGCAACAACATCTGTTAATACTAACAGAGCACACTTAACAGAACTGACAGAATATACATTATAACCTCTAACTGCTGTTTTGCCATACTCTTTCCAGAATTCCTAGCATCAGCATCTCCTAACAGAACTGCAGAACTGCCAATCATCAGCATTAACTTCTCCCATTCTCTCAGCATTATTATCCTAATATCAGTATCAACATTCCATAACAGCCTTGAGCATTCAGCATTCCTCATGCAACATTCAGCATTCCTCATTCAGCATTCAGCATACCTCATTCAGCATTCATCATTCAGCACTCCCAGCAACTTCACAGCTGTTCATAGATGTATTCCTTCTCCTCGTATAGGTAAATCTGATAGGAGGCCGAATCCTATCAGCATTATTATTATCCTCTACTTTAATATCTTCCAATGAGTTACTGAATTTGCATGTTCGTTTAGACTTTTGAAAGAGTTTATTTTCTGCCTTGGTTTATTCCAAGCTTATTTCTATAATGAAATTAGTCACTTACATTCTGTGTCAACTTTATTGATTTTCTATAGTTTGATCGACGATGGGAAGAACCCGGATGAATTCAATAGGGATGTTCTCAATAGTTGCATTGCCATGAACCAGATCACCAAAGGCAAAACTGATGCCTTTAAGGTACTCTTTTATCCTGGTTTAAGTTCCCACTAATAGAAACCTTTGTTGATTTCTATATGGGTGGTTTTAGAACAAGTCTTGTTTCTGTCATGTGTAGATAGAGGTTATCAGAAAATTAAGAAATACATGGTCAAATGTGGTCAACTATATGTGAGTACATTGACTATAGGCAAATAGTCAATAGACGGAGGTAAGAAGTTCTTAATAGAGAGATTCATTCCCCATATGTTGCAGAGAACGGTTTGGAGAAAATGATCATATATGGCAATGGTGCTGAAGTGGAGAGAGCTAAACCAAGGTAGGAGTACAGGTGGTCACTTATCGGGGTAGGATGACATGGTGGCTACCTGACAAGAAGAGAGAAGCTCAAAGATTGAGGAAAGGAATACTCAAAGCCTAGGATCTAGATGTGATCACAGTGAGGAATAATGGGTTAGAGATTTTGAAAATTCAAAGTGCTTGTGACAACAAGTGCCTCTAATCTAGTGGTGAAAGGGTAGTGCAGGCTATGTTGGTAAGCAAGGATGCACCGACTCTCCGGAAAACCTTCGTATCACACGTCAAATGCGTGTTGGACACGGATTCGCGCCCGACACGACACGCGCTGGACACGTATTGGACACGGGGTCAACGGTCAAAATTCGTTGACTGGTTTGGACACGGCCTGGATACGGTCTGGACACGGTCCAGACTCGGCCAAACACGGTCCGGACACGGTTTTTGTAAATTTTGCAAATAAATCAGATTTTCTTTGATCGATCGATCCTTCCTCCCACAAACCCTATCCTCTTCGATCGATCCTTCCCCCATTTTTCAAACCCAAATTACAGAGAGAAAATAGGGGAGAAAAAGGGTTGAACTAGAGATCGACAGAAGGAGGGAGAGATCTGTCCAGATCTGTCGATCGACAGAAAGAGAGGGAGAGATCGACATATCTGTCGATCAAATCGATCGAAGAGGACGGACGGAGCTAGAGAGAGAGGGAGAGATCGACTGATCTGTCGATCGATCGACAGGGAGAAATCGATCGAAGAGGACGGACAGAGCTAGAGAGAGAGGGAGAGATCGAGCCTGTATTTGAGTTCCAACAGAGATTTTCTCTTGAATGGCTTCCTTTTGGTTCTCCTAAATCTGAGTTTATTTGGTTGTTGTTGTTTTTCTTCTTCTTTATTTGGTTTGGGGATGGGCGAGAATGGGAGAGGGACAGAGGGTGAACTACTTCATTTTATTTGATATGGTGGTGGGTTGATTTTAGTATATCAAGATAGCTCAGCATCATGTGGCTAAAGTGTGAGCAGGTGAGTGTATCATCCTTGACATAATAATGAAGAACTAGTTTGTGATTAAGATTCTTGGAGAAAAAATGTATTAAAAATAACAAATGCTTGGAGGCATTTAGATCAAACTTTTCCAAAAAGATACCGCTACCACAAAAAAATAAGTTTGACCGTGTCGCTGAGTCCTATTTTTTTGAAAATTGCCGAGTCGCCGTGTCGTTTCCGTGTCCGACACGACACGCGTATCCGAGTCCGTGCATCATTGTTGGTAAGCAATGGTGATCCAACTAATCTAGGCAAGAATCAAGGGATCTGATAAACCAAGGAGTACTGAAAAATTGCGAGTACAGGATGGGGATTTGAATTCAGGTTCAGGAGTGGGCTCTGATGGAAAAAGCAAGGTTCAGGAGTGGGCTTCAGGAGTGGGCTCTGATGGAAAAAGCAAGGTTCAGGAGTGGGCTCTGATGGAAAGGTAGGGGTTTTGATTCTTTAGTGGACACCGTAAGTAAGAACAGTGGGTTACGCTTAATATCTGATACGGCTAATCATATATCAGTGAAGAAGGCCCTAGCATTTGAGCTGAAGTTCAAAAGCTATTTTAGGATCCGTCAAGGAGGATTATTTAAGAATACAGAGAAGCCCATAAGACTTCATTGTCCTCATCTTGCCCATTGAAGACAAGCCTGAGGACAACATCCTCAGTTACCTGGATTTCATGTCAATCCAAAGGAAATGGTGAAAGGGAAGGAAAAGATTTTGAGGATTGTGTCTGAAAACGAAGACAACTTAACAGGCAGGTTGTCGAAGGAAGAGATTAGGGAAGACAAAATAACGGCAGAAAAAACTTGAGACAGACGATAGCAAGAAAATCAAGGCTTTGATTTCTGTCTTAGGATTGAAGGTGGGAAAGGAACAAAAGAAGGTAGTCGAGGTGGTTTCAGAGTTGCTAACAGGGAGACAGTGAGCCGGTGACAATGGCAATAGTGACTTACTCTGGAGTTGGGTGTCTCATTACCCTTCTTTTTAGGAGAAGATTGGGAGATAGCATCTTTTTTGTGGAAATGCGTGTCTCATTACCCTTCTTTCAAGGGGCTGCTTTTTCAGTCTTTGTATACCAACTGGAACTTGTTGATTTTAGGACCTTAGCAACTCAGCATTTTCAATGTTGCCAAGCATTGTAAACTTGCTTAATTGGAATCAATAACTTTTACCTTTTAAGAAAAAAATAAAAAAAAAAGGAAAAAAGAAAAAGAAAGAAAAGAGGGTTGAAATGCAAAACAACCCTGTAATTATTATTACAGGAGTCTAAATCTAAATAATAAAGGTCTTTCAAATCCAAATTAGTAATTGAATCCTATGAGATAGATTGATATAGTGACTGATTGAGGAGTCTTTGATATATTCTCATTTTTATTACCTTAAAACCTGTATTTCCAAATAAAGATCATCCAATAGAGTTTTTATGGATTTCCATAAAAAACACACTTTTTCACTGTGTAGTATTGAAGTTGAGGGTAGATGCAACCAGCGATAACTCAATTGCTATTATTCCAAGAATATCCATAGCAATTAGTTGTTGTTTACATCTCCAAAAATGGCAATCCATTAGAAACCATTTCCAGAATTCCTATATATATATAGTTTTTATTCCACTAGATCTTCATCCTTAAAGTTTACAAACCTCATCAGTCTTAAATTTTGTTATCCCTCCCAGGTTCTGTAATTTATAAAACACTTTTGACCTTCCTATGTTTAGGTGCTACTTACTGATAAACAAATAAATGAAGTGGATTTTTCCAAAGAAAAGATAGTATGATTTGAGAGCTCCGAAACAAGTGTGTGGGCAACTACGTAGGATTGATGGCAGCAAGTAGCTAGAAGATGAAAATAATCAATGAAAACTTTTTGCACTGAGGTTAGGTAAATGAGGTGTCCTAATGAGTAATAACTAATTAACATAACAGTATGTAGGATTCTTCTGTAAAAATCGTGTGAGAATCTCTCTGAAGTAATAACTAACCAACCAACCCTGTCAATATTAAACTTTTAAGCTCTTCAAAAGATAAGATTTTTACGTTCTCCTTATGGTTGCATGTGATTTGTAGTAAATGTTTTCGTGCAAGAAAGGTGTTGTATCCAAGGACTGACCTCGGTAATGGCCCTGAGAGTAGGCCCAAGATAGGGCACTTCACTTCAGGGGGCACCAAAAAGCAAAGATATTTTCTCCAAAATATTTTTGTGTTGCATAAACCCTTAATCGCATCTGGCACAAGAGACCAAAAGTGAGATAGTGACACCAATTTCAAGCTTGACGGGGTGAAGAGGTTTGACTGTTTCACGGTCACAGCTTCGGCTTGTGGATCTTAAGTTGATTTTTGCTCAGACTCCTTTTTCAACAATCTTATCCCAGCAATATTTTTTAATGGTTTTCCTCCCATGTAAAAAACGGAGCACCATTTAGAGTTTTTTTAATGGTTTTCCTCCCATGTAAAAACGGAGCACCATTTAGAGTTTGACAGCAAAACAGTCAGATGCGGCCCTGACTGTTCTCATCTGTTATGATTCTGCTTATTATAATTGATCTTATGCAATTGTACCCATGAAGCAATGGGTTCCTATGGCTTTCTCTGGTTGTTAGGTCTTGTACTTGCTGAATCCATCTATCAACTTTGATGGTGACTCTTAACAGATTTCTCCTTATTTTGTTTTTGGTGCATAGGGTCTACGGCGACATCTTCTGGAGGAGCTTGAACAGGCATTTCCTGATGAAGTGGAAACTTATAGAGAGATACGTGCTGCTTCTGCTGCTGTAAGAGCAACATGTATCATGTTTTACAAAACTATTTCATGAAAGCCTTAAGCTTTTTACAGTTTTCTGATAGCATAGTAGACAACATTGAAAGTTTAAAAAACCCAAATCAGATTTCATAATTCCACAAATAATTGAAAGTTCAAGTTACTATCACTGTTTTCTTCTTAAGTTTTGAAATTTTTTATAGTTGCTACCTGACGTATATTTAAAGTCTGTTTGCATCATTTCTTAAGCTCTCCTCTTCAAGAATAAGAGAAGTCTGTAGGGAGTGGTTGTCTTTTGTCTTTCTTTGGAGTTTTGGGCTAGAGGTGTTGTCTATATAAGCAACAATTCTGGTTTTAATAGGCTTTTTAGGATTGCTGTTGCTTGAGATTCCCTCCTAGGTTTCTGACTCCCAGTCTCTTTTTGGATTAGATGTGAAAAAGGGAGTCTTCATTGTAAGTTGTTTCTCTGGCCTATGGCTAAGGAATTGACTATTTAATGACGTCTTTGACTGATTATGCCAAATGTTGGCTAGTATGGTTGGAAAGGAACTCGTAAACTTTCCAAATTGTGGTACAGAATAAGATGGGTTTGTAGCATAGCATTTGAAATTGATTCTTAAAGTTTTAGAGAAGCTGGTTTTGAGAATCTTGATGTATAATTTTATTCAATAAAGAGTTACCCCTAAAAAAGACGAAACAATGAAAGACAAAACCAGGAACTTCCATTGAGATGCTTATATAAGATTCAGGAAAATTACAGTTTCCTTTGTATAGGTCAACGCTCGAAGGTCTTCCCTAACAGCCTTTATATCATGATACTTTATATGTTTAGAATCTTAGACAGATAGCTTCCTAAGCATGTGTGACACATGCCTGGCTCAACTATAACCTCCTTTTGGGCTAGACGCCCTTGTGGCACACTACCTCCTCACGAGTCAGATGCCACACTAGTTCCTGCATTACTCTGTTTTAGCGATTTATAGAAAATTATTTTGCAGAACGTGATCTATTCTGGCATCTCTTCCACCGTTGAAAGATTTACATTTTAAGCTTAACATTAGTTATTCATTTGCATTCAATCAGATTAGATCATTTACCAATTATTTTATCTCGCTGAATCATTTAGGTTTTGGTGAGAAACATCGTGTAATTGCGTCAA
The DNA here is from genome assembly GCA_963556465.1 of Berberis vulgaris. Classification (NCBI taxonomy): domain Eukaryota; kingdom Viridiplantae; phylum Streptophyta; class Magnoliopsida; order Ranunculales; family Berberidaceae; genus Berberis; species Berberis vulgaris. The sequence goes on along the minus strand of OY747131.1, from coordinate 25,912,297 downwards.
AGGTAATAATCTAATGTGTACGAGTACGAGGTTGAATTTTCGTTAAATCGGAAAAACTGACACTTAGTGATCTTTTACAAATTTTTCTAAACTAGAATGAAATGTTTAAATTTTAATCTTAGGAATAGGGCAGAGTTCTCTATTAGTTAGAGCATCCACAATAAGCAGTTTTGGAGGCTTGCCTACTGAGAGTAGAAAGTCTCAAATCTCCCCCAAAGGCCCATGTGTAGGCCTTATCCAACATAGGAATGCCTCCCACAAGCTTGCCTATAGAGAGAGGATTGGCAAGGCCCCCTGCGGCATGGTGAAAATGCATGTGACGACTAATGGTTAGCCTAGGAGGCTAATGGTTAACCATTAGTTGCCACATGCATTTTCACCACTTATCTGCGGTTAATGAATAGCTGCAAGGTCCAGTCAATGCTTTGGCATGCATTTCTAGCTCTGCCTATTGGGGAAGGCTGATTTTTGGAAGTTTTCCTTAAGTTTGCCTAAGTTGCCACCTCAACAAAAATATAATAAACAATTCTAGGAAGGCCCAAGTCACCATTCGTTATTGTCATGACTAATGCTCTTATTATGCAGTTTCGGACTTGCAGCTTTATAGGTCTGATGGTTTTCTATTCTTGCTCATTTTCTTGATATTAGTGATCTGGTCTCTTGCAGGAATCGAAGAGGCTTGCCCAAGCACAGATTGCTTTACCGAATGGAGATGTAAAAGTTAAGAATGAACATTAAAATATAAAGTTAGTATTACCTCTCTTCATCTTTATCATGATGTTTGTTGCTTGTGCTGTATCTGATAGAAAAAAAGGTTAACAGAGATTTTTGGGGCTCAAATTTTTATGTGAATCAAAGTAGGGATGCTGCTAATACATGTCCATGATAATTTAGTGACTGCTTGAAAAAGAAACCAAAATTTCTTGGAAAACGGGAACAAAGTAAACAAGGAACTAACCATTTCCTGACAGTTTGAAACTATTTACCATCATGCAAGATCTAGTTTTATAGCGACTTTGGGGTACATTCAACACTTCCTCCAAGGAGTGTTCTATCTTGGAGGAAATCAGATAAACTTTTTACGTTTTACATGCAACTGTGACACAAATTTACACAACTTCCCCTCATGTTATACTATATTCAATTTTTTTGACATCTGATGCAGTCTTTTTCACTGTACTTGCTCTGCTTGGAGTCTGCACTTTCTCTATTCAGTTTGCACAAACACATGCAGACACAAGTCATATTATGAATGCGCACATAGATTGAAAGTCCACACCTGCAGATGCAAGTATGTATTTGTAGGTTTCTAGTACTCTTTATGTATTGGAAAAACTCAACATAAGTGTTTCTAGTGGTGATGTTTGTATAAGTGTTTCTAGTGGTGATGTTTGTACTATGGCAGAAAGATCTCAGTTGTGATGATAATATTTCTTAAATATGGTAAAGTTTTGACTATAAATTATAACATGCCTATACTAGAAATTTTAACATCCCTGAATCGAATGTTCTTTGCCTATACCGTTGTCTTGTCGGTGAAAATGAGCAAGTGGAAGGCAGAGAACCGGACAATATACTAAGAATGTATGAACATTCTCTCTTGTACTTCAAAATGAATTTCAATCATTCTTGTAAACTTCATTGTTAAGATGTTCATATTTTTGGCTAATAAAACATTATGAATTCAGAGCTAGAATTTACGGGTTTGTTGTTGGCATTGTGGCGTAACTGTTCACATGGTTCAAGATAGGTCACTCCACCAAAAACACTTGAGGTACCTCTCATTTTAATATCATTACACATTTATTCAGGGAACAGGGTACAAGTCTTCATTTTGTCAAGAGAGATGTTTCATGTGAGTTCTTCCAAAACTAATGTGTCTTGAAGATTGAATTGTGTTATAGCTTCGGGTTTGCTTTTGCTTCATGGCTGCCTCACCGTTCGTCCCTTTTACTGCAAAGTTCTGTGGTTTTCATAACTCGATCTCATCATTTTTGTCATTTCTTTTGGATATGCAACAGGGAAACCCACAAAACCCGTTTTGTATGGATGTGGTATTCATGAATCTGTAGTACACATCGTAGCATTGAATACTTTGACAAGGCTTGTGTCACTTTGAAATTATCCGACTACCATAGATAAATTCAAATTTTGGGTTTGGATAGAGACATCTCATGATCATTGGTTTCCAAAGCTTTTGCTCACGAAAGTCTTGAACAGGGTTATGTACAATCCTGCTTCAAAAAATTTATGCTTATGCATTTGGTGGATTTTCTTCAAGACCAGAAGTCCCACCATTGGGAACTGCCAAACGACTGATCATACAAGTCGTTGGAATCAAGGCTGCACCAGTTCTCAGGTGATGTTAACACTCCATCATCTGTGTGTTCTGCCACATTCATCAGGTCAAGTTCTTCCTGATCCAAATACTTGAAACTCTCGTCGATTCCTTCTGTCGAAGCCAAAGTCACTCTTGCGTCTGTTTCATCAAATAACACATCAGGTTTCTGTTCGAGTTCATACTTGTTTTCGCTGTTATCTGATTTACCATCTTTGCAATGTCCGTCCGTATCTTTTGGCTTCTCTGAGTGATCACTCAGCTTCTGCAACTGTCAAGAAACAACAACTATTTTCAGAATAAAATTAAGTTAAATGGTCAAATGATAATGATCTAAGCTTTACCCCGACACAACCTATTAGAAGAAAATGAAAAAAGGGTTGGTAAAGCTTACCTGTATCAACAAGGATTGTTTCTCCTTCTTCAAGTTGTCAAATTTGTCAGCTAAACTGTCATAACTGGCTTTAAGTATACTATAATCACGTTCAAGCTGCTTCGACTTCCATCTAGCTCTCCTATTCTGAAACCATATAGCAACCTGACGAGGCTGCAGTCCAAGTTCCTTAGCTATCTCAAGCTTCTTCCTCGGTTCAAGCTTAGTGTCCGACTCAAAAATAGACTCCATAGACTTGATCTGGTCATCACTGAACCTCCTCTTGTTCTTGTTCTTCCTTTTCTTCATGTTGGTCTGGACTGAATCCAGTCTACGCATCAGAGGAGGGTATTCTTCCCTCTCCACCATATTGTTGTTTGTGGCTCAAAGATGATCAGAAGTTGGTGAGTGAACTTGCTTGTTTGAAGTAGTTGTAGAAATGCAAAGAGGATGGAGAGTGTATGTATGTATGTAATCGAAATTTTTTATGCGCGCATCCCGAGCGGGGTGGACGGCTCCCACCCCGCCACGTCCCTCTCCTCGCTCGTTTCCTCGACATTTAGAATTCCCCAATTCTTAAATATGGGTGTATTCTGATATGGGCGAGGAAATGAGCGAGGGGGAGTGTTACCACTCATCCCCTCGAATTCGCAAAGGCCCGCATCTCGAGGGGATGAAGGGTCACACCCCCTCGACATTTAGAAAAAGCGTTCTGATTATATATATATATATATATATATATATATATGGGGAATTCTAATTGGCGAACCTCGAAATGCGCATTTCGAGGGAGATGAAGGGCTGCACCCCCCTCCCTCGGTCCCTCGCCCGTTTCCTCGCTAATAAGACAAGCCCGATATATATACTGGGATATACAGTTCTGTTGACCATCCTTTGTATTTTCACATTGGTTCACAATTGGCATGTTGTTTATTCAATTTGAGTTGCGTTTAGCTCGTGAACACATTTTTTTAGGATTGACGTGACGGGACCACTAAATGGATCCAATGGAATGAGATAACGTGACAAAGCTACTGTTATTTTCATTTGTGATCTTCTTTTCTTTTCTTTTCTATTCTATTCTATCTATTTTGTCTAGAAGACTCCTCCTTGTTACTTGCCTTTTTCGCTTCATCTTCATCAAAAAAAAATTTTGTTATGTCTATCTTGCTCCGTTACTTCATTTCATCTCATCTACCTGCTGCCAAGTTTCTGCTGATCGCTTTGATTGTTCACATTCAACTGTTGGATTTAAGTTCTGGACTTCATTAAATAAACCCAATTATGGATCCAAGCCCATTTTAAGTGGCCCATAGACTTCATCAAGTCAGGATACAACGTGCACGAAATGGGGACAAAACTGTTTGACGTTTTCGTACCGATCCAGTACTCCAACTGGTTGTTACTTAAAGCAAATCCAAATCGCGTTGGACTCTGGCCTTTCGATATTCAAATCTTTTGGTGTGGTCCATAGTTTAATCAGAGTCATAGTGGGCCTAGGCTGAGCCACGTGTTTGTCGAGTAGATGAAGTAGCTTTATCTTAACTCACTTCCGACGTGCAGCAGCAGAGCTGTGAGGAAAGAATCGTTGTTGGTAACGTAAGGCAATAAGCAACAGCTATGGCAAGAGGACAAAAAGGGCTGACCCTCGAGTGTCGACACGTAGCCCATAGTGAGGACATTCTTTTCCATACGGAGTCTTTGTTTGGGGTCTATGACGGTAACGTGGATCAGAGATTGTCTCTAAACGTGGCACTATATGACTCGATCATTTGAGCCACGTTGCCATTCTACTGGTCGTCAGTGTCAATGCAGATGAAAAGTCGTACAGCTGTCTGTTTTTGTCTCAAATGGTGGACTTGACTGTGACTGGGATATTTATCTTCGGTCCCTCACTCGTCAGTTAGCTTTCATGTGCGTGCCCACGGTTTGAATCTATCAATAGTGCGTCCAGAGAGCCACGCCTGGGGATGCTCTCGGGAGGGGCGGAGCTAGGATTGCAGAAAAATAAGGCAAATCGTTCGTAACTATTTAACTATACAATTATTCAACTATACCAAACAATATATATGACATAATTAATTTAATTGTAACTAGCTAATTAAGAGTTTATTTGACTTGGAGAAAAGAGAAGCATGCATGGTGGTATAAGATAAAGAGAATTGGCAAAGAGCTGATCTCTGGTTTTCTTTTTGGATTTTTGGTTTTGAGGCAGCATGACAGTATAGTCTAGGGGTAGGCATTTAGGACCGAAAACTCGGACCGAACCGACAACCGGACCGATTGGGTCGGTTCGGTTCGATTTTAATTAATTAAAAAAATATTGGTTGTAAAAGCTCGGCCCGGCCCGAAGTTTCTGTTCCGGGCCTCGATTTCCATTTCTGAAGTTCGTCGAGTAATCGGCCCGGCCCGACCCAAAGTTTCTGGTCCGGGCCTCGATTTCCATTTCTGAAGTTCGTCGAGTAATCGGCTCGGCCCGACTCCTTCACTTAAGTATTTCTCTCTCCCCTCAAACTCCCTCAATTTCGAAAAATTCTAACAAGGAAACCAGCGAAGGAAAGCAACAGAAGGAAACCAGCGAGGACGCTCCTCTCTTCTCACAGCGAAGCCGCGGAGATCTGAGGCCGCTTCCCTCTCCCTCTCCCCTCCCTTCTCACAGCGGAGGCAAAGTCGCGGACGCCTCTTCTCTTCTCACAGCGGAGGCGGAGATCGACCACCTCCATCTCTCGGCGAAGGCGGAAATCGACCGGCTTCATCTCTCAGCGAAGGCAGAGGCCTACTCCTAGCCCTACTCTCAGCGAAGGCGGAGGCCGAGCCGCCTCCCTCTCCCCTCCCTTGCCCGCCTTTCTCTAGATCTTGATCAGATATGTTCAGATCAGATCAGATCTTGATCATATCTTGTTCTTGATCAGATCAGATCTTGATCTTGATCTTGAGCTTGATCAGATCAGATCTTGATGATCTTGATCAGATCCAGATCAGATCTTGTAATTTGTTGTATTTTTTTTTTGTAATTTTTTGATATAATTTTTGTTGTATGCTATAATTTTTTTTGTAATTTTTTTAATTTTGTTGTATGGTTCCACCGTTTCAGTATTTTTATTTATTTATTTATACTGTAGAATCATTTTTTTGCTCTTAGGACCGAGACCGGCTCGAAATCGGCCCGTAAATCGGTTAACCGGGACTTTGATTACCCGGTCAACTTGGTCCGGTTTCGGTTCTCATAAACACGGGCTCGAATTTTTCGGGTCAATTTTTGGTTTTTAGCTTTTGGGCCGGTTACCCGTACTTGCCCAGCCCTAGTATAGTCCAAGTAGTAACAATAGTAGCATAGGTAGTGTCTTTTCTCTGGACTGGACTGGATGGATTCAAGTAAATTTGTCGGACGACAATTTTATTTTTGGAATCCTCCAACCTTTTCTCCTCAGTTCGGTTCGGTTACAGTTTGCATAAATTAGAATCGGTTTAGATTCAGATCGATTTTGTTAATGGTCGGTTCAGTTTCGGTTTGAAATTTTTAAAATCGACCTAAGTCGGTTCGATTTACGATTTAGGTGAAAAATCGAACCGTCAGTTCGATTTTCAACCCTAAGTCAGAGCCTCCGAGGATAACACTTACACAACCAACCCGCTATCTTTTATCTTCTTATTCTATTGTTTGTCTTCTCGGAAGGGAAAAACATGTGTGTTTATAGAGAGAGACCTTTCTCCTTTTGGGCTAGCTCATGCGAAACAGACAAACAACAGCTTAGCTGAATCGATCTATGACCACCGTGTTTTCCTAACCGCCCCAAACCCAAACCCAAATGATTGCTTTTGATTTCGAGCTATTTGAAAGAAAGTAAAGCAAATCAGATCCCAGCCCCCTCCCCCCAATTAATCTAATTTGTTAACTAATCTTTTATCACTCTTACCACCATATAGGCTAGCTGAGTCTGAGGTAAAATAATCATAATTCTTTTTTTTTTAACAAAACAAAATAAAACCAATGATGATGACGATGTATAATTTCTCTTCCTCGATCCTTAACCCAATTAAAAATTTTGATATGAATCTCAAAGCCAACCCACCATGTATCTCAAAGCAAACCCACATGCATCTCAAAGCAAACCCACCATGTATGGATACCTCTCTTTTGGTATTTTTGTTGCTATCCGTGTGTGTAGGGGGTGAATGGATTAAAATGAGTTGATGGGAATTAAGAGAGAGAGATTAAAAAAAAAAAAGAAAAAAAAAAAGAGAGGGTGGGTGGGAATTAAAAATATAGAGAGATTAAAAAAAGAGAAAAAGATGGAGTGAGATTGGTATTGGTGACGGTGGAGTTTAAAAAAAATCATTTTAATTTTTAATGGAGTCAGGAGTCAAGATTGTATACAAAGGGGCAACATAAAATATTAAAGGGGGCAATATAAAAAATATGAGCAATTTAGTGAGATATTTTAAAAAGATAAGGGGGTCAATTGACCCCCTTACCGTACACATAAATTTGCACTTGGCTCTCTAGCATACTTTTAGGAGAGAGAGGAGATCTTGAGTTCTTGAGAAAATTTTAAGGAGATTTAGATCTCGAGTTTTTTTAGGAGAATCCTTCATTGATGGAGAATCCTCCATTAACAGGCTTTGAAGAACACTATTAACATGTCTATGAGTAAGTAGCCAGCCAGGTTTGCTAGTCATTTTTCGGTCAAATTTTTTTTTTTAATACTTTTTACCCATTCTTCTTAAAACACTGTCACAAACACCAACTATAAAAGCTATAGAAGTATAAAATAAAAAATCCAAAAATGGCTAGCAAACCTAGCTGACTAAAATTGTTGATCAAACTATACTATACCCATTGTCACCTCTCAACCGATCTTTGGTTGTATAAAATCCAATTTCATTCATTTCATGATACCTAAATAAGGAAATGCAAGGAGAATAAAGTGGAAGATAAAGTGAAATATGAGTGCTTCTAGGGAGCCCGGGTCTGCTGCCTGGGTTTGCAGCCTGGGTGGAATTGTTACATTTTTGCCCCTGCCTTTTTAACCACTCTTTAAATATAAAGACAACAAAGGAAGGGCAAAAGGGTAACTTCGCCCACCCAGGCTGCAAACCCAGGCAGCAGACCCGGGCTCCCTAGAATTTTCCGTGAAATATAGTAAATGACATTTTATCACAGGGATACCAATTTAGCTGGATCCTAAAGGTTCGAGTCGAGCCTTTCTAAAGAGGTTGTTCTCAGTGTGGGAATGGGAAGTCAGACCTATATTGGGGTAGGGCTAAAGCCCTGTCTATTTTCATGTTCTACAAAGTCCATGAGGTTAAGAGCCAAAATATAATTTGAAGTTACAAATTGAGACCTACACTTTAAATTGGAGAAACTCGTCGGTCCATTAGCTAGTAGTGCATTAAAAACTCTCTTAATTTCTACGGCTGACTTTAGGGGAAAGGTTGAAAATCAGATTGTATTTGAAACTATAACCATGTCACCCTTATTATTTGAATATGCATCTTTTTCACATTTTAGTTCACTTAAAGCCCTGTGACTTGTTTGGGAACTTTAGTTTTGGTTAGGGATGATAATGAGGCGGATTTGGGCAAATCCGTCCCCGCCCTACCAAGGATCGCGAATCCCCGAATTCACCCCGCTAAACTATTTATCTTTTTATTTAAAACCCATCACTGCTCCACACGGATTGGCAAATATTTGCCCCGCCCCGCTTATCCGTTTATGTTTGCGATTTTGTTGGTGGATAATGGTTTCCCCGCCCCACCCACCGTTGCCACCAGCATTGCTACAGTCCCTTGCCATGTGTCCAGATTCTCCATAGTTACAACAAGCCTCGCCTCTACTACAGCCACCAGTTCGGCCTCCCCTACTTCCACCACCATTAGAAGTACAGTCCTAGAGAAGTGTCCAACTTCACCATAGTTGAAGCATGTGTTATTGCCTCCACCACCGCCACTATGGCTTCCTCCAATAGGGAAATCCCTAGTCATGTGTTCAAGTTTCCCACAAGAATAACATTCACCGCTCCTACCACTATCGCCATTGTAATTGATGCGTCCAAAATTTGTTCTCCTGTTAGTATGACCTGCAAAACAAATGTTAGATTACCAAAAACCACATTTTTGATGGTCGAATGCACTGCGATGCTTAAGTCAGTAACTCAGTTGGAAATGGGGATAAATCTGGATAAAACTCACTTAAAGTTGCCTACCTTTATCGAATGTTCCATTTACCTTATATAATGGTCGTTGTTAATTCCCCGTGTGACTTAAGCATGTGAGGCGCAACAAGAAGAGACGTTATTCATAACAGTCTCCTTCTTTATGAAGATACGTCCTCGAAGGTGTAACTACCTCCACGACTATTTTTCTATTTAACATTCTTCTTCTTTAAAGGAGAACTTTATCGGGCCTGGATTTGGTTTTTTAACTATGGTTTATTCGAACGGGCCTTGTTTGGGCTTTTATGACTGGATTCACCATTTTTGGGCTTTATGAATTAGCTTGGTTTTGAGATATTTGATCCTCGTGATGGATGATTCTTGCCATGTGTACGGCTATAATATCAGTCTTATTTGATGTATCATCAGCTACTCCTCCTTTAGTTAGTGGGTATGCTGACATGGCCACTAACTTGACAACGGTTGGATTTTCGATTTCATCATTGCCTCGCATTTAATGTTGTTAGCAGTTTTTGGTGAGTTGGTATCCCAATCTTTTGTTCGTCCATTTGTTTTCTGCGCATATTTTGGAATTTCGTGCAATCATCATATCTCGCATGTCGTCTTATGAACAATTTCTTCGTTGCTCGGTTCTATAAAAGGATGCATGATTGATTTATTTTTCTCTTACCCTATCTTTGAAATTAGGGCTTATTCTTCTTTCTTCATTTTCGTTTTCCTTGCTCCTCCATTCTTATATGATGTCTGTCGGCGATATACTAGACGATGAGGTGTTTGCTGCTTGTGAAACTTACTTTTCGCCCAAGAAGGTTTCTCAAGCGACGTTGGACAATGTTCGTTCCGATTATGATTTTCCATCTGACCTCGAGATCGTTCTGCCTAAGCAGAACGATAGTCATTGTTGTTCAAGGCCTGGGTATACTGCACTCTATCCATGCATGTTCCTGTCCGACCTTCGATTTTCAGTTCTAGAGTTACTTTGGGAATATCTAGGTTTTTTGCATATTGTTCCTGCTCAAATGGACCCTAATGGTTGGAGGGTTCTGCATTTTATGGTTGGTTTACTGGTGACCAAGGACATTTGCTTCCTCCGTCCTTCTGTCTATTTTGGAAAACTCAATGATGACATCAGAGACTGGTCGAGGCTCTGGTTTTATACTTCTGTCAGCTCTGGCTACTTCAAATTGTGAAGTAGTCAGATTGTGTGGTCATTCCGAGTCCCTAATAAATGGAAGGGTCTACAATTAACTGTGGAAAAGCAGATGATTAGTGACCGTTTCTTGAGGCTTCCTGTGATTCCCGTGGAGGAGTTTCTCTCTGGGGACATCGTGGAGCGTAATGATTTGTACAATATGAACGAAGCGGATGGGTCCTTGCTTATTGAATCCTGAGTTGAAGAGATTGCTACCCGCATTGCTCTATTGGTGTTAGTGATGCTAGCATTGATGGAAAAGTGAGATCGGGCATGGATGTTACGAATCTCAATGCTCCTTTTAGCATTGATGTTGCTGGCCCGAGTTCCAGGAAGAGGAAGCTTTTGAGGCCTACTAGCCCGTCGAAGCAATTGTTGATAAGTCTTGGCCGTGTTTAGAAGAAGAAACAATTTTCTGGTTCTATTTGTTGTACTGCTCGAATTGCTCATCGTCCAAGTTCTTCCAATAAGGAGGTTGTGAAAAAGGATTGCTTATCCTTCGAGGAGGTCGAGGAGATAATCTTGACACTAGAGAGGATCAAGAAAGAAATTACTCGTCCGTTGGATGATAATGAAAATAGGTTCATTTTCGCTTATGGTATGCTCGACATTGGTGAATAGTTTAATGATGATCCTTGAATTATCAATGACAAAATGCTTCAGCTGGTGATGGAGCAGTCTAAGGAGGTCGTTGACCGTGGTCAGAGTTTTGAGGTTCTTCCTCCTCAATCTCCTTCCATTCATGTCGATGATGCGGCGGGATTCTTAGTTTTTTCTCCCGCTCATTTGGATTCTTCTACTCCTGCTACTACTAATTGTTATACTCCTACTATGACCACTCTGCAGCGAGAAGGCAAAGTGGTTTTTCTGCTATCATCGTTGTTTTGCCTGTTCTTCCGGCCGTTAGCGGTGGTTGCTTTGTGCTTCTAGATCCTCGCGTCCTTCATCCACGGATTAGTTGGAAGAAGCCCTACGAAAAACATCTATATCAAGTTAGATGGGAAGTTTTGTTGGTTTACTCGCCTTGACGTGAAGGATGGTGCGCATAGATTGATCAGTGAATGACATAGGCGGGCGGTGGAACGACCTTCAATGCCTGTGCTGGACCCTAGCACTCATCTCAATTTTGGTCTTAAACAGATAATGGACGGGATGAATCACCTCCATTGTGTTGGGACGATGGAGTTGGAGTGTTGGGCTGGTCATGGCCAAGTGGTTGCTCTTGAGAGGAAGTTGACGGCGCTATTGTTGGTGTTTTCTCACGTCCTTCGTCAGTTTGACGTGGTGAAAGCGCGGTGCACAGAGCAGAAGAAGACAGTTGGGGTTGCTCTGGCCTCTCTGAGGGAAGTGGAAGTTGCGCAAGATCGGTCTGCTACGGAGCTTTAGTCTTCGACTGTTGCTTTAGTCGGGGTTCGCACACGACTAAACGAGTCGAAAAAGGAGTTGTCTGTCGAGAAAACCGGCCATGATGAGGCTTTGCATTCTGTCATTGAGCAATCTATCAGTCGTAGGATTGCTGAAGGGCGGTTGGAACAATTAGTAATTGTGCTTGATGAAATTAAGTCGGATAACTTCGCCATGTTGTCCACTGTCGAAGGGCGACTTATTTCAACTAAGAAAGAGTTTGATGCAATGAAAGACAGGCTGAAGATTGGAAGAGAGTTGTTGACAGACGGGTCGAGCTTCTCGACTATATCATGGGGTTTGGAGTTGATTTGTCCGAGTATTGTTATTTGGTTGATCAAGTTTTTGAGGATGAAAATGGTGAGGAAGGTACTCCGGATCCCCCAAGCGATCCTGTAGACGAAGAACCGTCATTCCCTTACTCTTTCGATCTGACTCCATCATCTACTCTCGCTGTTGTGAGAGCCTCGTCTCTTCCTGCCACGGGCGTAGTTGCATTTCTTCCATCAGATGCTCTTGTTGCTTCTATTGTTCCTTCTCCGAATTTTCTATCTTCTTTTCCTATAGTTTTATCTTCTTTTCCGAATGTAATAAAATGATTTTATGAATGAAAAACCTTTTCTTTTGACAATGTTGTATTGCCTTTTATATTATTTTTCGCTTCGCATGTTTTCTTTTTGAAGTCGTGATTCTTCTTGGATCATTTGTGTTGAATCATTGTATATGATAAGTGTACTCGCCTCATTCTTCATACTCTGGCAATTTAGGTTTATCCGTATTTCTGTTTTTGCGTTTGCTTGTTGATCATCCGAAGTTTTTATTTATTTGGCCTTGTCAATTGAGGGATTTATTTTGTTTAGATCTTCAAGTATTCGTTTCATGGTCGGGTGTGTTGGTTGCTCCAGTAGGTCTTGGCTTGTATGCAAATGTGTTTCATGTTTCGAAGTATTGGCTGGAATGGACGATTTTGTGAGTGAATTGGTTCGTACCTTTTTACTTTTAGGTCAGTTGTGGTTGTCGAAGTAAGTCATCTTGCGTATCTCCAGCTTTTGTTTCTCGGTTCGATACTTTGATTGACCAGAATGCCCCTATATTCACATCTTGATTTATATGTCTGGACTTTCTGATCCGATATATAGGGCTGAATAAGTTGACTTGCTTGTCCCAACTTTGTTGATCCGAGTAAGTTGATTCGTTCGTCTCAACATTTACTTTGTTGGTCTTATGCGTTTGTGACTCGAAGTTTATTCAAGTAGGTCGACTCATTCGTTTCAACTTTTACAATGTTGGTCTGACGCGTTGGTTGACCCGAAGTTTATTTGAGTAAATTGACTTGTTCAACCCAACTTTTACTTCGTTGGTTTGACGCGTTGGTTGACCTGAAGTTTATTGGAATAAGTTGACTTGTTCGTCCTAACTTTTCCTTCTTGGTTGATTAGACCAGAAGTTTTGCGTCTGACTTATGCGTCCTGACCCTTTGTTTGCGACTTGATATGCCAATTTCTTTTCATTGTCTGGCTTAAATGCCTCAATGTTGAGCGTAAGATGAAAATTTTTGAACTCAGAGCTTTATTGATAACCCCATTTCGGGTGCTTAACAACCCATGGTAGTAGTCATTCGTTTCTCATTAAGTTACGCTATGTTGTAGGATCCCTATTGCATCTTTCTGATTGTTGCTCGATTTGTTCTTCCCTAAGTGGTCTTAACTTGTTCGTTGTAACTTCTTCCTTCATGATTCTCTATAGTTTTGCTATTCGTATATTGTTGTCGTGAGGTAGCTAATAAACTCATAACGCTTCTTGATCGAATCACTGGGTGTGTGCCATTAACAGGTTGATTCGAACGAGCAAAATATAATGTAGCCCAAAGTTGTCCAATCATGCTCACATCAGTACCTACTGCCAAGGCTTCGTTCGTCGATTCATGAAATTTGTTTGCTTCAATTTCGTTGTCAGTAATGTAAGAGGCATTATTTGCGTTGTCGTGGATAATGTCTGTCAAACATGTATTTATCAGTAAATGTTTTGGACTATGTTAGTTGGTTGGCCCCTATTTGAATTGCAAATTTCTCTGAGCTCCTCGCTGTGAGTTCTCGTATTGATTTATCTGGTCTCGTTTGATGGTGTTGGTGTTCCTACTTCGATATAGACAGCTCGAGTGGTGTTTCTTCAGTTGGCTTGACTGTTTTCTTCCTTCAGCCGCATATTGTAGGGCATGTATCAGTTCTCTGGGTTGTTTTTTTGATCTCGCAATGGTATCTGCCTTCTCTTTCCCCTTGGGCTATTTATCAGGCAGCCCGATGAATTTGTCGAGTCGTCCTCTTTGAACCCAGTGCTTAATTTCATCTTTCAGGTTGTAGTAGTCGTCGGTGTCGTGTCCGTGATCCTTATGGAAAGAACAATATTTACTCTTGTCTCACCCCTTTGAGTCTCCTCTTATCGTCAGTGGCCAGTTGACATCTTCCTATTGCGCCATGGATTTCAGTATGTTCGCTCAGCTTATCTTCAAGGCCGTGTATGGTTTGCATATATTTTTCGCCACGCTTGTTACCCGCTCATGCATGGGCCTTGTTGATTGTAGCTTTCTGATTTTTTGTTGGTTGAATTCGAGCCTCCCATTGGTCTGGTGCCTCTTTGATTGAACGTTTTCCCCCGGGATATGTCGCCTCTCCTTCTTTCTTCCCTCCTTACGCGCCTCTTCGAGTGGGCTTCCTTCTCGGATTCATTCTTCTTCCTAGCTAGCGGCTATCATCTCCTCGAGAGTGTTGTGTTTTTTAGCGGTCTTCAATAGAATTGCAATGTTTTTGGGGGGTTATAGGTTCAAAGTATCAAAAAAGGGTCATCTTTTCAGTCCGACGATGAAAGTAGAGATGGTCGTGTCGTCGCTGCATCCATTGATCATTGTCAACTTGTTAGTAAAACGAGTGGCATACTCCCTTATTGTCTCCTCGGACTTCTATTTGATATGAAACAAGTAGTGTGGCCCCTTTCTTATCCGTTGACTTCCGATGAACCTCGTGATGAAGGCGGTAGCTAGTGCCTGGAATGAGTCTATTGACCTTGGTGGTAGGTTGTTGAACCAATTCTTTGGTGTGGAGGCGAGACTGGTTGGGAATGTTCTGCATAAAATGGATTTTGTGTTCTCCTTCAACGCCATCATGTGGTGAAAGTGTCACAGATGGTCTGCGGATCGGTGGTGCCATCATGTGCTTCAAACTTTGGTGGGATGAGTTTATTTGGCATAGAAATCACCATGAGTGCGTCGAAAAATGGTGGTTTGGCTAGTTCGTACAATACATTAGGATATATGACTCCGATTCTGAAAGGGATTTCAGCAGGGGTCCCGTCACTTTGGGGGTCCCATTTTGAAGCGGTTCGCTGCTTTCAAGATTCACCTATTGAGGTTCTGTAGAAACTTCATTGGCAATTTTTTGTTAGGGCGGCGCTTGGATGGGGTCGGAAGATTGAGCACGCTCTTGGGTGAATGTTTTCCACCATTTTGATCATATGCTCCATCTGGGTCATGAGCAGGTCTACACGAGGGTCTGTGGCAGTGTCGCCATATGTCTGTGATGTTTGGGCTATTGCGTGATGTGGCTCTCCGTTGTCGGGCATGATCAGTCGGGCGTTTGTCGCTGTGTTTGAAGTGTGCACTACCGGCACATAGCTTCGCCAGTGGGAAGATTGCTTTGATTGTTGTCGGGTTGAGGGTTTGTAGAGTGTTCCATCTGCTATGAGGGTTTCTCAATCGTCGATTAGAGTTGAGGAAGTTTGCTACTATAGATTCACTTTTTGCAAGGAAAACTTGTCGTTTTCTCATAGACGATGCAAAACTAATGTGTCCAAAATCCATTCTCCTTTAAGTATGACCTGCAAAACAAATGTTAGATTGCCAAAGATTACCTTGTTGGTGGTCGAGGGCACTCTGATGCTTAAGTCAGTAACTCAGTTGGAGATGGAGATAAATCTAGATAGAACTAATTTAAACTTGTCTACCTTTGTCGAATGTTTCCTTTACTTTATATAATGGTCGTTGATAATTTCCTACGTGACTTAAGCATGTGAGGCGCAACGAGAGGAGATGTTCTTCGTAACAGTCTCCTTCTTTAAGAAGATACGTCCTCGGAAGCGTAACTCCCTCCACGACTCATTTTCTCTGTAACGTTCCTCTTACTTAAGGGAGGACTTTATCGGGCCTGGATTTGGATATTTAATTATGGTTTATTTTGACAAGCCCTGCTTGGGATTTTATGACTGGATTCACCTTTTTTGGGCTTTATGAGTTGGCCTGATTTTGGGATACTTGATCCTCATGATGGACGATTCATGCTACGTGTACGGTTGCAATATCAGTCTTATTTGATGTATCATCAATAATTGTAGTCACCACGAGCACCTTCGCCATGGCCACCACAACCGCATCTGCCACCACCATAACCGCATCTACCACGTGTACCCTTGACATTAGCACCATCAGGGCCGGTGACATCTACAGCCTTGAACCTCTGATCGTCACCTGATTTAATGGACTTCTTCAGCAAGACTCCTAAATCCATCGGATTTGATGGAGGATTGATGAACGAAGAGATCCTCGCCACTATCATCAGGAGTAATGAAGCCGAAACCCTTTTGATCGCTAAACCACTTCACAACCCTTGTAGATCGCACTCCATTCGCCATTATTCACTCTCCGCCTCCCAAATTTTTACTATCGAACAACTTTAGAGTTCAGATCATATTGAAGAGTTCAGAGCAATGGGTGAGAGTTCTGGAATCTAGGGAGTTTGGTGCAAAAGAAAGAGAAGACTGAGAGGCAAAGGAGAAATTGGATGAGTGAGACTGTGAGAGAGGGATCAATGGTGGGTTAGGGTTTTTTTTAAGGGTTAAGGGTATTTTAGTAAATTTTGTAATAAACAGATATCCGCGGGGCGAATATGGCCAAATCCGTATCACCCTAAATATTTGACGAGTACTGTTTGAATCCTTGAAATTGCCCCGAAATCTTTTAGGCTCATCCAAAATCGCTCCATTTGAGAAGAACGGTGCGAATATCCGTAAAATTTTCCTCACTGACAACCCTAGTTTTGGTTGATTGGAAGCTTTTGCATTTGTTAGAAAAGGGGGAGTTTTTGGTGCAAGAACTTTGAGCAACCTATTTCACCAAAGAGTAGCGAATTTTTTTTGTGGTGTTTTATTTATTTTTGAAATACAAATTGCCATGGAATCCTACACTTCAAGTTGGGAATAGTCCAATTTGCAAATGAGGTAATCATTCGAAAATGATTATACCAGTGAAAGGTGATGTTTTAAACATTTAAAATGTGGAATGAACATGGTATTATCATTTCCAATCCTGCCCCACTGCATGGAACGTGAATAATGTGAGTGGTATAGGTGGCTCACCAAGAAGCATCAAATAAGCATTATATTATATATCACCCAAATGAGGGTCCGAATTGGTCAAAATTTCACATCTGATAAGCTGCTGAGTAGTCAAACAGGAGAAAGAATTTGAACATCTCTGCAAATGATTTAGGACACGATGCATGCCTTCCTTGCTTATTTTCTTTTAGCTAGCTACCCTGCTGGCCTATCACAATGTATTAAGTAGATTAGGATGATTCAGTTGGTGGTAACAAGCAAAACCCATAGCACTACCAATGGCATGACAGCTCAACAGTTGGAGCTTGGCGGATGGTATCACTTGGTCATGGGTTCGAACCCAACTTGCGGCATCTTTATCAGTTTATGGTGTGTTGACCAGTTTTGGTTTTTAATGGTTTCTGGGATCCTATTAAAACTCTGCTCGTTTTCCAAAAAAAAAAAAAAAAATATTACGGGTTAACTCGCTATACGCCCGCAAATATGTTTAAAATTTTAATAAATTAAGGTAAAATCTTGTAACAAAAAATACACTCTCAATATTATAAGGGTCTATTTATATATATATATATTTTTTTTATAGATAATTAGAAAGCTTCAAATAAATTATGTTAGGGGATTAAGTATAATTAATAAAATTTTTAGATGGAATGGTTTTGATTGTAAGAATACGATGTGTGGGTATCAAAATGGAAAATCATAAAGTTAGTTGTAAGAGCCTTTTTTTATAATTTAGAAATAATTTGATAGGCTTTAAATTAATTATGTTAGGGGTTTAGGTATAAATTAATTCATGAGAAATTAATTATGTTTTATAAATTATCATTGTTTAAAGGGTTGATTTGGATTGTAAAATGGGAAATACAAATGTTAAATGTAGAGTCTATTCATAATTTATAAATACGTGGAGGGGCTTAAATATAATTAATGAATATTTGGAGGGTTGTGGTATAATTATATAATGTTTGGGAGGGCTGAATTTTATATGTAAATAAAATTAAGTGGTGAGGGCAAAATGAAAAAAATGTTAATATTATTTTTTATTTGAATGACATAAATACCCCTTTCAATTTTACCTACTTTCGATTTTTTCTTGTAAATATTAAAGAGTTGGGAAGGCAAAACCTGAAACAAAAATCAGGTTGAAGACACCAATTCACTGTTCATCCGAGTGAATTGGCTATATATATATAGGTGGGATCCGGGGACAAACATTTGTGACAAAGAAATTGACATGCGATCTATACCGTTGTATGACATATCATCAAATGGTTTAGATTTAGTCCTAATAACTAATTAATTGTAGAGGTTTAAAGTCATTTTTTTTATAAGGAAATTAATAGATTTTCTCTCCCCATATTTTCTCTCAACTATGTTTATTACATAAAAAAATTTAATACATAATTTCCCAAAAAAAAATCTAAACCAATTTTCAAAAAAGTAAATATAAATCAAATGAATAATGAGATTAAACATGTTGTGTTTTTCATCCGAGAAACAAATAGGGGACGAGGCTATTAATAATGAGATTAAATGTGTTGGGTTGTTTTAGCCTCGTCCTGTATTTGTTTTTGGGACGAAAACACCACGTTTAATCTCATTATTAATTTGATTTTGATTTTTATTTTAGAAATTGGGTTAAATATTTGATTTTTAGGAAACTCTGTATTTTTTTACCGTAGTAAAAATAGTTGAAAAAAATATGGGGAGAGAAAATCTATTAGTTTCCTTATAAAATAAGATTTTAAACCTCTAAAATTAGTTAGTTATTATAACTAAATCTAAACCGTTTGATGATATTCATCCAACGGTATGTGTCAATTTCTTTATCACAAATGTTTGTCCCCGGATCAAACCCCATATATATATATTAGGGTATTTCCCGTGCCATTGGCACGATAAAAGTTTAGAACTTGTCAAAACACGATCACCCTTAACTTTTCATCCTTCATACTTGCATGCCTAATCACCGTCATCAACAATTGAAGAAAAAGAAATAAATACCAAAATGTTGGGTATGGGAATCAAACTCATGCACTATTGGTGTTTTAAGTTCTATACGATTCGTTAGATTTTTATTTTTGAGTAAATCTCAATTGTCTTTTATCTCCAACCTCAAACACCATCCTGATTTGTAATATAGATAGGGTATTCACTGTGCCTTTTGAACGATAAAAGCTTAACATGATAAATAGAGTTTATTAAGATAAATAAATATCAAGATTTAAAGTTTAAATATCAAAATAAATAAATATCAAAATGTTGGGCATGGAAATCTAACCATGCACTCTTAGTGCGCTAAGTTTTATGTGATCCGTTAGATTCTTATGTTTGAGTAAATACCAGCCGTCTTTTATCTACAACCCTAAACACCATTCTGATTTGTAATATAGAAGAGGGTATTCCCCGTGTCGTTAGCACGATAAAAGTATAACATTATAAATAGAGTTCAGGCTACTTTAAATATCAAGATAAATAAATATCAAAATGTTGGGTATGAGAATCGAACTCATACTCTCTTGGTGCTTTAAGTTTTATGTGATCCATCTTATATTTCGATAAATCTCAACCATTTTTTATCTTCCACCTCAAACACCATCATGTTCTGTAATATAGACTAGGGGTATTCCATTTTTCATTGGCACGATAAATGTTTAAAACTTGTCAAAACATGATCACCTTAAGTTTTCATCCTTCATACCACCACTGATGCATCCAAAAATCGTCCTCCTAAGAGTTTGACCTGCAAAACAACTGTTAGACTACCAAGGACCACCTTTTTGGTGGCCGAAGGCACTCTGGTGATTAAATCAGTAACTCTGTAGGAAGAAGGAAGTAAATTTGGACAAAACTCACTTAAAGTTGCATACCTTTGTCAAATGTTTCCTTTACCTTTTATAATGGTCGTGGTTAACTCTCTGCGTGACTTAAGCATGTGAGGCGCAACAGAAGGAGATGTTTCTGTAACAGTCACCTCCTTAATGGAGATGCGTTCGTGGAGGCATAGGTCCCTCTACGGCTCTTTCTTGGTGCAACGTTCTTCTTTTTGATGAGAGAACACATATTGGGCCTGGATTTGGGCTTCGATTCATTTGGGCTTGGATTCGGATCATGTTTACATCTCTTTAATGATGGGCCTAGTTCGGGCATTTATAGTTTGCCTCATTTTTCCTAGGCTTTATGATCAGGCCCCATAGGTCAGGCGCTGTATTTTTGTGATGAGTCTTCGTGCCACATGTATGGCCATGATGACTAGTCTTTTTTTATGTATCATCAACTATCCCCTTCAATTAGTGGCTATGTTTGCATATCCACTAACTGTGTGGCGGTTGGTATTTGAATTGTGTTTTTGCACTAAGCTTGATGCCTAATAACTCTTAGTTTCCTGATCATCTTGGTTATTTCGTTGTTTGTTTATTTTCCCACCCATTTTCAATCCGCCATTATGTCACGTATGTCGCTCCATGAGCAGTCTTTTTGTTTCCCAGTTGCTACTCTCCTTTCTTTATGTCATCTTTAGTGTTATTTCTTTTATTCTACTACCTCTTTTCCTCATTCGTTTTTCCTATTTACGATGTCTGCTGGCGACATGTTGGTTGGTGATCAACTTTCCACTTGTGAAACTCACTTTTCTCCAAACAAAGCCTCTCGGGCTACCTTGGATAGTGTCCTTTCCAACTATTCTTTGCCTGAGGATCTTGAAATCATTCTTCCTTGCAAAATCGACAGTTATTGTTGCCCGAGGAAAGGATGTATCGCCCTTTATCCTCGCATGTTCGACGCTGATCTCTGGGTTCCTAGTTCTAGAGCTGTTTTGGTCGTATATGGACTTTTTGGGTATTCCTCTTGTTCAAATGGGTCCGAATGGCTAAAAGGTTATGGTTGCCACGTATGCTAGGGCCATCCTCTCTAGTATCTCTTTAACCCCTCGAATTTTGCATTCCTTGGTGGGGTTCAGCGTGAGGTCCAACCATATATTTTTGTATTATTCTACGTGTTTTGGTAATCTTAATGACGACATCAGGGGCTAGCCGCGAGATTGACTTTATGCGTCTGTCGGTTTTGGCCACTTCAATTTGCGTGGTCTTCTGATAGTAAGGTTTTTTCGAATTCCTCTTAAGCATCAGAATATGAAATTAACTGCTGAAGAGCAGATTATCAGTGAACACTTTTTGGAACTTTTGATGGTCCCATTGAATTCCTATCTTACTGATGATATGGTGAGGCGCAATGGTCTATACATCATAAATGAGACAGAAAGGGCTTTGTTGACCAAGAGGCAGGCTGCGAAGATTGTTGCCCGTGCTGTCGGTGATGAAGTGGTCGTTGATCAGAAAGTGAGCTCCGATGTTACGGATCTCAATGCTCCTATCGTACTGCTACAGTCCTTCTAGAAAAAGGAAAGTAGCGAGGTCTGTTAGTCCATCGAAGCGGTTGTTTCTTTCTTCTGACCGCGTGCCGAAGAAGAAATGGCTTGTTGATTCTGTGTGTCGCATGACTCTTTGTTCGAATTTTGTGGATAGAGATCCTTCGAGGGAGGACCGCTGCTCTCTACAGGAGGCGAAAGAGATGAAGTATGCTCTGGAAAGGAGTGAGAAGGATATCGTTCGTCCGTTGGACGACGGGGAAAAAAAAGCTTTTCTCCACTTATGGTGGTCTTGATGTTGTTAAGTGTTCTGATGAGGATCCCCGGTCTTTGGACGACAATATGCTCCAATTGGCTATTGTTCAATAAAAAAAGCTCGTTAGTTGTGATCGGGTTCCCGAGTTGCAGTCTTGTCTTCCTTCTCCCGCTCTTGCTGACAAAGGGATGGAGGTTCCTCCTTCTCCAGCTTACTTGAATCCTTCTGTTGTCATTCGTTTCGTTTATTCCCAGTAATGAGATGGTGATGAAGATTCTCCTGTTGTTCCTTCGTCTTTCCCGACCATGGGTGGTGGTGGTTCCTCCATACTACCTGATCCTCGCGTTCTTCCATCGCGGGTCAGTTGGAAGGAACCTACTTCTAAGAAGATTCGGGTTAACTCGGATGAGAAGTTCTGTTGGTTTTCTCATCTTGGTGTGCAGGGTGGTGCACGCAAGTTGATAAATGAATTGCATAGACGGTTGGTGGAAAGGCCCTTGATGTCCATGACTGAATCTGAACCTCTATCTTGAATATGGTGTTAGGATTGTAACGGAAGGGATGACTCATTTTACCTATGCAGGAGTAATGGGCTTGAGTCATCAGGTCAATCACAGTCTTATGGTTTCTTCGGAGAGGAAGTTTTCTGTGTTGTTGCTGGTGTTCTCCCATGTTCTTTACCAGTATGACGCATTAAAAGCGCGATGCTCTGAATGAACCAAGGTGGCTGAGGTTGCTCAGGCGTCGTTGGCCGAGGTGGAGGGTGCATGAGATTGATCTGTGGTCGTGCTTGAATCTCTGAGAGCTGACCTAGAGGGCGTCCACACACGTTTGCTTGATGTGGGGAAAGAGTTTTCTTCTAAGAAGGTGTTTCATGATGAAGCGTCGCGGGCCATGATAGAGCATTCTAACAATCGCGATATTGTTGAGAAAATGGTAGAGTAATTGTTGTCTTCGATTGGTGAGGTCAAGGCTGATTCCTCTGCGATGCTCAATGTTGCCTAGGGCCAATTTATCGCTGCAAGAAGTGAGCTTGCTTCTGTTAATGATAGACTCCGTGTCACGGAGGTGGCAGACTGGCAACGCGTTGTCGATGGTCGAACTGGAATTTTGGATTATATCAAGGGTCTTGTTGTCGATTTGTCCTAGTATCGTCATCTGGTTCATCAGACTTTTGAGGATGTGGAAGGTGCCGCTGAAGATTTTTCGAGTGTCCCAATGTCTGAAAAACCGCTTCTGGTGGTGTTGAGGACATTATAGATATTTCCCCTGCTACTGTTAAATGTAATCGAATAGATTTTGAATGACATGAATTAGCTTCTTAATGTTCATTTGTATAACCTTTGTTCATCTATCGTTGTCTTGATAATTCGTATTTGATGTTCCATAGATATGTCTGTAGCGTGGTGATTTGAATTTGCCCATGTTTCAATACGCATGTCTTGATCTTGTGTTTGTCGTCTCCAAATTTTTATGAAAAGTTGTTTTGTTCGCTTTTCTACTTTTTTGAATTGTCCGTTCGATCTCGTCATGACACGAAGTTGCTTTGTTCTATAGATTCATTCGTTCGAACTGTTTTGTTGGTGTAGTACTCCAGTCGTCTTGAAGTTACTTTACCTATTAAGTTTCACTTCGTCGACGCGACCTCTTGGTTGATCCGAAGTTTAAGTTTTTGGTTTGACTCAGGTGTCCAACATTTGCTTCGTTTTGTGCGATATTCTAGTCGACACGAAGTCATTTTATTTAGTTGACTTGTTCATCCAACTCTTACTTTGTTAACTTGACACCTCGGTCGATTCAAAGTTTATGTTTTAGTTTGACTCGCGTGTCCAACATTTGCTTTGTTTTGTGCAACATTCTAGTCGACTCGAAGTCATTTTATTTAGTTGGCTCATTCGTCCAACTTTTACTTTGTTAACTCGACACCTCGGTCGATTTGAAGTTTCTGCTTTAGTTTGACTCGGGTGTCTAACATTTGTTTCGTTTTGTGCGACATTCTAGTCGACTCAAAGTCATTTTATTTAGTTGACTCGTTCGTCCAACTTTTACTTCGTTAACTTGACACCTACCATGATTCGAAGTTTTTGTTTTATTTTGACTCGAATGTCCAACATTTACATCTTTGGTTGATCAAACCAGAAGTTCATTGTGAATATTTGACTTGCGTCCTAATTCCTTTTAAGCTTTTTGCACCGACTGTTTTTCATAGCTGTGCTATGAAACTGTTTTGCTTTTGTGAGATGTCTATTCTGAAAATGAAACTTTATTGATTATTCGACCATTTTAGCAGTCGTTCTCCTGGAATGGCTCCGTTACATTATAGAATGTTTCTTCTTTTATTTCTACATTGCTAGTGTCTATCCTTGCATTGGTGTTCGTGCCTCCGCTATTCCTTCTAATTTACGACCTTATTTGCTTGGGTCATTATCGCTCCCTGTTTGGCACTACTTGTTAGGGCCTGATGGAGTTTGTTAGCTCTTTTATAAGTGACTTTGGTCGAATTTGTCTCTGCTGCTAAGATTTTCGGAACGTTGATCTTTCGACTTCGATATAGGTCTCTTCGGGTGGGAGGTGCTTCTTTCCCAGAGCGGATGCAGTGTAGAGCATATATCAATTCCCTTTTTGATCTTTATGCTCGGTATCATGTCCATGATGCTTGTGGAAAAAATAGTATCTGCTATTGTCTCGTCTTTTCGGGTTTCCTTTCATCCTGGTCGGCCAGTTGACATTCTCCCAGTTTGATATGTGTTTTAAGATGTTGGCCCGACTTGCTTTTAGGGTTGTGTATGGTTTATACTATTTCCTCATTACGCTGGTTATTCGCTTGTGATTGGGTTGTGCCGATTGCGATTTCTGCTGGTTGGGCTCTGCGCGTACATCGCTTCGATGTTTCTTTAAATGAATGTTGTCATCCCACGATCTACTATCTCGTCTTCTTTTATATTTTCTTTCTCGTGGTTCTCCCTCTCCTGGTCATTCTTTCTCCTCGCAGCTTTCATTTCTTCGAAGGAGATATGTTTCTGTGCTAGCAGGACCGCCATGCCTTTTGAAGGTTCCAAGTTGAGAACATCGAAGAAGGTGCCTCTCTTCAATCCGGCGATGAAAGTTGCATTAGCTGTGTCGTTGCTGCATCCATCAATCATTGTTAGCTCGTTGGTGAAGTGAGTAACATATTCTCGTATTGTTTCTTATGGCTTCACTCGAATGTGCAGAAGCTAGTGAGGTCATTTCCTTATCCATTGGCTCCCGATGAATCTGGTGATAAAAGCAGTGGCTAAGGCCTGGAAAGAATCTATTGACCTTCGTGGCAGGCTGTTGAACTAGTTCATTGTTGTGGATGTGAGTCTGGTTGGGAACGTTCTGCACAGATTGACTTCGTGGTTTCTTTTAGAGCCATCATGTGGTGGAAATGTCTTAGGTGATCAGTCAGGTCAGTGGTACCATTGTACAATTCGAACTTTGGCGGAGTGAATTTCTTTGGAATTTCGTTCTTCATGAGTTCGTCAGATAATGGTGGCTTGGCCAACTCGTATAGTACGTTGGGATCCGTGACTCTGATTATGAACGGGATCTCAGCAACCGTTCCACTGCATTGCGGAGTTTTGTCTCGGTTGAGTTCACTGCTCTCAATGTTTTCTTGTTGGTGTTCCACTAAGGCTTCGTCACTCCCTTGAGTTCGGATAGTGGAGTTTTGTTGAGGCGGTGCTGGAGTAGGGTTGGCTGGCTGAATGCGTTCTGGACACGGACAACACCAAACTGATGTGTCCAAATATTGTCATCTTGCGACTTTGACCTGCAAAACAACTCTGAGACTGCCAAGGACCACCTTTTTCGTGGCCGAAGACACTACAATGCTTAAATCAGTAACTCTGTTGGAAGTAGGAAGTAAATCTGGACAAAACCCAGTTAAAGTTGCATACATTTGTCGAATGTTCCCTTTACCTTTTATAATGTGGTTAACTCTCTGCATGACTTAAGCATGTGAGGCGGAACGGAAGGAGATGTTTCTGTAACCGTCTCCTCCTTAATGGAGATGCGTTCGTGGAGGCGTAGGTCCCTTTAAGGCTATTTCTCGGTGCAACGTTCTTATTCTTGATGAGAAAATGCATATTGGTCTTAGATTTGGGCTTCGATTCGTTTGGACTTGGATTCGGATCCTATTTACATCTCTTTAGTGATGGGCCTAGTTTGGGGCTTTATAGTTGGCCTCATTTTTCGTGGGCTTTATGGTCAGGCCCCATATGTCGGGCGTTGTATTCTCGTGATGGGTCTTTGTGCCACGTTTACGGTCGTGATGATCGATTTTTTATGTGTAGTCAACCGCAATCAACAATTAAAGAAAATTAAATTGATATCAAAATGTTGGGTATGGGAATCGAACCCATGCACTATTGGTCCTTTAAGTTCTATGTGATCCGTTAGATTCTTATATTTTAATCTCAGTCGTCTTTTATCTCCTACCTGAAACACCATCCTGTTTTGTAATATAGACTAGGGTATTTGTCATGCCATTGGCGCGATAAAAGTTTAACATGATAAATAGAGTTTAGTCTACTTTAAATATCAAGATAAATAAATATCAAGATAAATAAATATCAAAATATTGAATATGAGAATCGAACCAATGCACTTTTGGTGCTTTAAGTTCTATGTGATCCGTTAGATTCTTATATTTGGATAAATCTCAGCCGTCTTTTATCTCCAACCTCAAACACCATCCTGGTCCGTAATATAGATATAGGTAGGGTATTTCCCGTGCCGTTGGCACGATAAAAGTTTAACATGATAATATAATTTATTTTATTTTATTTTATTTTTCTAGCATCAATATCTCATTATAACTTGAAGAAAAATATGTTATTGATCACCCTTAAGTTTTAATCATTCATACTTACATACCTAGTCACCACCATCAACAATTGAAGAAAAATAAATAAATATTAAAATGTTTTATTTTTTAGCATTAATACCCCATTATAACTTGAAGAAAAATATGTTATTGATCACCCTTAAGTTTTCATCATTCGTACTTACATGCCTAATCACCACCATCAACAATTGAGGAAAAATAAATAAATATCAAAATGTTGGGTATGAGAATCGAACCCATGCACTCTTGGTGCTTTAAGTGCAATGTGATCCGTTAGATTCTTATATTTGGGTAAATCTTAGCCGTCTTTTATCTCCAACCTCAAACACCATCCTGGTCTATAATATAGACTAGGGTATTCCCTGTGTCATTGACATGATAAAAATTTAAAACTTTTCAAAACATGATCACCCCTAAGTTTTCATCATTTATATTTACATGCCTAATCATCACCATCAACAACTGAAGAAAAAAAAATCAAAATATTGGGTACGTGAATCGAACTCATGCACTCTTGGTGCTTTAAGTTCTATACGATTCCTTAGATTCTTATATTTGGGTAAATCTCAACCTTCTTTTATCTCAAACCTCAAACATCATCATGATTTGTAATATACTAGGGTATTTCCCATGTCGTTGGCACGATAAAAGTTTAAAATTTGTCAAAACATTATCACCTTTAAGTTTCCATCATTTATACTTACATGCCTAATCACACCATCAACAATTGAAACAAAATAAAAAAAAATCAAAATGTTGGTTATGGGGAACAAACCCACGCACTATTGGTGCTTTAAGTTCTATGTGATCCTTTAGATTCTTATATTTGGATAAATCTCAGCCGTCTTTTATCTCCAACCTCAAACACCATCCTGATTTATAATATAGATACTAGGGTATTCCTCGTGTTGTTGGCACGATAAAAATTTAACATGACGGATATAGTTTATTCTACTTTAAATATCAAGATAAATAAATACCAAAATGTTGGTTATGAGAATCTACCCATGTACTCTTGGTGCTTTAAGTTTTATGTGATCTGTTAGATTTTTATATTTGGATAAATCTGAACCGTCTTTTATATCCCACCTCAAACAACATCCTGTTCTGTAATATATTTAAAAAAATTGAATGTATGGATTTCAGGTTTTGAATGGAACATGAAAATTAGATTTTATTAAAATGCACGAATTCCGAGTCCCTTGGATATGAGAATTGAAGTGCCATCAACCTCATTTTAAGTTTTCCTATCCAGATCTCATTCATTCAATAAAGTTTCATCAACCAAACATACTCAAAAATGATGTTTTCATATAGGCCAAATGACATATTATGTATATGTCAAAAGTAATATATCACTAAAATTTAGATATTTTAAGAGTACCCTTTCTTCTGAAGGTTAGGCGTTGGCATATAAATGACTACCATAGATATTGTTTGTAATATTGTAGAATCTTCTAGCATATGGTGGATGTCCACCTCTATCCACCTCGTGCTTATGAGGTGGCATGGGATAAACCAATTGAGTGACGAGGTGTCAATTTTATATGTGATACTAGTTGCCTATAAATAGGCTTTCTAATTTGTTAAGTGATGTACAAATTTCATGTAGAAAAGATTTTATTGAGAGAATGAGAATAAATAAGAAGAGTACAAGGAGTTAGAAAGAGAAAATTACATCTTATTGATATCTTGCAATATTTAAAATATGTTGATCAATTCTCTGTTTCTACAACACGTTATCAGCTCGAAGCTCTGACCAATTAAGGGCTCGAAGTTTCGATCAATTGAGCGATACGTGATTATTATATTTCACTTTGATATAAGGGCATTTGAGCACGAAGCTCGGCTCGGGTAATTTTTCTCCACTTTTTCTTTTCCAAACTCTTTATTCAAAAGAGTTTAGAGGTAAATTATTCAAACTAGAGCTTATATATATACCGGAATTTAAAGTAATTGTTTCCATGATATATATTACATCTAGTGGATATTGTCTCAAAAGAAAATATTATTTCTATGGTAGTATTTCATGCTCAAAGTTCAAACTTTGTTTAAATCTCAGACCCCTCATCACACACATCACAGTATCACACATATGTTGGAATAAAGGTTAGAATAACAATAAAGTCTTTTCACTTTGACTCCTGTGGTATTTATTAGATACCATTGATGGTGGTACTGATAATTGGACAAATTATAAGCTGGATTTCATCATGAATACACCTGTCATGCCCCGATTTTCGAAGAAAACGAAAATCCCAAAATCCACGTAGGATTATCCGTTTCCCCAAAACTCGGGACGTGAAATCCAATAACAATAGAAACATTTAGCAGCAACGATTAAAACATAGTTTAGAAAATAGAACAAACTAAAATTTATAATAAAACTCTAACCAGGAAATTTCGACGTCGCTAGCCTCATTAGCGAAACTCCAATAATGCTGCTCAAAAGTCTCTAAACCTGAAAGGCTAATCGGCTACATTCCCAAAGGAATGTACCCAAGAAGCAAAAGCTCACTTGGGTCAGCAATAAAGCTGGTGTGAGAAATCTTCATCCCAAAATCAATAAAATCACACGTGATAAACATCAAGCTAAACACAAACAATACACAAACACACCAACAAGTAGTTCCTCAACGAGGCAAAAGTGTGATGCAAGAAAACACAGTTCCAATAATTTAGTTCCTCAACGAAGCAAACATATCATCTTAATAAGTAAATATGCATGTACTTGTACTTACGTTGTAAAAGTTGACTATGGCAAGTCTGACCTGCAAAATTATTAGTGGACTTGCCATCTTGCATGAAAAGGATTAGAAACAATATAAACGTAATTTATTAATTTTTTATTTGAATTTGATTCTTCTTTTTAACGGATTGATCACTTAGACGATACCACATTCGCACCACCTCGTTCAGGATAAACAAGCAGTAAGCTAATAAACTACAAAAAAAAATGGTTGTGGGGTTCTAAAACAACAAAGCAACCAACTAAAATACCAAGGGGGGCGAAACTTTACAATTTCTAGATCTAACTCCATTCTTGAGCAAAAGGGGAAAGACAATCACAAATCAGGCACACTATAAAGACACTAATAATGATAAAATTTAATCAAATGATATCAAGATGATGATCAATTAGAAGTAAAACAAGGATTGCAAGATACAGGGAATGAGAAAACTCACCGATTTTAAATCTTATGGCGTCCACACCATTCACAAAGCCGCCGACACGCTCCATCTCCATCGGACCACCACGCAATCCTCCATCTCCAACATCAGTCCTCCATCTCGCCAAACCATTTGTGAACAACCCAGTCCACCACAAAATCACAGTCGAACCCATTGTCTCCATCCAGTCTCTCTATCACACCCTTTTTCTCCTTGTTCATTACAAATCAAACAGACCCCAGCCCCCATCGCACACAAATAGACCATTGACATCCACAGAGGCACATCAAAAAAAATTTGGAAACAATTGCTTCCAAACACTATGTATATAAAACAATCTTTCATTTCTAGAAATCTAAACCCACCAAGTACCTCCTCTATGTAAAAGCTAGCATTTACACAAACAATTTGGAAAGATACCCATTATGAGAAATTTACATTAAGAACCAACCCACATTGATTTTCAACAGATTCACATATGGGGGGTCTCTTAAAGTTGAGTGTTTGAGCAGGTAAAGCAACAAATCTCTCAACTTATGAGTTCACCAAACACCCCTGTGAATCTCAAGGAAAAATCGAAACACCAAATAAATAAATAAACGACTAGTTTCAGCAAACACCTTCAGATCTACTCAGTCAGCTCACCCTAAACACACAGCGTACAAAAAAACTAAAAACTTTCAAGGAGAACTCACCATCGCAATGCCCCTACATAAAAATGAGATTTTTAACCTACACCTAGTACTTTTAAGGAACCCCATACATAAAAATCAGATCTTTGAGCTACAGATAAAGCTACAAAACAATCTAACACATCAAGACATGCAAATCATAACAAATAAGAAGAATAACTCACTACGGAAAACTATTCTGAAACTGACTTCTTCAACTCTGATTTATATTTATTCCAGTCACTGGATACGCTTAGCCAAATAGGCATTTTAGGGGGTTCAACCTTATCAAACTTTCACCAAATCAAGTAGAAGTAACCAAGTTTTGGGCTAAATTAACCACATAAAAATGTAAGACCACATTTTGGTGCAAGTATAGCCATCATTATAGCACTTTAAGAATAATGAAACATAGCTGATTATAATTGTATAAAGTTGCTATATTCATCAAGTACTCCACAAGGGAATAATTGTTAAAACTAATTTCAACCATTGTCGACAAAATATTCTTTCATTTGTTAGATACACACACCGTTAGATTCATCAAACTTCAATTCCACAAACTCACCATCTTAGTCTTGCATCTAACCCAGTTATATATATATATATATATATATATTTATCACTTCAACCCAACTGAAAGTTTCCCTACCACATTGTTTCCATCAAATTCATAAGGCTGGGCATATTTCTACTGTTAGAACTCATGCTTAATGAACATTAAAAATGAATGGTATAGAATACTCTCAAGGGCGAAAAAGGTTGTTCTCAATTTCCTCCCAGGCTCCACAAGAAACCCCTCGTTCAGGATAAACAAGCAGTAAGCTAATAAAGTACAAAAAAAATGGTTGTGGGGTTCTAAACCAACAAAGCAACCAACTAAAATACCAAGGGGGCCGAAACTTTACAATTTCTAGATCTAACTCCATTCTTGAGCAAAAGGAGAAAGACAATCACAAATCAGGCACACTATACAAACACTAATAATGATAAAATTTAATCAAATGATATCAAAATGATGATCAATTAGAAGTAAAACAAGGATTGCAAGATACAGGGAATGAGAAAACTCACCGATTTTAAATCTTATGGCGTCCACACCATTCACAAAGCCGCCAACACCTCTCCATCGCCATCGGACCACCACGCAATCCTCCATCTCCAACATCAGTCCTCTATCTCGCCAGACCATTTGTGAACAACCCAGTCCACCACAAAATCACAGTCGAACCCATTGTCTCCATCCAGTCTCTCTATCACACCCTTTTTCTCTTTGTTCATTACAAATCAAACAGACCCCAGTCCCCATCGCACACAAACAGACCATCGATATCATCCATTGACATCCACAGAGGCACATCAGCAGGTCGATCACATCTCTCCACTAATCAATCTCTCTCCGCAACAATCACCTTGCCAGACCACCAGTCAACCCAAACAAGAACGCTCACGCCACCGTCCACCTCTCGCCCTCCATTTCTTCCCTCGCACAAACCCCTTTCACTGTCAGCTGCCATCGAAGAAAGAAAAAGAGGAAGAACAACTCTTCCTGTTGCACAAGAGAAGAAAGAAGGGTTTTTCTTTATATAGTGTGGGTGGCTATTCGCCCCCACTAAAATTCTGAGAGCACCCGCCCTTTAACTTCACAAAATTAAAACCCTAGAATTTTGAAATTTCAATTCAATTTAAATGTAACTCTATTTTATTTAATTAAAAATAAAATAAATTATCTTTATGAAATTTAGGGGTGTTACAACACCACTCACATAAGGAGAAAAATCCAACTTGCCAGAATAATCAAGAAGAGAAAGGCCCAAAACTGATATAGCAATTAATACCTCATCGATTTCTTCCCTTTCTTTTCTTGACATTGATCGTCTCCAAAATTGCCTTCTAAAGAAACAACAAAAGGTGAGTGTGGCTAGTCAACGGCGTCAACTATCATCTAGAGGTCTTTTAAGGCTGAGCTCAAGCTCACCATAGGCAGAATTGCCAGGTTTCTCAAAGCCGAAAACCACGCCAAACTCAATGGTGCTAGTGCCCTCGTATACCTATGCGACGTGCTCTAATACCTTGCTGGTGAAGTTCTTGAGCTTGCTTATGGTTTCAAATTAATTTTTTTGTTATCAAACTATTAGAGTATTTGCATTAAATATCGTCCAATTTATAGGCCTCTTCACTAGGCCTAACCTCAATTATCTCCCACATATTTATTTGTTGGAGCTCCCGCCTCTTTTTATTATTTTTATTTTTCACT
Source organism: Berberis vulgaris (assembly GCA_963556465.1). Taxonomy (NCBI): domain Eukaryota; kingdom Viridiplantae; phylum Streptophyta; class Magnoliopsida; order Ranunculales; family Berberidaceae; genus Berberis; species Berberis vulgaris. The sequence goes on along the minus strand of OY747131.1, from coordinate 25,879,841 downwards.
GATTTCTCTTAGAACCCAACACCTTGTTGAAAATCGAGTAAAAAGACCAAACATAAAAATATATATATATATATATATATTAGGGAAATTAGCATACCAAAAATCAGAATATGTGTAAGAGACCAACCTGTCTCTGAAACAATGGGTTTTTCCTAATGGTTTTGAGAAATGAAGCAAAATAAAAAAATAAAGATGAGTAGTAAGCTTGGTGGTGCTGAGTTAAGGTCATGTGGATGATATGGGTAAGTGTGTCTGTGTGTTATTATTGACCGAGATGTTGAATGTTGTATTATATGCTTTCAATATGGCTTTTGGTTTCCTAGGTGAAATTACTTCTTACATATGATAAATTTCAAGTCATACAATTACAGTGAGGTGTAAGTATAACTACTTTCACACAAGTTGGTGTCTATTCTCATCACTTTGTTGTCGAGCATAAATCTTTTGACAAGTATGGTTATTTCGAAGTAGGTAAGCCATTAAGCACAAATGTCTGATCATTGCTTTTGGCCATGTCAGATCTGGTATGCAACACAAAGTTAACAATAAGTGTATTTATACACATAACCAGATAAATTTCATAAAATATATTTATATGTGGGTTTTCTTTCTCAAATATCCTGTCACGTGCATTACAAACCTCATAGAGAATTATTCTATTGACCAGGTGGTGCACCTCTTATGGATAAATAACTTATATAAAAGATGGAAATTTCCAAAGTGGTAGCCCTAGAAGTGGTAACCACAATACTTACTCGAGAAGAGGCAGTCAAATAATCACTCTAGGAGAAGTGATTATAACAATTACTTCAGTAGAGGTTTTTACCCCTGCAGAGGTAGTAATAACACTTACCACATGGGTCAAAGATCATGTTTGGTACAATAATAAAACTCCTGCAAATGATACTGGTCACATGTTTGTCGTGTACCAAAAGAGGCAGTAGAAAATATCGAGATTACATTAAAACCAAATAGACAACTTTAATACAATGGGAACATAATATTCACTATTTCTTTCGTTCTTTGAATTTACTCCCGTGGTAGTAAAATTGAGAGTCTTACTTCACTCATAGTTTTGATTTAGTTACTTATATACTTATAAGATCAGACAAAGCAAAGGATCTAACAAAAATCATGGTCTCTGATATTTTTTGTAGTTACATATGCAATATATTATGTTTTGTTTGATTTATTTGCTGCATACATTTCCTTTGAAGGAGTGGTTTATAAACTACAAATGATGGACAATCATATTTGTTTAATTGTTAGTGTCACTACCCATAATTTATTGACAAGTCAGAACATTTTCTAAACATTGACCTTTACGACACAAAGGGTGTGTCTATTATAATTGGACCTATGCAATTTCTTGATGGAGCTGGAAGGACCCACCATTTATTATTGCAGTTTCTAAATAAACTTGCTTTATGTCAACATATATGCATCACATCTAATGTTGGAAACCTGAAGCTTACATTAGAAATATATGTATAAAGCCTGAAGCTTACATTCAAGATATATGCATTACATCTAATGTTTGAAGCATGAAGCTGTATTAGAGATAATTTTCATTAACTCATTGGGATTATAACACTCTCGGAGTTGTTATCTCATACACCAGAAGCTTCAACATGGTAACCATTCCATTATACGTCTTCATCTTATTGGAAGACTTTTACTTATATGGTCTATACTACCTAATAGTATCTAGACACATATAGTATTGCATATTGCTAAATTGCATAGTGTCATTCTATTCCCACCGTTAAGGGGAGATATAGAGACAAAATGGTGTGGAATTAGAATACTTTAACTTTGTCTCATTTGGACTGTAAAATCATGTGTCAGCTATGAGTACACATGCTCCATGAAGGACAAAGTTTAAATAAGGCATCTAGTAAATCTACAACATGAAAGAAGCATGGTAGACATCTGCTCGAATTTGTATCCCTGAAGGACAAACTTTGAATAAGGCAGTTAATGAATTTGTTGCACGTCAGAAGTGTGGCAAACTTATAGGTTCCAAATATTCAACTCTTTAAAAATGGAGAATTTGTAAAATTCATGCCCTAATGCTCCTGAAGAAGCAATGCTTAAAACTTCTGCAGAAGTTGTATAGGCTCCAAAAGAAGCTACACATGATGCTCCAGAAGTAGCATAACATGACGCTCCAGTAGTAGCATTATATAATGCTTCTGAAGAGGTTATGGCTCCAGCAGTAGCATTATATAACGTTCCTAAAGAGGTTATGGCTCTAGCAGTAGCATGACATAACAATCCTAAGGAAGTTATGTTTAAAAGCCTTGGAAGTGGCTCATATCACTAGAGTGATAATGAAAGCTCTAGAAGAGACTCAGGTACCTGGTAATAATGAGATCTCAATATATTAATGAGAAATGTGATAACAAATCAAATGGTCATCAATGACATATTCACATATATGGTAGCTACCAAATCATCGAAAGGGCAATGATATTCGACAAATAAATAATTGGCCAAATAACAATATATTGTCCAAAGTGGCATTGGGCTTGCCAAAACGTAAATATATTGACCAAGTGGAATTGGGTTCCCTTGAGAAACGTGGTATATTTGAACCTATAGTACAAACACCTCAGTGTGTAAACCTTGTTGGTTTCAAACGAGTGTTTGTAGGAAAACAAAATAAGAAAAATGAGACTGTCAGATATATGACAAGATTCATGGCACAAGGGTTCCTGTAGCAACCCAGCATTTGATAAAATATATTCTCGGTTATGGATATAACTACATTTCTATTTAGTATTGTAGTTTCTGAATACTTGATATGCGAGTTATGAATGTCGTAACTACTTATGGGAATTTAGACACAAATCCCTGAAGGATTTACTTTGCCTGAAACAAAGTCATTATTCAATACCACTAGAACATACTTTATATGATTTGAACCATTCCAGAAGAATGTAGTATAATTGTCTTAGCAAATATCTGTGTAAGAAATGTTATGCAAATTTGACTATGTCTTTCTTATGACATTGTTAACTATTTTTGTTATAATAGCAGTTTATGTTAATATAACTCTTATTGGACATTGAAAATATTGTTTTCAATTTAAGACCTTGGAAAAAAAACTTTTTTCTCGGCCTTCAGATCGAGTAAAGTACTAGTGGAATGTTGGTTCATCAACCGAGGTATATTGATAAAATTTGAAACACTTTTAACATGAACAACTCTCGTCTACTTAGTATGTCCGTGGTCGTCCTATCTTTAGATCTCAAGAAAAACTTGTATCAACGAATTAAAGAATATTCACTCCTGAAGTACCATAAATGAGTATCATTGATGCATTGTTATATTTGGCACCAAATACATAACCTGATATAGTCTTTTTCTATGCATTTACTAGCAAGGTATAGTTTTGCACATACTTATAGATATTTGCATGACATGACACATATTTTCGCGAGATAATTTATATGAGTTTATTCCTGTGATTTAACTAACCATTCCCACCTAGTTGACTATGCAGATTCAGGTTCTCTATTTGACCCTCATGAGGGTTACTCACAGGCAGATTTTGTATTTATGAGTTGCAATACAACTTATTCTTGGGTGTCTATTACACAAACTAATTGATCAGTCAACTGCAATATATGACAACAATGTTGCATGTATTGATCAAATATAAGAAGACTTCATCAGAGGAGATTGAACGAAACACATTCCAATGCAGTTCCTCTACTCACATGAGCTTCAGAAGAACAATGTGATTGAAATCGAACAAATTCAGTATAGTGTCGATCTTGCAGATCTCTTCATCGATGCATTGTCGACATCAGTATTCCAAAATTGGTTTACAAGATTAATGTGTAAACTTAGCCAATAGTTGTGCTTACATAAGGGGGAGTATCCGGAAGTATACCACTCGAGGATCATCCAGAAGGATCTACAAGAGCATCTAGAAATATATTCGTGACAATATCTTGAAATATCCCGATGTATATATTCTTGAAAGTATTATGAAGTATAATATATTTTGGGCACACTCACTACACCACAAATCGTCATTTATAGCGTGCCAAAACCGCTATTGTAGGATAAGATAGCGTTATCAGAAATGTTGTGTTAGCCCACGCTATTAAAAGTGTCGCTCTATTATAGCGTTTTTGGAACGCTATTAAAAGTGTACTTTTAATAGCATTTTTGGAATGCCATAAAACTACCTTTTACTAGCATTTTAGAAAGCTTTTAATTAATTTCTCATGACACTAAAAAATGCTATTAAAAATCTTCGGCGATTTTTTTTTTGATAATTCATTTTAGCTTTACATATCATTTACAATCTATACCTACTACTAAAAAGTGCAACTGTATATACAATCCAACTATATAAAATTGCAATAGTAAAAAGAATCCAACTATATAAAAATCTCATCAACATTAATATAATCATATTATGTATATAAAAGTTCAACTGTCAATACATGGTTCTTACAAAATAATTAAGTCTCATTAATTACTCATGACCTCTCTTTCACTTAATTCCTTGTGAAGTTTGTGCATCTACCTCAGAATTTAGGTTGGCTTCAACTACAGGTTCATCTTAATCCTCTTGTTGGTTGGGAGGTATTAGAGGAGGTTCATGATCACTTGGCGCCAAGCCTGCTTTTGAAGATGTGGTCCCTTCCAAGGAGACTGTGGGGCTTCATATGCTTCTAAAGGTTGTGTACTGGGTTCATCATCATTTCGTGCCAACCTAGTACATGCTCCCCTAGTACGGGTTGTTGGAGTGTCCAAGCCTGGAAATTCTGGGCTATCTTTTGTCAATAGCAATCTTTTCTTGGACTTCCTTAAGCCAGCCATGCCAAATAAGCTACGAGAAGAAAAATAACATGTTAAAATCAAGCCCAACTAATTGTATATCGAACACATACTGTTAGTAAGATTGTTTCCTATTTTAGTAAACTTGTAGCAAAAGATAAATAAACAATAGGTACACAAGACTCACCTGTTTGTAAAATTTTAAATTTTAGATCATGGCAGTAGGTACAGAACTGTTTATTCTGGAACCCTACTGTTTATTGCTAGAAACATACTATTTTGGGAAGAATATATTGTTCAACCATTCACAGCTAGATAAGTTTTTCCTGCATACATGTCAGGATGTCCTGCATATACATGTCCACGAATTGTACAATGTACTATTGTGAAGGATTGTCCGTAATTTCAGCAGGTGGTACACACAATACCACAACATAGTGGCCACAAATGGTGAAGTTCCTTACCCTATCTACTTATGTGTTCATAGATCAAGTGCTTGAGATCACACACAGACCATGAATTTACATTGCTACCTCTATATTATAATAGACATTTATGCTAAATTTTCATATATCAAATTTTGAGGTACACAAAATTATCCTTCGAAACTTGCTAAAATACCTTTTTCTAGATTTTCTTAACCTATGTTATTCAAGGTTAAGAACTTAGTGTTTACACTTTTTTGCATCTTTGAAAAATAACATCTTCAACTATGTCACAAGGAGTCAAGAAAACATGATTTAAGTTTATTGTTCCCTTTGAATGTGATGCAGTATAAAATGTCAAAAGCTTACTTGTTTTCTATTATAACCATGAAAGTGAAATCAAAACAAATAATAACTTAGGTGGAAACCAAGCAGACACGTCAAAGAATCAAATCGGCACTACATGCTAAATCATAAAACACTACTAGAATAGTGGAAATTCTCAAATAACCTGCAAGTAACTTGCAAAAAACAACTCCCATCATAAAGCATATATTAGTCAGATGAACTAGCAAAGATAGTGACTGGTGATCATATCTCAAATCATACTGCAAGCGCACGGTTATCTATTGAGTTAGATAACGGCAAATACGGGTCGAATCCCACAAGGAGAGTTATAAATCGGAAAACTAATCTTTAAATCTATCTTAAAACTTAACCTAGTTAAAAATATGTGGTTGATGAAGTGATTGAACTAAAAGCTAAATGAAAACTATGTAAACAAATTACAATAAAAAATGGAGATAATTAGGGCTTTAGAGATCACCGCCATGGGTTAATGGTTATCTTAGGCATATCTCAAGATTTTAATCTTCCAATCATAACTCATCCTTAGATAGGTTCTCACCTCACCTAAAGATGGAAAATTATACAATGAAGCTTATGTAATCAAACCAATTGGATAATCATTTCTAAGATTATAAGCATGATCTAAAAGCATATAAGGATTCCATACTTAAATGAAATACCTAATATCTAACAAATCATGTATTACCTTATACTACAATCATACTTAAAGCATTAAAGGGGTGGGTTTGTTAGACTCATACTAGTGAACACATCTTGAATCTATGACTTTAAGAAAGATGAAAACAAGAGTAAGAAATGTATCAACGATTATGAAAAACAAAAGTTCAATTGATTTCATTAAACATTGACATTCAAGTACATAGAGTATGCTAATCAAAAAGCTTGTCTAATTTACATGGAAGAAAATACCTTGAGAATACCTAATTGAGGTCATCCTCCCATGGGGATCACTCACACCTTAAGAGGGTGTTTAGCCACTCATGGTAAACCTTAGGTTTCTCATGGTGATAAACATAAAGAAAATGAGAAATTTTACAAATTAAACTTTTCAAGACTCTAAATCTATAGCTCTCAATTTTGTTTATTTTTCAAGCCCCTCCCCAGTATACTCTAATCATGGGGTAATTATAGGTGAAGAAAAATGGGAAGTGGAGTAAAATAAGGAAAATATATTGGCATAAATAAGGAATTGTATTGGAGAATGGATAGTGGAGTAGGAGGTGGAGTAAAATAAGGAAAAGATGTTGGCATGAAATAAGGAATTGTATTGGAGAATGGATAATGGAGTAGGAGGTGGAATGTGTAGAGATTCCTTTCGCTATGTTGAAGTTGCCATGTGGATGTTCAATTTGATTTCCTCGAGATTCGTAGATGATGATACTTTTTTGGGCTTGATTTCATGGGCCTTTGGGCTTGAAAATCCTTGATCCTTGACAATGCATGTGTGAACTTCCAATGGGATTTTTAGTTGTTGAACTTAGCCTTATTGTGTCATTTATATTTGATGATTAATACTTGAATTCTTGTACTAATAACGTAATGAGAGTATTTTATTAATTAATATGACATAACAAATATAGAATTAGGGGAGTAAAATGTACCATTTATTAGGGGTGTTAATTGGTTTGGTCGGTTCAAAGTTGGACCAAAACCGAACCGAACCAAGAATTCGGTTTTCGGTTCGTTTCGATTTCCACATTTATAAAATAAATAACTAAAGCCGAACCGATCGGTTCGGTTCTGGTCCGGTTATTGTTGGTTTTTTCCCTTTTATTCGTTTTCTTATTTATTTATTTATTTATTGCCGCTTCATACAATCGAGTTGGCTCTAGCACAAAATGAATAAGTCAAAGCTATAAAGAATGGAAATAAGGAAATGAAGTTTGGTTTGCAATGGAGGAAAACTCAAAGACAGAGAGAGTACAAATAAAAAAAAAAAAAAAAAATGGGAAGCAGTAAAGGGAAATCAAATGCTACATGAACACAAAGAGAGTTTCAAGGCTCCGACTATTCATTTATAGAGAATTCTTTCAACTTTTTCTTGCCTATTTCTCTTGATAATTTCATAAGATTAAAAAAAAAAATTTGCACCGTCTCTCATATACACAATACTATAATATCATACATAAAACTATAATTATAACTGCACTGTTTGCATCTTAATATATCCCCACCACACCCATGTGATGATATGAACAAGACCGAAACCTTCGATGATGATTCCATCAGTCTCGTAATTCCATCATGCAAGAAGGTTTTTTATCAAATTAGAAGTGTCGAAGTTGTCGCCATCGCCCTTGTTCATCTTTGCTGCAAGCAAGTGAAAAGTTTGGTTTTCTTCAACAAGATTGAGTCAAATTTTGTCTCTCCTCTTCAACTTGCAAGTGGTTTGATAGAGATAAAAAGAGAAAAAGGAGAGAGAAAAAGGGTTAAAAAAGAGAAAAAATGACATTAATAAATAGAGAGAAATTGGGTAGGTGGGGAGAGGTGGGTGGGTCTTAAATAAGATAGAGAATGTAGGATTTTTTTAGCTCTTTCTCTTAATGGGGGATTAAGAAAAGGAGAAATGAGAGTTAAGAAAGAAGGTGGGGACGTGGGGTACATTGGAATGGGGTGATAATTTAAATAAGAGTGGGTTGGTGGGGAATTAAATGAGAATGAAAGGTTTAGGTGGATTAAAAACAAAAGAAGGGGAAGGGTTTGGTTCGGTCCGGTTGTTTCAGATGTGTAAAAACAAAAACAAAAACCAAACCGAACCAATCTATTGTTCGGTTTCGTTTTTCTCGGTTCGGGCTTTTTCGGTTTGGTTTAGCCTGTTCGGTCGGTTTTCAGGAACCAATTAACACCCTTACCATTTATAAGCCTATCAAATCTCCCCAAACCTACATTTCACTAGTCCTCGAGCAAAAGAAAAATAAAAACTAACTCATTTTCGTAGGAATCACGATTACATTTAATATATGTAATAAGTCTTTAAACCTCTAGGTTCCCCTAGAGGACGAGTTGTAGTGTCGTGAGGGTTTCCAGAAATGATACCCACAAACATTTGTGATACTTGGGACTCGGACTCAAAAATTGGTCAAAAATAACTCTTTCCTTATTTAACCTCAGAGAGTTCCTACTTGAATGCGTAAGCCTTAAGAGTTGTATTCTTGTAACTTATTGGTCAGTATTAAGTCAATAAGTGACTTCAGTAAGCACTATACAAAAAACATAGGAATTATTCATTCAAGTTTATATTAAGAGTTTGATCATCTTTTTTGTTGCAAACTTCAGTTTAAAATGGACATATCTCTGGTTAACATTATAGAAAATTCGCTTTAACTTCAAATCTCACAAGGTAAATAATTACTCAGTGATTTGGCTTTTTCTCTCAAATGTATGTGAATAAGATGAAACAATGAATAAGAGATAGCTCACATACAAAACAAAAGATGGGAATTCGAGAATACAATAAATATGATCTCAAGAATGAATATCATCCGCTGAGAATGTTGATTCATTCAACGCAGTATTTCTTAATTCACCCTCCACACTTTGGCCATATTTTCCTAAGGATCAAAAGATTTTGACTAGGTTGTGACGGAGCTTAAGACAGGGTAACATTGAAGGTTAAGGACAAACAAAAATACTTTTGATAAGGTTAGATGTCTTCTTTAAGTGTTGAACTTCATGGGTTGGCTTAACTCTTTTCTATAAGAGTTTTACATCTTCATGGATGAGAAAAACAAAGGCATTTTTTTTTTTGTGATAGCCTTGTACAAAATGGTAAGGAGATATGAGGCTCTTTCTACACCTTTTTGGCACTAAGAAGTATATATAATGGATAAAACCCCTTTTTTATCATTCATCTCCAACCTTTCTCAAAAGCACAAGGGTCAGAAAAACATAATTAGGTTATTTGGGTTTATCGATTAGTGGGTTAACAACAAAACTGTTAATATGACAGGCTTCAAACAAGCTCTAAGGGTAAATAATACATGGGTAGGTTAAAAGGCTCAATCTATGCAAACAAATGACTTTTCTTCCTTTCTTAAGAATTACATGGTTTCTATGCCTTGGTTGAATTTCAAAATGCACTGTGGTGGTGTGATTCAACTTTGATGTTTTATTCTCAGTTTTTGACAGAAACAAAAATTTATAGAGATCATGCAACAAGATAATGTAGGACTTAAAAAAATTCAGAATAAGCATATAACCATCAGAAAGAAGAAAAACTAGAAATCTCACAGGGTTCAAGTCTCCACTATTATTCTCATGTTCACCAAATAATTAATCCTCTTTTTCAACTTCAGTTAAGAACATTGAAGCTAAAACACAACTCTTAATGAAAACTTTTAGAAAATGCCTAGCTTATGAGTAGTACAAACTTTTGTCAAATATTGACAATCTACTAACTATCAAGGTTTCAAATCCTATCACCAGATGCCTTTGCAACTAGATATGGAACCTAATCTCATCATGTATAAGTACTCGGGTTATAAAGATGAATTTTTTTTAACTGTGTTTAGACCCCCCATTTTGAAATGAGACATTAGATTTTTGAAATATCCCCCCCCAAACCTAAATCAAACATTGTCCTCAATGTTCTTAGTACGACACTGTGGGTCAAAAGAGGAACAACAATGTAAATAAAAAAAAAGTGTAGAGAGCACCGTAAGCTTGTTTGATGCTCAAATGAATGTTGTCCAAAACAAGCCATGATTTGCAGAATTAGTTACAACGAAAAAAAAAATTGGTATAGACAATGAAGGAGTACAAAAGGTAGTCAATCTTCGTAGACAAGGTCTTCCAGAAGGATTTCTTCAACTTTTGGGTAATGAAGCTCAAGAAAGGGCTTCAGGCGTTGTCTATTAACTTGGAAGCTACTACTGTCTTTTGGGTTCTCAATTGTGATGGCTCCCCATGGGGTAACAATTTTGACTATAAAAGATCCTGACCAATGGGTCTTTAACTTTCCCGAAAATATGTGAAGGCGGGAATTGTACAAAAATATTTTTTAACCTGGTTGAAACTTTTTTTGCATGATTTGACTATCATGGACCTTTTTCATCTTATCCTTATACCTCTTGGATAGATTGTATGCATCATTTTTTAGTTCATCAAGCCCATTTATTTGCAACTTTCTATGTTCACCAGCTTTATCGATGTCAAAGTTAAGACGTTTGATTGCCCAAAAAGCTTTATGTTCGAGCTCAACAGGTAAATGACAAGAATTGCCAAATACTAGACGGTATGGCGACGTTCCTATGGGGCTCTTGAATGCAGTGTGGTAAGCCCAAAGAGACTCGGGCAATCTCAAACTCCAATCCTTTCTATCTGGTTTGACAGTTTTTTCAAGAATTTATTTGATTTGCCGGTTGGAAACTTCTACCTGCCACTTGTTTGCGGATGGTATGATACAACAACCTTGTGGGTAACTCCATACTTTTTCATTAAGTTCTCAAACACTCTATTGCAAAAGTGGGAACCTCTATCACTGATGATTGCATGAGGTGTGCCAAAATGAGCAAAGATGCACTCCTTTAAGAAGTTGACTACAACCCTATGGTCATTGGTTCTACAAGCTATGGCTTCAATCATTTGGAGACAGTCTACCGCAACAAGATGTAGGTGAAACCATATGAAGTTGGGAATGGACCCATGAAATCAATACCTCATACATCAAAGAGCTCCACAATCAGGATTGGAGTCAAAGGCATGTGTCTACGAGATAAACGCCCTAATTGTAGACATTTTGTACAAGCTTGACAGTACACATGGGCATATCTCAAATCATACCGCAAGTGCACGATTATCTATTGAGTTAAATAACGGCAAATACGGGTCGAATCCCACAAGGAGAGCTATATATCCGAAAACTAATCTTTAATTTTATCTTAAAACTTAACCTAGTTAGAAAATATGTGGTTGATGAAGTGATTGAACTAAAAGCTAAATAAAAACTATGTAAACAAATTACAATCAAATATGGAGATACTTAGGGCTTAGAGATCACCAACATGGGTTGATGATTCTCTTAGGTTTATTCTTCCAATCATAACTCATCCTTAGATAGGTTCTCACCTCACCTAAAGATGAGAAATTATACAATGAAGCTTATGTAATCAAACCAATTGGTAATCATTTCTAAGATTTTAAGTATGATCTAAAAGCATATAAGGATTTCATACTCAAAGGAAATACCTAATATCTAACAAATCATGTATAACCTTATACTACAATCATACTTAAAGCATTAAAGGGGTGGGTTTGCTAGACTCATACTAGTGAAGACATCTTGAATCTATGACTTTAAGAAAGATGAAAACAAGAGTAAAAAATGTATCCATGAATATGAAATACGAAACTTCAATCGATTTCATTAAACATTGACATTCAAGTACATATAGTATGCTAATCACAAAGTTGGTGTAATTTACATGGAAAAAAATACCTTGAGAATACATAATTGAGGCCATCCTCCCATGTGTCTCACTCACACCTTAAGAGGGTGTTTAGCCACTCATGGTAAACCATAGGTTTTTCATGTCGATAAACATAAAGAAAATGGGAAAACTTACAATTAAAACTCTTCAAGACTCTAAATCTCTAACTCTCAATTTTCTTTCTTTTTCAAACCCCTCCCCAGTATACTCCAAGCATGGAGTATTTATAGGTGAAGAAGAATGGGGCGGTGAAGTAAAATAAGGAAAAGATATTGGCATAAAATAAGGAATTGTATTGGAGAATGGATAGTAGAGTAGGAGGTGGAGTAAAATAAGGAAAAGATGTTGGCATAAAATAAGGAATTGTATTCGAGAATGGATAGTGGAGTAGGAGGTGGAATGTGTAGAGATTCATTTTGCTATGTTGAAGTTGTCATGTGGATGTTCAATTTGATTTCCTCGAGATTTGTAGATGATGATACTTTTTTTGGCTTGATTTCATGGGTCTTTGTGCTTAAAAATCTTTGATCATTGACAATGCATGTGTGAACTTCCAATGTGCTTTTTAGTTGTTGAACTTAGCCTTATTGTGCCATTTTGTTCTTATTTGATGATTAATACTTGAATTTCTGCATTATACACAAAATACATGTAATGAGAGTATTTTATTAATTAATATGACATAACAAATATAGAATTAATGGCGTAAAATGTGCCATTTATAAGCCTATCAACTAGACATAGGAACGGTTACTCCAAGCATGGATTTTTTCCTTGCCAACCCATTTCCTTCTACTATTCAGATATTAATCCACAAAGTTCCTCTTCAGGAAAGGAAGCATCCCAGTGTTCGTAAAGCTTCCTATAATATTGAAATCAAATAAATTAATAAATAAATAAAATAGTCAGCTGGTAGGGTAAACGCCTTCATTCTAATTCTTGCTCTAGGTTTAACCAAGTATTCTGAAAAAAGTGGCACACACGACTAATCCATAAGACGGAACCTATTGTACATGTGACATAATGAATGGTGTGCATTTCTGTTGTGACTATGAAGCACATTGATCCGTTTCTTTGGATGCCAAAAATAAGAAAGAGGATTTGTTAAGTAAATGAAAGAGAAGCAGAAAGACCAAAAAGTAGGCTTATAGAGCTAGGGTATACTGAAAATTTTCAGACTTCGAGAACAGTAAATGAGAAAACAAGACTAGCCCAAGTTAAAATCTGACAAATATGCCCTAATAAGAATAAAATTGACAAAGTGAACTACTCGAAATTCAATGAGGTTTAATAAAAAAAAATGTCTTTATACATCTGCAAAACAACTAACCCTTCAACATCCGTTTTTCTTATATTAACCAAAGTACCGGGAAAGAGCACAATGGACCTGAGATGTGTATGTGTGTATTACATGAATAATTACAAATTTTGCATTACCTGGTGTTGTGGATTTGAACTATCATAGGAAATTTCAACACATCTCTGTAGCTTTATCAAGCTTTCCTCCTAAAAACAATAAAACAACAAATGTTATCCCATCAGAGTTGTTTTAAGCAGCCCATTCATAAAGAAAGCTATGCCTTACCATTTTCTTATTGAACAAGTCTGTATACTATAAAAGTCACTTAACACATACCAAAGGTTAACCAGTTTGCGACAGAATAGAAATAATGGAAACTTAGAGCTGTTGTGTACCCTTTAGAACTGGGAGAAAATGTCGAATGTATTTTCATTTAGGATGATACTTTTTCCCAAGTGACATGTGATAAAGTAAACTATAAGCTTAAAAAATAAGCATTCCAATTTGAAATATACATAAAGACATTGGTATTGGCAAGCACTGCAGTTTCTGAAAATTGCTATCCCATATATAACAAAGTGTAAAGAGGAAAAATAACCCGAGGCCACGAAGAGATAAACGACATGATGTTCATGAACAAGGGAAAAAAATAAAGACAACTAAACAAACTCATTGTTGACAATGGAGAAATTATGAATGCCTATGAGGATGCTACTTCCTGAAGGTACCTACCACTTATGAATGCCTATGAGGTTGTGACCAACATAGAAAGCATAAGCGCGATTATAAGAAAAACTTATATGCATTCAACACCCTTTTGTTTCCCTTTCCATGGATATTGCCATCCCGATAATCAGGCGGGGATTTCCTTCTTACAACTCTCCTTTCCATGCCTTGAATTTAGCAACACTTCGAAGAACCTCCTAACTACTTGCTTTTCTATCTAATCCCTCATGTGCTTCATTGTCGGAGAGCGGGTTCCATGCCTTGCCTGCACACCCAAATTAAGTACTTGAAATTTACATTCATCTCACAAAACCATAAATAGATGCGTAAACAATAATGTGAAAAACCTTATGGATCGTAAGATTAGAGAAGTATATTAATGGAGGTTCAACAATTCTTCAACTTTTTGTTGCCTTACTTTTGGTGCAAAACATCGACGAATTATGTTCTCTTTCTTTAATAACAGACAAACTCCTAATCTAACTGTATTGCTTTGTACAAATTCAAAGCTTAAACTAAAGACATTGATGAAAATTACCACAAGATTGATGTGTATCGGAGTACATCCTTCGGGCATTTTATAAGGCCAAAAGTTATCGATATCCTTGATAACACTATGTTTGCACCATCAAAGAGCATTGTAAATCAATAACCATCAAAACACTACTACAAGTTTGTACGCGAAAACTCATTAAACAAACAATACCCAAATTCCACTCATGTTAAAGAGTCAGACATTGTAATAAGTAAATTTTTGGGTTAAAAACTGAAAGGACTAAGAAAATCAAGATCAAGAGGGTTTGATCATATGAGTGGAAAAGAAACACGTATTCGAATTTTGATGTCACTCTAAGGCCAAATGTGATCCTATCCAAGAACCATTCAACATCTACTCATCAAACCCAATAGTTACTTTTTGGGTTCATAAGTTGCAATATTTGTTTTCAACAAATTCGTAGAATAAAAAAATTTTATTAAACAAAGGAACCTAACCTAAAAGATAATATGACAAAAGAAATTGCTGAGATCAACAAAACTGATGTGGTGATCAACAAAATAGTACTCGACAAACTTTAGCCAGGGTAGTTTTCGGTTTGTTTTTGCCAATAATTCATTTCTTTAGCATGGATTACTTGGTAGAAATTTACTATGGCTTTATGGAAGTAGAATTGGTGACTATTTTGTTCATAAGTGTCGTTGCTTCCTTCACAGCATTTCCTGTGCTAACTAGAATCCTTATCGAGTGAAAAATTTTCAACATCGAGCTTGGGATAATGGCCATGTCTACCGCCATTGTACTTGATTTACTAAGTAGATCACATATTAATTGAAATTGTAGATAGGATTGTTGCACGGTATAGTGTCTCGCCAAAATATGAAATAAAGGGTATATTGCCACTTAGATTCTTCTTAAAAAAAAATTCAGTATACAATATGATAAATTTCTATTTGGGTTTTTTTTTATTTAATTTTTTTTGAAAGGCAAGCAGGGTTTTTATAGGATCCCAGAACCCATAAAGATGCCGCAAGCTGGGTTTGAACCCATGACCTAGTGGTACCATCCGCCAAGCTCTAACCATTGAGATGCATGCCATTGGCAATTTCTATTTGGGTTTGTCAACTCCAATCACTATAATACACAAAAGAGATTGATCACCATAATGAGAACATAGTACTCTATTTTTTCTAAGTTCATACAGAAGAGACTGATCACCGCTATGAGAACATAGTACTCTATTTTTTCTAAGTTCATACTACACACCTTTGAGAGATTTGCAGTGTTCGCTTGTTCGCAACATCAAGTAAAACACTCCTAATTGCCAAAATTCTCCACCTCTAACTCCGATCTGAACTCAAAGCAACAAAAACTCAGAACGAACTAGTGCAAAATGCAATACAAAAAACAACTAAACTATCAAAAGATCATGAACTCTAATAGCCAAAAAAAAAATGAAGTAAAAACAAAAATATTTTCGAAAAATTCCAGAACTAAGAACCCTAGAACACCACCGTAACCAAGTAAAATGAAGGGGAGGACACCAAATCTGAGACTTACCAGACAAACTTGATCCTTCAAAGCTCTAAATCTACCATTCTTTAATTGCAAAAAGTGATACACATTCAATCAAACGAACAAAAGTAAATGTTCAGAGATCCGAAATACAGATTTAGAAAAACAAACTGAAAAGTGAAGAAAAAATAAATCAATAATTGAAAAACAAAAATGAGACAGAGCAAAATCGAGAGATTTGATGGCGTTGAAAGCAAAGCAAGAAAGAGTAAGTTGAGTTACCTTGAATGAACTTGAAAGCTCAATATGAGATAGGGAGGGGTCCAATCGTCACAGAATGGTGCGGTGATTTCGTGTGAAGCTGAAGAAGATCAAGCAAACCCACTACACCCTTGAAGTTGAAGAAGAGTAAATGATTTGGTCTGAAACTCTCTCAAAATTGATTTTGCTTTTTGCAAACAAGTCAAAATTCTACTTCAGTCCAACTCTATTGGGCAAAAACCAAGCAAGCGAAAAAGAGAACAAGAGGGAAGTTACCTTGATTCGCTCTCTGTTGGTCTGTCGCCATTGAAGAAACGAAACAAAGAAAAATAGATCAGAGATAGGATTTGGGTGTGTTGAGAGTGGAATCAAAATTGAAATGAAAGAAGAAGAGGAGGAGAATCGCAGTGGCTTTGTTTTTGACACGATATCCACAGTCGACGGTAGCGATCGCTACTAACCACCACATGGAGGAGGAGAATCACAGCAGAGGGATAGATGAGAGGAGTGTGTGCAACTCAATTATGTTTTTTTTAGGTTTTAATTTAGGTTTGAGGGAGAGAAGAATTGTGCTATGTCAAATATTTGGCTGAGCGCTATGTCAAATATTTGGCTGAGCGCTCTTGGTGTTTTAAAATCCCGCCCAATTTTAGATAGTGTTTTCAGATTCAGTAGTAACTAAAACTTAACTTTTCATAGAAAAGGTGTAAAAAACGTTGTTATTAAATGCTGTAAAATAGGACTTGTGGTGCATGGTTATACTTTTTTTCCTTCGACACGGTTTTATCTCATTAGATTTTCCTGTCAAGGTTTTATTGAGGCAACAATATCCAGAAGTATAGCCCCCGGCCGGTGTGCATCCAGAAAGATGTTACGAAAGCATCCAGAAGTATGTTACAGATCGTATCAAAATATACTATTAGTTGATTTATGCGCGTTGTACTCTTTTTCCTTCGACAAGGTTTTTCCCACTGGGTTTTCCTGTCAAGGTTTTAACGAGGCAACATTATGCGCATAGAGCATCCTGAAGTATGTAAAAGTGGTGGTTGTACTCTTTTTCCTTCGACATGGTTTTATCCTATTGGGTTTTCCTGTCAAGTTTTAACAAGGTAGCAATGAAGCAACAGTGGTGGTATTACAACCTTCATTACGTAAGGATATACTTATGTACTCCAGAAGAGACATGAGTTTGAATGCCACTTCAGAAATCATTGTTTGATAATAGACTGAGATGGTTTACAATCTCATCCCTTTGTTATGATTATCAAGGGGAGCATTCCATAAGAGGGATCTGATTTTGCCAAAGACTTTGGACAATTTACATGTTGTATTCTTTTTCCTTCGTTGTGGTTTTGTCCCACTGGGTTTATTTTCTAGCAAGGTTTTCATGAGACAGTATTTCATCCACAACAAGACTACAAAGGAGAAACAACATGTGGTGAACATCCAAGGGGGAGTATTGTAGAATCTTCTAGCATATATGGTGGATGTCCACCTCATGCTTATGAGGTGGCATGGGATAAGCCAATTGAGTGATGTGGTGTCAATTTTATATGTGATACTAGTTGCCTATAAATAGGCTTCTCTAATATGTTAAGTGATGTACAAATTTCATATAGAAAATATTTTGTTGAGAGAATGGGAATAAATAAGAAGAGTACATGGAGTTAGAAAGACAAAATTACATCTTATTGATATCTTGCAGTATTTAAAATATGTTGCTCAGTTCTCTGTTTCTACACTACACCAAAAATACCCATCAGCAACGGTTTGGGACCATGGGGTTAACCTATTGTCACGGCTTAGAGGCCTGGCCATTTGAGGCGTCGCCAAATCACCATTGACGGCTATAAACCATGGCAACACTTATTAGCAACTGTTTTATGTTCGAGGACGCTTGATTATTTTCTGCATTTAGCCACGGTTTAGCCACGGCAACCCGGCATGGCTAAATTCTTCACGTTCCCTAACCGTGGCAACATATATCACTTATTTTGAATTTCTTTGGTCTCACAGCCGTTGCAAGCATAAAGGACACGGTTTTAAGCCGTTGCAAGCATGAAGGCCCACGGTTTCAAGCCGTTGAACGCATGAAGGACCACGGTTTTAAGCCGTTGCCAGTCAAAACAAAATTCAAAAAAGAAAGAAATATAGTTTGTTGCGAGGGTTTGAAACCGTTGCAAATTAATATAATCGAAAAAACAATTACATTTTTTTTGCTGCTGCAGCAAAATCACAGCCCCACACCTGCAAAATCAGTCCTTACTAAGATCGACCAGACACTTTCCATGTGGCGTGTACCCGTGCCTACGACACGGCTACCGTGTCATGCCTCGGTACGAATAGGATTCCACAAACTATATGCTAGATAAATACAAAATCAACCGTAAAATAATGGAAACCTTGGAATTGCATTCAAATGAAGACAAGTAATCTATTAAATTCACCTTGGAATTGTTTCTCATTCCATATTTTAATGGGGGCACGAAAAAAAAAATCAATGCCACGACAAAACAAAATATCCATCTTCAAGCTTCTATCTACCATCGAAAGAACTGATACCTTGTTGGTCCAAGAGGTAGGTACTTAGCCCTTGGAACAAAACAAAACAACGAGACCGGATCAAGCAGCTTCTCATGGGTCTCATATAGCTTCTTTAGTTCATCATTTGTCCACTCCTTTTTTGCATTATCATGTGTTTGCATATCTCTGTACATCCATTTAGATAAGATAAAGAAATCAGAGTTAAAGGAGCTCAATATTCAACCAAATCAAATATCCATCTTAGACCTTACCTAATCTAGATCGACTTGTGCTTTATACATCTCATCAAAGACATTTAACATGGGATTTATCAAAGATCCAAGACCAGTGCCACTGGCTCCTTGTTCTTTTCCATTACTAAGATACATTTCTGAAATTGAGATTGTACTCCACCTTGAGCTAAGGCATATAAAAATTCATAAATCTTGTAACCTAAAAGGCTCGCCAGATCTGATAGCGATGGTGATAAGAGCCTGAGCAACCACAATGCGCACCTGCGATGTCATCATCAAAAAATGAGAAGTCTTAAATATTTAACACTATGTTCTGTAAAAACATAATTAAACGTGTGTATATTGTTCTAATCCCATGAAAAATTTGCATACAGAATATGATCAACAATCACACTTCATAAATCAGAATATTGCCCAGTGAATGATTTGAAAAGTGATATCACATATCCCCTAAGAGTTATTAGAGAATGCACAACTATGAATATCAAAGGGATCCCCAGAGAATGATTTGAAAAGTGATATCACACATCCCAGACGAGTTATTAGATAATGCACAACTATGAATATCAAAGGGACACAACGTGATTCCTAATATAAGTGAACAGCACATGAACGGAGGGTGGGATAAAAATCTTAATAATTTTCAAAATAAAATACCCCTGAAAATGAAATTTCGTTCACTAATAGGCAAAACAAGAGAGATGATGCTGTGATGTTATATTCAAGAATACAAAAAAAAATTTCAAACAATATGAGAAACAAACTTAGCTCTCAAGAAAGAGTGACAAGAGAAAAGTTTACCTCCCAACTCCCACTGAAAGCACACCTTTGGAGTTGAGTCAATGCACCAGCTAGAGTAGGATTTCGTGAACTGGCAGCGGCAACCATTTTATCTGCATCTAACATCATCAATGCAGTACTGAGGAGGGGTCGCAGATTCTCAAGCATACTCAGATGCAACATAGTTTGCATTTTCTTAAGAAACCAACCTACTGCAAAAAAATCTTAGATTGTCAAAATGCAATTTTGTAAAGTTCTTAGTAGAAACTAGGTTCATCTGATATGGGTTAAGTGTAACTGTGCAAGCCTAAGGCCATCCTAAAGCAGCTCAGGTAAGTAAAGAACAACGTCCGTTGCATGCAGTGCTCCACCAATCGATGCAAATTGCATGACGCTACATTGACAAATCATGGAAGCATGTAACAAAAGAAACTTGTAGAAGAAGAATTCAATTAAAAAAATATGCTTACTGCTGCTTGCACTAATCGTTGTAATGCAAGAGTCGACTTTGGGTCAGATGCCGAAACTCTATCTTCAGATGTAAATCTTAATGTAGAACCAGGCTGCGAAGGTGGAAGGTAAATCAAGGACTATTGTAACGCTTCCAAGGCTGTGTGTTTCCATCGGGTCCAGCTCCAACAAGGCATGTCTGGAAAAGAAAAGATACAAATATTTTTAAAAAAATATATTGTAGTTATAAAACTGTTATGAACTGATTTGTTGTTGCTATGTTCTACAGGATGGAAACAGTCCTATTCAGATCTACTAACAGATTCCAAGCAATAGATGTGTAGTCTTTGCAGATTTAGCAATACCCGGCAAGGAAATGAGATAAAGAATGTTGAAATTGCAATGTAAACACTAGATCGATAGAAGCAATTGAAATGAGTTGTATTGAATGACAAGAGGGCTATTCGAGATGCCCAATCTCCTGTAGAGCAATTGCTCAGTGTACAATTTGTTTACAAATGAATGAATGAATCCTTGTTTCTCTCCCTGTTCTCATATTTATACAATATGCAACATAACAACTAACAATACTGACAGCAATGCTAACAGAGCAATTAACAGCCATTCTAACAGAGCTAACAACTTGACAGAGCAACTCTAAACAGCAATTCTAACCCAGCCTTTTCCCCCAGACAGCTTTGCATTTACTTATACTTCTTCCTTGTATACGTAAACCTGATAAGGGTCTATCAAAAACACAAATTAATGATCATCCCTATATTACATGTGATGGTATGAACGTACTTTCCATAATAGCTGTAATACGTCTGCATCAATCTTTCCTGAAACTTTCGTTGCAAAAATTCTTGCAACTTCAGAAAAGTGACAGCCATATCTGGAGTTGCCTAACAAACCATAAACCAAGAAAAAAAAATCGACATCAGAAACAAACAAATTGGAACAATGGTAATCAAATTGATATGAACTTAAAAATAACTAATGAAAGTTATGGTATTCAAATTGATATGAACTTAAAAATAACTAATGAAAGTTAAAAATAACTTAAAAATATCTGGTTTTCAAATTGGAGTGCCTAAGGAATCCTCGTGGTGCTGGAGACGCATTCTGCATTACAGAGAGAAGGCATCACACCTAGCTCTTCACTCCATTGGCAATGGTGAAGGTGCCTTATTTTGGAAGGAACCTTGCCATCCGAAAGGTATTTTGATCGAAAAATTCCCACATGAGCTCTTATATGACTCTACATTGCACAAGAACGCCAAGGTGGCAGCTATTATTGGTGATAACCACTGGCACATCCCACAAGAGTGCACAAAACTATGTTACTGAGATCACTAGCATCCTAGGAGAAGTGGAGTTTGATGCTAGTAGGAATGACGAGGTTGTATGGACTGCTAGGAATGATGGAACATTTCACTTGAAAGCAACCTATGAAGCAATCAGGAATCGACGAGCAAGAGTGGAATGGGCATCAGTGGTCTGGTTCATAGGCAATATTCCTAGACATAGATTCATTACTTGGTTACTGATTCACGATGCCTTGAAAACTTTGAGCAAATTGAAGAAATGGGGACCCACTCAAGTGGATGCATGTTCACTGTGTCAGAGAGACACTGAGACGATGAAACACCTATTTTTCGAATGTAGGTATTCATAGTATGTCTGGAAGAGAATGTTGAATCAGTTAGGCTACACAAGACAGATTGAATGCTGGGATGAGGAACTTATCTGGTGCTGTCAGCAATTTCAAGGGAAGAGCAAAGCTGCCCAACTCAAAAAATTGGTCCTAAATGCAGTGGTTTACTACCTATGGATGGAAAGGAACAATCGAGTTTACCAGTAGAGATATTGCACAAGTCTTCAACTTGTCAATCAGCTTCACAATGACATCCGTCTCAAATTTAGTTATGATGAACTTATTGTTGAAGGCAATGCGCATAATAAGGAGCTATTTGGGCAATGGAACCTGGATGTATTATATAAAAACAAACACCCTACAATTTGTCAATGGACAAAGCCACCTATAGGCTGGTACAAGAGCAACTCTGATGGCTCGCTACAAGGAGTCACTGGTTGGTATGGCGCTGTTATAAGGAATGATGCAGGGGATGTTATCGCAGCATGCACGGTGTCTGCAACAGGGCAATTAGTTATCAAACATGAGCTTCAAGGAGTCGAGGCCCTTGCGCAGAGATACAATATCAAGAAACTAGAAGTTACAACTGACTCGACCACTGTCTTTGATTATCTGACGAAGGACAAAAGCGTAGCATGGGATCTTAGACACATATTGCACAGAATTAAATACATGCTTAGCTTACTGGAAAACTATAAAGTCAGTCATGCTTATAGAGAAACTAACAGAGTTGCGGATCGGTTAGCTCGCTTGCTTCTTAATAATGTTTTTATGGAAGTTATACCAAGTTCCTTTGCCGAGGACTTGAAGAAGATTGTGTATGAAGATAGAATAGGCATGATGTACCTGAGAATGTATCAATCATTTTGTGTTCAGGTTCGGGGATTCTAAATAACCCCGCTCGCTTTCCAAAAAAAAAAAAAACCTTAATAAACAACTGAACTAGATAAATATATGTACCTTGTAAAGAGGAATCTTTTACACACTAGCACCTGCTGAGTTTCAGTCTGCTGAGTTTGCTGCATATATATAAAAACCAGATAACCATATCACAATGAAAAAAATATAATGAAACTTAACACAAAAATTGATAAAGGTAAACATACCCTCATCCCTCCTCCTTTATCCGGGCTTGGGACCGGCAATGTAAAAAAGAACATTTACATTGGCGGAGTTAAAAAAGGGTTGTTATAAATTTAAAAAACATAGGTAAGTATATATATATATATATTCAACAAGAAAACAACACTACTAAGATTACATATTTGGGACTACCAAATCCAAATTAAAATTACAGATTTGGGACTACCAAAACCAAATCAGCCAGGAGTGTGTAAGTCAAAAAACAAAAATGAACGTATCACTACTAAGTACTACAGTATTGCATGCAAGTCCACAAAAAATAGCAAGCATCAAGGATATCGTTCAACGTTGTAACTACCAAGGTAGTTGTAACTATCAATCATCAAGTTCCACATGATTTTTACACCATACGAAGAAATCACCAACGTCCAAATCCCCCATCATGTCTCCTTTTGGATCACTCTTGTACAGTTTCACCTCAGTCATATATTTGAAGCATAAGGAAAGTCTGATCTCTGTTGCAGGGTTCAATGATCCATGGCAATCGCAAGAGAATCGATGGATAGGATCAACAACCTCTTTTGTTATCGCAATGAAATTCTTATGCCAATCACAAACTTTGTAAGTCCTTGACACTGAAGGAACATGATTGCTTGGAGAAGGAAACCTCGCAACACCTTAAGAAGATGGTGGTAATGGAGATGGAGGTAATGGATTTTCTGGTTGCCTTGTCGATTGTGCACGGGATGAAGGTGTATCTTCAGTTCTTTGTGTCCCTCCTTGTGTTCCCTTACTTGTTGATGGTCTCACATAAGTTCCATTTTCAAGTCTCTCTCGTATCCAATGAACATTTTCTTCCAATCTAATCATATTTTTGGCTCAATTTTTTTACTTCCAATGTTTTATCCAAAAGCAATGAACGAGCGGGAAGTGAAGCATCATACTTCCTTTTAGAGACGGTGGTTCCAACACAACGAACACGTCCCCTTTCTTCTTGGCAAACACTTGGCTTAGAGGATCATTATCAATAGTGAGGTCAGTGGTACCCTGGGTTGAAGATTCTTGCAAGGCGGCCTTTTTTTGCTTTAACTTGTTCCTTAAAAAGAATGAAAAAATAAAATAACACAGGACACAAATAATATTCAAACAACTACAAAGTAAATTAAGAATTGTGTATAAAAGACATCATTGGGCACATACCATATATAGTTCAGCACCATGCGTGGGTTTTCCATCCTTTCCCATGTGACAAATAATCCATATATCAGTGCGTGTGACTGGCTCCCCATCAGGGTTCTTCTCAACCTATATACTTGAAAGATTAGTCTCATCCTATATAGTTAAATGGTTATTATTGTACTAGTAGCTAGAAACTCAATTACCATTTCATACTGCACTTCTGCTCCACTCTTTTGGCCACCCCCCCCCCCCCCCCCCCCCCATACATACTTTGAAGCCTTTTTGTTTTTGGCATTTTGGGCTCTAATTGCCTTCGCTTCAGGGGTGCTCTCATAGCGAACAAACTCCTTCCAATCATCCTCTCTTACACCATTTGGAACATGCTTCTCTTGTTCCTCAATGGTAGGATACTTATCCAAATAGTCCTTCCTAAGATCTGCCTTGAACCTTCTAAAATATTCTGGCATTTTCAAATGCACACTCCTTTTCACATAATATGGGATGTCGTATTCACGCTGCAAATAAGTCATTGAGATATAAGTTGACAATAAAATAAAACATTATGAAAATCAATGATGTAAAATCTCACCTTGAGGGCATTCCACACATCCTCTTTGTAGTTGTCAGTAACATGGTGCCAACCCTTGAATTTGATGGGCACAAGTGTTTCAACAACCCTTAAATATCAATTCTTAGACCTTCAATTCTTTGAGACATGCTCTTTAGCATTTCTCTGGATTCTTCCATAAGGTTCTTTTTGGGTTCCTTAGAAGAGCTAGACTCACCGCAGATGAATCTATTGTTCTTAATCATGCTTGTTGGATTTGCTCCAAGCATAGGTTTCTTTTTAGAAACGTCTAAAGACCATACTGACTTTAGGGGTTCTATATCTTTGATAGGTATGTCTTGGACACGACCTACATCTGAGAATACATCATCAAGTTCTATGTTCTCAGTTTTTCTATATCCCATACTATGATGAGAATTTGTTAAGACATATCCTACAAGATAAGTGATGGAGAATGGTTTGTCTCCATTCATCAAGTCGCTTCGTTCAAACTTATGAACAAAACTTAGGATTTCATTTATATTCTTGGTGCTGAGTGGCACACCATACTTAGGGTAAATTGTAAATATCAGTTTGCCATAAGCAAGATTTCCTTGACAGGTACCTAGAATACAGTCTTCACGATCATTAATCCTATTATCTAGTAAGGCACATAGAATAGGACTATTGATTCCTTGTCTAAATTTAGACTTTATACAGATTTGTACACCACCTATGTGAATGTAATCAATATTTTTTCTTATGTCAGAAGGTATTTTAGCCATTTTTAGCTTAATATCTTCTTTTGTTATTAGTGGTATATTAATTCTACCAGTGGTATCTTTAATATCCAAAGTAAATTCTTTTGTTGAAACACCAAGATAAACATGATTTTTCTTAGTGATCAAAGATTTTGCTATCTTCGTTAAGACTCCTGAAGTCCTGAAGATTTGTTCAGCACTAAGTTTTAGATGTTGTGAAGCTATCATTTTTAACTTAGATTCTTCTATGAAAACATCAGCTTTGAAATTTCAACTTCTTCACATTGTTCCACATCAGAATCTATTTGATATAGATCATACATTATTATCGTTCAGACTTCCTCAGTTCATACTTTTCTTGATGATCCATGAGGAGGTATTAGAAAAGTTCCCGGTGATCCCGTTTCAAAAGGGTCGAGTACTATACTAAGAACTGACTGGTCCTTAGATAATGTTGATTCTATGATCAACAGATTCTTAAGTAGTTCAATCTGAACTAGTTGTTCCAAGATTCTTAACATGGCTCTCATACCAATTTTTTGCCAAAATTCTTAACATATATTTTCCAAAACTAACAGTGGCGTCTTCAAAAGAAACCAAAATAAATGTTATAGCATAGGATTCCATGCAACCAAACACACCCTAAGAGTAATGCAAACAACTAGATGATAACAACAAACATAAACCTCTTTAATCAGGAAGGCAGCTCACACTTCAAAACATAAGTCTAGACCATTGATAAGATATCAAGTCTAAAACTAGTCAAACAAAATATCAAGTCTCGAACAATCCATGAGATATTAAGGTCGTCCTTTTAGTCATTCATCTACCACTAATTCTTTTCACATGTGAAAGATCTATTTTTCTAACAGATAAATGAGGAAAATTTCCAAGGAAAGTATTATTCAATAAAGGAGTTTATGATTCAGCAATAATTTGCAATAGACTTCAACTCGTCCTTTTTTTCGTTGGTAAAAAGGGCTATGCAAATGTGCATCAATAAACATAAAGTATTCATGCTTACATAATAGTTAGTGAGTTCTAAATTTGTTCACTCTGATCAACCTAATCAATTTTTTGACATCTAGGCATTAAACAACAAAGAGATTAGAAATTACCAAAACAAAATATGCTGAGAATAGAGCATGAATTCCTTCAATCAGAGAATACCATCAATTACAGCTAGTCTGCCAAATGACGAAATCCAATATAGTATCAATGGAAATGCTAATCTCATAATCGATCATAAACTAAACAAATCAAGGAGTTTATTACCAAATCATCTAATGATAAATTACTTACAATCTTGAAGATTCAGATAACCTTATCTTGAAAAGACAACAGAACATGAACCACTTTAATCAGGAAAGGCTATATATCAAATCAAAACTAACACAAACAAAAAACACTATATCTCAAAAATCAAAAGAGGTTTAACCATCTAACCACACAAGATTACTTTCCGAAAGTAAAAGGAGGTAAAGTTACTATCAACATTGGCATGTCAAAGAAAACCTAAATCAAATGCTGATTACCTAAACCATCAAACATAAACCCATTCTCAAGTGAACTACTAAAATTATCAGATACATCAATATTGTGGGTTTCTCAAACAATCAACAGAATCATGCATCAACAAAGGGCTAACATTACTTCAATCTAACATGTCTTGAAAAAATTCAAAAAAAAAAAAAAAAAAACATTCAAGAACCCAAGAAGTAAAAAAGAAATTCATTACCAGACCATGCCGTTCCTCGGCCCGAAAGATCCTCTGGGTATCCTCCACTGATTGATTATGGAATTTAGAGAGAGAATTGGCTGCGAAAGATCCTCTGGGTATCCTCCCGAAAGAAATTCTTTCACTTCTTCTTCTTTCTCTTCACACTCTCCTCTGCTCCTCTCTCTCACTCTGATTTGAAACGAAAATGGAGCGATTCTTTGGCTGAAGATAACTATTTGATTTTCTAACAAACCCTAAAATGAAAATGGAAGGAGGCGAAAGTGTTTTCGCCAAACCGTGAAAGTGTTCTCCACACTCTGATTTGAAATGAAAATGGAGCTCCTCTCTCCTCTGCGCCAATTCTTTTCGCAAGACCGCGAAACTCCTCTCTCCACACAGGCACATGCAAAACACTCTTTATAGCCACGATTTTAGGCCCTTGGACGTTCAAAACACGCTTTACAAAAGTCATTTTTTTTACATTTGCCACGGTAGATTATCTAGCCACGGTTTCTTGGCCGTGGAAAATAAACTAACGGTTTTGAGCCGTGGCCATCTCCGTGTAGCTAATCAAGCCTTTTGGTGTAGTGCTACAACATGTAACATATTTTTCCATCAAGTGCTTATGGCAAAATAGACACGTGTTAATCATGAGGAGAACTAGTTTGTGTCGGTCACATGGGGAAACATCACACGTGTTGAACACATCAACTACATGCATCTTATAAAGGTAAGGGTTGGAGGGAAACTCGCATCACATCACGTGATGCCTTCTTCCGACTCCACTTAGCAAATGAGGACTGAGAAGATCACGGCTAAGGAGGAACTGGCCTAGTCTCTTTAGTGGGTAAGGTAAGCAGTCACTGACAGGAAGGGAGAGCCAATGAAAAGACAGGAAAGTGAGACTCTCAGTGGAGGAATTAACCAACCAGAGATGGACACAAAAGTATTTTTTACTGTGAAAAACTTGTCAATGGTGCTGGAAAGTGACTGGAAATGGAACGACCTCATTTTTTGAAATTGTTAAAATTGTATTATCTCCGCATTTCGACTTCAAAAAATTAATATTTTATTGGTATTTAAATAATCTCACATAGTGTATATTTATGGTTCATAAATAATGTTTGGATTAACAAAAAAAATGACTTTGGTGGTAGCTAGAATTAATAAGGGATACACATATTAAGTTTAGGGTTTGGGGGACTTTGACTTCATATGAGTATTTGGACTTGGGGTTATTCCCTTTCATTAGGGTAGTGATATGGAAAAAAAGAAAACATAAGAAGTGAATGGGAAGGCAACAACTACTCCACACTACCAAAAGTGCTTTCTCACACCATTTAACTCTTTCATACCACCTGCTTTATTTCACACACCACCTATATAAACAAGGAAAGTCATTTTTTTCCTCCCCATTCAAATCGAAACGCAAGTCTACCCTCCCCTCCCCCATTCAAATCTTCCCTCTCCCCACATTCAAAATTGATTTCGACTCATTCTCTTTGTTCGATTGCTTCTTCCCTTCTCGCATCTTTCCTCTCGTAAAACAAGCAAACAAATCTTCCCTTCTCTTGGTTTGATTACTTCTGCAACCCCTCGGATCCATTCTTCACTTCGTCTCAAATTTCGACTCCAACGCTTTTGAAACAATCTTTCAAGTTATTCATTTCTTGTAAAAAGTTTCAGAAAAACAAAGTAATCTCATAGAAACTTCATAAATAATTTCAATAACAAAAACAAAGTAAACTTCAGAAATCACAAAAAAAAAAAATATTGTACACCTGAGACAATGCAAGGTTTTTGCAACCTTGCATTGATCTGGGCAAACAATAAAAAAATATTTGCTGAAAATTTCCTAATCGACCGGAACAATGCAAGGTTTTGGCAAAAACTCGCATTGTTATGGGCAAACAGGAAATTTTCAGCAAATTTTTTCGGACAGATTTGCGTGACTTTAGTAAAATGATCATAACTTTATCATTTCAAAACGTTTTCAAGTGATTCAAATTGTGTTTCTTAGATAACTCAGATTAATACAAATTTCATGTTTTGATCAGCTTGAGAATCGGTCTCGATCGATTACATAAGTTGGTCGAAAGTCAGGAACACTATCCCGTTTTCATTGCGAGACAGATTTGCGCGACTTTAGTAAAATGACCATAATTTTCTCATTTCAAAACATTTTCAAGTGATTCAAGTTATGTTTATTAGATAACGCATATTATTACAAGTTTTTTGTTTTAATGAGCTTGAGAATCGGTCTCGATCGAGTATATAAGTTGGCCGAAAGTCAGGGACAATATCCCATTTTCATTGCGAGACAGATTTGTGGTATTTAGTAAAATGACCATAAGTTGCTCATTTCAAAATATTTTCCAGTGATTCAAGTTGTGTTTATTAGATAACTTAAAGTACTACAATTTTCGTACTTTATTAGGTTGAGAATCGGCCTTGATTGAGCATATAAGTTGGCCAAAAGTCAGGGACACTAATCCATTTTCATTGCAAGACAGATTTCGCGACTTTAGTAAAATGACCATAACTTGCTCATTTGAAAACATTTTTAAGTGATTCAAGTTGTTCTTATTAGATAACTCAGATTATTATAATTTTTATGTTTTTATGATCTTGAGAATCGGTCTCAATTGAGGGTTTAAATTGGTTCAAAGTTACCCTGTTTATAAGTTACTGTTTTTTCAAAAACAGTTTTTTGGGTGGTGTGGGTTAGTAGAAAAAAAAAAAAAAAAGTACAAGATGGTGTGAGACAACACTTTTGGTGGTGTGGAATAGTCGTTGCCAAGGGAGAAACAACGTTATTTTCTTCCTCGCTTTCAATCTTCCTTCAATGGCCACAACGCATCATCTCTCTTCCATCTCCTACTCCTCATCGTCTTCATCTCTTGAGAAGAAAAATCTCCATTTTTTTCTTTTTCTCACCTAAACCCCTCCTTAAACCTTTCCCTTTTCAATCCATTTATCTCAAAGTTGTTGCTTCATCCAATATCATTACAAGGACAACCCATTGTCAGATTCGTCTCTGAAACAAATGCAAATGATGGTTTTTATGATGAGAAACCAAGGGAAGAATGCGGGGTTGTGGACATCTATGGAGATCCAAAGGCATCTCATCCGTACTATCTTGTTCTTCATGCTCTTCAACACAGAGGCTAGGAAGGAACATGTATGATTACTGTCAATGATAATGTTCCTGGGTTGGTTTAGTTTCTGAAGTTTTCAATCAATCTAAGCTTGATCAACTTTCAGGTGACTTCATTTGGGCATGTTAAATACTCTACTGGAGGAGCTTCTATGCTAAAGAATGTCCAACCTTTTGTTGTTGGGTATTGATTTGGTTCAATAGGGGTTGCCCACAATGGGAATTTGATTAATTATATAGCCCTTAGAGCAAGGTGGAAGATAATGGGTCAATCTTTAACACAAGTTCTGATACATAGGTTGTTCTACATTTTATTACAATTTCAAAGGTGAGACCTTTCTTTCTTCGAATTGTTGAAGTTTGTGAGCAGCTGGAAGGGGCTTATTTGAGGGAGATAATTTAGTTCAAATCACTACAAGAAAATTGTATTTTAGCAACGGTGGCCAAAGGTATTTAGCGACGGTTATAACCGTCGCTACATAATACGGCGACGGTTGGACAACCGCTGCTAATAAAGGCGTCACTGGGGTATTCAGCGACGATTTTCAGCAATCGCTGGCATAACCGTCGCTATATGCAAACCGTCACTGAATACCATATAGCGACGATTGCAACGGTAGGCAAAATCTGATGAAGTGTACACTTTTTTGCGACGGTTATTAACCGCCGCTAACATTCATGAACACACAGACGGTTATAACCTCCGTTAATTCTCTTTGATTTTTTTTTTTTACCAAAAAAACCACATTTTTCAACTTGTAGTGCTTTCTTTTCATAGGATGAAGATAATCTATCCAACATGTGCACAACTTCTAAACTCAAATAAAAAATCAAATAAAAATGACACTAAACTTTGATACCATCACACATTAAAATGGACCTTAATTTCATTTCAAAATCAATATTACATGGTCTAGAGAAAACTACAAATTAAAGTGTTACATATTTTCAATGTTCACATCTAACAACCAAAACCAAAATTGTACAATGGCTGACTAGTTAGCTTAAAAGAAATTGAATTACGAAATGCTCCACAAGCTTTCGTGCTCATCATTGATCATGTTCTCCCTGCAATGGGGAATCATAAAAAAAAAATGAGAATATATCACCACAAAACCAAAACAAATGAATTCAATAACAATGAATTGAAAATAAAATCATATTTCAATCAGAACTGACCACAATCTGCCAATTTCCCATCTCTTCCAGCTCGACCTGCTTCTTGGTAATATGCTTCCAAGTTCTGAAACAACAAAAAAAAAATTAACAGTAGATGCACAGTAACAGTAAAAAAATAAAGCACATTAGAGATATATATGGGACACATAGTAATGAGGGAATGCCACCTAGAAATGAGGGCATGATTTGATCTGAGCAGGCACCAAACCACTGTGCTTTTTTTGTATCCATGAACATGTGATCTCTAGACTTTTTTCTACTTCTACCTAAATATCTTCTATTTCAAAAATCTTTAATGAGAGATGGTAGCCAATGTCCAGAGTGCAACTTAATTAAATGGGGTTGTAGTCAAAGAGTAATTGTAAATGATGTTGCCTGAACACAGGTGTTCTGCAGAGTTAATACAAATTGTGAAATGATAGGTTTTACTACCGTGGTGGTCCTTTAGCAATTATCAGAAACAGTGTGAGTGCTAAGCATGAGTTTGAAGGCACGCATATGAAGTAATACATGTTTGCACTTGAAGGCATGTAGAGTGGACTGGATCATCATTTGAAAGTGGGGTTGTAAGGATTGCCTTAGGAGGCGGGTAAGGTTAGATTATCAAAGGCATGATAAGTGCATAAAATAGATGGCAACCATGCTTATTTAGAGTAAATTTTTGTAAAAATTTGTGTATCTTATAAGACAGACAACATATGACAATCAACAGAAAGATAGGTTCCATGCCATGACTGTGATTACGAAGAAGGGATATAAGAACCTCCTCTTATTCAGGTGTTGAGGAGAACCTTATCGGTGGCATATTATGCCTTTTATAGACCCTACCATTCAGTTTCTACTCGAACAAAATATCCTCCATTTTCAGCTTTACAAACTAGTATAAATTTGCTACAAAACTAGCAATTTATCTACACATAACTCTCTCAATACATAGAAGAGAGAGATCGATCATATATTGGGTAAGGAACTGGTAATTTGCATCCTGAGGTTTAGATCGATAATATCATTATAGTCTAATATCTAACCCTCTGGATGCAGGTTACCTTCTCCTCATTTACAATCCAGCATGACAATGAACCAAATGCACAACACTTTTGCTTACCACCATCACATCGAAACACTACTATTCACCCACCACCACATACAACAACGTTACTTCATTAGTCTATGTAATATCATTTCCGTGCCACCACCATTAAGTCATCTATAATTGACGAGTCTAATTTGGCAACTCTGCAGTTCTTGTGTCTCAAATACCCCCTATCTTTCATCAGTTAGTTTTCAGCAGTACAAACATCAGTTGCTAGTTTAACTTCTTTTTCATCTCATTCAACCAAATACATTCAAAACTGGATCAGACGCAATCAATTTCTTCTATGATACCACCACCAATTTTCAAACATATGCTCCATTGACAATGCAAAATATGCAAATAAAATTACTGTAATCTACTATGCTGATTAGTAGTTCACTGTAACATAAAAAAATATACATATATATTGCTAACAATTAACACACTCAATCGATCTTTGTGTATGTATTATAGTATATGTAGATATCTAGAAACAAGGTAGGCAACTTACATTTCTTTGAATTCAGAACCTGTTCGGTAGAAAGAAAAAGGTACCCCAGCAACAGCCTTCAAAAATCGTGATCAAACAATTAAATGCCTGCTAAGAAACAATTAAGCAATTAGTTGACTTTTTCGAGCTTTGACGATATAATATTGCTATGAAACAATTAAGTGTTTTATTGGGAACTAATCAATGCTGGTAAAGAGCATGCATTTTATCCAATGCAATCTATTGATAATGGCAAACAACATTTGTCAAGATTAGCCTAAAATATACAGAGATGTGACTTTCAATAAAATTAGCTTATCCCCAATTGAAACATTTAGAGACAAGGTTGTAGTCTAATTCAGTTCGAGACAATTTAATAGCTCATCAAGTTTTAAATTAATATAATTTAGTACTCTATACATGAGTGATCAAAACTTGATACATAAGACAGACAAGTGGTCTGCTTACTTTTTTAAATGGAAATCAAAACGAACACGAAAGTTTCAAATAAGCAAAACGACCATGAATACTTAATAATCAAAACGATCATGAAAATTTCAACTCAGATAATCAAAACGGCCATGAAAGTTTCAAATAAGAAATTTAGTGCACCTTTTCTAACAAAATAATTTTGATATAGGGAAGAGCATTTAGGAATATCGACAACAACTTCACAATACCCTAAAATTCATACCAAAATCATGTCCAGAACAAGCAAATCACTAAAAAAGATTGAATTTTGAGTTAAAGAAGTTCTCATAAACTACTTACATCGATAGGAATCAAACGAGATTGGTAGAACAGGGGTTGCGATCGTTCGGGGGAGGAAAGGGTTGGGTACAATCGAACTGTTGATGTCTTCCTTCTCTATTCTTTTCAAACAACTGTTGGTGATGGTTGGTTAGATTATGATCGTGGTGGATGAGAAGAGGAGGAGGGGAGGAGCAAGGGGATGTGGGGATGATGGAGAGTAAAATATCAATAAAATTAGGGATAGGGTTTTAAGGCCGGGTTATAAATTTTTTATTTATTTATAACGACGGTTACAATCGTCGCAAGTTAATAGAACCGCCATTACATAATATTAATACACGACGGTCAAACAACCGTCATGGAAAAAAGTATTTAGTGGCGGTTTTACATAAACGTCGTTATATAACCGCTGCTAAATTATTGTTTTCTTGTAGTGAATTTTTGTGGACTTTCATAGGGGATAACTTGAGGTGAGTTTTCTTGATTCTCTTATATATTTTTTTCTAGATTAATCTATGGATTTGGGTTAGATTTTACTATGTAAATAAGTTTGAAAACTCATGTTTAGATGAAGTGGGGTAAGAGAAATCATGGTTGTTGGAAAAAGGATAATTCTACGTGAATATAAGGATTTTGTTTTCTCGAAAATCGGGGTGTGACAGTTTAGTATCAGAGCATTTGATTACCCTAGGATGGGATAGAGTCTAGGTGATCCTCAGAATGTGGATATGGGTGTGTAACAGTATATAGGTGTAGAGATAAAGTAACAAAGGTGAACCTTGAACCTTTAGTATTGTTTCTTTTCTTTGTTGAATCTAGTAATGAGATTCTTTTGACTTGTATGTGCGGGAGTAATTATGTCTTATTTTAATGTCAATGTTCAGTGGCATTATTCCATTTAGTGATTTTTGTTATCTTGAGTGTTAGTTAGCCCTTTCATCGGATCTCGGGACGAGATTCCTTTCGAGGTGTATATATTATAACACCCGTGCTTTTTTGGTGACCTTAATAAGAAACTTTTGTATATAAAATTTAAATTTATTATTTTAGTGTTCTTTTGAAATAATATAGATATACGCATGAAGTCGCCTCATGTCTATGATGTTTGGTGTGTTGCTTTGTATAATATGAAGTTTCTCTGTTAATATAAGACCTTAATAATTTTCCATTTGAAATTGCATTTTTTAAATCTTATTTCATTTGTCAAGTTGTATTTTTTGAAATTCACCTAACTTTCTTGCCTTTTGAATCTCAAGGCGATATTCTATTTAAGGTGTATATAATGTAATGACCTCATTTTTTGAAATTGCCAAAATTGTATTATCTCCGTATTTCGACTTCAAAAAATTAATATTTTATTGGTATTTAAATAATCTCACAATGTATATTCATTGTTCATAAATAATGCATGGATCCAACCGGGAAAAGCCAATATGATCTTAACACATGGAACTATCGACAGTAGAGAGACTAAGTCAGTTGGACAAGAAAGCGACTGAAGAATTGCATAGCTCGGGCATGTCAGGCGAAAGGGACTTGAGCCGAACGTAAACTACTCAGCTAAAACCTTACAAGATTCTTTATCAGTTCATTTAAAGCAATATAGAGACAAACAGGTAAGAGATGTAGCATAAATTGAGCCCCTTAGCCAATGACGAAGAGGTTGGATTCTAAGGGAGCTCTAGAGATATTCTCAAATCTCTGAAACTCACTTAGCTTTCTAGTTTATATTTGTGTCTTTCGGCTATTTTCTAACTTGACCGTCAGAGGTTCATAACACAGGACAACTCGTGTTTGCTAGTGCATTGCTGGAAAAAAAGGCTTCAGAGAGCGGCGGGAAAAGGATTCATCTTTGTTTGGAGATCTTAAGGGCGTTGTGCATATCTCGTTGAGCTTTAGAAGATACCTTCCAAGTAGATATTGTTGGGCCTCCATTTGAGTTAATGGATTATCTTCCTAACAACATCATTAAAGTGCAAACTGTAGTTAATTTGTTCATCATCCATCAAAGGGTTTAGCATAAAAGCCAAATCTCAAAGCAATGGGTAAGATCATAATGTTAATACATAAGAGCATCTCCAAAGGATCCCCTAAAATAGCCTGGGGGGCTCAATGGAAAAATTCATGCTCCAAAGGAACCCCTAAAACTTTCCCTATTTTAACTTGACATCTACCTTCCCCTATATTTGAGAGTATCCATACCATCTCCCAAATCCTAAAAAATATTAAAATATTTCAACTCTTTTAATTTTTCACATTATAAAATAAAAACAAAAACCAAAACAAATTAATAATAGTATTTAAAAACTTAATATTAATACTAAAAAATATTTAAAAACTCCCAACTCTTTTAATTTTTCAAATTAAAATTAAATTGAAATTAATAATAGTATAATTAAAAAGTATTTAAATAATACAATGATTGAAATTAATAATAGTATGTATTTAAGTTGAAATTAATAATTGTATATATTTAATAATAGTATAATTGAAATTAATAATAGTATAATTATATTAAGTTGAAATTAATAAGAGTATAATTATATAATTGAAATTAAACTGATATAGAAAAGTGAAAGATAAATTTAAATAATGATTAAAAAGTTAAAATATGGAATGTGGTTGGAGTGATGAAAAAATAGGAAATCCCTACATTTAGCTTTTGGTTAAAATGGGGGATGATTGATCCCCCAATTTTAACTTTTACCCATGGAGATGCTTTAAGGGGGAGTACACAATTAAAAACATGGGTCCTCCTCCTAGCCCTCATTCGCCTAGGTGTCATGCTTTTAAAATCACAAAAAAAAATGAGAGAAATCGAAAAAATAACAAGAGACTACAACGTTTAACAATGTATTGAAATACCAAAGGGTTATTGTAATTTTTAGACAATTTGATTTGGTAAAAATCCACATAAATAAGGAAAGGATTTATATGATGTGTGCTTTTGGAAAAATTTGGTTGTTGTAGACTGCCAAAAGAAAAAGAAAAACTCTCTTTGGAGTAATATTCCATTACAACTTAGTAAAATATGACTCGTACGATTTGAACTCTTAACTCTACTATTTTGTTTGGATTCTCCTTTTGTACAATTGGGAAACTACAAAGAATGATCATATTAAAGAATTACATATAGCTTCTTCTCAAGCATGTCATACAGTTCGGCAAGCCATGATTAGTAATCCAGAGCAAGCCATACGTTATTCTTACTAGTGTCTCGATGCGCTTTTTTTACATTTGTTTTAGAATCCAAAAAGTTGATAAGTGCAAATTAGAATGTTAATCGCATACATAGGGCAGTTGATGAGTTTTTCCATAGTAGCACCTAACACAGAGATTCGCAAGCATGGACTCGACATAATCATTAGTTTATGCTGGAACGCCGTGGACAATTACTCATATCGTATAGGGATTTTTATTCAAATAAAAGAAAATTGATTTATGAGTTTTTCCCAAAACAATTGTGATTTTGTACAACAAAATAGTGATTTATAAAATTATTAAGTGACTTAGCTAACGCAACATGCGAATTTGAAATTTTTTGAAAAAAATAAACATATATTATAAAATATTTTAAAAGACAAAAAGCATATATAAAAATTTAGGTTTTTTTTTTTTGTTCATTTAGTGTGTTATCCTTTAGAGCCAATTAAACCCAAGCCCAATGTTAAACTCATGCCCAATAGTAGATTAGGGGCAGACTTGGACTTGGATTGTTTTCTCAAAATTAAGACCCGATAATAGGATAGGCCCAATAGTACCCATACTCACATCCAATTCCCTCTTCATTCTTTATCTCACTGACATAAACCGAACGCAGGTAAGCTGTTAGATTAAGAACCAATCTCAGAGGCCATGGCTGTGAGAATGGTCCTCAATTTCACAGATTCAAGATTATTGCGAGATTGGACGTGCAAAAATAGAGAAAAAATCAGTGTCACCCCAATTGTGATTGGGGGTTGAAATCTCGAAAAGATGTATGCGATGGCGGAGGCTTGGTTGAGAGGTAAAGCATTGTATCGTATTGAGTTGAGGGTGGAGAGGATCTGGATGAGATGTGTGATCACTGTGTCTCGTGTTTGTTGGGTTGGTTGCTAGATGCTGAAGGAGACTAGGTGTTCATAAGCCTGATCAAGTAAAGGGGATACAAATGGAAAATTTTAATTGGGCAAGGGAAAAAGCGGAAAAACATATATCAGGACGAAATCCACAAAATCACTGTTCATAAGTGGAGCGCGTGTTATACTGTACAAATAATGTATAAGAATTCTATGTATTGTTCCAATTTTTTTATTTTTTATTTTTATTTTTTTTATTTGAGTTGGACATTTTAAAGGTTAGTTGTTGATTTTAAGGTCTTCTTATTAAAGATTACATTTATGTTTTGATTTGAATGATTGTTTTCCTTTTCAACTATAGGTTCCATTTGGTACGTAGTAAAAGAATGCATAATGCAAAAATTTACGGTGGTTATATAAATTGGGTGCTTGGTTGACTTTACAGAGAATGATTATTGGAATTTGAATTCAAGACCTTTGCATCACCTAGTTATAAAATTATGCAAAACGTTGCAAAACAAAATTTCTCACAATACTTTGCAAAACTATCATCATCTCCTCGAGTATTCCTAACTCTTTCATAAACATCTCAAATACCACCACTTTCACAACTACCTTCGTCACCATTATCATGACCACTATACCATAATCATCACAATCACAACCACCACTACTATTACCGCCACTTCCACCTCCAACACTACCACTACCCTACCATAGCATAATCACCACAACCAACACTTCACTATTACCACCATAACCACTGCCATCGCGCTCCACCACCATAACCACAATAACAACCACCACTGCTACAACCACCAAAGCCACCACTACTAACCACTGTCACTGTGGCCATCACAATAACAAAACCATCACAACTAACATTACAACCAACGCCAACTTCACTAGTACCACCATAATCATCGTCATCGTGACAACCACTATTACCACCACAACTATCACCCCCTTTACTACTACCACCACTGTCGCCACCTCCACCACTACCACTACCATAGCATAATCACCACAATCTACACCACCTCACTATCACCACCATAACCACCGCCATTGCACACCACCACAACAACTACCATAACAACCACCACCACCGTTATTGCCACTACCACAACCACCATGGCCACCAATATTACAACCACCACCACCGTTGTTACCACCACCATAACAAAACCATCACAACCACTGTAATACCCGCCTAATTAAATAAATATAAAAGTTTCTTATTTATTAATTATGGCATATGTTGTAATCTCAATTATTTGGAAAAAGTTTTTTTTTTTTTTTGTCATTACTAAATATAATATGGTGTGTGTGCGTTTAGCCAAAAATTTATAAACCCTAATGTTGATGGGTTGTTATTGTATTTGGGCTTGGTTTTGGGCTTTTATTGAAACTAATGAATAGGATTTTATTTTGTGAAGTTAAAGGGCGGACTGCCTTTAGAATTTAAATGGGGCCGAATAGCCACCCACCATATATATATATATATATAAACAAAACCCTTTTTCCTTCCTTATTTTCCTTCTTCTTTTGTGCAACAGGATGCTCTTCCTCTTACCCTTTTCGGCGGCGACGAAGGCGAGAGAGATCGTGAGGAACTATGTGGCGATGGAGAGGTGTTGGCGGCGCTGGGAATGGTGAGGGAGAAATCACAGACGAGAGGATGATGGGATGATTGAGCAAATCCTTTACGATTATGGTGAGTTTCTTCTTCGATTTCTTCTCTTTGAAAGATTTGTTGATTTTGGTTGAATTTGTTGGAGGAAAGGTTGGTGTTATAGGTTAATTGTTTGATGGTTTGTCTATGAGTTCATCTTCGTCTCCTTCTCTTCACATTGTTCTTTTAGTTGAAATTTTGTTTGTGTTGTTGTTGCTCTATGCTTGTTTTGGTTGCTTTGATAGGTTTATTCGTTATTGTCTTGGTTTAGTTTATGGGTTTTGAAGTGAAATTTAGAGAAAAAAAAAATGTGTTAGAGCTCAATTGTTGAAGGTAAGGGTGGAGTGGGGTGCACGGGTAGAAGTAGAACTGCGTTTGATGAACTCCATCATGAGGTCGGAAGCAACTGTCCATTGGACAACACAGACTTCTATCTTTAGGAGCTTCCTTATTTTAGGTTCTGGTCAAATTGGAGATGCTTTAGCCACATGCTTGTTGGAAGAGTTTGAACATGAAAGTCAATAAGAGTAGAATTGGATGATGATAATCATTAAGAAGAGGTTGATAATAAATGCTAAAATTTGCAACAATGTTTCAGTGAATGATCTGAAAATATCAGAATCTATTGAGAACCTATTTGAGTTGGCATACTAATCGGGATAGGTTGGTTTAGACGCTGTAGTTTTTCCATAGTATGTAGCTTTCAATCTCTGTTTTCTTTTCATTGTTAGCTTTGTTCACTAAGATTACATGAAGTTTATTTGATATTGTGTTATAGCTCTGCAAGTACAACGGTTGTTGTATTGAAAAGAATTAGATGTACACTTTTGTGTCCTCCAGCTCAACTGGTTGTTTTTGCGTAATGGGTTTCTTTCCAAATTTTTTGTGTGAATGCTAGCTTTTACATAGAGGGGGTACTTGGTGGGTTGCTGTGTGTGTGGTGTAGAGTTCTACTTCCTTGAGCCAAATGTCTGCCAAGTTTGTGAAGGTTTCTCGCCGCGTGACATCATAAACTAAAAGGAAAGAATATCAAATTAGCAAACTGTTAATTCATCTAAAGAAATGGAGATTTAAAAAGCAGCAACAAATATCAAAGACAAACTGTTTTTATTTCTGGAACCAAACACATAGGTAGGTAAAATGTGACATGCTCAACAAACATTTTCTTGGAACATTTTGTCCTTGAAGAATTTATGAATAAACCAATGAAGTATGACACCCCACCCCACTTATGCACCTATATTCTCACACCTGTACCTGCCATTTAAAAAAATAAAAATAAAAAAATAAAAAATAATAATAAGTTCCATGTATTGGTTTATATGTGACTTAAAGTACAATTGGGGGAAGAGTTGTTGTTTGTTAAATGGAGATAGGAAGTCAAGTCCTTCACCCCTTCCTCTAGCGCCAGTTTAGGGGTTTAATGTTGTGATGGGTATTGTCATCTTAGAGGAGGTTTTGAATCATATATGTCTTTGCAGTTATGCAAGTTGAATAATAATTTGGCCTACTGCTCTTTTAGACATCCAGATCATCTTCCTTTGAATGTTGTATTTCTACTTTTTCAACTTCTTTAAACTGTATCATGAATGTATGTGTTGGAACAATGAAACTGAAAATAGATGGACATACATTGGGGTTCATTTAGAGCAGGTGGTGTGTTTCTGGTGTAAAGGATTTTGATGTTTCTGGTTTGCCCAAATTAGTCAAGTTTGAAGTTACACTTTTGTTGCTAGTATTATTTTGACATAAGATTTTTGGTTGTTTCTTTGGATAATGGTGCATTGAAATCGATCGTTATGCCAAATTAACTTGTTAAGGAGTGTCCTTATATTGAATGAGTTTGATCCCTGTTGGGTTATATAAAATTTATTTATGAAAATATTATTTGTTTCCCCAATAGAATGGGTGAACATTGTGGTTAGTTTATTTATGGTTGACAAAGTGTCACCATAAGAGTTTTAGTTGATTTTTTTATGCTCTTTTCCAAAACTCTGAGAAAAAAAATGTGAAAAAAAGAAAGAAATTTTTTGTATAAAGACTTGCTTGTATACGTGTGATATTATTTTGGGTATGCAGACTTGCTTGCATATCGGTGCACCGTTCCATGTGAGTTCGGTTGTACGTGTAGATTTAGGAAATGCTTGCCCTGGACCAAACTTCGGGCGAGATGACATGTTCCTCGATGTGGCACCCCACTTGGAACACGTACACTCCGAGTGGTTTCGAAGGCAAGGGAGGCACACTTGGGTGAGGTGTGTTCGGCACAAGGAGGATAGTGCAATTGTGGAAAAGAAGCGAGATTTCTTTTTTTCTGTGTATGTGCATGATTACCTTAAAGGAAGAAACTAAATGCTCATTCAACCATTGAATGAGAACTACATGTCTTCCTACAGGTAGAAAATGTGTTTTGTTAATATTTGAATAATAATCCAATATGACTATGAATTGTATTATTGTTTGAAAATAAATCACATTTGTGAGGACTGATAACTTAGAAATATTATCCGGTTGCTTTTAACTTTTTCATGCAGGATGGCAAGTCTACTCATATTTCTGCAGGTCGGACTTGCCATAGTCAATTTCTATAGTTAGGATGATAACACCTTTGCCTCATTGAGGAACTACCTGATGTGTGGTTGTTTATTGTTTTTGTTTATTTTGATGTTGTCATGTGCGGATTTATTGATTTTGGGATGAAGATTTCTCACACCAGCTTCATTGCTGACCCAAGTGAGCTTTTGCTTCTTGGGTACATTCCTTTGGGAATGTAGCCGATTAGCCTTTCAGGTTTAGAGACTTTTGAGCAGCGTCACTGGAATTCCGTTAGTGGAGCTAGCAACGTCAGAGTCTTTCCGGGTTAGAGTTTTATTTGTTTCAGTAATTAAATCATGTTTAGTTGTTGCTGCTATTTGTTTCTGTTATTGAATTTTCACGTCCCGAGTTTTGGAGGAAACGGATAATCCTACGTGGATTTTAGGATTTTCGTTTTCTTCGAAAATTGGGGCGTGACAACCACCACCAACTTTACTCGTACCACCATAACCGTCGTCGTCGTCACAATCATTATAGCCACCACAACTACCACCACCTTTACTACTACCACCGCCGTTGCAACCCACTACTACAACTATCATAGCATAATCACCACAACCAACACCACCTCAGTATTACCACCATAACAGCCGCCAACGCACGCCACCACCATAACCACCATGACATAAAAACCACCGCCGCCATTGCTACTACCACAACCACCACTACTACTACCACAACACCACCAACTTCACTAGTACCACCATAACCGTCGTCGTCGTCACAACTACTATTACAACCACAGTTACCATAACATATTCACCATAACTACCACCACCTATACTACTACCACCGATGCAACCACATCAGCCATCACCACCACCACCACAACCACCTTGATCGATGCCACAACCACCACCATTGTCCACATCGCAATCACAATCACAATCACAATCACAATCACCGCCACCATGACATGCCATAAGTATAACTACTACCATAATCAACACCACCCACAATCGTTTGTCTAATTTGTTGATTTTCTTTAGTTACTATCAAGCATCCGTCAAGTAATGCATTACAAACTAATGCAATGCAAACTAGTGCATTAGCATCAATTTGCGAAATGCATTATGTTACAGTGTACCAAGT
Source organism: Berberis vulgaris (assembly GCA_963556465.1). NCBI lineage: Eukaryota > Viridiplantae > Streptophyta > Magnoliopsida > Ranunculales > Berberidaceae > Berberis > Berberis vulgaris. The sequence continues at coordinate 25,836,493 of OY747131.1, read as the reverse complement.
GGAGTCTGTAAGGTTTGTCTTATTCTTACTACATGTTAAGTCTTCGAGATTGTATTGAGGCGAGATTGTTATGATGTGTTTTATTGATCAGCCGTTACATTTCCTATCAAATTTACAACATGATTTTCTACATCGTTCTCTTTATACCATTTCTATTATTGTCGTTGTGGTAGAGTACAGACTATGGTCTTGATATTTGGATTTATTTAGGTACTTTTTTTTTTGAAAGGCAAGCATGTCGCCGGTGGGTATAGAACCCAAGACGTGGGGGTTAATATTAAGTCGTCATCAAACTTTTTTTTTTTAATATTGTAGTTTTGGCATTATATGTATAAGGATTGGCAATTCATTTTGTTCATGATGTGGGGTACATTTTGATTTCAATTTCGATTTTTTCTATTCTATTTTTTTGCCAATTTAACATTGTTTTTGCTAACTTTTTTTTCTCCATTTATCCTTTTTTTTTAATGCTCACCTTTTCCCCAATTAAAGATCGTACCTTGGTTTTAAAAAATACTTTTTGTGTTAAACTATGAAGTTTCATTTGTAATAATAACTTCAGTTTGTTAGACTAATGTATTTCAGTATTAAGATTTTCTTCTGCTGGATTTTCATCATATTAATTAATCTACTATATTAGGGAATTTATCACCTTACTGGATTTGCTCCAACCCCTTTTAGCGACATTTTGATTATGATCTTCTGGGTAGTATACAATGATCTTATTCTTATACTATGAGATCACCGTCAAGAACTTCGTAAATATAAAGGAAAATCATCAAATACAAGTTGTAAAGGTAGGTATTTCAATATTTCCATGCATAGCATCTTGGATGTAGGATTAGACATTTGTGTTTTCTATGATAACATTGTGAATTTCATTGTTTTTCTACAGAAAAATATATATAATTGTGTTGAATATCGAGGTAAGCTCACACAAGGTGTTGAATTGATTTTGTTTATTGCATTTTATTATTCACTTTTTTTTTCTGACGCACCCACATTCTGAAGCACAATCGTTATTCTCCTCCTTTGCACATATCTTTGTTGTTGTTGTTGATTTAAGTACCTTTTTTTTTCTATCCATATATAAATTTTTTTTTAAATTTCCAGATTTATTTATTTATTTTTGTTTCTTTCATTAATTTTATATTTCTTACTTTAGTCTTTTAACGTCTATTCTTTCTTGTGTAAATCTTTTCATATTATATTCTATATGGTATATTCGCATTTACATTCTAGATATTCAAAAAAATCATACAATTTCAATTAAGACATGCTTTTCCTATGAACGACGAGACTTGTATTTCGGTGCTAAAACTCTATAGAGGGTGTGTTTGTTTTATATCCCCCTCCTCTACATGTTGGTTATTATTTGAGTTAATTTTCATGCAGTGGGATTATTTAAAGATCTTTTATATGTTGTAAAATAACTTCATCTACACATATACCTGTATGATTTTTGTAATTTTTCTATGGAATTCTTCTTTCTCCTGCTTTTGCCAAGGTATAGCTCCATAGGTCATTTTGTTGATATTTGTATGAAGAGCATTTTCTTGATGTTTTTTTATGAAGAACAGTTCTTGATGTTTTTGTGGCGCTTCCAATCTATTTCTCAAATCTCAGTGAAAGGTAAGTATGAGATTTAACTTGGAGGTTGAGTTCCGAAATTAGGTTTGAGCTTTTTTGCATCGTAAAATGACTTTTAAGACCTACTTCTTTACAAAATAGATCATTTTGATATTATAGTTGATGTAATGACTAATTTGTGTCTATTTTTATATTTTATGACTGACAATGACGATTTTATTAATTCAGGTTAACTCATAAAGTTATATGACATATTTACCCTTTCTAAACAAATAAAAAACCTAATTTTATACTTTTATGACCAACAATGACTCTTTTATTAATGATTCTACTTTTTGTTTTTATTTTTTTATATTTTTTTTTAACCCTTCTCACCCCATGCCGCTGGTAGGTATCGATATTAATTATTCTGATTATGAACAACAAATTATAAGTTTTTTTTTTAAGTTTTCATTGACTCACAAGTTAATCAAATTATTATGCTAAGGTTTGACAAACTTTCATAATGTAATTAATGATGATTAGAAATTTGGTTTTAATTAATTAATAAAATCATTTTGATTAACTGTCATAAATTTGTACATTCCAATGGTATTACAACAAAGGATTGTGATTTTGTTTTTGAGTTAATTTCGGTTTCCTGATTTTAAGAAATATTTTAGTGTAAAGAAAAAGCATAAAAATTTCGAGGATAAATGAAGTATATATAATGAATTTCGAGGGTATATTAAATATGTGAAAAATAAGATGGAAATAAATAAATGTATTAAACACATTAAATGAAAACAAAATACCTATAATTAGAAAATCAGGGTTAGTTTTAAAAATCAATATATAAGTAGAAGAAATATTAATTAGAAAATTATGGGGTCGTTTAAAAAATTAATAAATAATTAGAATAAATGATAATTAGAAGAAAAAAATCGAAATTTACGAAAAAAATCCCGAAATGTTTCAAACAAATCCACGAAAAATGTAATTTTTAGTAGTTGCTTTTTGTACTTTTATGAAAAAAAAAATTTATGAAAGAAGCCAAAATTTATGAAAAAACCTCGAAGAAATGTAATATTTTCTTTTGTCTTTTTCTTTTTAATAATTTCAAAAAAACAAAAATTTCGGCGAAATTTCGTGTAGTTTCGCGAAATCACAATTGTTTTCTATTTTTTTAGGAAGGGTAAATATGTCAAAGAACTTTATGAGTTAACCTGGGTTAATGAAATAGTCTTTGTTGGTCATAAAAGTATAAAAGTATGTATAAATTAGCCATTACATCAACTATGGTATCTGAATTGTCTATTTTGTGAAAAAGTAGGCCCTAAAAGTCATTTTCCGTTTTTGCATTATCAAGCCTCTTTGTACTTGAACTAGAGTATGTCCCGTGTTGTTGTCACTACACATAATTTTATTTTTCCTAAATATTTTCTACTGAACACCATCACTATCCCGTTTTTGCTCTAAATAAGTATTGAAGTGTAAGCCTATTTTAAGGTAAAAATATATATTATAAATTTTAGGGTTAGACTCGGTCAAAATTGAATCAGTTGGGGCAAAAATTTAAACGTCGATAATAAGTTCTCCCCCAATCTTTGAATTCGCCAAAACATGAAGTTTAGCGTTTTTTTTTAAATGTGTATTAAAATGCCCAACTCGTTTTTTTTTTATGATCGACCCGTCTCATTGCTTTGAAAAATATTAAAGACGTGAAATATGTTATATGTTTTTTTAATTAAAAAATATATATTTTTAAAATTTAAGCGCTTTTATTGATTAATGATTTTGTGGGAAAGATCTTCAAAAATGCATTTCAACGATACTAAGTTTACCAAAATCCGACAATGATGTAGATAGTTGTGATAAATTTTCCTTTGTTAAAAGAAAAACACAATATTTTCTCTCACCGACACATGTACATTCCACTAACTTTTTTCTAAGTTTTTCATTATTTTTGCCTTTCTACATATTTTAAATTTACAAATATGCCATCATAGGAAATGAATCTCAACCCTTAAAATTCAATGCATTTCCCGAATTTCAATCCTAACTATTTTTTATCTCTAATCCTTTCGATTTGACTTTGTCGTAGTCAGCAATGAATAGTAAAACACCACTCTGAATTGTAATATAGATTGAAGTTATGTCTAACAGAAACATTAAGAAAAAAAAACAATTAAGAGATCAATTAAGACTCATCTTCTACAATATAACAACACTTCCCTTGGATCAAGAGTGCATTTGTGTCATCAACCTGATTTTTAGTTCCAACCATGCCCCTACCAAAGTCTGTATTTTACAATATAATCTAAAAAATGACAATCTGTTGGATTTTAATTCAGTAATTTATGAATATGCCCTCAAATTAGCTAAGGCCTAAAACCCAAATATACCTCTAAAGATAACTATTGTGCTTGAGTTTAACATTGGGCCTAGGCTCTACGTTTTAGCAAACCATTATAGAAAAAAAAAATTCTATATATCCTTTTTTTAATTTTTGTTTCATATATTTTTATTTTTCAAATTTACAAATTGCATTGCGGCTGTGTGCGAGCGACTTAATAATTTTATAAAACAATATTTAGTTGTACAATTTTTTAAAAACTTATAAATCATTTTTAATTTCAGTAAAAACACAATCTAAATTCTCTAATTTTTTATTTGCGCTTATCAATTTCCTTTTTTTTTTTTTTTAATTTGCACTTATCGACTCATTGAATTCTAAAATTAAAAACCCAAAAATTACGCACACGTAGAGCGTCAACACACTATCTGAACTATTATAATGATCATTCCCATAAATGAACAGTGATTTTATATTCAACCTGATTTCTTAGATTTCAATTTTGCCCTTTACAATTTTCAATAATTACATTAAAAACCAACAAGTATGTGAACAATGTCTAATGGTATTTCTGTCTTTTACAATAAAAAAGACTATTACACAAGTGTCATCATCCTAATTTTTGGATTCCCATTTGCCCTTCAATATTTTATAAATGACAAACAAAACAAATATGTATGTGAACATTGACCAAGGGTGTTTGTGTCTTTTAGATGGAGAATACTATTACACATTTTTACCAAATTACCCTCCCAAATTTAGACTATTTAAATCAAAATCAACCCCTTTAAACATTAATTAATTAATTATATCTAAGCCCCTAACATTATTTATTTGAAACCCTTCAATTATCTATGAATTATAAATATGCATTTATATCTAACTTTTAATTTTCCATTTTGCCCTTCACATTTCAATCAATTTTGCACTTAAAATTATAAATAATTATTATATTTAGATATTAAATAATAGTTTTTACTTTTTTATTTACTCTTAACCCCTCCCACCCCATGTCGCTGGTAGGTATTGAACACAAGACGTGGGGGGTCAAACCCACACTGCCTTAGCCAACAGACCTAACTACTTTTTGCTAATAATTTTTACGTATTATTAAAATTTTGTAATAAAATGAAAAATATTGAATATTCGCGCACGTAGGGTGCGTCCACCCCTAGTCATCGTAACTTTGTTTAATTTTGATGAATAGGCAATTACCAAGAGGTGACATATTTCAAGGGAAATAAGTTACAATTATATTTTTAAAAAAATGCCTTTGATGCATTTGAAAATCGTCCTCCTGTGAGTTTGACTTGTAAAACAATCGTTAGAATATCAAGGTCCACCTTTTTGGTGGCCAAAGGCACTCCGATGCTTAAGTCAGTAACTATGTTGGAAGAAGGAAGTAAATTTAGATAAAGCTCAGTTAAAGTTGTATACCCGTGTCGAATGTTCTCTTTACCTTTTATAATGGTCACGGTTAACTCTCTGCATGACTTAAGCATGTGAAGCGCAACGGAATGAGATGTTTCTTGTAACAGTTTCCTCCTTAATGGAGATGTGCTCGTGGAGGCGTAACCCCCTCCACGGCTATTTTATGTGCAACGTTCCTCTTCTTTATGAGAGAACTCGTGTCGAGCTTGGATTCGGGTTTTGATTCTTTCGGGGCCTAGGTTCGGGTCCTATTTACGTTTCCTCATTGGCGGGTCTCATCTGGGCCTCTGTAGTCGGCTTTATTCTTCGTGGGCTTTGAAAGCTAGTCCAATAGGCTGGACACTATATCCTCGTGATGAGTCTCCACGACACGTGTACAATCGTGATGATCGGTCTATTTTGATGTATCATCAGCTACTCCCCCCTTTAGTTAGTGGGTATATTCACGTATCCACTAACTGTGTGGCGAATTTTTTTGATTTCAACATTACGACACATTTAGTGTTCTTGCTATCTGTTACTGTTGTTGTCTCACCAACGTTCCATCCGCATGTTCGTTTTGGAGCGATTTCTGGGATTTCGTGCGGCGGTCATGTCTTGCACGTTCTCCCAATAGCAGTATTTTCGTTGTTCGTCCCTATAAAAAAGAAAATTGAACGTGTCTCACTTCCTTTTGCACTCCTCATTTTCCAGTTTTGATTCCTTGAGTTCGTTTTGTAATCATGTCTAATTCTCGGGCTTTGAGCGACAATGTTCTTTTTGCCTGTGAAGCTTTCTTTTTGCCTAAGCGGGCAACGCGTGTAACTTTGGACAACATTTATCACAATTATTTGTTGCCGGCTAATCTGAAGATCTTTCTTCCCGAAGAAGGCGACAATCCTTGTCGTCCAAAACATGGGTACATTGCTCTGTACCTTGGTATGTTCCACTCTAGTCTCCAGCTTCCAGCTCATATGATCATCTGGGAGTATTTGGATCTAGTTGGTATTGTTCCAGCCCAACTCGTCCCTAACGGCTGAAAAGTGATAATTTTGACCTTATCAAGGGGTGCCTCGGTTCATATCCCTATGAATTGCACATGTTGTTTGTCGTCTCCTCAATTGCACCTGTTGTTTGCCGTCTCCTCTTTGTTTCATGGAGCTGTGAAAGGAGTATGGGGGTTGGTCGAGGTCTTGGTTATACGCATCATTTTCTTCTAATCACTTAGGCTTCGCGGAGATCAGATTCTGCGATCGTTCCGGGAGTCTAAGAAAGTCGAGTTGTCGTTGTCTTTGGAAGAGCAGGAGTTCTACAATCACTTTTGCGATCTTCCCCGGGTCTTGGTGGAAGATTTTCTCGCTACGGATGTCATTATTCATAGTGGCTTATATTCATCAGGTGAAGCGGGTCGTGCTTGAAAAGTGACTGTCGCACGCGTTGGTGATGCAGACGTCAGCCAATAAGAATGTTCTAATGACGAGCGTGCAGGTCGGCTACTTTGGCCATTAGCCGAGGTTCTGAGGGTGCTGGTTCGATTGTGAGGAAATGGAAAGTTCCTAGTCCTCCCAGCCCTTCCAAAATGTTGGTTGTCAGTTTCGGCCGTGTGTCGAAGAGGAAAAAACTTGTTTCCTCAGTTCTTGATGCTGATATGGCTCCCCACCGTCTTACTTCTTTGTGGAAGGGAGTTCGTGGATTAGGGGATGATTCTTCTGTCCCGGAGGATGACGTGGTGAACCAAGTTCTCGAAAGGAGTAAGAAAAAAGTCTTTCGCCCTAGACGACTGTGAGAAAGATCTTGTTGCCACTTACGGTTTGCCCGCCTTTACCGACCTATCTATTGATGATTCATGCATCGTCGAGAATAAAATGCTTCAGCTTGGTATTTGGCAATCGAAAAATCCAGGGAGTACCAAAACTTGGATGACTTCGAGTATGATCCATCAGTGGAGGATCGAGTTGTTGCCCAAGCTCGAGATTTCAAGCTCACTATTTCTTATGTCATGGCTGGGACCTCAGGATGACTTGCTACTCCTTTCTTGTCTCGTCCTGCTCCTACTGTCCTAAAAGAGACTTCTGGCCTTCCGAGGCTGATGTGTAGGACAACGCTTGCAACCTCATTGGCAGTTGTCACGAGCGGTTGGCTAATAGAGCTCATGTGCCCGTACGACAACCACGTCGTCATATTGACAATGGCCTCCAGCATCTTATGAAGAGGATGACACATCTTACTTATGCGACCATGATGGGGTAGGATTTAAGGCATCTCTTAACAAGGCTGCACACATCAAGCGAAAATTATCAGGACACATTATGGTATTTTCTCATGTTCTCCGTTGATTGGATTTGTTGAAGGCGCAGTGCATAGAGCATGAGAGTGTTGTGGATTCTGCGTGGGTGTCATTGAGGGAGCTCGAGGCTACGCGTGATATGTTTGCTTCAGACCTCGAGACGTCCAAGGTGGAATTGGGCAAGTTGCGATCCCGTCTGGATGTTGCTGAGAAAGAGTTATCCGACCGAAATGTTGAACATGACGAGGCTGTTCATTCTGCCGAGGAATGTTCTGCAAAACTCTAGGCTTCTACTATTCACATAGCTAAGTTGAATTCCAAGTTTGTAGAGACCAAATCAATGGTCTCTGCTAAACTTGTGGGTGTTGACAAAGAGTTAGTGTTAATCCGAACTGAGCTGTCAATTGTTATTGAGAAGCTAAAGGCGGCGGATTGAAACAGAGTGGTCGAGGATCACACGATTTCCTAGATTTTCTGGAGACGCAAGGTTTGGACATGACCCCATATCGTTGCTTTGTTGAGCAGGAATTTGATGATGTCGAAGAAATTGTTCCTGATTCACTGGGTGATTCGGATGTCAATGAGCCTTTTGATCCTATGTTGCCTGGAGATGCTTCCCACGACGTTGATTCTCCTTCTTAGTTGTTGTTTGCTTCTTCTTTTTTGTAATCTCATTTTTAGAAGATAAATGAAAATTTTTTATTTCGCATTTTTGTGTCTCGTATGTCTGGCTTATTGTTAGCTTTTATTTATGAAATTTTTGGGAGATTTCCGACTTTTTTTCATCCAAATTTGTATGAATGGCTTCAATGCTCGACGTTCTAGTCATATAGAAGCTCTAGTTTATGAAATCCTTTCCACATTCGCATTACGATGTCGCACGTTACACTCGACGTAAAAGTCCGACTCTTATGTCCTGGTAGTTTATTACTTCTTGGTTGATCAGGCCAAAAGTTATTGTTTTATGTTTGACTCTTTCGTCCAGTACATGTATTTGTTTTCGCTCGATACTTTAGCCGTGCGGAGTATTTTCTCAAGTTGGGTTTTTAATCCGACTTTTTTGTCCCGATTAAATTCTTGTGGTTTCAAAATTGTGAGCAAAATACTTTATTGATGATATTTTTTCAAGTGCTCTACATTCCATGGCCGACATATCATTTAGCCCTCTTTGTTTTTCAACCAATATGTTCTTTGTCTGTTGATTTTCTTTACCCGATATGGTCCTTCCCAGCTCGAGTTCAGCTTGCCCGCGCCGGGCTCTTTCGTGTTGAGCTGGATTTTTCGTAACACCCAGTTTCTGACGTTAAAAGTTTGGATTCACACCTTTTTGATGTAATACCCTACCATGCACTGTTGGTAAGCTATTGTTTTGATGGAGTCAACTTATTGTTATTCTTCGAGGAGATCCAGCCCGACTCTTAATGCTTCGACGTTGTCTTCAGCGTAGAATTCTTTGGTTCGAAATGTTGGCATTTCGATCTCCACGGGTATCATTGCATCCGACCCATATGCGAGGGTAAAATGTGTTTCTTTCATCGGAGTTTGTTTTGTTGTTCTACACTCTCAAAGAACGCCAGGTAACTCAGATGTCCATAGCCTTTTTGTTGCCTCGAGTCTTTTTTTAAACGCTTCCTAGATTGTCATATTAGTGACATTGGCTTGTTCGTTTGCTTGCAGATGAGCTGGCGCGGAGAAATGTTGTTGGATATTCTGATTCTCGCATAATGCCCTGGCCTTTTTGCCTTCAAATTGCTTCCCATTGTTTGTGACTATTACTCTTGGGATCCTGAATCTGCATATGATGTTTCTCCAAAGAAATTTCTCGACTTGTGTTTATCATATCTTTGTAAGGGGCTCTACTTCTACCTATTTGGTGAAGTAGTCTACTGCGGCGAGGAGAAACTTCTTTTTATCAGATGCTAGGAGTGGTCCTATGATGTCCATTCTCCATTGTGGGAATGGCTAGGGGATGCTCATTGGGATTAGATTTTGTCCCGACATGTGGGTGTATGGGGCGAATCTTTGGCACTTGTCGCATTTGCGAACTAGCTTTTGAGCATCCGCTTGTTTCATTGGCCAATAATGACCTAATGTGAGAGCTTTGTGGGCCAATGTTTTCTCCCCAGATGATTCATGCATGTGTCGTGGTGTATTTTTTGTAGGGCGTATTTAGCATCTCCTTGTGCAAGGCACCTCAGTAATGGGCTCAATGCAAATCTTATGTACAATTTGTCATTGATCATTGTGTGTCTTGTTGCTCAATTTCGTAGTTTTTTGGCTTCCATCTTATTTGTTGGGAGTTCTCCGTTTAATATATATGTGTGCATCTGCTTTGGATTGACTTCAATTTCTCGTTGGTTGACCATGTACCCAAGAAACTTCCCTGACTCCACTCCAAATGTGCATTTCTCCGGGTTCAGCTTCATTTTGTACTTTCGTAGTTGGGAGAAAGTCTGTTCAAGATTCGCGACATGGTCTGTTCTGTGTGAGCTTTTGATAAGCATATCGTCGATGTAAACTTCCATTGTTTGTCGATCTGATCTTTAAACATCTCGTTCACTAGTCGTTAATATGTTGTTCTCGCGTTCTTGAATCCGAATGACATTACCCAATAACAGTATGTACATTTTTCCGTTATGAAAGAAGTTTTTTCTTGGTTAGAAGGGTACATTTGTATCTGATTATACCCGAAGTACGCATCCATAAAACTCAGCATTTCGTGTCCGGTAGTTGCATCCACTATTTGATCTACTCGTGGAAATGGAAAGTTGTCTTTAGGGAAGACTTTATTCAGATAGGTGTAGTCCATGCACACCCTCTATTTTTCGTTCTTCTTCTTTACCGGTACCGTGTTTGCCAACCAATTCGGGTAGTGAGCTTCTCTTATCATTCCTGCGCTGAGTAGTCGGTGCACTTATTCATTTATTGCCTGATTGCGCTCCGGGGCCACCGGTCTTCCTTTTCGAACCGGTTTCTAATCTGGATTCACTTCCAATTTGTAAGAGATGATAGATAAGTCTATTCCTACCATATCCTTCATTGTCCATGAAAAAACATCTTGGTTATCTTTCAGTAGCTTGATCAATTCCTTGGCGAGTTCAGGGTGAATCTTTGTGTTAATTCAGACTGCCTTTTCCGTTTCGTTGTCTAGGTAGATCTCTGTTCTTTCCTCTTCCGATTGTCCGGTGTTAGGTCGATCTTGCGGACTGGCTAGAACCGTATTATTGTCCGGAGAGTTCGAACTCTTATCATCAAACTGTTGTGAAGGCTCTTCTAGTCGTTGCAGTAATTGTTATTTGTGGGGAGTCTTTATTACTGCAAAATGACACTCCTGGGTCGCTGGTTGGTCTCCCTTGATCATTCCGATACTATTGTTGGTATGGTACTTCAAGCATTGGTGCATAGTGGAGGAGACTGAATCCATATTGTGTATCCACGGTCTCCCAAGTAGCATGTTGTACGCAGCAAGAGCATCAACAACAAGAAAGTCTGTCATCAATACTCGTTGTTTCCTGGCTCTCCTGCTTCGACCCGTTAGTTGAATCACTCCCAGTGCGTGACATTGTTCCCCACTAAAACTTACCATAGATTGATCGCTAGGTGAGATCATCTCATTTGTGAATCGCATCCTTTAAAAAGTTGTCAAGTATAAGAAGTATGTCGAGCTGTCAGTGTCGACAAATACTCTTTTGATTTTCCATTTAACTATCATGACCAAGATCACTACAGCATCATTGTGTGGGAAATTTACCCCATCAGCATCTTCGTTTGAGAAGGTTAGAGTCCTTTGCATTGTTTTTGCACGCTGTGCGGATGGTTTTTGGAATCTGATCTTTGTACATAAGTCTTTTATTATACGCTTTCAGAATCGGTGGACTGCTCCTTTTCACCGGCCATGTCGTGCAAGACATAGATTGTCTCTTTTACTCGCTCCCTTGAGATGATTGTTTTGCCCTTGAGTTCGACGAATTCTCTGAGTCGTCCTTCTCTGATATGACGTTCAATCTAGTCCTTCATACTGCAACAATCTTCGATATCGTGGCCGTAATTGTCGTGGAATAGGCAGTGTCTAATTTTGTTCCGCTTCTCCAGACCTTCTTGATGCTCTATTTTAGTAGCACACAATTTAATATCCTGCTTTGTGATTGTAGTATAGAATAAGTAGGAAACTTTCTGGACCGAGGATTAGAGGGCTTGCCAACTAGCACTAAGAATAACTAAGAGGCAACTAACAACCTAATTAAAAAAATATTTGGAGATTTGATTTTTTTCTAATTTAAACTATGAAAATAACTAAGAAGAATATAATAAAACTTAAGAGATGGCAAAGATGAGAAATTAGCTAAGGGTTTATCTCCACTCGTCAAACATATGCTCATAAATATATCTTCAATAATCACTTGTTAATTCGTGAAAGACAATGCTCAAGATTAACCGTGAACAACACTGCATTAATCTTATTATTTTCCCAAGTTCATTTAATTAAACTTAGCGTCGTTTTCAAACTATTCTTATCATGTTATCTATTCAGGAATCGCAAGTTAGATAACAATCTAAGATCATTAAGTTATGGCCACGGTTCTAAGCCGTGGCAACAATTTTAGCCACGGTTTTAAACCGTGGCAAGTTATGGCCACGGTTCTAAGCCATTACAATGATTTTAGCCACGGTTTTAAGTTGTGGCAAGCACTGGCCACGGTTTTAAACCGTGGCAAGTTATCACTACAACAAAAAAGGCCATTAATAGCGTTTCAAAAACGCTATGGTAGGTATACATAGCAAATTTTTTTTATTTTTTCCTATCAAATGACTTTTTATTACATCTTATAAATTTTATTTCTAGAACTTCACACAATGTATCCAAATAGATCATGTTCGCTGTAGTCCACTAGACTAAAGAAACAAAACCAATATTGGAATTTCTTCATAGACCAAGCAACATAGTGTATAAGCATTTAATAACAATGAGGAGATGGCCATAAGGCATTAATTTTCAATCAGAAACTACCTAAGCTTCATTCATAAATCAGATCCAACAAATACATGAGGAAGAAGAGCTTCAGGCACCACCTTACCCACTGAATGTGGCTTGAACAAAGAAGTATAAACTATCTTAAAACACCTATTTTTGTGGGAAATAAACTAAGAATCACTGGATGAAAACCAGAACTTGGTCAGACAGTTTTCAGGAGAAGAGTCAAAAATCAAAATTCCTCAGGATTTCAACCTGAAATGCTTCTGTAATAAATGAAGAAACAATTTTCTCAACAGCTGGTGTGACGAGACGAGCTACAGCCTGCTCAAATACAGCAAGTTCCTTCTTCAGTGTTTTCTCTAGCACTGCTGGCAAATCCTTGTTCATACAATTGGTGATCAAACTCGTTATCTGTTGTGTGCGTTCTCATTCTAATTTCTCATGTTTGGCATTTTCTTCTTGGAAACGGGCCCATAAAGCATCGGTGTTGGCCTTGATGGCTTTCTCCATGCTGCGGCCCAAGGCTGCCTCTACTCTTTTACCTTCTTTGGTAACCGGGGTAGACATCATTGCCATTTGTTTTTGCAAATCCTTTTGCATGGTGAATAGCTGCAAACATAACAAATAGACAAGTTTACCTGGAATACGATTTATGAAAGAGAGCTTAAGGAAAACATACTGACAAAATAATAGCTCACTAACAATAAAAGTAATAATAACAATAGTAATCACTAAATGAATGAATAAATAAATATGTATAAACAATGAGAAAACGTACCTCAAATGAATAATATATAATTCCTACCCATGGTCTCGTCACTGTTTCATTGTTTTGCAATAAAGATCCAAGTAAAATAGCTATTAAATAAACAAACTGTCATACATTCATATGTAAATTTCGAACTTTTTGAAACTTACAGATTCATATCTCACATTATCACAGGGACATAGTTTGATAGATATAGCTGCATTTGATGACAGTGAAGCTTTCAAAACCTAGACATATTCCTTGCAAGTAGCAATGAAATTAAGTAATTGACTTAAGACAAGATATACAAGTTCATTCTGAGGTTCAACGTGATACTGTGATACATGCCTTTCCATGAAGTATTTGACACAAAACTACGTTTCCAACTAGCTCTTTCAAAACAAAGGGAAAGAGATTCTCATATATGGATAAACATGACACTGTACTTACATTGTTTTTCCTTCATGTATCCATTCAAATACAAAGATTAAGGGCATAAACCAAGAGGAATCAAGTATGTCACTGACCAGTGATTGGCTTCAACTATTGAGGCTGCCCATCTATCAAATTCAGCTGTCTTCTGAGCTTGACAATATGACTTTGCACCTATCACAGCCAAAACACACAGAAGAAAGAAACAGTCATACCATATTGTGACTGGTTTCTCAATATAGAAGCATATCCCTTTATCAAACTTTGCAGAATGGCGTACCAAAATACTGCATCATATTAAAAGTAGCAGAAGAAAAAATTTAATAGTGGGACAATGGGTATGTAAGAGTAAGTGATTACGTGGTTGAGTGTCCCCTGTATAGAAATAATCTGAGAAGACGCAAGCTCCAAAGAAGAAACAATCGGAGTGCTACCAGGCTCATTGGAAGAACCTGTGGGAATGCAAATCCTCAGAGATGGAGAAGACGACCCAGATACTTGAGAGATTAAACCCTTTTGCTTGTCAACTTTTGAAGCTGGTGTAGTGGGTTGTTGAACTGTTGTTGCAGCATCCAATTCAGAAACCTTGCCAAAAACATTTTTTCTAGCATCCTGCATTTCTTCCTCACTGGCTCTTGGAGGCTGGTCCAATGCTTCAGAGGCCCTAGCATCATTAACTTGTCTCTTCTCAGAACTTAACATTTCAGTAGACAATGCACTACATTCTTTGGCCATACCAAGATTTTCGACTAAGTTAAACTATGAGTACAAGTACCTGTCGGTGTTTCTGACCCATAAAAGGGTCATTCCACCAAAGAATTAAACAAAGGAAACAAAAATACCTTATCAGGATTGTTTTTGGTAAGCACTGCTCCAACAAGCTTTGGGGCTTTGCTGCGCTCCCAAATGAACTTCTTCATCAACAAGAGCTAGCACAGGATGGTGATCATCTGTATCAGGTGAAGTATTATTACATGACTGATCATCAGATTTTCTTTGCAGGACACAGATGTCTAAAGCAGTAGCATGTCAGCTAAAGGTTAACCACATGAGGTAGAAATCATGAGCACTTACAGCCAAGGATCATCTCCAACAAGCCTCATATCATCTTCATTATCAGTATACACCACCTGCCAGTTTTTTTTGTTAGCCATCAACTCGCCATTGAAGTCGAACATCTTGTCTAATTCAGCAATCAGTTCATCATAGTCCTTAAACTTGGTAAGGTCCACAGACCTGCCAAGAGCAACCCTTGTTTGTGAACCTGAATTAAACAACTTTAGTATAAAGACTTCATACATTGAGACCAGTAATATAAAAATTGAATTCATCATAACAAACCTTGGTGCAACTTCTGGTTGAACTGCCCTGGGTTTTGCCCTGAACATCTCTTGAACGCTGTTGAAAAGCTTGTGAAGGCCTCTCAGGCTCATTTCGAACAAGATCGGTAGACTTTGAGCCCTTTGATGGCTCTGATTGTTCATCAGACTCTTGAGCGTGTGAATGGTTCAAAACAGGATGGATATTGTTTTCTTGCTCAAATTGCATATTTGTATTAGACTGTGCTGCCTCTGAAACAACTGGGTTCCTGATTAGCGAAAATCCAAATGGATGGTAACTGCTCCCGACTTAACATTGAAGGTTGTGGTCTTCCTCCTCTAGTGTGGTGTGTAGTCTCAGAGTGTGATGGCGAGAGCATTGGCATCACCCAGCTACTAGGCTGCTCCACCCTGAGATTCTGCTGAATGGAGTAGCCACCAAATCCACCATACCTATTAGAACCAGATTTCTGATAATCATTTGTTTGTGATGTTTTCATGCCAGAATCCAACATATTTAATGGACTAGTATTCATCATAGACCATGATCCCGCATAGAATTTCCCTTCAGATCTCTCATCCTAGTAGCCAGCTCCTCCAACACTGAGTAAATCATATCAAATGTTAGCTGTCCACGATTCCAAACTTGTGAACTTGGTTCTTGATTCAATTAAACTGAAACCTTGAATCTTGTTTACGCTCTCAATTCAATCCAACTTGATTTAGAAAGTACTTGTACAACATTTTTTTTATTTAGTCTACTAGAGGCTCTATTTATTTCAATCTAAATCTTATATAGCAAAATAAGCAAATGCAAAGAAAGAACTACTTTGTAGGATTCTGAAATTACCGGATTTAAATGACGAGCAGATTCGATCAACCTCTCCAAGTTAAATTCTTGCCCTTTGTTCTCAGGAACACTAAAATTCACAAAAAAGAACAAACATCAATAAGTATCCTGGCCTACAGAAACAAGTATCAAGTAATTTCTGGCAATTAAAAAACAATTCAATCTCTGCATATACTACCATACCCATTGATTTCCTTAATAGTCTCACACACGCATTATAGCTGCTGAATTAGCATCTCGTATATATGAAGAAATACGCCTAAAATTAGCAGTCATTGAAAAGGAAGTAATTGACTCAGCTGCAAATAGAAAAAATTTCAATGCATGGAACTCACACGTGCAATTTTGCCTGGATGCACCAATCTACTGCAGCTGGTCCAAGCCACACGTAGGCTGGTGCAAAGTCAACACAGATGGGTCTCTTCAAGGTGCACTAGAGGGCCATGGAGCTGTTTTAAGAGATGAACATGGTGTAGTCATAACAGCATGTGCAGGATCATCGCCTGGACACTCTGTAATTATGTACGAACTGCATGGTATCGAAGCTGCCCTTAATCTGATCTGATGGAAAAACACTGTATCAATAAGGCTATTTTCAGCACTGACCTAGCATATGCCCTGTCCATTCTCACAAGGAATGAAGCTACTCCATGGGAGGCTATTGCTTTTGCAATATATTTGACATTGCAAAGTAATATGACATGTACATAAACATAGATACCAAGGGAGAGAAAAAAAGAGGGAGTAACTAATCTACATTAGTGTCGTACCAACGTTACTAATAATGTTAAGTACCTAACAAATGCCCATGACATTGCAACAAAATGTGGACCAATTAAGTGCACAGCAGCCATTAGGACTATCCAAATAGGTGCTTACTCATGTACCAAACATGTAACTACCACGTTTCAATAACAAAGTACACAACAGCCATTAAGACTATCAAAATAGATGTGACATATCTTTGAGAAAAGGATGTGGAGAAGCCCAATGCCCAATAATTTATGGACCTGACAAACTGAAAAGCAAACACAATTTTCTTACCAGAAAGGGCACCATCCACACTCGTTTTTACCAGCTGACTCTGCTCTTCCAACTGCTACAGAAGCTTTAGTGATAAGGAGCGACCAGTTCCTTCATAACCACAAGAACAACTGCTGCAAAATCTAATTAAACTGAAATGAAAACAAGTTAATTTAGATGGTTTAATGAAATATAAATGGTCTGATATACAAAATCAGTACATCACTATCTAGTTGATCCTACTACTAAGTTACACCATAGGTGGGACCATCCATGCTCTCAAATGTAGGGATCCATTCCACTCCTTTGTTGCAAATTTTTTCTTTTCTTTTCCATTTTTGACATGAACAACTTGTAAAGGTATAAGGTTAGGTTATAGACTACTCTTAAAGTCTCCCATAATTCATCTGTTAGACAAGTGTAAGTGAAGAAGAGTGAATTGAATTGAATTGAAATGAAACCCATCAAATAACACTATTTTTGCATTCATTCATTCATTCAATATAACATTATTCATTCTTATGTAAATCATAGTATCATATCATACCCTCTATATACAACCTTCAACTTTACCACCATTATTAATCATAATAACAAGACTAGCTACTATGTTCCTTTTGCACAAGTAGTTCCTCTGAGTCCCACACTTTCTACACCTCTTTTGTCCCCAACCCTTTTATAAACCTTTGTCTGTCAACTTCAGTCCTTCTCTCCCAGATATTTCTATGATCTTCACCGTTTATTACTCTTCACCACCCCATGTGCTCCTCTTCTTAGCTTCCACTCTCTCTCAACTACTTCTCTATAAGTTCTATAATCAATTTAATTCACACATTCACGCAAAAACACTCCCTTTGTTCTCTTCCTCTTGTTTTGATCACTCATGGAACCTCAACAACAAGACCCTACTCCACACAACCAACCACTACAAGCACAACAAAATCAGCAACAACAAGCAGGACAAGAAGATAGTAGCACTGCAGGGAGTAGTAGCAAGAGTAGTACAAGGTGGACACCCACAAATGATCAGATTAGAATCTTGAAGGACCTTTACTACAACAATGGGGTAAGATCCCCAAGTGTAGAGCAGATTCAGAGAATCTCGGCGCGGTTACGACAGTATGGGAAGATTGAAGGCAAGAATGTTTTCTATTGGTTTCAGAACCATAAAGCCAGAGAAAGGCAGAAGATCTATAAATGATTCTTTTCTACTATTTTCAGTTAAGTGATTCATCTCAGGATCTAGTCAATGTCTCATCTCATTTTGTCTTTAAGAATTGTGCATATTACAGATTCATCTATTGCTACTGACATATTACATAGATGAGCATTAGATCCATCCCAAAACTCAGAAACAGTGCCCTTCTTTTTGTTGCAGATCTGGAAAATATGGGGGAAGTAGCACCATCACACCACTTGTCATGCCAAAAACTAATGATGTCTCTTCTGCCTAGTTTGGAGGTGATATATAATTGCAACTGAATCCCCAAATATCCATATCACACGTACTGGATATTGCAAATCATGGTGACATTTTAAGATCATGAGACATAAGTACATTCGTTAATTTCATTGACAGAGGCACATAATGGTTTTGCTCTGATGATTCTAAGTTTCTAACCAATATGAAACATCACCATATTAAATGATAAATCAAATCAGTTTCTAACCAATATGAAAGATAACAATACTTGGCCCAAGAAGCTGACAGTGACAGAACCCATTCTAGTCCTAATTGAAGGATCATGTTGCTTATGAGATAAAAAGTAATATCCAGGTTTACCTTGAGATTTAACAACACATGGAGATCAATATCATAGTTTGAAAAATCACAACTTGATGATGCTATCAAGTTAATGGTTGCTTTGTAAGATAACACACCCTCGCTCTGTCCAAAAATCAATGATCTGCTTGCATAGGCCACCGATGATGGATCATCCACTGGTCTGCGTGAGTTCAACAATTTCTGAAGCAATTATAGTTTTTATTTTGAACTCCAAGAATTAACTAACAATTAGTTCAACTAAGAAAAGAAGTATGAAAAGTATTATGACAAAAAACTGTTATACATGTGAGTGCATGCAGAAACAAAAATATATGAAGAGCTAAGACCAAGTCCAAGAGTACACAGTTATAGAAAAATGCATATATAGGTGTGAAGCTGATAAGAAGCCATGGAAGATTGATGAATTACCTCTGTGGCCTTTCACAGCTTTTGGGTCTTTCTTTTCCTTAGTAATGCCAAAAACATCAAAGCATAGGTCTTTCATTGATGTGGAGACCTATAATTGTAGTTCAAATAACAATATCAATGAAATTGAAAAGAAAAAAAATTAGATTACAAGACAGAAAGAATAAGAATATCATCGTAATAATTTGATGCTTGTCTTACACTTTTAAATTCAGATTCTATGGAAAAGGCATAGTCAGTACTTACTGCTAATAAGGCATCCAAGTTTTCCATTGCTGGAGGATTTAAACTTTCCAAGCCATCTGAAATAAAAACAGAGAAGGAAAATAAAATAAGGGCACCAGCTTAAACTTTCCAGATATTTTTAGTTTAGAATTAACCATCCTCCAAATTTAACATTAGAACACAACATATTCCATGAAACCATGAAGTTCAACTCCACTTACCTATAGTGGCAAGCATACCTTCTGTTATTTCATGTCCTGTTTGTGCTAGGGAAATTAACTGTCAATTATCACAAAGGTTGATAAATGCCACCTTAAAGTTAAATAAATATGTAGACAAAAAATAAATGAGTGGAAATGTGAACCTGCATTGCGGCAATGAACTCTTTGAAACTGAGAAACCCTTGTCTCTTGGAATCAGCAATAGCCCATACCTTTGGAACAACCATTTTTCTAATTGTTATTACAAAAAGTGAACGAATATGGGATAATACTAGCAGAGTCTCTTACTACACAATTGTATTGTATGTAGGCTGAAAAAAAAGGTAAATACAATCAAATAAACAATAACCCAATCATCAGTAACTTTGGCCATAACATGAAACTGATAATATAAATTTGTTCAAGCATTAACACATGGGTCTGATGAAGTTTGATTTAATCCAATTTTTGATCGTTAATGCAAGTACAACTACAAGATCATAAATCCTGTGCTTCTATCTCAAACTCTTCAAGTATTTACCAATAAAAATATCATAATACAGTACAAGAGAAGAGAACCCATTCATGACTACCATCACTTAGATTCTATAATTGTAGCAAAAGCAACATTTTTCCATCATCAACGATAGGGTTTTCCATCTAACTACTTCAGTAACAGTCAATGAAGACAATATAATAAAAGAGAAACCTCCACCATCACTAAGCTGAAACCTAACAACAAATCGAGCATAAGAAGCTCCTATGTAGCTAGATGAGGGGTAAACATCGATAGGTCTCAAATGAACAGAAAACGACACATTTCTGCTCTTGCAACAAACGAAAAGGTCCATCAAACTTTAACAAAGTAATAATGCAACTCTATCTATCAAGCATATTGAATCATCATTTCAGATTGTTTCAATTCGATAACAAATACTTAAATCATTAGTATTTAAATACACAGACTTCAAATTTACAGCTAAACTAATCAGAAACTGATAAACAAACCCTAAAACGACAACTCGAGATCAAAAGCCCTAAACAAACAAACCTGCTTGAGTTCAGACCGGGAGAGGTTGGAAAGAGCGAAGAACTTGGTCGCATCGCTCCCCGTAATGCGTCCATCTCCATCTGCAAACAAACACAAATCAATCAAACGAGTTCTACAGAGATCTAACCACAACTTGTACCAAGAAACAGAAGAGTAGAGAAGTTGAATGAATGAATGAATGAAGGAACCTGAATAGATTAGCCGCAGGTGCGGAGGATGCGAGAGAAGAATTGGAGAGGAATTAGGGCTTTGGAGAAGGCGGAGAAGAATTGGAGAGGAGGTGAAGAGGATTCGAGTGAGGAGAGCTCCTTGAGCTTGCGATTCTATAATTCTCTCCTGCGCAAATTTTTTTCGCAATGACCGCGCTCTTTTTCCCTAATTTTTTTCGCCAAAGCGCGAAACTCCTCTCTCCACGTAGGTGCACGTGCAAAACACTCGTGTTTAGCCACGGTTTTAAGCCGTTGGCAGTTCAAAACACACTTATACCCACTATTTTTGGCCGTTGACCACGATATCCACGGTTATTGGCCGTGGCAAATAAAGCAACGGCTTAGAACCGTGGCCATCTACGTGTAGCTAAAAAGGCCTTTTGGTGTAGTGACCTAGGTTTTTACTAAAACCTTACCAACGTTCCTTGGTATTTACTACTTGTGAGTACAAGATTGTAATTATTAGGTGAAACTCTCTTATACTCTAGCCTCAGATCCTAGCATGCTTACTAAGTTGACCACCTTAACAAACATACAAAGAAAAGTTCTCTATAAAGCAATTAAGCAAAACACAATAACTAATTGACAAAGAAGATTAAATTCAATTAATTCATAAAGCACGTGTTCGTGGCTTCAAATCCACCCCTAGCTAAAAGGAAATTTAGCTAGACATATTGATTATGTTCAAATAGTGATACATAATTAAATATCAAACTAAATAAGAAAAAGAAAAGGTGAAAGAAACAAAACATTATCGCCAACTGCGTGGTGGTACTGAGTGGAATTGGTGGTGCGGATAGCACAAAGAAAAGAGATAAAAATCTCTTATCGTCTTCTCCTTTCCTTCTTCTTTGGTTCTCTCTGCTCTCTGTGAACTTGAAGATGGGATGCGTGCTGACGGTGATGGTTGTGTTGGACGATTGCAGTTGCAGACGAGATGAACAATGATGAGAAAAATCTTGACAGTGGCAATGGGTTTCCTGATTTGCGACAACAGAGAGATGAAGGAAAGATAGATTAGTGACGAGAGTGGAAATCAACGTGCGTGCGATGGTCTACAGCTGGTTGTGTGTGTGTGGCGACGAACAATGGAAGAGATGGAACGAGGGATCGTGACGGTAAATGGAGGCGATAGTTGTTTTAGGGCTGGTTGTGTGCGATGGATGAAAGATCAGTGGAGACGAAGAAGACAGAAGGTGGGGTTGATGGCTGGGAGATCAAAGTGAGATGAGCTCAGACAAGGAAAGAATCAATTGGGTTTAGGGTTGCGATGGAGGCTGAAAGGGATTGCGAGGAACAGGAGGCTGCGATAATGAGGAGACTGTGGATGGGTGATCTCTTCAAACCAATTTGCACTTCTTAGCTTCTATGTTGGAATCATGTAATTGGAAACATATACAAACACGAAAATAACAATTAGTACTATAATTAACAAGTAATAGCCAAAAATATATACAAAAATATGGTACTAAAAATAGCATATTTATGCTCCTATCAAATTTTCCCACACTTATCTTTTGCTAGTCCTCGAGCAAATCAAATAAACAAAAATAAAATACTCAAATGACTCAATCTATACTTTCTAACATTTGTCTCAAAGATTTTCAATGGATCATGACATGTTAAGATTTTTTATAAATACAATATTAAATCCAAATAATTCAAAAATTAATACACGTTCATAGCGATGATATAAAAATTCACAATTAAATCAATCCAATTGACTGTGAAACTCAAGTGCGTGCCTAAAATAATTAATCCAAAAATCTCACTGGGTGCACTTTTTTTGCACTGATTGATTGGTAGAATCACTCTACCTATTCTAGTTATATGTGAGAGGATTGGTGTAAAAGGGAAACAAACAGCTCACATATGATATAACAAGAAAAAGACATTTTCTGACATGTTTATTAATATATTTTTTTCAGATATATGATCTCATGGAAGGAATGCCACTACTTGAATGCAATAACTAGTGACACCATATGCATGTACCTCATTTGAATCTCCACATCGTGACAATGCACAACACAATCAATCAAAAAGTCTTAATTCAGGTTCTAATGAGGCCAATGGGTCAAAGGAAGAGAAAGAACGGATAAGAAAATTACAAAGGGGTTAAAGAAATGGTGAAAGCATGCAATAAGATTAGAGACATTAGCAAAAAATCATATGGTTCAAGACATAAGTAGGAAAATGAAAATGAAAAGGAAGATGTGGTCTACTGATAATGAAGAATTTCAACCATTATTTTGTATCTACTGAATGAAAAGAATTGGACTATATGTATGGTACTGAAATACTGAATGAATATGGACAAGGATATGTGTCCCTTCTGTAATTTTGTACCATTTTTTTTTTTACTATTTCTTCTTGAACTGTCTACCATAAGGGTCTTCCCCCACACTTGCTTTTCAACATACCTTGAACCACAATAAAGTCTCTGCAAATCAAATTATGCTCCACTCTACTGATTAGGTCAGGGATAGAAAATGATGGCAATGAAACAAAAAGGCTTAATAACAGGCTCAATGGGGTTAACCTAAAGGAAATATATCATGAATCAGACTTATTTGGCCATGGTGGAAACTAGGTGCCTTTATCATGTCAAGCATGTCGTGCAATTCAATATAATGTTTTGAATTAAATTTATACAAGTTCTAGTGTTTAATTCTTAATTATGAAAGTAATCCAAGTAGCAACAAAAAATAAACAAAATTGAGATCATGCAACGAATTATTATTGACAAAAGAAATGAATGATGACCTAACTAAAAACTCTCAAAATCAAAGGAACAATAGGCTCAAAACTCGCATGGGTTATAATGAGTTAAATTCAATTAAGCATGCTATGAGTACCAATTACTCAGTTGATTACATGTGAATTTGCATATGATAACCATGAATAAACATTAACCAAATAATAATATTAGACCTTAAATCATGCTTATAAATTACCTTAAAGTCGTGCAATTAAAAACCAAATCTCATCATTGTGTTGGAAAGTATCCTAAGACTCAAAACTACTAAAATTTTTTTTTTTTACTGACACTAATACCAACAAAGAAAACAAATATCAAGAATTTTTTTATGGGCTGACAGTTTTCAATTTTTCAAAATAAAACAACATTGTTTCCTCCCCCCCACACTTGAACCTAACATTGTCATCAATGTTAAAAGATTATAGTACATGTAATGAAAGATTTAAAAGAGGAAAAACAAAAATAACAAAAATAAAATAAAGGGATAAAAAAAAGCAAATCTGATTGGGTTGCCTCCCAAAAAACGCTTGTTTTAACGTCATGCAGCCTGACGATATCTCCAATTAATTTTCAGAATAAGTGGGAACATGGAGTGATACGTCCTCCACGTCATGTTCCACAAATGATTCATAATAGGGCTTAAGTCGATGTCCATTCACCTTGAACTCCTTTCCAGTTGTGACATTATTCACCTGTATAACACCATGAGGAAAAACATTAGTAACAATGAAATGACCAACCCCGAATCATGCGATCATGAAAAGCTTTAGTTTTCTCCTTATAAATCCTGGCACTCTCATATGCGTCATTCCAAAACTATTCATGCTCGTTCAGCTGCAATTTCCTATGAAGGCCAGCATCATCAATGTTCATATTGAAAGTCTTAATTGCCCAATGCGCCCTATGTTCTAGCTCAACCGGTAGATGACACGGTTTTCCATGTACAATCCGAAAGGGAGACATCCCTATAGGTGTCTTATATGTTGTCCGATATACCCATAAAGCATCATCAAGTCGCATGCTCCAGTCTTTGCGGATGGGCTTTACTGTCTTCTCAAGTATTCCTTTGATTTCACGATTTGAAACTTTGGCTTGTCCACTTGTTTGGGGATGATAAGATGTCGAAACCTTATGTGTGACATTGTATTTCTTGAACAAAACTTCAATTATACGCTTGCAAAAGTGGAACCTCCATCATTTATAATCACTCGCGGCATTCCAAACCTTGCAAAAATGTTAGAACGAATAAACTCTGCAACAACTTTGAAATCATCGGTACGGGTGGCTTTTGCTTCCACCCACTTTGAAACATAATCAACGACAATCAATATATAAATGAAACCATTAGAAGAAGGAAATGGACCCATGAAATCAATAACCCATACATTGAAAATTTCCACATTATATAGGATTTTGTGGCATTTGATCCCTAGGGCCTAAGTTACTTGTCATTTGACATCGGTCACAAGTCATGCAAAACAATCTAGCATCCTTAAATGAAATGGGCCAATAAAATCCACACTCTAAAACCTTACGAGTTGTTCTTTGAGTTTCTAAGTGCCCCCCACAAGCATAAAAATGACAATATGTCAATATCGAATTAAATTCAGAATCGGTCACGCACCTTCTAATCAATTGATCGACACAATGTTTCCACAGATAGGGATCATCCCATACAAATTGTCTCGCCACTTTCTTGAACGTATCCTTCTGAACTCGAGTCAAGGTGTTCGGAATCTATTTGAATACAAGGTAATTCACAATAACAACATACCATGATTCACTTATCTCGACCAAAAATAGTTGCTCATCAAGAAAGTCTCAAGAATCTCAAGGTAGTGACTGTCAGTCCCTAACTGGCTTAGCCCCAAACCATTTTATTGGTCATTTCCTCGTAAAGGGATGGGTTGGGTATATTCTTCAGAAAAACACACACATGACAAAAACGTGTTTTAAGCTAGGTCTGTCTTCTCAGTCACAGTTGATTAATGGCATCACTACTAATGATTCGATGTAGTCTTAAGACTATTTATTAATGAATCCAACACTGTGTGTTGGCACCCCACCTTAGCTCAATTGTACCGATCACGAACTAACACTTATGTGATCTTCGAGGCTTGGCGTTAAAGGAAAAAAAATAATTAATTAATTTTAAAAAAAGTGGCGACGCCACGGTCCCAAAAGTAATTATTGAATTCGTGCACGTCGATGCCAGAAAACCAATGTGTTTTCTTTAAGATGTTAACAAGTCCAACCCAAGCAATAAGGCATTGGTGTTTGGACACTGGGACAAACTCATGTTTTTAACGTGAGAGAGCTACAAATCCTGCATCCCTAGCAATTTTTATTGTCATGCTTTATACTCTGGTAAAAAAAAAAATTTGGGTAGCCAAATCCTTACAAATTTTAGGAGAAATCTTTGTCATTCAAATTCTAAGTCGTGTAACTAAATACACCTAGCTACATCCAAATGTTCCAATGCCCTAAAATTTGGTTCCATTAAGACTTTCAAAAACTCTCTATTATAAATCAATTTTCTTAGTCAAATCATGTACTCGATGAGTGGAAACATTGTGTATCTTACAATAAAATATTCATGAGGATGGCATAGATGATACCAGTGTTCTAAAAAGCGCTAGGCGGTGGGTGGGCGCTGGGTGTTCTAAAAAGCGCTAGGCACCTAGGCGGTCTTAGGTTTTGTATTATAAATTTATTAATTTATAAAAGTTAAGCATAACACCTTATCACTACACCAAAGATCTCCATTTATAGCATTTTTCAATAGCATTTTCTACCATTATGCTATGAAAAACCAAATTTCAATGGTTTAAAATAAAAAAACGCTATCAATGGTTTGGCGGGATTTTTGGCGCCCCCCCCCCCCCCCCCCTCCCCCAAAAAAAAATAAAATTTGCTCGACTTTTATGTTTCCTCTCCCTCTGCTATGTTTCCTCTCCTCCCATCTGCTTCCTCTCCTATGCTCATCTCCTCTGCTATGCTATGTTTCCTCTCCTCTCCCTCTGCTGTGTTTCCTCTCCCTCTGCTCACTATCTAATTGGAAAAGGAGAGGACGAGAGGTTGAGAAATTGCTAGGTTTAGGTTAGCAACAGTGAAATTTGGGGCTCCAATTTCTCAACCTCTCGTCCTCTCCCTCTGCTCTTGCTCGTCTCTCTTCCTCTCCTTCTCCTCTTGTTCGCCTATCTTCCTCTCCCTCTACTCTTTGCAGTCTCGCCATGTTTTGTACTCTTGAGCAAGTTGTGAGCCAAGTCGGTTGCAGGCTCTGGAGGCAACTCCATAGACACATTACATATTGTCTGCATTGCATCGTTGGTCGCAATTTTGGTAACCCCTTTTGGCCTCTCTTTGTTTGAATAATTGTTTATGTTAATGTTGTGTTTTGAATTTTTGGAATTCTTGCTTGTTTGAATGATTGGGATTGTTAGTATTCATAAATGTTACCTCATTCTGGATTTTCTGATGATTTGCTTAACATCAATGAATCAATCCCCAATTTTCTCCAACCTCCAATAAAGAAATGTTGGATGAAGTCAGGAAAATGTGAAAAATAATTATATGCTAAAACAAGTCTAGGCATAAGCTCACTTGGGCCAATGAGTGGTGGTGGATCAACTTATGGCTATTGAGGAAAAGTAGTTGTTGATTGGTGCTTGCATGTAGTTCAAGTTTAATGTTTATCTTGTTAATTTGTGTATTTGCAGCAGACTGATTTATGGTCATCGAGGGACAATCGTTTCTGTAGTGGAAGAACATGGATCCTACAAATGTGGAGTCAGATTTGATACACCAATTCCTGATGGTAACGATCTTGGGGGTCTTTGCGAAGAGGATCAGGGTTTCATCTGCATTGGTGATTCCTTTAACCAAGTCACCATGTTTTTCCTCTTGGGTATTTTCTTTTGTATAATCCTTAACAGGATACGCTATTTACTATTTCTGGAAATATTTGTTTCTTTTGATGCAGCCGATTTACTTTGTTTAGAGAAATCTCGAATGGATGATGCTGACAAGCTTGCCTTGGATGAATTGTTTGAGGTTAATGTTTTCGTACTCTCTAAATGAAAGAATGGGATGTTTGTTAAACTCCGAGTCTTTCTCATGATACATTTCATTATAACAGATTGCCGCTGGTGAAAGTAAAGATGTTCCACTGATACTTTTCATGAAAGATATAGAGAAGTCCATGTTTGGGAGTGGAGAACCCTCGGCTTCTTTTCAAATGAAGCTTGATAATCTTCCCAAAAATGTAGTTATTATTGGTTCATATACGCAGATGGATAACCGTAAAGATAAGGTAACAAGTCAATACCTTCCAAATTGGCATACTTATACATCACGTATAGAAATAAAAGTTCAGAAAGGAAGAAAGAATCAGAATGACTTTTTTTTGGGCACTAATTTTACTTTTAAAATATAAACTATTCAGATGCTCAGATATCTTTGTGGTTAAATAATCTTATGTTCGTAATGCCCATTCACTTTCTAAATTTGCAGACAAATGGTTGTAGTTTTCTGTTTACAAAGTTTGGAGGAGCTCTACTAGACTTTACTTTCCCGGTATATTGCTTGACACTACCTTTGTTGTTTTCCAAAGTCATTTGTGGAGTTGTTCAGCACATGCTCGAATGTTAGTAGTATTATTATTTGTTCTACTGTCCTCAAAGTTCTTATTGCTGGATAGGTCACCATCTTGTGAATTAGATTAGACCTTTGATCATGGTGTTTAAATAATGCTACAAAAGGGCGACTTCTACTCTTTCTATTACTAATTTGTTTCTTCATCATTTTCGTCACCACCCTGAGTTTTGTATTGTACCCACTATATTTTGATCTTGGATCCTACTTCCATATCGTGCCTGAACTGCTCACATAGGCGATATTGTTTTCTTGGGTATTTAAGGGTAGAGGTTTTCTTTCCTCTGGAGTTCATCTAATCATCCTTGTGATATGCAGGATGGCCTTTGCAAGCTACATGGAAAAGGCAAAGAACTTCCTAAAGCAATGAAGCAAGTTTCTCTATTATTTCCAAATAAAGTGACCATACAGCTACCACAGGTTTCAACCCAAATCTAGTTATTTTATTTATTGCCTTATCACTCTTTGGTTAGCTGTAAGTTTTATACGGATCTATGACAGGATGAAGCTCTTCTCAAAGACTGGAAAGAAAAATTGGATCATGATGTTGAAACCCTCAAAGCAAAGTTGAACCTGTCTACCATTCAATCTGTATGTGATAGACAACATTATTTTAATTATTATTCATTTATATTTATTTTGTAGATCTGAATCTATTTCATTTATGCTATCAAAATGGTTGAATGTGTTCAGAAGACTAGTTGATAATGTTCTGATGTCCTATTCTCATCAACCTTTTGGTCCTTTTTATTTTTTAGCCTTTCTAGAACGTTGGTTGTGTTGTTGTTTGTTTAATCTTACCAGTTACCAAAACTTGATTAATCTTTCATAATGAAGCAAAATTTTGTTTGGACCTCAACTGGAAATCCTAAGAAGTTACTAACTTTTTCCATATTTTCAGATTCTAAGTCGAAATGGACTGGAGTGCACTGACCTTGAAACCTTGTGCATAAAAGATCAAGCACTCACAAGTGAAAGTTTGTATCAATTTTAATAGGAACATGCATAATAGATTGTCTAATTGATCTTAATCACTCAATTCTAATTGATTAACTTTACAGATGTGGAAAAAATAGTTGGTTGGGCTTTAAGTCATCACCTTATGCATAATTCTGAGGCATCCATTGAAGACGCTAAGTTTGTAATTTCCACTGAAAGGTGATTTATGATTACTGCCATAGAAAACTACCTTGCATTTTAATGAACATTGTAACACCCCTCAATTTCATAAAACAAATTTATTTTATTTTTAATTAAATAAAATAGGGTTACATTAAATTGATTGTGAATTTCGAAATTTTAGGGTTTATTTGGTTAGCTAAAGGGCGGGTGTTCTTAGAATTTTAGTGGGGGCGAATAGCCACTCACACTACATAAAGAGAAAACCCTATTTTCTTTCTCCTTTTTCTTTTCCCCTTTTCTCCTTCATGTTTCTCTCCTAAA
The DNA here is from genome assembly GCA_963556465.1 of Berberis vulgaris. NCBI lineage: Eukaryota > Viridiplantae > Streptophyta > Magnoliopsida > Ranunculales > Berberidaceae > Berberis > Berberis vulgaris. The sequence continues at coordinate 25,806,791 of OY747131.1, read as the reverse complement.
CCGATTTCTCTGCTTCCCTCTATCTCGGTCTCTCTTCCTCCCACTGGTTTGCGCTGCGAAGCAAAAGAAGAGAGAAATGAAGCAGGGTGAGAGGTGTCTGGACAGCAAGAGACGGACTGCGATCAGGGCTGATGGAGGCGATTCAGTGCGGATGGAGGCCGCCATTTGCAACTGGTTGTGGTCGGAACTGTCTTCGCAGCTACTGTGTTCAAGGGGCAAAGCTCCCTTTGTATAGCTTCAAGAGGATGATGAAGAGCACCATGAATGAGAAGGATTGCGACTTGTGGAGCTGTATTTCAGATGGAATTGGTGAGTTTTCTTTCATAAATCTCTTTGATTCTATTGCGTTTGGGTTTGGTTTAGATTCAGATCCGATTTTCGTGAAGTGGGTATGTTTTGTGGGGTGAAATTGTTCAGAAAGGCAGAAACTTTACAATCTGGGTGTTGTTTATTTTTCTTAAATAGAGATGGGTTGTCTTCAGTTTAGGTTTTCATGCTGGTTAAGATTCAAAGTTTGCTCCTTTTTGGTGTATAGGTTTACAATCTCCCTTTTATGCTTTCCCATTTGTATGTTCTAATTTTCCTTTTATTTTGGTGTTGATTTTGGGTGGGTTGTGTGTAATGCACTTTCATCTTGTTGCTCTGCATGTGTGGTTTAGTTGATATCAAGTGTTAAAGCAGCAGTTTTGAACGTGGTTGTTCATTGTTTTCTGATTTACAAAGTTGGTTTGTATTAAATTTTTGTTTTAAGCAAATTGGAAGTATAATTATGCTCACATTGGTTTAATGGGTTGTCTTTGCCATTATTCTATGGAATTCGATATAGCCGGGTTGAAATTTTTAGTTTGATATTTGATGCAATCTTTTTCTGAGGTAGCTGTTCTCTCATGAGTTCTATTATGTAATGCTGCTTCAGTTATTATCTTATGGTCAAACAGGTTATGTTGTCATGAACTTCTTTGTTTTGGTTGCCTTTTGTTTTAATCTTTGAAGCAGGTTGCTGGGTGTATGCAACTACACTATGATGCACCTCACTATTATAAATTTGATATCTTTTTAATTAAAATGTGAATCTTTTTCATGGTACTCTAGATAAATGTAAGGTACCCTATCTCTTGAAAGAGCTGTGATCAGTATTTGGGTTTGTAGACATGAGGTTGATTTTGTGCATGTAGTGACTTCAAAAACCATGTAGACAGATGGATACAAATTCACTTTAACTGTCTGTTACTATCATGTGTTGGGTCTCAATTCTGCCTGATTTGTGATTCTTAATAGTTAGAGGTAGATGGAGGCTGTTATGTAGTCATTTCATTTCTTCACTTCAAATTGGGGAAAAGGGTTTCTAGGGTTGCTTTGAGGTGGTTCCAGGGGTTGATTCAGGTTCTTTTCTGGGCCAAACCAAAAGGTTTTTAGAGCTGATTCAGGTTCGTTTTAGGCGTGTTTCAGAGCTGTTGCAGGGGGTTTATTCAATGTTGTTATAGGGCTTGAACATGGTGTGTTTCACCTCTGATTCGGAGCTGGTTTCAGGTCTAATTCAGTGCTGAATAAGAGTTGTTTGAAGGGCTGAATCAGCGCGTGAAGAGGGCTGAATCAGGACTGTTTTGGGGTTCTGGGTGTAGCTCGAATGGTGTTAGATTCGACCCCAGTTAGGCAGCTCAAATCAGTTCTTCTAGAACATATTGGTTCGAGCTTATGTCGATGCTAAGAGGTATGAGGATGTATTATAGTTGTTTGTGGAAATGTAGGTTTGGGGTTTTGTCCTAATGAATTTACATACCCTTTGTTCTAAGTCTTGATCGGTTCTCGAGTTTGTTGAGCTTGCAAGAAAGATTCATGGGTTGATGGTTGTCAATGGGTATGTTAAGGATGTGTTTGCAGTAAATACGTTGTTGGATTTGTATGTGAAATGTCGGTGCTTTGGAGATGCTTGTAAGTTGTTTGATTTATGTGATGGCAGCATGTGTGGAAGTAACCTATTAGAAGTTGTATTAGGGAGAGAAAGAGGTTGATGATAGGAAACATTGAAGGATTGAATTTAATCCATACTGTTGTGAAGAATTTTATTATTAACATTGGAAGAGGGATCATCTTAGGGCTGGTCATTTTAATTGGTGTATACTGTATGTATATTGCTTGTATGAAAATGACGGGTTTCATTTCAGGTAATCCAATTGTGAGATTTTAGGCATGTTTGAGAATGAGGTTGCCTTATTTGTGGTATTTTGTGTTGCAAACGCTTGATCTCCAATATTTTTTATCTGTTTGATGTGTGAGATTTTCCTAGCTTGCTGGGTTCATGTTTGGGGTCACCCATGTTTACCATTTTATTGATTGGGTGTGACTTTGTTCGGTTGGTGTTTGAATGGTTGATGAATATTAATGTATTGTGATAAATTTGGAGATTTGTACGCATATTGACTTGTTTATGCATTATGAAGAAATTGGATATTTGAATCAAGGAGTGGCTTGATTGCCATGTTGTTATAAAGCATGATTGATGTATATGTTATGTTTTTCCCCAAAAATGTGGGTGGATAGATGGTGAATCCATTTATGTATGACAAAATGTCATCGTGGAGAATTCTGAATTATGAAAAATAAATGATATTAGTAAACATTGATTTCTGAAAATATAAAACACTTGGGCTTGTATCACTTAGAACTACCACATCTCTTTTGTTTATTATTTCCCCTCTCTTACTAGAGAAACTAAATGACCAGTGGGTCGTCTTGCGGAGTTGGGGCACCCATTTCTTACTAGAGAAACTAAAATAACCTTCGGGTTAGTCTTGCGGAAATGTGGTGAATTTGTATGCCTAAAATAGGCTTTGATATTTATCCGTCAAAAATGTGACGTGAGTTTATGCGCATTGATAGCCCAAAGGTGGCTTTTGGTACTCATATAGTTAGGGGTATCCGCGATGCATGCCTGTATGTGATGTCCCCACTTAGGCATGGATGACGGAGTAGTCCTCCTTTATATGAGAGAGGCATACGGGCATGTATGTTCGGCACGGAGGTGGTGCGAATGTGGTATCGTCTAAGTGATCAATCCGTTAAAAAGATGAACCTAATTCAAATAAAAAGAATAAATGACGTTGCATTGTTTCTAATTCTTTTTATGCAGGATGGCAAGTCCACTAATATTTCTGCAGGTCCGACTTGCCATAGTCAACTCCTATAGGGTAAGTACAGGTAAATGCATATTTACATATTAGGATGATATGATTGCCTCGTTGAGGAACTAAATTCTTGGAACTGTGTTTTCTTGCATCACACCTTTGCCTCGTTGATGAACTACCTATTGGTGTGATGGTTTGTTTTTTATGTTTTGCTTGATGTTTATCACGTGCGATTTCTATTAATTTTGGAGTGAAGATTTCTCACACCAGCTTTATTGCTGACCCAAATGAGCTTTTGCTTCTTGGGTACATTCCTTTGGGAATGTAGCCGATTAGCTTTTCAGGTTTAGAGACTTTTGAGCAGCGTTACGGGAGTTCCGCTAGTGGGGCTAGCGACGTCAGTTTTTCCTGGTTAGACTTTTGTATTAATTTTAGTTTGTTCCTATTTTCTAAATTATACTTTTTGTCATTGCTGCTAAATGTCTCTGTTGTTATTGAATTTCACGTCCCGAGTTTTGGGGAAACGGATAATCCTACGTGGATTTTAGGATTTTTGTTTCTTCGAAAAGCGGGGCGTGACAAACATTTTAATGGCATACTCACATTTGTTGATTGATGTGCAACATTAAGTATGGGCTCAGCATTCTGCAAAGTATTCAAAGCGAACCAAAGAGTTCAAAAAAATCAGTCAAGGTGAAGTTTTAATGTAACTTTATGCTATATGTACTGCAGAAAACATTGGTTATTACATGTTCTATGAGTTGACTCGAGGAATTTTAGGATATGGTCACTGAAAATGAATTTGAGAAGAAACTTCTGGCTGATGTTATCCCATCTAATGAAATTGGAGTCACTTTTGAGGATATTGGAACCTTGGAAAATGTCAAGGAAACATTGAAGGAATTGGTGATGCTCCCCTTACAAAGGCCAGAATTGTTTTGTAAAGGACAACTGATAAAGGTCTAGCCATTTATCCTTTCTCACACTGCATATCCAGATTTATTACAAAGAATGTGCTTATGCAATTGTTTATGGAAATTAACTGAGGTTTTTACAACCTTGCAAGGGAATACTGCTCTTTGGTCCTCCTGGTACAGGCAAAACCATGTTTGCAAAAGTTGTCGCCACTGAGGCAGGTGCCAACTTCATTAACATTTCAATGTCGAGCATTGCGTCAAAGGTATTGCTACGAACCGAATCTAGAGATATCAATGTAGCCTTATGTTGAGTTTCTTTGAACTAACACACTATCTTAAATTGCTTTCAGTGGTTTGGTGAAGGAGAAAAATATGTCAAAGCAGTCTTTTCACTAGCAAGTAAAATTGCTCCTTGTGTAATCTTTGTTGATGAGGTTAGTTCAATGTTGAAACATCATTTTGAGTCGTAACTTCTTAAAATCATAGTCTCTTAAACTTAGGTGTTTACTTCTGTCAATTGAATGTGGAAGTAATTGAGCAATCATGTTCCCCACAATCATAACCCCCAGTGAAAAGAACTTAGGAAGTAAGACATATTTTAAGATTTTCAACAGGATTTGGGGAATGTCTGTCCTAGCTTTCTATTACAATTTTACTTTTACATGATTATTTTTTGATGAGGGGAGTTGTATTTTTATTTTATATTGCTTATGTGCTGTTGGTTTTATTTGTTTTTGCAACTTTATTGTCACTACAAGAAAAAGTATCATCAATAGCGTTTCAAAACCGCTATGGTATCCTACTATAGCGGTTTAGTAACCGCTATGACAGCCAAAGCTATAAAAGAAACACGGGCTATCATAGCGTTTTTAAACCGCTATGGTAGGTAGACTATTTATAGCGGTTCAAAAACGCTATCGTAGACTATACATAGCGGTTTAAAAACGCTATCGAAGACTGCAAAAACAGCTATGGAATACTCTACTATAGCGTTTGAAAACCGCTATAGTAAACTATACATAGCAGTTAAAAAACGCTATCGAAGACTAAAAACCGCTATTGAATAATCTACTATAGCGTTTTAAAACCGCTATGGTAGACTATACATAGCAGTGTAAAAATGCTATGGCAGCCTATAAAATTGCTATTGAATAGTCTACTATAGCGTTTTAAAACCGCTATGGTAGACTATACATAGCAGTTTAAAAACGCTATGGCAGTCTATAAACCTGCTATGGAATAGCCTACTATGGCGTTTGAAAACCGCTATTTATAGTCTACCATAGCGTTTTAAAACTGCATTAAAACGTTCTTATATACTATACCATAGCGGTTTTGAAATGCTACAGTATGTTTATATCCTTTAAAAATGATATTGTAGACTAATATTATAGCGTTTTGAAAAGCTATTAATCAACATTTTTCTTGTAGTAGAGCCAGTTCACCGTAATCTGGAAACTTGAAAAGGAAAGTAGATCAAGACACAAGATTATGGAATACATTTTATTGACAACAAATTTGAATAATAGCTTGAAAATGTACCAATACAAAACCATTCATGGTGCACAATAATATTCTCTCGAAAACAGGAAGGGGAGACTAACTACTGCAGAATATTCAACACAACACTTGCCTACTCCTGGATTTCAGTTAGATGCTTCTAAAGTGAATCAGCATAATCAACAAATTGATTTGCACCTGATGCATCAGCAGTAATGAATGACAGGTGTGTTTGATGCATCAGCAGTAATGAATCAACAAATTGATTTGCACCTGGATTTCACTTTTGTTGTTGTCCTCCTCTTCCTCAGCTAGGATGTGAGTCAAGTGTGTTTGCCCACCCCTGACTCCTCGTAGAGAACCATCTGAATTCAGCTTGTGCCACCCTATTGAAGGCTTCCTCCAACTGCACTTGATAGGAGCCTGTATGCTGTTTAGTGCATCCGGGTTCCATCTTCCAAATAGCTGCATTATCTTCAATGACAAGATTTTCAATGCTAAATTTCAGCCTGATATCTTAGTAGATTCATTTTACCAGTTCAAAATCTGTACAATATTGCTGAGCATATAGCCTGTTGCTCCTTTAAGACCATAGGCAATAAACTGTCGCATTGTGCGTGACCTTTTTAATCTGAGAAGTGCTGCTATTCCCACTGAAATGCTGATCACACCACTGCAACTCCTCTTCCCAGCCTGTAATTTGTCTCGAATAGCACAAGACCTACAACATCTTGCTCCATACATACTTTGAATAATTGCATTCAAAGAATATATGCCTATCAGTCTCACTTACCAGATTACACAGTGGACAAATGTCTTGCTGAGCAATTCACCATTTCTTCAGGTTACTCAATGTTTTCAATGCCCCATGCACTAGAAGCCAAGTTATAAAGCTGTGTCGGGGTATGCTGCCCTTGTACCAAATCAATGCAGCCCATTCTACTTTCCTGCTTCTCTTTCTTATACCTTTGTAAGTTGCTTTCAGCTGGAAGTGGCCATCATTTCCAGCACTCCACACTATAACATCCTGTCTACTGTCATCAATTTCTACATCTTCCAAGTTGCTGGCTATTTCAGTTATTGTGTTTCCTACACTCTGCGGGTATATGCCATGCATTATGACTTATTGTGTTTCCTACACTCACAGCTGTTCTAGGGTCTGTCACGACCCAGCAAATTCATCCAGAGCAGCACAGGAAAACAGGAGCCATGGTGAGGACAGATGCACCTATTTATAAGTCGGCCTCTATGCATCCTCGAGATGTCATAGCAGGAGTACCTGGTGAAATTACGTATGAAGCTGATTGATAACCCATGAAGATATTGAATTTCAACAAGCAAACACTGACAGAATCTTATACATACCTATCCTCACACCCCCTGTACATATAGCTCCATTATCACCAAATATAGCACTTTTATTAAGTGTAATGTGGCAAATCTGACATACCTTCTCATAGTTCTGACCTGAAAAATAAAAATAAATGCATAAGCAAATAAGGCCGGGAAAAAAAAGAAAGAAAATGAAAGCTGAGCTAACAGTATATCATAAAAGTCTATATGCACGATCACATGCTAACACGCATTAAAACTGGTTCTCTAGATTATGTAAATCCATGAAATGGTGACAAGTACTGTAAGTTATCAGTACGTTAAGATAATTCAAAGTTATTCGTCACTAACTATAATGTGCACCTTAAAGTAGCATACCAATAAAGCTGCTTCAATACCCCAATATCATAGTTTTCCCAACCAATATAAAAAATAAACAGAGAAATCAGCTAGAATTTTCTAAAACAGTAAGATGATGTAAACTGAAAGAAAGGTTCTACACAGTAAGCTCTGATGTGTTTCAGGGAGAAGATGCAGACAATACATTGACACTAGAAAAGGAATTAACAGATATTTCTACTGGTGGTATGACCTGTTACGTGATAATGTTACACAAATAGAGGGAAAAGAAGTGGATCACTTGAAACATCCCATAACTGCAATCATTACTCAAAAAGCACAAAAACTGAGTCCAACCTAAAACGTAAGCTTTTTAAATCAAAAAGAAATGTGTCCTATCTAGAAGAAATGTGTGGAGTCAGGAGTTAATTATTTGAGACCTTTGTGGGCTTCTTAGGGGATGGGGGTAGGTGTCTTGTGAAATGCCTCGCTGAATCTATGATCAGCCATGCATCTAATCTACTCAAGACACAAGGTTCGTTTATTTAACTCAATAATATATAAATGTCATTCGCATAAAAAATTACCAATAAAAATTGGGTGAGATAAATAAGTCGAGTATTACATTGTATAGTTGGAAAAAGTACTGGTGCTACACATTTTGTGAACGATTGACAAATATGCAGATGACTGAATCATATGAACTATTCGGGCCTTAAAATCTCATCCTTGTGAGAACAGAGAAAATTCTGTAGAATCGGAATGCAGTCTGATTTTATCCATATCAAGGTTAAAGATTAAGTTACCCCTTCGAAAATTACAACAGAAGCTCCATTCAATAATGGACCGTAAGTAACATAGCTATGTCCAGTAATCCAACCACAATCAGCAGTACACCTGAAAAAAGAATATATTGCAAGCTCCTAATGAATCCGATTGCAGAAAGGGAGTTCTGAAATCTATGCTCAACCTTCAGTACATATGGCCAGAATTGGAAATATACCAGTATATATCTGACGGTTTATAGTCAAAGGCATATTTGAATGTAGTTGCAGTGTATACCATGTATCCCCCAGTTGTATGCAGAACACCCTGCATGTAAGGATGTTAGTATTCAAAAAACAGAAAAGAAACAAAGGAAACTCCAATTTTGTCACCTTAGGTTTTCCTGTGCTTCCACTAGTATACAGCAGTCAGCAGAAAGAGTGGATCTTCTGCATCAACCCACTCTACTTCATATGTTGTTGGATATTTGGGGACTATATCCTGAAAGACAATCCTTGAGAGTCAAGGAAAGGAAATAATGGTTGCCAAGATGTGAAAGCATATTCAACTGATCAATGGTTTTTTAGTAATCGTGGCTGTGAGAAAACAAGGGAATCTTGTGTGATCCTCCATGTTATCAACACTTTTATTCAATGAAATAAGGGAATGCTCTTGTAGATGCTCTTTTGTTTTCATGTCCAAGTAAAAAATGAAAATGCGAACAGCCATTCATAAAGAAGAAAAGGATATATACAGACATGTTTTTGTACAATAACAGAAAATGACAAACAGTTCCTAGATAGGTGCATGCCACCATATGTTCAAGGCATTGGGTTAGAAACACAAGACTAGCAATTTCTAAGGACATGCTAACATAAATTGAAATAAATTTTTTTTTTTTTCCAACCTGTTTGTCCTCTGCAAGGCCCATTTGGATGCTCGTAAGTGACGAATAAAGCTGCTGTGAAACAGCACCTACACCAGTTTCTCCAAAAGACACCCTGCAAAGAGTAGAAATCAAGCTGAATGTTAATTAACTTCTTAGACCAATTTCTATCATTATTTGAGGATGAGAGAAATCACTCAAAATTTTAAACTAAGCTAGAAAAGAATTTACAGCCAGACAAAAGCATTACAAAAACAGCTATTACTGCCAGATAGAAGCCACATCAACAGAGCAGTAGCAGCAGGAACAACAGCTATTACTGCCAGACAGCTATCATCGGGCGATCATCGGGCGATCAAAGGTCGTACATAGGTTTAGAGCACCTCATAGGCAGTCACAGAGCAGCATCAGACTTGAACTCTCAGTCAGAGCACCTCATAGGCAGTCACAGAGCAGCATCAGACTTCCTTATGATTTTCCTTCCTTCTCCTAGTATAGGTAAACCTAATAGGGGGCCTAACAGTTGGCTAACAGCGAGCACTAGTTGCTGGAACATATTCCTTCCATTTATAGGGTCCATTCCTGAGTTATGAAAGATCAAATTATCAAAAAAAAAAAAAAAATGAAAATGAAAATGTTACATGCCTATATATGACCAGCATGCAAATGAATGTTGGTTTATATTCCCAACAAAACAACATCACAAAGTACTCTATGATTTACCAAATTTGAACTTCATCGCGAATATTTGCTAGTAGTGTTTTAACACCAAGGCTGCTTTGTTCATAAACCCCCCCTTTTGATGTAGTAGTAGTTGTATAATAAATCGATTTATATGGTTCCTTTGATTTTTTTGCTTGATGTATTTTATATAGACTTATAGTTATATGACAATTAGTATGTTGAGATACTTTCGATAGAAAATAACGTGGGAGAGTTTCTAGCAAGTGTTTAGAAATGGTGGGGACATGTTGAGAGAAAATTTAAGGCTGTAAAAATAAACAGTTTTGGCCCTAAAATATAATTCATACTGAGGGTAACTTTTGTAAACCAAACCTTAGTACGACAAGAAAACCCAAACTCTTTGCATGACAATATTGTGGATTTATCTAATCTGATCGGAGTCGAGTCGAGTCTAGTCGTACCAGCATTTTTTAACACTCTAATAATAAGTGTTCTATAATATGTTGCACGTGTTTGTGATCCTAAACATTCTAACCATAATCAGTTACCAACCCATGTGAGAGATGAACTGTCATATATAGTTGAAATAAACCAACATCTATAGGAAAGTACCAGCATGCAAATGAATGTTGTCTTTCCGGTTCCGTTTTCTCCAGGCATTACAACAATCAAAAAGTACAATCTGTCCTGACCTGTTTGTAGAAAATAACTATAGATTAATGAAAAGTGTGAGACTGAAAAGTGCGATAAATTGATGTGGTTGTACCTTATGTTTTGCAGACTGCAATAAACAGAATGCTGTCTTAAAGTGCATCCATTCCCCTTATAACCAAATGTTCAACAACAGTACTGCCACATTGATGCTCTAGATTGCGACAATCTACGCAAGGGCATAATATCATTTTAGGATTTCCCAAGTTGTTTGTAACCATTTTTACAAAATTCCATGCTCCTTTCTCGTACTCAGGATCAGCTCTATGACAAAAAAGACAAGAAAAATATTTTGCTCTAAGACCTCAGACATTTCTAATTCTATAATAAATATCTAACTACGCACAACTAAATTTGTACCTGTGCAGACCCACCCAACCTTTATCCAGCATCATATTTTCTTGTAGTACTCAGCCCAACAAATTCTAAAATTCAAACAAATAACTACTTAAATCTTCATGGGGTAATTGAAAGTTTCATATATATATATATATATAAGCAGTACTTGAATGGAAGTCCAATGTCATACTAAATACATATTCATATCCGTTCTGAAAGCATTACAAACTGGCAGCATAAATGTTAAACGTAAACACAAAAATTAAAATCACACAATGCTACAACATAAATGTGATGAAGGGGTTCAAATTGGATAAATTTTGGCCTTTTCACCTGACCAGACCATCACTTGCTTACAAAATTGAAATCTCCCCTCGCATTATCTATATCTTTTGTAGGCCAAACTTCTTTTATTTATATCTTATATATGGTCCCTAGTTCTACACTGAGATTTCGATCACTCTCGTTCCGTATCTTCAACTAATCCTGTTATGAACCCCATTGTATCAAATACAAAAATGGATACTATCTAGCTGTACAACTTGTTTGCCGTAGAATTTGCATGCAATGGTATCTTTCATTCATGCTAGTATAGCTTATTGGCTTATACTGTCTGCTTTACTAAAGTAGTCGGATTCAGCAATCAAATGGAACCCCCGCTGGATGATTGCAGGTAGTTTTCTACTTTAGCATAGCTACACATACTGATGATGAAGATTAGATATCATCATCTTGGCTCTCTTTGATAAATTAACCGAAAGAAATAGAGCCTCAGTTTTTCAAAGTTATGAGTAACCCTAGAAAAGACCACTAGATTAGCGAGTACTCAATGTCCATACTAATTAACAAAAGAAAAAAAAATATTGAAATTGCAAAGCAATTACTCATAATGTGTCTTGATCCTCAATGTCTTGAGCTCATTACCTCCGCGCTGTCACATTCGCACTCATTCTTATCTCCATAATCACACTTTGTCAGGATTAACCAATGTTATATTTGATTTTGATACACTGAGCAATATGAACACAAGTTTGGGTTGATGAGCAAGCAACTTTTAAGCGGTAAAAATGACAAAAAAACAAGAAGTTAAGCAAAAGTTGAATAATTTTTAAAATGTAAAGATCACACGTGAGACGTATGACAGTAAAACGCATGGACCAAAAGAAGATGCCCCCATCGGCTACTTTGTTCTCAAAAATACTATTTTTACAGAATTATTCCTCATCTTCCCCACCTTACTTTCTCTGATTAAAATGCTCTTTATAAGTAAATTTTGGAATCCTATGAGTTGAAACCCCTAAGAAAGCCAAAGATGAGAATTGGGAGGATGAAGGTTTTGCTCTTTCTTGCTTGGAGGAATTTTAACTTTAATGGTGGAGATGAAAAAAGAGATAGGAACTTTGGATTTTAAAGCTTTTTTTAGTGGCCTTCTGCAGCCCTTTTGGTTGCAACAACAAACATGCTCATGAGGTTCATGCAAAGAGAGAATGTAAAATGTAGGTCCTGATCACTAAAGGAGTCTAAAGTTGGAATCATTCTGCTGATTTAGTCGATATGTATGATATTAAGACCTTACTCCCTAAAGCGTTGCAGGGTATGTACTTGTATAAAAGTAAGAATTACGTGTTTATGAGGAATTACTCATGTTTTCTCCTAAATGGTGTACATGGTTAGAAACTTTAAAATGGTATTATTACGAACAAGAACTCTAAACTAACAATAAAAGGTAAAGCTAAATTGGAAAATTGATCCATTTGACACCCTCACTCACAAACAATGTTTTCTTTTTGTGATAATAATAATAAGATATCTATATATTACTATTAAACAGAAACAAGAAGAGGAAGGCTCGAGTCCAAGTTCCTGGCCCCTCTTGAGACACGAGACTGAAAAATAGTGCTTAATCTAGATACTTTTTACATTCTTAAGCTTACAATTAACCAACAATTATACTCTCAATCAGAATGAGAAAGAAACATATAACCCTAAGAAATTTCAAGAAAAATGCAGGAATTTTACTCAAAATGAAGAACTACACAACTCAACCAAATTAATACTCTAATAAGGAAATCAAAGAGGAAAGGGGAAAAAATTCAATTCGAGAATTACCTATCTGAAAAATTGATCCTTCAATCAACCAAAACTGATACAAATACTGATCCTTCAAAGCCTTCCAAACACTTCCACAATTACTTCATGAACCGATACAAATCACTTCATAAACTGATACAAAAAATGATACAAATTAAAAATCGTTAGGGTTTGCGGTGAAAGCAAAGCAGGAGAGAGTGAGTGTGTTGAGAATCAGATACCAACCTGAAACGGAGAGCGACAGCTAGTACGGTGATGAGTAGAACACGTTGGAGAGGGAGAAACAGAACGGAGAGGGAGAGCGATCGGAGAGGGACAGCAGAACGGAAAGGGAGAGGGAGAGCGATCGGAGAGGGAGAGGGAGAACGATCGGAGAGGGAGAGCTGAATGCAGAGGGAGAGCAGAATGCAGAGGGAGAGGGAGACAGATCGAGCGGGATTCTTCTTCCTTCCTTCCCTCTTCTTTGTTAGCTTTTAGTTTTTTCTTTCGATTTGCGCGGGATAGTTGGCGCCCAGCGAAATCAATCCCGCCTTCATCACATTTCATTTAGCGCACAAATGAATGGGATATTGATAGCTGTTTTACTGTTTCAATAGAATTTTATAGCAGTTGGGTAAAAACCGCTATTCTCAAAAGCTATAAATGCTCATTTTTGTTGTAGTGTGTTATAGGTTGACAGTCTGCTAGGAAGGCGTGAAAACCCTGGAGATCATGAAGCTATGCGAAAGATGAAAAATGAATTTATGGTAAACTGGGATGGCCTACGTACAAAGGACACAGAGCGAGTCTTGGTACTTGCTGCTACCAATAGGCCTTTTGACCTTGATGAAGCTGTGATAACGCGACTTCCTCGCAGGTAACATTTTGCATATCTGGTTTTGATTAGTAGATAACAATCCTAGGTAATTTCAATGAAAATATACGCTGTAATCATTACTGCAGGTTGATGGTACACTTACCAGATGTTAAAAATCGAGAAAAGATCTTGAGTGTTATATTGGGCAAAGAAGAAATGGCACCTGCACTACACCACATATCCTTCTTGCCAGCGATGCAGATCAAGCTGGTCCATCAAATATGAGGAATAGAGGGTTTAAGGGACAATTGTTCAATCTGGACTTGCTTATGAATTCTTTCCAGAACTTTCAGTTTGGACTGTCTGAAATAAACGAACCAAAATCTGAGTGGGATCAAAATTTCATCGTTCTTCAGATCATGGGAAATACCCTACATTGCTCCGAAACAAATAGTCAAGATCATGAAGGTTGGTGCCCTGAAATGTCTACTTTCATAATTTTTTATAGATGTCATAGAAGGAAATATTGATTAACTACATTTTGTGAACAGATTGAATGATGTTCTGTTATATATGCTTTTGTAGATACTCATAATGTTGCTCATATCATGTCATGAACTCAGATTGAATATTCTCACTCTCTTTCGTAGCTTTGCTTCAAATATGGTTTGCTTTGATGTATCAGAGATAGCTTTGAAGAAATGCTCTGTGTTTGCTACTTAGCTTTGATGTATTTTTGAGTTGAAATGCTCTATATTTTGAATGAAACGTTAATCATTAACTTGTTAATTTACTTTGTTAACTTAGGTTTTGGAATTTTCATTTTGTACTAGAGAGTTGCATGGTGTGTCTAATATGACATATATGGAGTACCCAATTGTACTGCTCCCTGTCTGATTAGGTTGTTTATGTTGCTTTGTTGGAAAAGTTTGTAGGTGATGATGTCGAAACCTGGTTTAATGTCTGCCTTTATTTTGTTTATGAACACCAAGCTATACTCAGCTATCTGTTTAGCATACTTCTTATTGTATTTGTTCTTGTTCCTGCTGTATTTGTTCTTGTTCATGCTGTCAGGTTCTTGTTTCTACTGTATTTGTTCTTGTTTACCATTTTGCTTGTGTTAATGGGAGCAAAATGGTGGACTGATTCTATGGGCCTAGAACCACTTTTCTATGTGTGATGGAGTATTGTTTGCAACAGTAAAGAGTTTATGTCCAGATCTATCCTTGCCTTCAATGTCTAAAATTTTTCAATGTTGAATGAGAACTTCTAAGTTCTAAACAATTTGTTTTCATGGTGCAACAACACTTTCTTCACTTATGTTATTGTTATTAATTTATCTTGGCATAGTAGGTTACAAGATCCAAGAGGTGGACCATTTGATGTCGAAGTTGCGAAGTTTCCGCTTTAGTTACCAGACTACATATTCTGATTGCACCTGTGCAATAGTGTTTACTCCTCCCAAGTCTTTGGGACACACCTTGATGAATACTAGTTAGACATAAACATATAAACCAGTACAAGTTGCAATAATGTTAATATGTTATAATTTATAGGTTGTAACTGTCAGTGTATTACTGAAATTCTTTTACTTTATAATGTGTGTAAACATTTGGTGGACTATGTCAGTTGTTATTTATGTTCATGTTCTATTTTTTCAGTATGTTGCATTAACAGTCACTTGTTCATAATCGTCTAGACTGCATACACAATAAATTCTTGTGAGTGCTATCAGTCCAAGCTCTTCTTAATTTCTTTCTCTTGTACTAAGCTATGGGTTGAACCAGTTAAAGTTAAACTGACAATGCTAATCTGTGTTTCATGCAGATTGTTGACAAATTGTTTCATAATTTCATGCAGATTATTGACAGAAAAGTTGGTTGAAGAACATAGGACATTCGATGTTGTTATTGTTTTAAAGGTATGCCCTCAAAACTGTTTTAATATAACTGAAGTACCACAATTTCAGGTCCTCTTCTACAGCTTTAATCTAAATGCATAGAATGTATTTAAAATTTGTCCCCGCACTAAACATTAACTTTATTGTTCCTTCCTTTCTGACCTGCTTTAGTGGAGGATTGAAACGATTCATCACGACCGCAATGACCTACGGAACAACACCAACCATGACCTTGTTCAAAGCTCAAATGAGAATGTTGAGGAGTTGAACCAACATCAACAATGAAGGAAGGGGAGAACCAAAGCAATGAAATTGGAAACTGGAAAGGATTGTAACTCGATGTAATACATTATCTCACTACAAGAAATAGGTAAGTTAGTGGCGGTTATTTAGCGACATTTTGAAAGAACCGTCGCCAAATACTTTATTCAACGACGGTGGAACAACCGTCGTAGAATAATATTGTTTAACGACAGTTTGATTTAATGGCGACGGGTTTAACTGTAGTTATAAATAAAAATCGATTTTTTTACCCAACTGACCCTTAAAACCCTATCCTTTTTTTCTCCATCTCCACTCTCCATCCTCCCCTTCCCCCCTTAGCTCGTCCACCACCACTATCACCGCCTCCCACCAATGTTTGCTTCCATCATTTCTTCTTCCTTCCTTCCTCTCTCTCTCTCTCTCTCTCTCTCTTTACTCTATTAACAAAATAAATCAACAAAAAAGGGAAAAGCAGCACAAAAGAAGAGATACTCGACCGATTTTTTAGTGATTTTGAACAACAATCCATCAAATTGATTGATTGTTTCTTCTCTTTTATGCTCAATTTGAAGGCAGGGATTCTTGTTTCTCCTCATTTGACAGAGATTCTGTGTTCTTCGAGTTTTAGGTTTTGGTGTTTCTTGGTCGAATTCGTTCGGTGTGAGAGATGCAATTAGGGTTTGTTAGATGTGATAAGTTTCTCCTCCATCTCTGTGAATGTCGACACCTCCTCATTCATTTCGATTCTTGTTGTTGTTGGTATTGTTCATCAATTTGAGTTTGGATGTTGAGAAAATTCTCCCCTTTCTCTCTCACACTCTCTTTGTTATAGGGTTTCTACACTTTTTGAAGAATCGTTCTTCACGACTTCATTTTGGCTTCAAGAAAGGCTGAAGAAGCAGGTTTTCTCTCTTCTCTATCTTTCTTTTTGCTTGCTGCTTTGCTTTGCTTTGCTTCCTCTGTTTATTGATTCAGTGATTCACTCATCTCTCTCTCTTCTTTGACTGTTCAACTGCTTTGAGGAAATACCAAGCTGCAGTGTGGCTCGAAACCTTTATGGGAACGCTCGGGCTACCGAACCAGCCATCAGAATCCAAATTTGTCTCCTGCTTGAGAAATGGTCTTGTTTTCTGCAATGCCATTAACAAGATCCAACCTTGATCTGTGCCTAATGTACAAATAGCTCAGATTTACTGATTCAATCGTTTTATGTTTTTTTTATTGTTCTTTTTGTGTTGTTTGATTTTGGTTTGAATTGGGGTTTTTAGGTCATAGAGAGTCATTCGCTCTCACTCACATCGGAAACCCAGCAGTCGAATGCAGGTTCCCATCAAATCAGGTCAGATTATTTCCTACAACCGAAGGTTTGGTTTTGAATGACCTTTGAAAACAATTTTTCTTTTCGCTGGAATGTTAGTGCAAAATTGAACATTGTAGTTGGCTTTGGAGTTTTGGGTTTGAGAGGAGAAACAAAGTACCCATTTTTTAATATTGGCTTTTGATGTAACTGGTTCAGAAATTCAGTGGTTTAGTAATATGTTACACTAGTTACATAAACTCCATCCGAGTTAGAATGAAAAAAAAAAAAAAAAAACAAGGGTTTTGAATAGAGCATCAGGGCACAAAACATGCATAATATGTTGGCAAGTATTCTAGAAATGGGTAAATGGGAAAGTTAAAGGAACTAGGAGTGGAGCTGCAACAACATTGACTGTGTCTACTGTGGTGTTTGATTTTGCCGATTAATCCAAATATATGTCTAAATATTGTGTGTAAAAGCTTTGTCAAGATCGAATTTTTACTCGGGATTGTTGTTGTTGTTAGGTTCATTTTGTCAATGGCCTTCTTGATTTGTAGAGAATGAAACATAGTGTGTAGAAACTGTGAGTAGTCTTGGGACAAGCAACCCATCTGCTCTGCGTGAACCTGTGAGTAGTCTTGTAAAAAAACTACTCAGATCAGTTGTAATCTGTATGTGAATCCTTCTTTTAGCTTTCTGATTTTTGCATTTTCATGATCAGGTTGTTGAGGTTCCCAACGTCAACTGGGAAGATATTGGAGGCCTGGAAAATGTCAAGAGAGAGCTTCAAGCGGTAATGCTAGTTTGTGTGGATTAGTTTTATCGTCTCTGTTTCATTTTATTGTTGTTGTTTTATTCACTACTTCCTGTTTTGTATAGACGGTGCAATACCCAGTGAAGCATCCGGAAAAATTCGAGAAGTTTGGTATGTCACCTTCAAAAGGAGTCCCTTTCTATGGCCCTCCTGGTTGTGGGAAAACTCTCCTGACCAAGGCAATTGCCAGTGAGTGTCAAGCAAACTTCATCAGCATCAAGGGCCCTGAGTTGCTTACCATGTGGTTTGGTGAAAGTGAGGCTAACGTGAGAGAAATTTTTGACAAAGCTCGTGGACAATTTCAAAGCTCACCTCAACAATCTCAAAGCTCTTTATTTCGTTGACATGCCCGAAGATTTTAAAAGGAGAAGATTATTGGAAAGTGAAGCATGTGCCCAGGATTGTCATCAGATGATCCCCAATCCACAGCTCTACTATTGCCGGTGAGGATGTCAAATTCTTCTTGTAGCCTGTTATTCTTTCCCACCAAGAATTCTTTTCATGTTTACACTTTACATTAATCAGATTGAATATGATGCATAATTGCACATGTTAAACCACAGAAGTAACACTTTTCTTATTGGATTGAACAGGTTAAAACTGTATTTCTCCCAACTGAGAAATCTATGAGTTCTGAGGCATGTGCTCCATTGTTTGCTACTCTTCCTTTGGAGGTAATTCATATTTTTCATAATGTTCTTTGCGATTTTATAATTGTGTGTTTAGGTTTCTAGAAGGGAAATAGTGTTTTTGAACATTTATTTATCTATTGCATTTTCTAACATGAGGCATGCAAATCTCAAAACTTGAATTTAGGCATAGATGACAATGCTTCTTACATGAAGTGGATCCCTTCACGAGATGAGAGTTTTCATATCAACTCTATATCCCACTTTTCTTTTTAACAGTCTATTCAGAATCATAAAGATAGAGCGTTTGGAATTTTTTGAAGTGGTCATTCTTTTGGACAGTTTTGAATGATATAAAGCATTTTTTAAGTTTTAGCAGCATACTGAAAGCTTCATAAGAAAACGGCACTTGGCATGACTCATAAAAAAAGTTTGTATTCTGGAATCTAGAAACATCACATTCTTCTTTGTGCTCCAGTGTGTAAGGACTACGAAAATGTTTGGCCAGTGGTGCCTTGAACATTTGGCAACAGGCTTAACTAAAAACCAAAGTTGTTGGGTACTTAGTAGATGAGGAAAGACCAAGAGAATCAACTCGAAGATTGAACCGACTCCTGACAATGTAATCTCCATTCATATCTCAGAAGATAGGTAAGAATAAACTTCACCTCCATCCATTTTATTATGTCAAGTTGTTCTTGTGCATCATGACCAATATAATGCCTCGTAAACATATAATTCTAGCATTATTAATGAATTTTGCATTCTAATATAGGTTTCATCGCATTATACTTTGATTATTGTAAATTTTTTTCGTGTTAATTGGCAAGTATTTATTGATTATAAACAAGTGATGGTAATTATTTTTCATTTTCTGTGCTTGTTATTTATTCATTCTCTCCTCAACCTTTCTTTTTGTATTCTCCATTGCAGGTGTCTACTGCAGTTGTTGAGCCTTACAACAGTGTGCTATCCACTCATTCTCTGCTTGAACACACAGATGTAGTTGAGGAGCTGTTTGTGAAAAACTTTGCTGAAGACGATAAAAGAAAGGCAATGAAGTACCTTAAACCACGTCAGCGTAAAGAATCCCATGCCGTAACATTCTTCATTGGTGATTATCTTTGCCTCAAATCTGACTCAATTGAGTTTTCATTTGCTGTTTTAGCTACTACATTTCTTTACATTTGATTGGTTCAAAAAGGACAAAAGAGTCCAATAGGGAACACCATATTAGTGGGATTATAAAGCCAGAAAGCCAATGTAACCCATTAAAATGCTAGGTCCAGCCTTGTCTCCCAACATGAGTTTTGATTAACTTTTGAACCTTGAAGCTTACTAGACAAAGCAAATTAGCAGGAAAGGTGTCCAGGTTGTAAAACCTAGACACTATTTAGCTGTTCCTCTTTTCTGGTACTAATTTCACTCACAAAGTTATATCTCATAGTCTGAAATGACTAAGTTGTACGGTTGATTTATCTGCAGGGCTCTTCACGGGATGTTTCATTGCCCTCTTTTCTGTTCTAAGTTGTTTAAATTGTTTAGCAGTATTCATGTTATCAACTTGTGTGCTTCAATGCCTTTTAATTGATTGTGCATGCAAATTCATTTCTAAGCATGGTTGAGTTTCAGATAGTAGTTCTATTCTCATGAATGGAGACGTCATAATGTTGGTACATGTAGGGTGTTGGGGCTGTTGTAGGTGCATTATCTCGCAATCTTGCAGAACTCGATGACAATAGAGAAAGTTATTTGTCAATTTATGACCATCCTGCTCTTCCGGTGCAGGTATTTCTTTGTTGTACATTTCATTGAATCCTTTCTAGTGTTGTTTTTGTTTTCCATGTTAACATTCACCCAACATGTCATGATTGTTTTTGGTCACCCATGTGTTCAAAATCTTGTAAACTGTCATTTGCAGGATCCTGTTATTGAGTCAATCAAAGCAGTTGTAGACAGACCAACTCATTCAACAAACTTCCTCCACTTTCTAGGGCAACATGTACTAATTATACAAGAAGAAGAGCTACCAAGTGCAGTGGATGATCATGTTGATGACCAAAAATATGATTCTATGTCTCTTTTCTTGAACTTAGCCAATACATTCTTTGATTTTGGTTGTTAGATGTAAGCATTGACAATTTGTAACAATTTTAATTTGTAATTTTCTTCTGGACCATGTATAATATTGATTTTGAAATGAAATTAAAGTTTCTCTTAATGTATGATGATGGTATCATATGAGTTTAGTTTAGTGTCGTTGTTTATATTTGATTTTTTATTTGAGTCTAAAAGTTGTAGTGCATATGTTAGATAAATTATCTGCATCCAATGAAAAGAAAACACTACAGGTTGAAAAATGTGATTTTTATATGGTAAAAAAATTTGAATTATCAAAGGGAATTTAGCGGCGGTTGCAAATCGTCGCTAAAAGGCAAAAAGTTGGATTGTTCATTGAATTTTGTCGACGGTTATAAACGTCGCTACATTAAACCGTCGCTATATAGTATTTAGCGATGGTTATGCCAGCGGTTGCTTAAAACCGTCGCTGAATGACCTAGTGACGCCTTTATTAGCGGCGATTTTGTAACCGTCGCTGTTTTATTTAGCGACAGTCATAACCGTCGCTATATACCTTTGGCGACCGTCGCTAAAATACAGTTTTCTTGTAGTGTCTTTATTATTCAACTGAAATAAATGTAGTATGACCTTTATTATTTGATAGATTTTGTGACTCAATGTAATACATTATCTTATTAATTACATTACTTTACCTCAATTCATGGAAATGTTTAAGTTTGGCACATTTAGATTTATATTTTCTAGAAATAAAACTTATAAGATGTTATAAAAAGTCATTTGATAGCACTTAATGAGTGCTATAGAAAAAAAAAAAAAAAGGGCCTTGAGAAACGCTATAGAAACTAATATAATAGCATTTGTTAAATGTTATGTGAGGGAAAACAATAGCATTTCAGAAATGCTATAATATAGTATACGATAGCGTTTAAGAAACGCTATGGTAGAGTCTACCATAGCGTTTCTGAAATGCTATAAAGGGCCAACTTACTATAGCGTTTTTAAAACGCTATAATAGACCCTGGGTCTATTATAGCTTCGGCAGACACAACGTTTTCTAAAACGCTATGGTATCCTACCATAGCGTTTTTGAAACGCTATTAATGAACATTTTTCTTGTAGTGATATCAATTACATCCAATTTAATGTCAAGATACATATGCAAAATTTAAAAACATGAAAAATTAACAATCATGAAAAAAAATTTATTAAAACTCAAATGGCTGAAGTTGGTCATGATGGGTACTTTATACAAAGTTGAATTTGTGGAGAAATATCCAAACTACTCTTTTATTTTTCTTCAAATTGCATGAATAACCTTAGTCATGTTTGATAAAATCTACATTATTAAAATTAGTACCGACAGATCATTTGAGAATTCTATTAAGTAATCATCATTTGCTACATTTAGACATATACTGAATAAAAAATAATAAAATTGTTTATTTCTAAAAAAGATGAAAGAAAATAAAATAAGAACACAATCAGTCTTGTCCAGACCCCGCCCAACCATTAATCTGAACGTTTTTCTACCGCCTAATACCTAAGTACCACTTACGTCGATTTTTAGAACACCCGATGATACCATGTCATGTACAGGTTTTTAGTACAAAATTTGAGTCACCGAAGACTTTTGCTCAACCCCACAGAAACTGTGGACCCAAACCAAAAGCCACTGTTGTCAACAGTGGATTTGTTCTTGTAAAAGAGGGGGAGAGGGTTGTGTATATTGTGCAAACCAACCTTTTTTTTTATATTTTTTTTAAATAAAAATAAGGTAACACAAAAAAGTACCTTTACTGAAATCATTAATATTCTATTGTCTCCTTGACATTAAACTATACGGACACCTATTGCATGCCTTGACATTTACGTGTTGTTTCTCATTCACAACATTTTGGGTGTTTGGAAGGGCTTCTTCGTCCTTCTCCTTTTGTCACTCACTCAAATGGATTCATCTCATTCTCACAAGTGAGTGGAATTCTTAATTTATTTCATATTTTCCTTTACTGAAATTATTGAAGATTACTATTGTATAATTCAAAGGCAGTTAGGGCTTTAGAGCATCTCCAGAGAGAGAGAGAGACTCCCAATTCCAAAAAATTTAGGAGATTTCGTGGTTTAAGGGAGCAAGCACTCTATCATGATGACTTCAGTTTAAAAACTCTTATCTTTTGTACAATAAATAATGCGAAGTTGTACATCTTTAAAAAAACAAAAAAAATGACGACCCATTTGAGAAACAGAGAAATGTCTTCCAATATATCGTAGGTGTTATTATCAACTGTTACATTTTGTATTTTTTTTTCTTTTCTTTTACAATTTAACCGATAATATAGATGCCAAAACGTACCACTGCATTGTTTGGTACACATAGTTCCCTTAATTCGAGGGCTCATATGTAGCTTGTCTACCCAAAGTAAGGGAGTGTTTCCTTGACAAAGAATAATACAATGGAAACAAGAAAAATAGGAGCCTTAGGCTTAGATTTTGGAGGAAACTTGGAATTTGAAAATGAGAGTTTATGACGTGTACGTCTCCATCTTGACACCACATGCAAGTTGCAGAATTTCCTCGGGAAGAAATTTAGTACATGGTGATGGTGGTGCCCTTTCTAGGTGAAGATACGGTGAACCCACCTACTGAGACCTACAGTTTTGGGGGTCCACTTGGGGTCCAACTACTCTAACTCAGGCCCATTTCCATTGGATTTTTGTACCCTTAATGGTTATGTTGACTTTTAATCATTTACCAGAAGAAAGGAAAATGATTTGAGAGTTTTTACAATTGGACCTTTACTTTGTATTTAATCAATATACTAATTAATTGCTTTGGTTAAATGATAATGATTTGAGTGTAATTGGGAATACGAGGAAAAAAAGAAATAGAGTGGTTAACAATAATTGTCCAAGTATTTATTATTGTATACTTGGGTTATTAATGGAGATAGATTCTAATTTTGGGCATCACTAAAATATGGGTTATTTTACCTTTTGCCTCGGTAATTTATTTTTGGTAAATTATCAATCACACTATAAAAACACGTTGGTAACGTAAAACATAGAATGTCACGTGTTAAAAATGGTATGTTTTGAAGTTGAAGGTCAGCTTCAGGCAGGCGTTGAAGTTGTGGTGAAAATGGTAAGAAAGTGGAGGCGAGGTCCAGCAAAGAAAAGTTAAAAGAGAGGGAGTGGACTTGTCTTTGTCGGTCGTCATCTCGAAACTCGCGTGAGGCCTTACCCTCCCCTGTTCCTGCTGCGCCCATTTTCACATAATAAAAAACGAGTGCTTATAGGGAGTTGGGTCTGCTGCCAGGGTTTGCAGTTTGGATGGCATTTTTACATTTTTGTCCCTGCCTTTTTAATTACTCTCTAAATATAACAACAATAAAAGAGGGGCAAAAGGATAATTTCGCCCCACAAGCTGCAAACCTAGGCTCCCTAGAATTGTTCATAAAAAACAATTACAAGGACCTAAAAACTAAAAAGAATTAGAGGAGGGGTGTGTGTATTTAATAAAAAGTTTCTGGTTGCTCGCAAACTCAACCACTCACTCTGACTCAATTGTCACGGTGATTGTTTTCCTAGTAGGAATCGCAAGTTAGATAACAATCTAAGATCATTAAGTTTTGTGAAAAATATGAACACTGACTAGGCAATTACAAGTATGATCAGCATCTTGTTCTTACCTAGGTTTTTACTTAACCTTACCAACGTTCTTTGGTATTTACTATTTGTGAATACAAGATTATAACAATTAGGTGAAACTCTCCTATACTCTAGCCCCATATCCTAGCATGCTTACTAAGTTTGTCATAGCTTAACAAACATACAAAGAAAAGTTCTCTATAAAGCAGTTAAACAAAACACAATCATTAATAGCAAGGAAGATTAAATTCAATTAATTTATAAAACACATGTTCGGGACTTCGAATCCACCCCTAAATAAGAGAAGTTTAGCTAGACATATTAATTATGTTCGAATAGCAATACATAATTAAATATCAAACTAAAAATAAGAGAAAGAGTTAAGAGATGAAACAAAACATTGTAGCATGATCCGTGGTGGTAGAGAGAGGAGTGTTGGGGTGCAAATAGCGAATTGAATTATTTCTCTCCTCCCTCCTCACTTCGCAGTCTGCTTCTTCAGCTCCTTGTGCGATTGCTCTGGTGAGAAGAGGTTGCGAGGGATGAGGCGACGGTGGTCGGTGTTTGCGTGGTTGGAGGAGATTAGAGAATCAAGCCAGAGAGGGATGAGGCGAGATGGTGGTGGGGTTTAGTCTATGTTGGTTAGATGGTGTAAGGGAGATGGCGGCGAAATAAGGGCTGGCGATGATTAGGGAGGAGGTCGATAGAGAGATGAAGATGGTGATGATGGGTGTGATGGAAGAGGAGGCTATTGCTGGATGGTTGGACGGAAGAGGAGGCTATTGCTGGATGGCTGGATGGTTTCTCCAAAACAAGGTATCATCATTTTTTTAATTATTTTTCTGTTTGGTTTCCTTCTTTGGTGGTTTCCTTGTTTGTGTAGTTTTCTTGTTTGTGTGATTTTCTTGTGCAACTAGTTGCTAATTTGCTTTACTTAGCTTCTATTTTGGAATCTTGTAATTGGAAACCTACAAAAACACGAAAATAACAATTAGTACCACAATTAATAAGTAATACCCAAAAATACATATAGAAATATGGTACTAAAAATAGCCTAATTATGTTGCTATCAAATTTCCCCACACTTATCTTTTGTTAGTCCTCGAGCAAATCCAATAAACAAAAATAAAAGACTCAAATGACTCAATCTATATTTTCCAACATTTGTCTCAGAGATTTTCAACGGATCATGACATGTTAAGATTATTTGTAAACACAAGATTAAATCCACATCATTCGAAAATTAATACATGTTCATAGCAATGATATAAAAATACACAATTAAATCAATCCAAGTTAATGTAAAACTCAAGCGCGTGCCAAGAAGAATTAACCCAAAAATCTCACTGGATGCACTCTTTTCTTTTTCACTGATTGTTTGGTAAAATCATTCTTCCTATTCTAGTTATATGTGAGAGGATTGATGTAAAAGGGAAACAAATAGCTCACATATGATATAACAAGAAAGAAATGCATTTTCTAACTTTTTTTTTTTTTTCCAGATATATGATCTCATGGAAGGAATGCTACTATTTGAATGCAAGAACTAGTGACACCATATGCTCATACCTCATTCGAATCTCCACATCGTGACATTGCAAGACACACTGAATCAAAAGTCTTAATTCATGATGTAATGGGGCCAGGGGTCAAAGGAAGAGAAAGAACGGATATGAAATTTTCAAAGGGCTTGAAGAAATGGTGAAAGCGTGTAATAAAATTAGAGACATTAGCAATTAATCATATGGTTCAAGACATAAGTAGGAAAATGAAGAGGTGGCCCACTGAAAATGAAGAGTTTCAACCATTATTTTGTATCTACTGAATGAAAAGAACTGGGATATCTGTATGGTACTGAAATACTGAATGAATATTGACAAGGACTTGTGTCTCTTTGTAATTTTGTATTTTTTTTTTTTTTTGAACTTTTTTTTATAGCAACTCTTTATTCTTGAACTGTCTATCATAAGGGTCTTCCACCACACTTGCTTTTCAACATACCTTGAACTACAATAAAATATCTGCAAATCAAATTATGTTACATTTTTTTTATTAGGTTAGGGGTAGAAAATGAGGGTAATGAAACAAAAGGCTTAATTACAGGCTCAACGGGGTTAACCTAAATGAATATATCATGGATCATATTTATTTGACAATGGTGGAAACTAGGTGCCTTTATCATGTCAAGCATGTCATGCAATTCAATATGATGTTTTGAACGAAATTAATACAACTTTTAGTGTTTAATTCTTAAGCAATCCAAGTAGCAACAAAAACAAATAAAATTGAGATCATGCAACGAATTATTATTGACAAAAGAAATGAAAGATGACATAACTAAAAGCTCTCAAAATCAAAGGAACAATAGGCTCAAAACTTACATATGGGTTATAATGAGTTAAATTCAACTAAGCATGCTATGAGTACCAATTACTAAGTTTATTACATGTGAATTTGCATATGATGACCATGAATAAGCCTTAACTAAAGAATAATATTAGATCTTAAATCATGTTTATAAATCACCTTAAAGTCATGCAATTAAAAACCAAATCTTATCATTGACTTGGAAAGTATCCTAAGACTCAAAACAACTAAAAAAATATTTATTTTATTTATTTTTTTATGACACTAATACCAACAAAGAAAATAAAAACCAACATTTTTTTTTGTATTTTTTAATGGACAGACACTTTTTATTTAATTTTTTTGTTTTTTAATTTTATTTTTATTTTTAATAAAAACAACGTTTTGTCCCCCCCCCCCCCCCCCCCCCCCACACACACACACACTTAAACCTAACATTGTCCTCAATGTTAATTGATTATAGCACATGTAATGAAAGATTTAAACGCGGAAAAACAAACTACTAACAAACAAAAACAAAAATAACGAAAAGAAAATAAAGGGATAAAAAAAAAGCAAATCTGATTGGGTTGCCTCTCAAAAAGCGCTTGTTTTTAACGTCGTACAGCCTGACAATATCTCCAATTAATCCTCAGAATAAGTGGGAACATGGAGTGATACGTCCTCCACGTCAAGCTCCCCAAATGACTCATAATAGGGCTTAAGTCGATGATGTTTCACTTTAAACTCCTTCTCGGTTGTGACACTCTTAATCTGTATAGCACCATGGGAGAAAACATTAGTAATAATAAAATGACCAACCCATTCAGAACGTAACTTACCAGTTCTAAGACATGATTGGAAAAGCAAGACTTTCATTCCAACGACAAAAGTATTTCCATGGATAATCTGATCATGAAAAACTATGGTTTTCTCCTTATAATTGCCTTTACCATTCAACTGTAATTTCTTCCATTTCTTTGTGTCATAGGGAACTCTATTGCTCTCACATCCAACAACAGTAGTAATGGTGGTCTCAAGTTCATCCTCATTTTTTACGTCTGACAATTTCTGGGCCAAATTGTCATTCACATTAATAGAAAAAAAATGATTTTTAGTAGGATATCTCGTGATTTCAAAAATGTTGAAGCCAATCACATCACCATCAAATTCCATGGTCAGTTTTCCCGCATGTACATTAATATTTGTCTTCGCAATTTTCATGAAGGGGCGCCCTAAAAGAAGAGGCAAATGTGCTGAAAATTCCGATTCTTCCATCTCAAGCACATAGAAATCTCCTGGAAATATCAAATGGTTAACCTGCACCAACACATCTTCCAACAAACCTCGAGGATATGCATTAGAACGGTCGGCCAATTGAATAATAACACCATCATTTTTTAACTTCCTGAGATTCATAGATCGATAAATAGAATATGACATAACATTAATTGAAGCACCTAAGTCTAGCATTGCACATATAATTGCCTTTACTATCATAGATCTCAATACTCCTATATCGATGATGTGTCATCCAACAACACAATTGACTAGTTTACGTATTGCACATGGACAGTAGGAATCCTAGCCTATATTGTGTTTATTATGTTTCCTATATTATAAGTAAGTGGAGCATTGAGAGTTTAGGAAAAAAATAATGGTTTTTACTAACTCAGGAGGATCCCCATAGTTTTCACTGTAAATAAAAAACTCTATTAAGTTAAAAAAAAATGTTAATTTGTTTGAGTTGAAAATTTCAGAAAAATTACAAATTAAACAATAGAAATAACATGGCAAAATTTCAGAGGGTTTTGGCACCATTCCTTGATATACGTGTTTAGGTCTCCGTCATTAAATAGCTTGATAAACGGTCTTTGTGAGTATTTAAGGACAATTGGCGTTGGGCGGCTTGTTCTCTCCTAAGGTAGGTCCTTGCTTGTTTCGTGATATTAATATAAAAAAATTATTTATCCCACTTAGCGCGAATCTCAAGGCACACATATCGAAACGAGCTGAAGTTTGACACATTATTTCTATTGTTGGTCTTTAACTTTCTCAAAATTTCAACTCAAATGATATGTTTTTCTTGTGTATGTACGGTCATTAATTTACAATGAAAACTAAGGGAGTCATTTTGGGTTAATAAACCTAGTTTTTGTCTCTAATGCGCCAATAGTTATAAGTACAAAGAATATAGGAAGATACATGGCTTGCAAAAACATGAATATATAAAGTCACGTATATGACTAATACTTAAATAATCTATAACCAATACACAATGTGGACAAAACGACATGGCATGCTTTCAACCACTAACACCATGTCTTTTTGTAACTCGAGAAATCGACCAAACTATCAATAAAATCCAAAAACGAGTGGAAGGATGGAAGTCAAAGCTCTTATCGCGATTCATCATGTTTTGAGCTCTATACCAATTTATTCTATGGCTGAAACTCTTGTCCCCTGTAAAGTTTTTGATAGAATTCAAAATATCATTGCCCATTTTCTTATGGGGAGATCACGAAGGCAAGCACAAACGAGTTTGGCTGTCATGGGAGAGACTAAGTGTACCTATCTGTGAAGGAAGACTTGGCATACAAAACATCTTCCATAAAGTGAAATCTTTCAAACTCAAGTCTTTTATGGGGTTTGTTGCATACAAATTCCTTATGGGCAGTTGTTGTTAGGCATAAATATATGGAGGAAGGAGTTTCGCTTGTGAATCAGAAACTGAAATCAGACACGTCAAACTATGTCAAACAGTTATTTGGGTTACACCATATATTGATGGAGAACTCGGTTTGGAAAGTTGATCAAGGCAGGGTTAGCTTTTATAATGAAAATTGGTCTACATGTGGTTTTTCCAATATATCAGTCCTGCAAGGATTGAGCGTTGTTGGCCTTCACTTAAGGACATGGTGGATTTAGGTTTTTGCTAATTAAATCATGAGTCAAGATCATTGGCTCGAGACTGGTTCTATAAAAGGATTAAAAGCACCGAAGGAGATACACGCATATTGACTCTTACAAATAATGGTGATTTCTCAGTGAAGTCTTGCTATGAACTTCTTCGGTCACATGGTGAGTTGGATGGTGTCTTGAGCAAGATTTGGCACCCAATGATACCCACCAAGATCTCAACATTGGTGTGGAAAATTATTAGAAGAGTCATTCTAGTGGACATATGATTATAAGAGTGTCGAATAGAACTAGCCTCAAAATGTCGTTGTGTGAACCCACAAATGGAATCACCGAAGTACCTCTTCATTGAAAGTGATCTGACTAGAGGAGCCTTGGCACACTTTGAGCTGATTTTTGACATACATGCTAGGAGGGCAATGGAGATTTAAACCTTGCTTAAGGTTTAGTTCACGCGAGCTAAAAACTATACTCAACTGGAGATTCTTGTTAATGTAATGCCTTTTTTTATTTTATGGGAAATCTGGATCCAACAAAATCGAAATAACGAAGGGTTAAGGTGGAACTCGTGTTGTATAATCCTAAAAGTTTGACATTGGATGAGGCTAGTTTCCAACGTTTTAAAACCAAAAAACCAGAAACGATTATTTGGGTATTGAGCTGCTCCAAGTTGCAAGGAAACCAAATTTGATCGTTTATTGGAAACTCTTTGGGTATTGAGTTGCTCCAGGTTCGTATGCTTTGAATATTGATGGTTCTTCTATGAACAACATAACCACAAGATGAGCTATAGTCAGGGACGAAAATGGCATTTCTATTCAAGCTGAGAAGTACTTTTTTAAAAGGTTCTAATAATTTGGCGGAATCAAATCCCTCACTTGAAGGTTTGACACTTTGCAAATGGACCAAGTGTGTTAAAATTTTCATTCAATCGACTCAGAATTAGTTTGTAATTGGTTTTATGACCGATATAAAATACCTTGTGCATTAGAATATATCTGGCAAGGAGTGAGGGATTTATAAGCACAGTTGGACTGACATTGCAGTCATGTTTTTAGATAGTTTGGCGAGGTTGGCTCAAACATAGTTCTAGAGCTCACAACAGGTATTCCCTTCCTGGTCGGCCAAAGCTTTGACAAAGTTGGATATAGAAAATATAACTTATCTAAGTGTTAGAGGTTAATTTTTATATTCGTTTCCCACTTGTCAAAGGGTAAAGTTGTTGATGTAGTCGATTCTTCCTCCCATTCCTCACTGCTTACCTAGACCTGCACAAGTAGCACACGTGAGCCAAGGACCACTGTGTGGTAGCCGATGCACTCCGATGCTTAAATTAGAGAAGGCTTAGGGGATGCTTAAAGTTGTAAATTGGGTTTCTGTAGTGTACCTTAAGTTCATCGACCTTATCTTTCATAGTGTAGGAGTCATTGTTCAGCTAGGCCTTTGGTGGTGTAGTTTAGGGAAAATATCTTGTTGGAGATCCTTTCTTGTTTGGGAGCTGTCCATGTGGGATAGTTTCCCTACACGACTTGTGCTTCTAGATATGTGGGAGAGGTTTCAATTTCTGAGTGTTGTCCATGCAAGGAAGTTTCCTTGCCCGACTTATACTCTAGTATTTGTTTCCTAGTCGGAACCGATGTATTGCTGGTATGTCTGTCTTGGGTCGATCCCCAGATACTTGCCTTATCGGGGCTTACTTTTGCCTTATTAGGGCTTATGAGTATTGGACTTGATCGTGTGATGAGTGGGCTTAGTGGCACATTGCAATTCGGGTCCAATGTTATGAAATCTACCAATAATGGGCATAATGTTGTCTGGGCTTCGCTGAATTGAGCATGCACTCGAGCCTGCTTTATTCTGTTGACGAGATTATCATGACATGTGTACTGTGCCGATTAGAGGACAGTTTGATGTATTATCAGTCGTAATATGCCCCCTTCTTAACTTGTATGTTAGTCCTTTTGGATATTAGTAATGTACCCCCTTCTTAGCTTGTATGTTATTCCTTTGGACATTGGTAATTAAGGTCCGACATTTCAGAGTTGTCCTTCCATACATGAGTTTTTTTCTATAAAAAAATTTGTCAATTACAAGACGTGATTGAAAATCAGTGAAAGTATAACAGCTAGGTGATGACCATGAGAACCTATATCATTCCATATGATATAAAGTGGTTTGTTCCTTCTACTCTAACTCTCATTTTGATTCTCTAATGTACCTACTGAAAGAAAAAAAATCCTCTAATGTGGCAGTTGACTGTCGTGACATCATTTAATTGAATCTTAATTATTGGGTTTTCCCAAATTAAGTACAACCATTTAAAAAAAAAATACTAATTGAAAGCCAATGAGATGATATGCCAGGTCAATCACACTACAACAAATGAGCAGTTTTGTAACAACCCCAAACAGTATAACTTTTGTGATGAAACATTCCACCAAACAATTTCACGTCAAAACTAAATTCAGGTAAAAATCTGAAAAACTGTTTCACAAATGAAGTGATACAATAATTTGATCACCATGAATAGCAGCACCATACTATTCATGGTGATCCAATTATTGTATTACTTCATTTGTGAAACTGTTTGATTAACTGTTACATCACAACAATGATACTTATTTTGGGTTGTTACAAACATGTCAATTTGGTGTAGTGTGAGAAACGTAGAAAAATATATTTCATTTTTTAATGTTTAGAAAAATCTAACTAAAATTAGCAGCCATTAGTTGACACTCCAAAGTCATTACTAAGTACTGCCTTCTTATGGTTACTGGTTTCAATGGTTCATTGTCGATTATAAGAACATAATATAATAGCTATGACTAATATTACTTTCAATAAGAAACTTACGAAAAAAAAAAGATAATAATAATAATAAATTCTAATCGTATATTAGAAGTAGTTTGATGTATATATAATTTGACTGTTTAGTCGCCAAGTATCACTGTGACTAAACATTGCTCCTAATTCTAGCTACAATTCATAATTTAAAGACAATGGCATTTAACCACACTATCATTTGACCTCTAAAGGAAATTAAGGAGCCCAAGGTGCGCCTATTAATTTTAAGCAGTGTTCTAAAAAGCGCTAGGCGGTGGGCGGGCGGCGAGTAGGTGCCTAGCGCTCAGGGGCTTAGACGGTTTTAAGTTTTGTATTATAACTTTAATAATTTACAAAAGTTAAGCATAATACCTTATCAATTACATCCAATTTAATGCCAAGATACATATGCAAATTTTAAAAACATGAAAAATTAACAATCATGAACAAAATTTATTAAAACTTAAATGACTGAAGTTGGTCATAATGGGTACTTTATGCAAAGTTGAATTTGTGGACAAATATCCAAACCTACTCTTTATTTTTCTTCAAATTGCATGAATGACCTAAGTCGTGTTTGATAAAATCTACATTACTAAAATTGGTACCGGCAGATCTTTTGAAAATTTCATTAAGTAATCATCATTTGCTACATTCAGACATATACTGAATAAAAAAAAATTAAATTGTTTATTTCCATAAAAGGGGAAAGAAAAATAAAATGAGATCACAATCAACCTTATTAAAATAAAAAAACTCGCCCAGACCGCCTAGACCCCGCCTAGATTGCCCAGACCCGCCCAGAACCAGCCTAGACCGCCCAGACCCCGCCCAGCCATTAATCTGGGTGGCGGCTGCTTAGACCATTTTTTAGAACACTGATTTTAAGCAGAACTTGCAATATGTTGTCCTATTTTTCTCTCACATCAACAAATATTTTGTTATTCTATGCGACAGAAACGAGGAAGCATCATAAACTCTTGAAGTAAGGCTATTGCTTGGGGTCATTTGTTACCAAAAAAATTCCTAGCATGGTTTTTAAGTTTCCAATTTTTTTTTTTCTCTTCTAATGATAAAGCTTTTGTCAAATAGTTCCAAATATGGTTTATTTCTTTGAAACACTTTGGGAAAATATCATATGTAGGAGTATGATGTTAGGAAAAATATCTTTAAAAATTGCTATTTACGATCCAAAACTTTCAGTTTTTATTTATTTATTATTTATTTCTAATTTTTAAGCACTCAACACTTAGCAACTAGCATTAAGCAACTCCTGGTGTTTACTAAAGGGAGTTGCTACATGTATCCGACCATTTGGATCAGTTGCAACTCATCACATTTAGTAAGGGAGTTGCTTAATGTGATGAATTCACAACGTATTAAGAAGTTCTACTTAGGAGTAAAAAAAATATATCCGATCAAATTGGAAAATACGCCACCTAAGAATCCACTTGGTAACATTTGGTTATGATTAAAGGTTAAAACAAATACAAACACCCAATAATCCACTTGGTAACATTTGATTATTCGGAATCAAAATTCTGATCAAAACTAAAAGTAAACGACTCCTAATATTTATCCGGGGTAGGTTGAATTCCTGGCTTCGTTTTTCCTTGCTCTCTTTTCCACCTAACCTTTAACTTCTTTGAATACATGTTCAAATTCTTATACATCTCTTCTTGTTGGAGTTTCGCTAAAGTACGGCTGATAAAAAATGGGCAATCACTGTAAATTGATACCAAAACAACCCAACCAAATCCATTGTTTACACCAATGCAATTATTTATGACACCCATAATACGAAATGATGAGATCATGATCATGTTTGATAATGAAATAGTAAAAACTAAAAATTCAGAAAAAAATTATAAAAAATTGGGACATAAACCATAGTGTATATGTGCATGGTATCGTGGTCATTTCTGGAACCCAGCTGTAGCTTTTGGTCTGCTTTCTTTTGTCCCTTTCAACTCATGTTTCCATTCCATCCTCTCTCTCTCCCTCCATGCCTTTTTATCTCTCTTCCTTCAATGCTTCTCTTTGCTCTTTCTTGTGCTTCTCTCCCCTCCCCCTTATATTTACCTAAACCCAAACCATTCTCTTCATCAACCATTATCACAAAAAAAAAAAAAAACCCATCTCTTCTTGAGCAAGAAAGAAAGAATATGATGGGGGAGCTATCTCTTTGAGGGGAATGTTGTCTGGCTCGAGGCCATCAACTCTATCAATTGATCTTGATTTTTTCATCTCTCAGAGATGGTCTTGATTATGATTTGATCACTATTTATTGATGTCCTCGGACCAGGCTTCATTCCCCCCAACCACAGCTACCTCTTGATGCTATGATGGAGGAACAGATCTGATGGTTAATGATTGGCTTTATTTTTATTTTGGCCATTTAAAAAGAATTAGTTTGTTGGTTATATATAGAATCTCTTTTTAATTTTTCATTTATATATTGGTGTTTTTGTGTGTGTGTTTTAGAGAAATTTAGATAGGTAGGTTGTTGGGTTTGTGAAGATTGGTGTAATGATAAATCTTTTTGACTTTTCTCTGACTGAATGAGGAAAAAGGTTTTCATCATTACCTCGTTCCTGCACTTTGGTTTCTAGATCTTGTTATGAAGTTGTTTTTTTTCTTCTTTTGTCAGTCAGTCCAGCAAACTCCAACTTTCATCATTAGGAAATCATTTCTTCATGATGCATTTTACAGGATCTGATGAATGATGGTATTATCTCTGTTTTCTCTTACCCAACTCCGGATTTAGGGTTTCTGGGTGAGGATGTGCAACCACCCCATCTATGAAATGGTTTTCAAACATTCATGGATCTCTGTCTTTAAGCTTCTTGTAAGCACTTTTCTTTGTCTGGTTCATGGACTAGTTGTTTTCTTTAATGGTATGCACTATCTTTCATTTACATAGACATGGATGTTTTATGATAAAACCCTTTAATCACTTCTCTTGAGTTGATGGTCTTAGTAGGTGATTGGTGTGTATGTTGTACAATTGTTGATGTCTGTCCTCTTTGTTTTCTGTTCACATCTTCGTCACACAACTTTGCTTTGTCTTTTCAGGATGAAATCTCATCTCTTTCTATTGATATCTGGGTTCATATTGAAGTGAAGAGAGGAGAAGAGAAGAAAACTGAACTGCAGATATATATATTCAGGAACATTGTATTTATGTCTTGACTCAAAGGTTGCATAGATCTAGCTTCAATTACTTGGAAGGATATATAATCGTCATGATCATCAACATATGCGGATGCTCAAGATCTAATTGACTTTTGTAAAGTGTGCATAGCAATCCCACAACTATTAGTATTGTAAACTTTACTGAATTGCTAGCAAAGCAAACTCAGTGAAGTCAGAGAAAAATTGGATGCAAATGGAGTTGCTTTGTTAGGAATGTGTCATTTATACTGTTTTGATTAATAGTCTTCTTGCCTTTTTTTTAAGTGTCATTTGACCGTCAGGAAAGTGAAAAACGTTGGACTTCATGCTAACCCACTTTCCTTTGACATTGTTATAGTCTATTTTCTAGATGATGAAAATAGTTTTCTTCTTCAGCTACTGTTTGTATGCAAAGCCAAGTTCATGTGGAAACCTGTGGATTTTATGTTTGAGTTAGGCTGATTCATTGACTGTTGTGCATACCTTTCCATTTGAGTAAGATGTTATCAGATTCTCATCCTGGAGTTTCTGTTAGGCATTGTGGTGTTGTTTTGAGCATAATGGGTTTTCTACCCCTCGTTCAAATAGATTTAGCTTTAGCTCACTTTGCTTATAGCTAGAAATCACTTTGTGTCTTTTATGATTTCAAGGCACCAGAAATCCAAGAACTAAAATGGAGTTTTGATTTTAGCTAATTTATTTTTCCATCTTATTTGATGTGGTATACTTTGTATATTCCATAAGATTTAAATGAATGCACAAGGTACCATTGGTACACAAACAGGCCCATTTTTTTGCCTTTCAAAAAAAAGAGAAACAGGCCGGTGAAAGAAAAGATAGGTGAGAGAGGTTTCATTTTATTTTATATGATTTTAACCATTTGTGAAGTCAGACAGCAGTACATTGGGGTGTCATTCTTGCTATTTAAAGTTGTGGCGGTGAGTTTTCTCGGATAAGCTTACAGGTAGTCTATGCCTTGTGGGCTTATGGAGTCTTAGTTTCCTCTTTACTTCATCATCATTTATATATATATATATATAATATCAGCATGTATGGATTCCTCTATCATCAATGCTATCTTTAAATGTGAACTCTCAAGTTTATATCATTTACGTTTAAAGCACCATATTGAAATTTATTGACTTGGTTATGAATGTACCATTACAGTGTCAGTTACCTGTGCTGTAGTTGGAGATGGGCATTTTGTTTTGGTTTTTAATGGAAGTTGCTAATCAGTGAGTGAGCAATCAAAATTTTAAATATTTTTTTTGTGAAACGAATGAGCAATATCAATTGCAACATCCAATAAAAAAAAATGATTTTAACCATTGATAACTAGTTGACGCCGGGCAGAATATTGATTATCCTGCGGACTAGTTCAACAAACAATTCACAAGAAATGATACAAGAGATTAGCCCAAAAACACAGAGAAATAACTCTAATGTCAATTAAATTACTCAAATCAAAAGTCCCTTACAATATTGAGTAAGAACTCTATTTATAGTGCTCAATAACTTGAATAATAAGCAACTTATTCCTAAAAGAAAAAAATTAGAATCAAATACTAAAATAACAAACAGTTTATTCATAAATAAAAAAATAAAGTTTAATCCTAAAAGAAAAATTAGTATCAAATACTAAAATAACAAACAGTCTATTCTTAAAAGAAAAGGTAAAACCTAATCCTAAAAGAAAACTAAAAAACTCCTAATTAAATTGAAAGAGTAATTTAGGAACTTAGAAACCCTAAAAACCCAAATTAAAAACTCTAGAAACTCAAATTATGAACACTAAAAACCCTCTTACATCACTAGTGATATTTACATTCTCTATAAAGCATAAACTCAATCTTTTCATGTAAGACAAAATGTTAGAATGTTTTGTTTGTGGTTGTGTAGATAAGTTGAAAGAAAGTGGGTTTTCATGTTTGGCATAGAAATTTCATCCCATTGGGTTCAATCCTCATAATGGATGATTAGTCTAGCAGCACAGTGTGTGTGCTTTGTTGCAATGAAGCAGCATTGTATCATACAAAAGGAGACTTGCATTTTGGGTGAATAACTCAGAATCTCAAACAGCATCAAGATTGATTGATGGTGATGTCTTTGTCTCTGTTGGGCATGGAGGCCGATAATATTCAAATTTGATTCGTGTTGTCTGTAATATTTATTCTACTTCTGACAAACAAAAAATATATGAATGTTCACGAAACAACCTTGCTACCTCACTTTGTCTCTGTTACTTATATTATATAAAAGTTGTTGTTCGACAAAAGAATAGTAAAGGCAATCAATAAAATGTGACTATGGTCCTTGATAAGAATAATTATCAGGAAATGTTGTCGTCTAAGATTATTTATGTTATTGAAAAAAATGAGGTGCCAACGACATACACCTCCCATTTTAAACTTTTTTTTTAACAAATGTTAGAATGGTTGTCATAATGAAATAACAAATTGGTTATTTAATTTTCAAAGGTGAAAGTCATTGAGATATGAGTAAAAACTTTCCTTCTCGTCCAGATTACCATGGTTGCTTTAGACATAAACAACCTTTCTTTGAACATAAAGAGTGAATGAAAATATTGGTAATCAAATCAATGTTGATGGACTTCAATTTGCATTATAATCACATTTGTTGTTGTTGAACAATTTTCCATGATACTCATAATGCTGTCTCACTTTATGGGGAATTGTGTCCCTTTTTTGTTTTTTTTTTTTGACTTTTGTAAAACAAAAAAGTGAAGTCTTTTGAGCTCAATAATGTCCGAGACTTGGACTTGTTTTATGGGGTTTCGCCCTTGAAAGGCTTATGACCACATCTTCTGTCCTTAATAATTGACTTCCATTGTCATCATAGAAAAAGTGTATAAGTGTTATAATAAAGTGGTCAACTACTTTTTGGTATATTAGGACCTTATGAAAAGGAAGGGAAGGGCGATATGTTACGGTTGCAGGTCCTAGGCACTGACTGATAGATAGATAGATAGAGAGATGTATATATGCAAAAAGGTTTTTGGAGAGTGTTGATTTTCTTCCAATAATGTCATGCACTTAAGCAAGGCCATTTTTCTTCTTCTTTCATCCAAACAAAAATTAAATTGGTAATATGGCTCCATTATTGAAACTTCAAAACATGATTTTGAACTGCCCAAATAAATGAAAATTTTAGCTGTGTGATCTTGGAAAGTTGTATTTTACCCTTCTAATCAACTCCTATTTTTTTTTTTTTAAAGTCCAGCGCTTGAAAAAAAAAAACAAATAATGTTGTAACTCTGTTGGTTTCTTTTCTAAAATTTTGTTTTGCGGCTTTGTGGGTTTCATTCTATAATTAACCATTAAGAGATTTGAAATGATCCATGCTTGTAGTAATATAAGTTGGTGGGTTGGACTTTGCTATCTATGTCCTTGCACATGCTTTTGTGTTTCAGTTAATTTTCCTCCTATAACCAATGGGGGAATCAATCGATCTTGCAGAATTACTTAAGAGTATTGGATACAATAAGGGGAATCAGTTGCTGTAATTTGGAATTACTTAGAGCATCTCCAATGGGAAAACTTCAATTTCAATTGAACTTTCCTTGTGCATGCATTTTTGTGCTCCAATCAATGTTCCAAAACTCAACGTGTTTGAGACTGTTTCTAGAAGAGAGTTTAAGATCTTGTCCAATTAAACTTAATCTAACCAAACATCAGGCAGGACTGACTTGGTCCATAACAACCGGAAACAACCTCTGCCCAATCAAAACTCATTTGGGCACAAATTGGGTGAGCCCAATTCCTTTAAGCTCAAGGCTTCAACTCTCGGTTGGGATCTTTAAGCACATTCAAATTTTACATTGTCGAGATGGATGGGTTACCAGGATAGCTCATTGCTAACTCAATTTCTACCCACGTACCCCTGTGCTCTATATACCCAACCCAACTTAGTGATCGCCACAAGTTACAACCAAAACAACCTAAAGGCCAAGTGTATTGCATTAGATATTTGGACTATATAATGATTCTTCCCCAAATGAATAATGAAATGTATGTTTTCAACTCTAATTTTTTTTTTCCCATTTTCCCTTCTCTATTTTTAATAATTACATATGAAACCAATACACCAATGAAGAATGTCAGGGGTATTTGTGTCTTTTAATTGAAAAAAATTTACACATTTGTTTTCAACCTAATTTTTGGGTTCTGAAAATGCTCTCCTAACTTTATAATATTTACAAAGAAAAATCAAAAGGTGGTAAAAGTGATAAAGGGTGTTTCCGTTTTAAAATGAAAGCACTGTTACATTTTTTTTACACTTTTGCCCTCACATATTAATATTATTTATAATCAAATACAACCCCTCAAAATATTCATTAATTATACTTAAATCCCTTACATAATTAATTTGAAGCCCTCAAATTATCTATAAATTATAAACATGCCCTTACATCTAACTTTTTTGATTTTGCCATTTTTCCATTCACATTTCATAATTTTTACAATCCAAACCAACCACTCTTAAACATTGATATATTATATTTAAGCCCCTAACATAATTTATTTCAAGCTCTTAATTATCTATAAATTATAAAAAAACCCTTATAACTAACTTTTTTACTTTTTTTTGCCATTCATATTTCATATTTTACAATCAAAACCAGTTCTTCGAAAACATTGATTAATTACACTTAAGCCTTTAATATAATAATTTATTTGAAGTTCTCTAATTCTTTATAAACTATCACTACTAAAAAAATCCCTTTTTGCGACGACTCGTAGAGCGACGAGGCAAGTTTTGTCGCTCAAAATTAACTTGGCGCGACGACATATTTAATATCGTCACGCTATTACAAAAAATAGCAAACTATTTAATGCGACGCACTGTTTCGTCGCTTAAAAACCTCTTACGCGATGAACTTGAAGCCTTCGTCGCATAACTAATATGCGACAACATGTCGTCGCTTAAAACCAAATATTTTGTCACCTTACAATACCTAGGGCTACGTGATGACTACTTTGAACGACCAACTTGAACATCCTTGGGCGACAAACTGTTCCGTCACCTAAATATATCTTACGCGACGAACAAGAAGCCTTTGTCGCATAAATAATATGCAACAAAGTATTGTAGCTTAAACCCAAATATTTTGTCGCCCTAAAATACCTATGGCTATGTGTCGGCCACTTTGAATGACCAACTTGAACATCCTAGGGCGACAAACTGTGTCGTCGCCTAAATATATCTTACGTGACGAACTGGAAACCTTCGTCACATAAAGTATTCAAGACAAAGAATCGTCGCTTAAAGCGAGTAGGTTCATCGCCTAAAACATCCTAGGGCGACGAACAACGTCGTCGCACAAGCTCTGACCTGTTCATCTTCTCTAGGTGTTAGAATAATCATATATGCGTTTTTCATTATTTTCTCCTCTCGTTTTATTCTTTTCTCTGCTCAATTGATTTCTCTCACTATATACTCCAAGCTTCCAACAGTTAATTAGGCTTCGTCCTTTCTCTGCGTCGCCAGCGTCGGCCACACCTTCAATCGTCTCTCTCTTTCACTTGGAGAACGGTGAGGAAATTGCTAATTTTTTTTTTTTTGAAATTTCATGAAATTAGGTTGCTATCATGTGGATTTTTGGGAGTGTCTCACATTGTTTTTCGAGTGCATACTAGATATTTATTAATTAATAATATCTACATCGTCCACTTGAAGAATTGTAATTGAGATGCTGCCAAAATTTTTTCACATTAAAACCTAATCGCATTAGTGTCGTTAACTCTCTTGAATTCTCATGTTTTGTTTATAAACTGAAAACAAGCGTAATGGAAAGACAGTGGATACAAAATCAGAACAAATGCTGTGATGAATATTTAAATGGGATCGAGAGCTTCATTGAGTTTGCAAGGGCACATGTCACTGGTATGACGAATCATATCAAGTGCCCGTGTCAATGTTGTAACAATTGTTTGTGACAGACATTCAATATGGTTCGATATCATTTGGCGAGGTATGGGATGATTCAGAATTATACGAGGTGGATTTATCATGGGGAGCAACGAGAATTTGGTTCGACTTCATCAAATTTTCAGCCACTTGTACCGCACATTGATGAAACGTCCATGAATGATAATGACCAAGTTATGGGTAGAATAAATGACGCTTATCCATATGCATCGATGAACGAAGATGGCATTGATGATATGGTAGGAGATACTGTACCTCCCAACATGTTGCAAAGTAAAGAGTTAGAAAATTATGAAAGACTGTTGAAACAAGCCCAACAAGCATTATACCCCGATTGCACAGAGTTCTCCCTGCTTACTGCCATTGTGGAGTTGATGCATTGCAAAGTGAAACATCATATGTCGAATAAGTGTTTTTCTCATTTAATGGGAATTATGAAGCGGATGCTTCCGAAGGAAAACGTTTTGCTTGAGGATTATCGTAACGCACAGAACTTGTTGAATGGTCTCGGTTTGGGGTATCAAAAGATTCATGTTTGCAAATACAACTGTGCATTATTTTATAAGGAAATTGAAGGGATGGATGCATGCCCTGTGTGCAATGAGCCAAGATATAAGACTAATTTTGGTAATAAAACGAAGAAAAATCCACAAAAGGTTTTGCGTTATCTTCCACTGAAGCCCAGATTGCAGCGACTGTACATGTTGACGCACACTGCGAGTCATATGAGATGGCACAAGGAAGGAAGGGTTGATGATGATTTTTTGAGACATCCTGCTGACGAAGAGGCTTGGAAAGCATTCGATACTATGTATCCCGATTTTGCAGAAAACCCGCGCAATGTCAGATTGGAGCTTACAACTGATGGATTTAATCTGTTCGGGAATATGAGCTCTACTTACAGCACTAGGCCCGTCGTTTTTGTTCCTTATAACTTGCCCCCTTGGATGAGTATGAAAAAAGAATTTACAATGATGACTTTATTAATTCCCGATCATCCCGGAAAGGACATTGATGTTTATTTGCGGCCGTTGGTTGATGAGTTAAAAGACTTATGGAAAAATGGTGTACGTACATTTGATAAGTCTACCAACACAATGTTTATGTTGAGAGCAGCAGTGATGTGGACTATACATGATTTTCCCGCTTATGGAAATATTTCAGGTTGGAGTACTCAGGGCTATAAGGCATGTCCGATATGCAACGATGATGTAATGTCTGATTGGCATGCGAGAAAGGTTTGTTTTATGGGTCACTGTAGATGGTTGCCCCAGGATCACGAGTGGCGAAAAAATAAGGTGGACTTTGATGAAAAAATGGAGAACGACACTAAACCTAGAGAATGGTCGGGGGATGACATTTTGGCTAAGTTGAATAGCTTGGAATTTGGTCAGATCGGCAAACATCCCAATAATCGTGATACTAATTTGCACAGGTCAGCTACACATCTGAACTGGACGAAGAAGAGTATATTCTTTGAGCTTTCGTACTGGTCGAAATTAAAGATCAGGCACAACCTAGATGTGATGCATATTAAAAAGAATGTGTGTGATAGTGTGGTTGGGACAATTCTTGGCATCGAAGGAAAATCGAAGGATACTATGAAAGTGAGGCAAGATTGTATGAACATGGGTATAAAGAAACGGTTATGGCTTAAGAAAGTCGGTGACAAATGGGTAAGGGGACATCCCTATTTTGCAGTTAAACCGCCAGTAAAGATAAAAAATTTTAAGTTTTTTTCTTCTGTGAAGTTTCCAGATGGGTACGCATCTAATATTGCCCGTTGTATGAAAATGAGTGATGGGAAAATGTCGGGATTGAAGAGCCATGACTGTCATGTACTACTGCAACGTCTTCTTCCGGTCGCTATTCGAGGATTTTTGCCATCGGGTGTTGTTGGCCCTATTACAGAATTGTTGAGATTCTTCCAACAGCTATGCGCAAAGTCTCTGCGCAAATCGGATATAGAAAGGTTGCAAGACGATATTATGAACATCTTATGCAAATTCGAACAAATATTTCCTCCGACATTTTTTACTTGCATGATTCACTTGATGATACATTTACCGGGTGAGGCAAAGCTTGGTGGGCCGGTCAATTATCGGTGGATGTACCCAATAGAAAGGTAACTCATATGCTTGTTTTCTAACTATTCTTCATTTATTATAACGAGTCTGACATCTTTTATATTTTGCAAAATACTAGGCACATACAAAAGGTATGTACAGAACAGGGCAAGACCCGAAGGATCCATAGTAGAGGCATATATTGCAAATGAATCACTTAATTGTTGTGCAATGTATCTCCATAATGTTGAGACGTCCTTCAACCGAACTCAACGAAATAATGACAGTGGTACTAGAAGTGAGACACTTTTTGTTTTTGCGCAACTCGCACGACCTTTTGGCGAGCCACCAACAAATGATCAGTTTAGCGATAACGACATGGAAGTTGCGCATTGGTTCATACTCAACAATTGTGACGAGGTCTTGCCATTTTTGGAGGAGCATGAAGAACTACTTAGGCGTAAGTATGCTGCACATTTACGCTGAGAAGCACCGTCAATTGTTTCATGAATGGTTTCGCAAACACGTAAGTTGATAACTATAAGAAAATTTGATAATATTGCATTATTTTTTTTATAATTGGTATTCAACATATTCTGACTATATATATATATATTTATTTATTTTAATAGATGTTACAATTGAAGGAAGTAAATTCGCCTCTTTACGATGATGAATTATCAAAATTGGCGAGAGGTCCTATTCGATCTTAAACATTTTTGGGTTGTTATGTGAATGGTGTTAAGTTCCTGGTTATCGAGCGAGATAACAATTTGAGCACTCAAAATAGCGGCGTATCAGTACCTGGGGACGGCGATACTGCCGATGTTGATTTCTATGGTAAACTGACATCTGTAATTCAATTACTGTACAAAGACCGTTGCCAAGTGATTTTATTCAAGTGTTGTTGGTTTGATACAAACCCACATAAAACTGGGAGTATTAAAAGAAAATATGGTCTAGTAAGTGTGAACACGAACACACTTTGGTACGAGCATGATCCTTTTATTTTGGCAACTATGGCAAAATTTTTTTTTTATCTAGATGATCCTAAAGCCGGTGGTGGATGGAAAGTAGTCCAGACGATC
Organism: Berberis vulgaris; assembly: GCA_963556465.1. NCBI lineage: Eukaryota > Viridiplantae > Streptophyta > Magnoliopsida > Ranunculales > Berberidaceae > Berberis > Berberis vulgaris. The sequence goes on along the minus strand of OY747131.1, from coordinate 25,762,308 downwards.
CAACACAAAAGTATATGGGTCATTCCTGAAAAGTCTTCTGATGACCACAGTGATGATGACACCGCTGATCAAGAGAATTCATCTTCAAGCATTCCTATTATCCAACAACCATTTGAGTTATTTGTCGAACTTCCTCCGATTGATGACGAATATGATGTTGAGGTATCACCTGCAAAAGATGGAGTTTTTGGAGAATCTAAGGCAACCATGTAGATGAACTTGAAGAAGAAATCGAAAGTGATTACTCTATTGATTCAGATTAAATACTTTTGAGGAATATAATTTGTTAGGTCGTTTACAAGATGTTAATAATATTATGTATTTTGTTAGTTCTTTTAATTAAATTTGTTAATGTACTATGAATTTTTTACCATAAATTTGTTAAATGAATGTCGAAGTTCAATTAATTAATTAAATAATAATATAAAAGTTTTTCCCTAAAATAAACAAATTTGATGTTTGCGCGACGAAATTAGAATATTTCGTCGCACAAAATGCTCCCCCCTTAAAAATCATGGCGCTAGCTTCTGGCGGCAAAAAATTTGGCATGAAATTTTGAAACCTAGCGCGACGAATTATTTGATAAATAGCGACGAAGGTTCGTAGCTCAAACTGAAACCCATTTTATCAAAACTCAAACCCATCGTCTCCTCTCAGAGAAGGTAGTTGGCAGAGAAGGTAAGATCTCATTTCCTCTCTTGTTTCGTTGTTTTTCTCTTCATTCAATCTCTCTTGTTACAAACGATCAGATCTCTGAGTTCGTGATTGATTTTCATCGATCTCAGATGCAACATCTTTGAGTTTCGTGATTGCTTCTCATCGATCTCATCGATCTCCGAGTTTCTTTCTTGGCAGAGAAGGTAAGATCTCATTTCCTATCTTGTTTCATGGAGTTTTGTGATTTACATTGTTTCTACAATGGGTTTTCATAAAAATTGAAGCTTTGATTGTTTGGTTGGTTAATCATGATATTGGGTTTCTTTGAGGTGGGAGGTGGTATGAAGGGGAAGGATCTGTGTGGGTTACGTTAATTAGATTGGTAATTTCTGTTTATTTGATGGATTGGGTTTTGATAGTATTTGAAGTTTTGTTGTTTAGTTATGATTTTGGGTTTCTGTTCTAGAGGAGATGGGTGAGGGGGTTTGGGGTTTGTGGGGGTGATAAAATAGATCAATTAAAATTAAATGAGTAAAATGTCGACTGATGGGAGAAGCTTCACCCTTGAATGATTATTGTATAAGCTTCACCCTTTAATGATTATAATAGAATGGTAAATACATAAAAATTATTATTGTATAAGCTTCACCCTTGAATTATTATTGTATAAGCTTCACCCTTTAATGATTATAATAGAATGGTAAGTACTTTTTTTGCCTTTCCTGGATTTGAAAGTGGTGATCCATGCAAAAATCTTGATTATGTTAATTTTTTTTGTCTATGTGGGGGTTGTTGTTTTATCTGAAAGACATCTTTCACTTTCAGTATAATGCATTATCTGAAACTCAGTAGTTGTATACAATTTTTTCTAGTGTGTTATCTAAATGGTCTTAACCAGTACTGAAGCTTTGTGTTTTTCGCGTTACACTTTGTATTCGCAAATCAAAGTTTAGGAATACAGTTTGTGGGGCTTTTCATTAAATCCTATGAGTTGCTATCTTTTCTTTTGCCGAATCTTTTTGCATCAAGTAGGAGTTCGTTCAAGTTTCATGGAAGTATTTTCCTTTCATGAATGGTATTGGTAGGTGGGTAGTAAACTTTTCTAAGTTTCAGCAGGTTGGTTTCATTTGTATAACTGATAATAGGGATTTTTTTGGCTAACGTAAGAGTTTAGCTTAGCTAATGTTTGAGTTGATTATGAGTCTGGGACTGAACATTGTATGTAGCCTCTTAAATACTAAAATAGTTCACTTAGAATTTTCATTTGCAGATATTTTCATTTAAATTGGTTCCTTTTGTCAAATATTATACGTTTTTATTTAATTGAGCTCGATTTCAACCAGGGATAAAATGTTCTGGATAAAATCTTTCAATTACTATTATTTTTATTTTGGTTTTATTATTTTCGCTGATGTTGCTGCTGTGTTATAAAGGTCATGGATAACTCTCTCTGCTTCAATGATTGTTCTTTATCCACTCTCTCTGGTCTTATGCAGAGCAATCTTCAGTTATTGTTATATGATTTCAGTTATTGCTATATGATTGCTATATTTATATGATTGCTATATGATTTCAGTTATTGCTATATGGAAGATCTGCGTCATTTGCTTGGAAGCCTATGAGTTATTTTGATGTGTAGGTAAATTATTTTTGATTGCTAAATTATTTTTCTACATAGGCAATGAGAATCAAATCTGACTGGGAAGTAGTACCTCTGATTGCTGTATGATTTCAGTTTTTGCTAAAGTGATTACTGTAAGTAGTACCTTTGATTTTGCATTTAGAGCATTATTTTAGGATCATCATACTCTAAAAACCACCAGATTACACCAAATATTTGGGGTCTGGAGAGCCTGTTGGTTTGAGGTGGTTCAGATTTATACCACTGTTGAGTTGGGCTCGCTTGGCGAGCCCCTAAATTGTGGAACTGTCATAAAGGAATGTAAATGCATTCTTTTACGGTGTACCAAGCAGAGTCTTAAGATCAGGCTATAAGTGAGCTGCAACAATTATGGCCTTATGGATACGTCTTTAGGGCTTTAGTTTCTTTTAGTGCAGAGTTATGGAAATTACAAGATCTCTTGAGTAGTCTATTGGTAGTCATTAATTATACAATCATCATTTCCATTCATTTGTGTTATCAGGACAACAAAAAAGTCTGATGGAAACCTGTAAGAAAGCTGCCATCATACAACTTATTCCACTCCTGTTGTATAGTTCGAAAAAAGGAACTCGCAGCCATTGAAGAAAGGCTTTAAGTTCAGATTTGTTTTTTTTTTTTTTAAGGTACAAGTTTATCTTCTTTTTTCCAACCAAGAGAAGTTGTTGCAGACTGTTGTTGAACTCTTAAACTCTGGTTGAAACCTTCCCAAAACCCTTGCCTTCAGTATTTGCTTGCCCTGCAGTATTTGCTTGCCTTCATTATTTGCTTGCCATGTAGTATTTGCTTGGTCAAAATCTTCCCAAATACTATCCTGGCCTGCAGTATTTGCTTGGCATGGTCTATTCCTGCTCATCCGATGTCGATAAATAAGTTGATTCCTTCGACGTGACAAACTATGTTTTGGCTTTCTGGGAGAGGTAAAGGAATGTGAGAAATTATGATTTTTTTTAAACAATCTATACTAATTGAATCTATGTTTGAACCATTTACTAGTTCCAACCAATTTTTTGGCTTAGAGAGTTGAGAATGAACATGCCCAGTCATGTTATATTCTTCCTTGAATTTCTTCATATATCTCCTCTACATTTGCTGTTGAAATTCAATTTTTTTTTGTTCTTCTTCCCCATTTATCCAGTTTTCTTCCCGAACCTTATGAAATTCAAGTTTTCTCCTTCATTATACATTGTATAGTTAATGTATTGTTTTATACGATCTTCCACTGATTGCATCTATTTACTTTGTCTTCATGTTACTTTATAATTGTTGTGTTGTGTTTTTATTATTTCGGTTCAGATGGCTTCTTTGATATCAAGAAAACGTAGGCCCGTAATTGTTGCTGATAGTAGTTCGGTCGCCGCTCCTCCGCCCAACGTAGCTCATTCAGCCATTAATGCTCTCGCTACAAGGGCTGCTTCTATCAGTACTCCACCAGCACATGGATCAAATGTTCCGGTCATTGATCAATCTTCATCGTCTGGATCAGTTCCTCAAGTTCTCACTCGACGAAGCGCCATACGAACAAACCATCGATTAGCGGCTCCTGAGATTGCACTCGAGACTGTAACCATGATCGGGGATGTAAACCCCTCCCCCCAAGGAGATGGAGAGCTCCCTAGAGGTAATAAACTTAAGTTTTCCTCATCATATTCGGCAAATTGATTTTTTTTACAACAGCAAAGAAAACGAGGGGGCCCTGTAGACAACTAAAATCCAAAAGGATCACACGAACCACTAACACACGCATTCCCGTAGTGTGGGATCCTAGTCATCGTCGCTCGCAATCGGCGAAGATTAATAGCTTGTTGGTGCATGACATCGGTGCAATCATTTGCAACCATTACCCGATGACATCCTCATCTTGGAGCGAGGTCAAGCCCGAGACGCAGGCCGAGGTGTTGGACGCGCTCACAGTAAGTTTTAGCCATTCATCTCAACCTTTAATAAGTAAAATCTTTATAATGCAGAAAGTTTTGAAGGTTTTGCATGTTTATGCTTGTAGTTTTACATGATTTGGTATAACTTATCTCTTTGGGCCTTAATATTCTCTAATAAATATTATTTAAAATTTCAGGTTAACTTTGAGTTTGACATGAATGATCCAAACATTCATGAATATATCACCGGTACGTGCGTGGATTGATACAGGAATTGGAAGCATTATTTCCAACAATACTTCCAAAAGTTTTCTGATGTGGATAGTGCTAAGGCACAACCCCCAATCGAATTGGAGCATAGGCCTGATGAGTGGGTGTGGTTGTGCGATCATTTTCGAACTCCCACATTTCTGGTAAGCATTAACGTTTTTATTTAATTAAAATAAGCATATTTATTTATATATGTAATAATGCATATGTTTAATATATATTTTGAATAATTATACAGAAAAGATCTGAGGCGAACAAGGCGAACCGACGTCAAAAACAAATTCTACATCACTCTGGTTCATTGCCCTTCTCTTACAGGGTGGAGGAACGACGTCTAGTAAGTGAACTCATATGTTTCATTTCATTATTTTATTTTTAGTCAATACATTCAATTAAATGTTTATATTAGTTGGTTTATTATTTTAACAATGTTTTGTAGGAGGGTTCAAAATTCCCAGAAATCGACATGTTCAAGGATGTTTATGCACTACCTGGCAATGAGGTGGCTGTGAAGTTGCATGTAAGTTTTATTCTTTGCATTTTTTGCATGTTGTCACTTCTGTTGTTTTAAAAGTTATTAATTTTTAATAAATTTTTAAATCAAGGAAACAATGGTAGAGAGGCGGGATGCTTACATGGAGCGAGTGGCCTCGCAGCATCCTCCGGAAACTCCGTTGGACTAGCTCACAATGGACGATCCCGATGCAGGATTACATATTTTGACAGAGACATTGGAATCACTAGGTCCAAGACTCGGAAAGATTGTTCGGGGGATGGGGAAAGCTAAAGTTCGTGAGGTCAACACGTAATCTTCAGCTTTGCAGCGGTCAGTCGGAACCGTTTCATCATTACAGTCGAAAGTAGAGGAATTACAGAATGAGTTAAATGCTGCCAAAGCGCGTGAGGTAGAGCGGAAGACCTGAGAGGCGGAGAGGGAGGCCCGGGAGGGGGAACGACAAACACAAGAGGCAACTAGGTGGAGTATGTTATTAGGGGCTCTCCAGCAGTCGGGGATTAATTTGTCGAGCCTCCCGCTACTGTCGACAAACCATCATCAGCCACCACATCCCTAAAAAATGTACTGATGTGTTTTTTTAATTTGTAACTGATACAGTACGGTTTAAAAATTTTAATTTGTAATGGATACATTACGATTTTACATTATTAATTTGTAAAGTTAATAGTATTTAACTAAATTAGCAAAACCTTTCTATGCGTGAGACCATTCAATTAATATATATTTCAAATTTAATTAAAATAAATATTTGAATTAAAAAATTTCAAAATTATTAAACAGAACTTTAAGCGTGTCTGGATCGATGGAACCTGTGTGACAACATTAGAGTGATGAATATTGTTGTCGCGTAAAGAAAATCTTGCGCGATGAAAGGTTCGTCACCATTGAGTTAAGCCGACAAAGTCGAACGCGATGAAAGGGTTTGTCACGAGATTGAGTTATGCCGACAAAGTTTAGTGCGACGAAATGGTTAATCGCGTAAGTATATTTTGCACGAAGAACCATGAGCGTCGCACAAAACAGTATTACGCGATGCACCCTTTCGCAACGATCTTTGTTGTCGTCACTCAAAAGGACTCTGTAGCGACGAAGATTTATTTTCATTGCACAAATGCTTGCGAGACAAAGTTGTGGCGACAACCTTTGCGCGACAAATATTGTGTCACCCAATATTTATGGTGACGAAATGTTGTTTATAGCGATGATTTTTACTACGTCCCTAAAGGTTTTTTTTTGCAGTGTATACATAGACCTTAAAATAAAAAGTATTGAATATCCATACATGTATAGCGCGTCCACCCCTATTTTAACATAACAAAGGGTTTTTGTTTTCAATAACTAATGGAGCAAATTGGCCATTCTAGATGATGACTTTTCCCACTCAAATAGGTCAACGTGGTTATGAGGCCCATACTCAAAGCTGGAAAAAGTTAAGACCCAAAGTTAAAGTAAGAGATGATATAAATTGTGGGACCTTAAGGCTAAATTTGATTGTTAGTAAAGGTGGACAATTAGCAACATATTCTTTTCCTTGCGAACTTCATAACATTTTGCCAAAGCTATGTAGTTTAAATAAAGTTAGCATGACAAAGAATGAAAAGTGAGATTTCAAGAGTTGAACAAGTTACGATTTTGGAGAGGAATGTTTTGAGTGCTGCAACATTGGATTAGATAGAGAAACGAGGGATTGAGGTCGTGTGAAAGTGGTTAGGGTTTTAGTTTGAAAGGTTTTGAAAGAACTTTGTTGAAATTTAAAAAGTGAGGAGGATAGTTAGCGCAATTGGTTCTTAAAAACGATCTCACCCTTAGAGTAGTTGATTCCATACTCATCTATGTTAAAACTAACCTAAAATATAATCATCTACTGTGCATAACATGTCCTTCTGAAAGCGATAGTGATTAATATACCCCTTCTAGAATTCTGGAATAATATAGGCCCCTGCTAAATAAAACCACCACTTCTCCTGATGGACATCACCAACACCCTACTTTCTGAAGGACACCACTATCTTTTTGAAGGATGCCACCAATAAAAACTCTTAAAAATTTTCATTTTTTCTCCCACACGGTTTCTCTCCCAATGTTTGAGTTTCTTATAGACACTATTCCCGCCCTTATTCTCCCTCTACTTTCTACTCTCTTGCTTTACACCACACATTTCCTGGTGGTCCCAATGATGCATCCATATTAGAAGATTATGATGTCCATGTTGTTCACTCCATTTGGTCTGGTTAGTAGGTATTTATAAGATTTCCAAGTTATTTTCAATATGCAAACAAGATGATTTTATCTTATTTGGACACTTACTAGTTTATCTTATTGTGTAGGAGCGAGGGGAATTGAGATGGCGGCATCAATACAAGAATTTTATAGCTTGAAGGTTGTATGAGGAGCCAAATGAAGTTATTTCAAGGGTCTATAAGAGTGGTCTCCGACCGTTGATAGACCATTGTAAGGATCATACCGATAGGGTCACAATTTGTGCTTTCATCGAGCGTTGGCAACCTGAAACCAACACTTTTCACCTCCCTTTTGGAGAAATGATCATCACCATCGATGATATCTATTGTATCACTCATTTGTCGATTGTTGGTAAGCCGTTTATGGTGAAAAAAACTCAAATGAAGGCAGAAGAGTGTGTTCAACTTTTGGTTAATGTTTTGGGGATTCAAAAGAGCGAAACACAAAAGCATGTCCAGAAGTATCAGAGTTTCTTGGAGATGAAATTTATTAAGGATCATTGTTGTGGGAAAGTGAACATAAGTGATTATTTTCTAAGGAAATAACAAGTTGCACAAGGTTACTTGTTATTTCTTTTGGGCATGATGATCTTCACTGATAAGACTGGAACCAAGGTGCGCACAAAATATTTGAAGTTGCTGATAAAGGTGGACGATATTGGGAAGTACGCATGGGGAGTTGGTACTTTGGCGTTCTTGTATCGTCAACTTGGTTGTGTTAGCAGAGTATGTACTAAACAAATATATGAATATTTGCGCTTTTGGAGGTATAATTTTTAGGTTAATTGTTCAGTTAATTATCTGTTTATTTTTTCAAATATTAATTCTTTATATTGATATGTTTAATTCTTTTGTAGTATTGGATATACGATCAATTTAGCTGGGGTATGACTCGAGACTCGTGGAAGGATCGCTTCCCCACCATGGCTAAGTGAGGATTGCTCCCAACTTAGCGGGGTCGTGAGTTTAGAAATTTTGACTCTTAGGGTGAAACTTGATGACATGTCTCTTGAAGAGGTAAAAGTTTGTAATAAGTTCATGTTTGTATTGTCAGGTTATTTGGGACCATTATGCTGAATCCAAGCAAAAAATCCACTTCACAACATTACATGGTTCCAAGGCTGCTTATTATGCTCCGATGTTGAAGAAATCGATCACCATGATCGAGTGATGGGAGAGATGGGAAGGATACAAGTCATTCCAAGTCCCCCCATTCAAGCCAAAATGAAGAATAGAGGTTGATTTGGCTACAACTACAAATTGAAGCACGAGATAGTGTCTTCATTTGCTGCAACTTGGCAGAATTATCTCCTGTCAATTGAAAACCAAGGAGGGTCAGTGAGGCTTCCATGGGGTTGCAACAAGGACAACTTGGAGTGGTTTCATGAGTTTATCCATCCGTTCATCCAACCACCGAAGACTATGACACAACCTTTAAGAAATCATTTGTTCATATCTCACAATCGGGTAATTGATATATAGTTTTACAAATTTGTTCACATTTGAAGTACATAATTGATTTTTTTTTTACTAAGATCAATGTTTTTCTTGCAGAACAAGTTGGTTGATGAGGCACTTCAGTTGGTGGGCTCATCTACTGAATGAGGGAATGTGGATAAGGTTGTGTTGCTCAATAGAATAGGTGAGCCGCTAAGACAAATGTCTACGCATTTCTCCCCCTCAAGAGATAATGAAAAAGAGCAACAACCTAGTCAAACTGGTGATGGTGGTGGTGCTCCAAGTGGTGGTGCTCCGAGTGATGGTGCTCCAAGTGGTAGTGCTGCAGGGGTGGTAGGGGTGGTGCTGCTAGTGGTAGAGAAAGATATGAGGGTGGTGGTGGTGCTGGTGGTAGAGGAAGGGGTGATGGTGGTCGTGGTAGAGGAAAATGGATGGGTGGTGGGGCTAAAAACAGTAAAATTCTTGCTGGTGGCGTTGAGAGTAGAACCAAGAAGAAGCTTGAGAAGAATATGCTAGTAAGAACCTCAAAAATAGACTATGAGGAATTGATATATAATTTTGAGAAACAATTTTCTTTGTTGTATTTTGTAGTTAGCTAGTGATTTCAGAGACAATTTTCAGAAATAATTGTTTGTTGTAATAACTATACGTTTATGCAATCAATTATGATTTCACAATTATGATTCACATCAGTATTTATGTATGTTTCAGTAATGGTTCTAATGTTAACTGTAGTCCAAATTAAAGTAACAAATTCTATCAAAAGCCATGAAAAAATTTGATACAAAGTGACCTAAAGCAAAAAAATATGCCATTTGTTTATGCAAACGCAAGAGTCGTTGCGAATGTGATATACAAAATTGCAGTGGCTGCTAAGTTTGGGTCTTGAAAACTAATGTGACAGAAAATTACATTAAATGCAGCGGCTCACACGAAGTATATAAACAAAAGCGCAACGGTCAATGCGAGTATAGTTATCCCTTTTGCAATGACCGTTGCGTATGGACAGAAAACAAACTCTGTCCAAATTTAAGAATATATATATATATATATATATATATATATATATATATATATATTTTTTTTTTTTGTATTTGAACAATTTATCCCCGAAAATCTCGGGAATGGGCTTTGATGATGATGATGATGATTTGAACAATTTATGGGTTTTTATTTTTTTCAATTTCTATGGATTTGATACACTATTGGCGCATTTGATTTATTGCTAGACTTTATTTTTGACATTTTCAAGTTGGGGTGTTCAAAATTGGAGTTTAGCAATAAATCAAATATGTCGATAGTGTATCAAACCCATTGGAATTAAAAAAATTAAAAAATAAAAATTCAAATTCAAAATTTTGAAAAAAATGTACAGAGTTTGAATTTTTGTCCAAATGCAGGCACTGAGAGTGGAGCAGATATCCTCCCAGCGACCGCTGTGTTTGGACAGAAATCCTGACTCTATCCAAATTTGGGATTTTTTGAATTTGAACTTTTTTTCTTCATTTCCTATTGGTTTGATATACTGTTAACATATTTGATTTATTGCTAAACCCCATTTTTGACAATCTCAATTTGGGGTGTTCAAAATTTGAGTTTAACAATAAATCAAATATGTCAATAGTATATCAAATCGATATAAATTGTAAAAACCTAAAAAATGTTCAAATACAAAAAAAATGAAAATTTGGATAGAGTATGTTTTCTATTTAAACGCAACGGTCATTGCGAGTGGAATAAAGATACTCGCAACGACCGCTGTGTTTGGGCAAAAATCCAGAATCTTTTTAAATTTTGGATTTTTTGAATTTGAATTTTATTTTTTATTTTTTTCATCTCCTATGGGATTGATATACTGTTGACATATTTAATTTATTGCTAAACCCCACTTTTGATCATCCAAACTTGAGAAGGTAAAAAATGGGGTTTAGTAATAAATCAAATAAGTCAATAGTATACTAAACCCATAGGAATTAAAAAAAATGAAAAATAATTCAAATTAAAAAATTTGAAAAAAATGGACAGAGTCTGAATTTCTGTCCAAACATAGTGGTCACCGAGTTTGGATTTTTTGAATTTGAACTATTTTTTCATTTTTTCAATTCTTATGGGTTTGATACATTGTTGACATATTTGATTTATTGCTAAGCCCCACTTTTGATCACCCAAATTAAGAAGGTAAAAAATGGAGTTAGTAAAAGTAACTGTATTGTAACATAAACATGAGCAAAAATTCAGATTGCAAAATGGACTACATTTCGAAGTCTAAAATTTCTGCAGTCAAAAAAATTTCAGACACTAAACACACGAGCCACTGCGAATACATTTACAAAACGCGCATCAACCGCTGCGGTTAGAACAAACACTATCGCGACAACCGATGCGATTGATTCCTGAAAACTAACCAACATGGATTGACATCAAACGCAATGGCTCTTGTGAACACAATAAAAAGGAAAGCAACTATAGCTACCCAACGCACAGTGACCGCGTATGGACAGAAATCCAGACACTGTCGACATTCAGAATTTTTTGAATTTAAACTTTTTTTCATTTTTAACAATTCCTATAGGTTTGATACACTATTGGCATATTTGATTTATTCATAACCTCATGTTTTACCTGCTCAAGTTTGGATGTTCAAAATTGGAGTTTGCAATAAATCAAATATGTCAATAATGTATCAAATCCATAGGAATTGAAAAAATTAAAAAAACTTCAAATTAAAAATATCCCAAATTTGGACAAAGTATGGATTTCTGTCCAAACCCAGTGGTCGCTGCGAGAATATGTATTCCATTCGCAATGACTACTGTGTTTGGACAGAAATCCAGACTCTGTCCATTTTTTCAAATTTTGTAATTTGATTTTTTTTTTTCATTTTTTTCAATTCCTATTGATTTGATACATTATTGACATATTTGATTTATTGCAAACTCCAATTTTGAACACCCAAACTTGAGTAGGTAAAAAATGAGGTTTAGCAATAAATCAAATATGCCAATGGTGTATCATATTGACGCCGGGCAGAATAGCGATTATCCTGCGGGCTAGTTTAACAGATAATTAACATGGAAGAACACAAGAAGATTACCCAAAACACAGAGAAATACTCTAATGTTCAATTAAAATTAATCAAATAAAAAAATTGTCTCTAAATTAGCCCACAAGCCGAACTTTATAGCTAAAACTCATTATTAAAATTTCACCAAAAAATGGAAATTTCCAATAATCATACTAAAACAAAATACTTAAGAAAAGAAATAATCTTGCCCAAATTGGGTTCAGAATCTCTTCCTAAAATATAAAAGAAATATTACCTAAAAGAAAAAAATAAATCCTAAAAGGAAATTGCATATTCCTAAAATTAAAAATAGAATCAAATACTAAAATAACAAGTAATCTATTCCTAAAATAAAAGTAAAGCCTAATCCTAAAAGGAAACTAAAAATACTCCTAATTAAATTGAAAGATCTCTCAAAGTTATTTAGTAAATAACTTTGAGAGAAAATTAGGAACTCTAGGAACCCAAATTAGAAACTCTAGAAATCCTTCTCCATCACATACCTATAGGAATTGTTAAAAATGAAAAAAGTTTAAATTCAAAAAATTCTGAATGTGGACAGTATTTGGATTTCTGTCCATACGCAGCGGTCATTGTGCGTTGGGTAGCTATAGTTGCATTCCATTTTATTGTGTTCACAAGAGCCATTGCGTTTGATGGCAATTCATGTTGGTTGGTTTTCAGGACTCAATCGCATCGGTTGTCGCAATAGTGTCTGTTCTAACCACAACGGTTGCTACGCGTTTTGTAAATGTATTCGCAGTGGCTTGTGCGTTTAGTGTCTGAAATTTTTTTGACTGCAAAAATTTCAAACTTTGAAATGTAGTCCATTTTGCAGTTTGAATTTTTGCTCATGTTTATGTTACTATGTAGTTACTTTTACTCATTACCATGATATAAAACATCTATAAAACTACTCATCCATCCATAAAATACAAAACCAATACAAATCTTCATGAAATGTAAAATATAATTTGTTGATATTTAATGATAAAAAAGATACAAGTTAATACTACAAAATATTTGACTTCTCTTACAATTTGATCATCGTATGTATACAAAATGTTATTTATAAATGTACAAAAAATTGCAAAATGTGCTTTAATCATCAAGTATAACAACCACTTCAAACTTTTTCTTTGCTTTCGATGCATTGTATTTGTTAACTATCACCTCACCTATCTGCAGTTGGCTTTCGAACGAAGTCTTACATGAGTCTGCTTCTGGGAACATGCGTGAAGGCCAAGTAGGTACTATCCGAGGCAGTGGTGGTCTTGGTGTCATATGAAGCAAGACGAAGTGTCTACTCACTACAAGAAATCTGGCATTAGGTGGCAAACTTATATGTGATGCTTTCAAAGTTGTCACTAGTTTCGAGTTTACGTGAGGAGTATTTTTGAGTCATCACATAATACTTTAAGTAAAATTTTGGTTCCCAATTCCTCACATAAATATTTCACATTCGTCACACAACAAGAAAGGGAAAATTTGGCGCCTAAATGAAATAGATTTGGTGAGGAAAATGAACACCTCGTCGCATTTCATCCGAAGGCAAACCAAAAGTGAGGAAATAAAAAAACCCAAACCCAATAGTGAAGAAATAAAGTTTGGCCCATCCATCTTCCTTTTTTTTTTTTTTTTTTTTTTTTTTATAAAGACAGCGGAAGAAAGACAAATCTGAGATCGAAAAGCTTTTCTACTTCACAGTTTATTTGTCGATGTATCAGTCTATAAAGCCATTACTGCAATTCAACGGCTTGTTGGGAATTCTTCCACATCTTCAGTTTTGCATGAAGAACAAGTTGGAGATTTGAATATTGCAATAACAATTATTATTAATTTTTTTAAAAGAACCTCCAATAGGGAGGGGCAGCTATGGGATGCCAGACCATTATTACTTGGAAAAAACCTTGTACATCAATCGGGAGTACATGACAACTTTAACCGAATAAATAAAAAAAACAATGGACTTACATAGACAAAACCAAACCTCCGTCCATGATGAAAAATCCTATCTCGCTTTGAGACCTTGTAAAGACATGGTTCCCCAAGTAATAGACCTTAGATAGTAAGGCCTACCACCAAGGAAACCATTACATAACAAGAAAAAACAACTAGACCTATTTCACCAAGAATAAGACCTAAAACAAAAAGTTGTTTAGAACCGGCCGCCAGACAGACCCGAACTCTTACAGCATGTTAGGCCCACACGTCTCACATCTATCCTCAATACCCATAAGTCTTACTAAGGTAAGTATCTAGAGGATCAGCTTCAGACAAGCAACTACAACAGCTCACTGCTTATTTTATATAGGTTTGGGGGTATTTGATATACACGTAATTATTACAAAATATATCCCTTAATTTATATATGTTAGTGCTTCAATTAATATATTTTATTCTAATTATTTCATTTTTATGTTTTTGAAGGAATCTGCGCGTGAACGATAAAATCGCATTAAGGCGACAATTTGAGAAAATGATTAATTTGTTGATTCTAGCGGTGGTGTAAAATAGCGGTTCACATATCTAGACCTAACCCAAATAAGCCTAGGTCCACTTACTTTAATCAAGCCCAAGCCCAGAAAGCTAGAAACCTAAGCCCAGCCTAACAAGGAAATAGGGAAACCCTATTTAGGTTTCTCTCTTCCCTTCTCTTTGGGGAGGCTGCTCTTCCACGTTTTCGACTCCTCCTATCTTTTCCAGCCGCCATCACCACCTCCACCTGGGCAGAGACATAGAGCCCTGTGTCTCTCGCCACTAACCAACCACCATCACCACCGTCCTCGCCACCGCCGTCCCTGTCTCCTCCACGCACCCTGTTCCTGTCTTTCCTTCACCTCGCCATCGTCCAGCATCCTTCATCACGAACAAAGCTCGCACGCCACCACAGCAAGCAGCAGAAACATGGAGCACCTCCCTGTTTCGCCGCCCTGTCTCCATCCGCCATTCCCTCCCGTTTTTGCCTTCGGTCTCTCTCCCTGTTCCATCTCGCTCTACCACCACCGCGACAGAGTCGCCTCTCTCTTTTAGAGCCAGCACCACCGCGACAGAGTCACCACCACCTCGCGAGACAGAGCTCGCAAGCAGAAACAGGGAGCCCCCGTTCCTCGTCCTCCTTCGCGTTTTTGTTGTTATCTCACTGTTTCCTCACCCTCTCTCTGTCTTCTTGCAGGTACCGGAGCCAGGTCGGAGGTGAGGAAGCTCGCGAGGAGCGGAGAACAGCGGCCGAGCGGGCGCTGTTGCGCTGGGAACGAAGACGCAGGAGAGTCGCGAAATTCGACGGGAGAAAACTGTTTTTCAAAACTATTTTCTATTGACACCCCTGGTTCTGCTGAGTACCACCACAGTGCAGCTGCTGAGATTTCTTTGGATTTGCGATTTCTCGGGATTCGTGCGCATACAAGAAGAGATGACTTCCTCCTCCAATGTTGCTGTGACCACCACCACCATGAGTCACTAAACCCCACGCAAGGTGAAGATGTGAACTCCTAGATGTAACGCACTAAATTAGTATTTGATTCGCTTTAAGCTTTCACGATGAATAATGATGTTTAAGGATTCTCACTTTTATTTAATATAGAAATTTATGTTGTTTCAGTGAAAAGGATTTCATAGATTTCTTTGTAGATTATTATTATTCCAGTGATTATCTTTTTTTCTCTATATAAGCTTAGTCACGCTTTTCTTATGTGTGGAATGTTTAAGAATCAATTGATTCCGGTAGGTTAGTTATATGTGATCGTCATTTATTATGATATTGTCTCCGGATATATCGTAAGTTTAGGATATCACATATGACAGACCTTTGTGTTTTTTTTTAGAAAAAGTGAAATCTAAAATTCATTTACATTAGGGTATATTAATGCATAAAAGATTATTTTTCCGATTACGTCGTTTGGGATGTGAAACACGTAGTTGAGTCATCATAGCGAATCAATACTAGTTGGCGCGTGAAGTCTAGGAGGGATTCTTGGAACCTTGTGATTTTTTCCAAAACTTAATTTTCATTAAATTAAATTCAATTTCGTATTTTAAATTTGTTAGAATTTCTTAACTTTAGTTTCGCATAGTTTGTCTTCCTTAACCTTGTTTTGTAGATCGTTTTTCCTCGTGGGATCGACACCCCATTCTTTACTGCAATTGACCGCGTGTACTGTTTGGGCGTAATCAACATTCCACACAGGGAAACTCCCTTCTACGGATTGCTCTCGTATTGGGAACTATTTCCCGCGTATCTAAGAGCACGAGGTTAACAGGGAAGTTCTCTCCTATAGCATGACTCCTAATTAGTTAATGATCTCCACGAAGATCTCCTTCCTAACTACACCGTTGATGGCCTGGTAGAACCAGGACTCCTTGCACTATAAATAATACATGAGGTTGGTAAGCTATGGTACGCTACAAATTCCTTGTTTACAACATTATACCTTCCACAGATCCTTGTCTGACTTTAGCATCGGAGTGCCATCGGCCACCACAGTGGTGGTCTATGGCTCACGTGCGTTATTTGTGAAGGTCAGCAAGTCAGTGGGACTAGGTCAAAGCAGGGAGCGGAAAACGATAACATCAGTTTGGCGCCGTTCGTGGGGACAACAAAGTTCTTAACTATTTACTAGCGTCGTCTCCTTTCAAAACCCAAAAAGATGGTGATCACTAGGTCACGCAACAACGAAGAATAGGGGACATGTCAAACACTTCGGTTGGCGCAGCACTGCCACTTTCAGCGGCTCTGGTCATACACGGGCTGCAGACTCACGCCCTCGCACCAACAAAAG